>CM062643.1:8577206-9177206 GCA_025617555.3 Puccinia polysora | reverse complement strand
TTTTGGCACGGATTTCAAGAAAATTTATTTTTGAGATTATTTGGCCTTAAAACAAGTAAAAGAATGGTATAATTCCTGCTTTATAGTCTGACACACATACAAAGATGGCTATGTCCATGAAAATTGGTTTGAGGGCCAGTAACATCCACAGGTAGTTAGCTAGTGGGGAGATCAACTCTAAAAAAATATTTTTTGCTAAAAATAACAAAGATTTTTTTTGAGGTTTTAAAAATGATGTCAAAAATATTTGTAAACAGAAATGATATTATTTTAAATTGATTCAATTTTGGAAAGTACTTTTTTTTTAAATTGAAGAATTCAAGCTATTTGCTCCATTCCCACCACAGGCATACCGCTCCCCATAAATGCAAAATCTAAGGAATCCTTTTCCCTTTTTTCATCTTCCAGTTAATCCTTCTCCTTCTGCTATCTTTCAAACTCCAGCTCAGTTTTCCTCACATTCAACTGACTATTAAGCTTTTTTTCTTCTGACCTTTGTGCACCTCTTTGCATTTCTTCATCAATTTTGACTTGGAGTTCCCATTTTTCCTTTTTAAACTGAAGCTTTTCTTTTTGAAATTCAAGCCTAAAACTTTAAATCTGGTACTGAACTGTTTTGAAAGGCATACCAGTAAATTAGTATGTATAAATTTGTTGAAAATGGTTTGAATTTCTCACCCAAATCTTTCTTCTCAAGGAGATCTACAAAACCTCAAAATCTGGAATTTTTGCTCTGCCTTTGATTGATTTTGGGTTTTAATTTTATTGAGTTTTACACTTCTATTTACCTTTAATGAGGATGACTGCAGCTTAAAATCATCAATTATGGTGGACGTTGAAGTTGGATGCACCATTTTCTTGATATTTTGGTTGAATAAAGAAGGGTGGGGACGTTCAGAGGACATCAGCTATAAATTGCTAGCAGGGTAAATATAATGTATACTTACTGTTTATAAAAAGACAGGTTTTCTGTTTGGTGAGGGGCTGATGGCTAAAATTCATCCTTTTCAAGTTTTATTGGATCAGAAATCACTTTTCCCAAGCTTGGAAGCAAGTAATCCAAAGAGGCAAGTGTTGGCTACAAGTTTGAATTTCAATGGATTCTTGATGCTGATTTGGACCAAATTAGGACTTTTCTTTGTGTAATACCTTTCTTGATGCCAGATTATTAAAATTCCAAGTGTTCCTTAACAAATCTTGGTTCCTCAATCAAGGTATCCTCATTATAATTTTCAATTGATTGAAGATTGGCTACCATCTCCTCAGAACCAATGGAGTCAAATATTTGAGCATAAAAATCAGCTAGAGGGGTAATTTTGGACTTCTTTGCAAAGATGTTTTCCATTTTAACATAAAAAGAACAGATTCAGTCCATTTTATTTACCAATAAGATAATCTTTTGGGCTTCATCAGCACCAGTGAGACCAAATACAGTGGGTATTGAAGTTGAATGGGCTCTTTTATACTTGGAAAAATAGTTCTTGAACAACTCCCTCATTTTTTTTGGTGATAGATAAAGGCTATCTTTTTGTTTCTTCTCCAGCTCATTGGCCACCAGGCAATAAAAATTGAACTTAGAATATGCATTTTGGCCAGTAAGAGTTTGTTTGTCAGTCCCAAAACAGGAATTATAGTTGGCAGTAATCTTCAGCCAGTGGAAAATGATTAGATTATTGGCTTTCTTTAATTGAATAGAAAAATTGGAAGCAGATGGGGGAGGAGGTTTAAGTTTACTTGAGCTTTTGATAGTTGAGTAAATTTAGGATTTTCTCTTATAATATCTAAAAGGGGAGGTTTGATGAGGGGCCATTTTTAGAGTGGAAGAGATATCAAGTAATGAGTGCATGTGCAATAAATTGATGATTCTGATGAGTTTGGAGGTGGGTGCTAAAATATGTAGGCACTGAAATGTGTGCCATGTATAGGTTTAATCCAAATTGGATGCACGTATGGGCCTCTAAAGCCCATTGGAAAACCACACGGACCACACAGGCCTGTGTGGATGTCACATATTTGGGGAAAATGGCCTCAAAACACGTTAAATAAGTCGTTTGGTACATGGGAAATCACAGGCATGTTGGGATGGATAGGCCACCCCAACCAAATGGGCTTTTATGGTTATTATTGCGCCCAAGGTTTATTATTGACATACTTGGCCAGCCGGGCTGGCCCCCCAAAGTTGTCATTTCCTGGATTTGGGCTGGGGGGCCGTTGCCCGCTCAGGGCCCTTTTTCTTGCACTTGGCCCATTTCTGGGCCCCACTGCCCATGTGGGGTTTTTTTAGGGGGCAGAGGGACTCATTTGGAGCCTCTACACCCTGGTTGGTTGCCGCAGCAACGCTGGGGGGCAGCTGCAACCAGTTGAGTTGCAGCAGTGGTGGGGGGGGGTAGCAAGGTTGCTTCCCCTCACCTCCATCATTGCAAGGGAGGGGATGAAGAAAAAAGGCCAATTACAACAAGGCAACTGGCGGTGGGGGGGACCTGATCACCCCCCCCCCCCCCACAAAGGACGGGCCATCTCCCCCCCCCCCTTTACCAAGGGGGAGGAGCAACAACCCTGGGGGGGATCTGACAGCCTCCGCAGGGTAACATGGGGTTATCAACAATGAGGGGGGATCTGACCTCCCCCATTGATATTAGTTGAGACTGCCACTGCAACAACCTGGTTGTGGCGGCAATGGCCATTCTAGACCGCCATGGAGGGGGGGTTATTTCATCACCTCCCCCTCAAATGTGAGATTAGAGGGGATGCATGCATGTCTGTTGGACTGCCACCCCCGCTTGTGTGTAATTAGCACCGAGCCACCCTCCCTGGAGGGGTGGATAGTTCAATTGGTGTGTGTGACACACCCACTGGCCCAGGAGGAGCTGGTGGGATAGGCTGGGGTTCATGAAGACCACCCCAGCCATAACTAACCAATGAATGGTAGTTAGTAGGGAGCAAAAGGGCCAAGCCATGCCAGTTTGACTGCATGGGTCCAACCAGGGGCGTTTCCATCAGCCACAGGGGCTGATTGGGGCCAACTGGGTCCCTGCCTTGGTATTTAACCATTCAAGGCTGGTTTTAGAGCCAGTAGAGCCCTTTGAGGGCAGAATTTTTTGCCTTACTCTTTTTGTAACATGTGCCCACAAGAGGCCAATATTTTGTACTTAAGGGGCTCTCTTCCCTGCTTTTTTCCATCATCCAATTGTCATAAAATCAATAATCCAACATATTGCCCCATTGTGAGAGCCCATTAATTATTATAGACACAGGGTGTCCAGCATTTCTTATGCTTCAATTACTGCTCCCCCTGCCACTAAGCTAATTGCTGGCAATAATTTTCACAGTGGGAAGTCTCAATTTCAAGATGAATGATTATTTATATATTGATTATATTGGAATTAGGAAGAAGAAAAGAGTTGAAAAAAGAGCAGAGGTATGGTATATCCAATAAGTTTGGAGATGGAAGGAAGTGGGAACTAAGGGGTGGATGGTGTGGTCTTAAATGTTCTGTATTTTTCATGAACAAGATGAAAGAAAGTGGAAAGAAAGCAGTGGGTGGTGTGTTCCAATGTTTTTTGGATGTTTAAGGGACAAGGTGGAAGGAAGTGGGAAGAAAGGGGTAGATGGGGTGTTCCAACATGTGTTGGTGTCATGAATGTAGTTCTGACACTTCTTCAACTAAAAATATCCAACCTCTTCATCAGCTTCACCCTCATATCAAACTCAAATTCACCTAATCCTGTACCTTCAACTGGATAGTACTCCTGCATACCTTGCAGTCTCCATCTTCTCCTGCCAGGTTCACCCTCTGATTGCATGGTATAAGCTCTATGTCCATGTACACCTTACCACTGTGTCATGTGATTCAGTCAAAATTCCCAGGCTCTCTACCTCCCTCTCTATGGCTTGGTACACCCTCTATCTCTCCCCAACCCAATTGGTATATGAGTTAGTACTTATTACACCTAGTATATACATAGTACATACTCTCCTCTTTCTTTGCAGACCATACCCCCATCATCATCATGGACAATGCACCCGTCCATTGGGGTGAAGATTTTAATTGAGTCTGCCAAATCATGAAGGAATCACAAAAAGGAACAAACATCAAATTCCTCCCCAAGTACTCACCAATGCTCAACCCAATTGAGCTAGTATTAAAAATCATCAAGATTCATGTCAAGCACCAAGATATCAAAATTAGCATTGATCTTTCCATATCAATTTGTGGTGCTAATGAAGAGAAGATAACTGGTGAAATGGCAAAAAAATGTTTTATTCATTTTCAAAAATTTTATAAAGGATTTGGTGACATGTAACCAATGACAGGAGCCATCATCAAAGATCCCAGTAGTTATCTTGCTTAACTTGATTTGGATTTCAATTTTTTTTCCACATTTTTTATTTTTTTGAGACTACTGTAATTTATCAACATGTAATTTATTTATCAACAAAACCTTCTCAACTTTTCAAAAAATGAAATAAAAATTTTATGAGGCCTCTTTTTTCATTAAATTCTACTTAAAAAAAGGTTTTCTTCCAAAATTAAAATGTGGAAAAACTATGGTTAAAAATAGGACAGGAAAGACAAAAAGCCGGAAAGCTCATTCTGAATGACTGACTGGTGTAAATTAAATTTAGCCCAAAAAATAAAAGGAGGAATAAAACAAGAAAACAGAGGATAAAGAAAATAGGACAAATATTCTGAACAACAGGACAAAATCATCAAAAATGTGGACAGTTTTATGGCAACTGATTGTAATATTATGTGAAATCCAACTTGCAACACCAGCAACTCATCCCTCAAGGCCTCCTTCCTAGCTCTCACATATATTGGCCTCTCCTTCCCTCCTGGACTAACTCCCCCAAGGAATAATTATACTACTTCTTACTGGTTAGTCCCTCTGCCAGTAGGTGTCATCTCAGCACAAGAAATCTTTCACCCAGCCTGCTTAACTCATATAAACTTGTCCCTTCCTGATGTTACTCTTATAGAATTCAACAACCCCTTATTCAACAACCTCCTCCTGGACTTCTCAATTCCATCCTTCCATCTTCTCATCACTTTTAATACTCCTCTCATCTTTTTTATTGCAATTCCAAAGATTCATCCTTGGGTTCTATGAGTATTGGTGCCTGTGCCTTCAGCCCCTTGCATGCCAGGGGCAGTTGTGCCAGTTGGATTTTTAATGAAAATTTATAGAATTTATTTGAAAACCCCTTTTATGTTGGGGTAAATCTGACACATCTAATTTGAAATAGGTGGGTTTTATTTTTAAGGGTGATGAGAAATTCACAACTCAAATGAGCCATGTGGCACATCTACATGACTAAATTTGAGACGTGTAGGGCCCCACATGACTTGAATGTGGTTGGGCTGTAGGCCACATGGCTCCAGACCGCCGTGTGGGGGCTGCACAACTACACCCAAGTTGTGTGGAGCTCTAGAGGCTCAAATGTAGTTGTGTTGTGGTGCAACATGGCCAGCCTGACCACATTTGAGTTGTGTGGGGCTCTAAAGGGATCAAATTTAGTTGTGTAGCCATGCCGCACAACTACAAGTCTTGTGGTCCAAAAAAAAAGAAAATAAAATGAAAAAATAAACTAAAATAAACTAAATAAAAATACAAAAAAAAACAGAAATCAAACAAAAGATCAAAAAATGTTTATTTTTGGTTAAAAAACAGAAAAATAAGAAATAAAATAAAAATAAATAAATAAAAACAAAAAACACTGAAGACAACCAACCAAAAAAAAATTCAAGTCAAAAATTCAATTTCAACTTGACTATTCCTAAAGTAAAGGGGCCAAAATATACAAGAAGTCTTTTGACCAGCACTTAAGTAAAAGTGCAAAAAAAATACAAGTCTTTCAACCAGCCCTAAAGTAAAAACACCAAAAAAACAAGTTTTGACTTGTGTGAAGCGGATCCCATCACAAGCTTAACACAAGTTAAGCTGATCCCATCACAAGCTCAAAACAAGTTAAGCTTGTTATGGGATCAGCCCAACACAAGTTGAACTGACCCATTAAAATCTCATTCAAAACACCCATAATAATGATGTTAACTGAAAACACTCAACATAATGATGTTCCAAATGTGATAACACTTTATATTAATAGAATTACAATATTAGCATGTTAGACAAAACCCAAATGATTAAATTAATCTTCAAGTTAAAATACCATTCAAGTTGAGCTTGAGGTGATCAACCCAAAAAGCTGCTTTTTTAGAAGTCATCAAAAATGGTTTGGAAACTATGGGCGGGATTGGAATCACATCTCCCTTAAGTAAAAGCTGGACCCAATTTTACTTTTAACAAAGCAAATGAACATAGGATCTGATTGTTCTTGTAAACCAATTTTCATAGAATTCAAAGTACAAAATGAATCCAATGAAATGTAAAATATTGGTCTTCCATAATTATCAGCTATTATTTGACCCATGTCAAGCTTTGAAAGCCATTTTGAAGAGGGAATATTTTCATTGATTTTATTAACATCAAGTCTTTTTTCAATCTTTTCAACATCTTTACTTCCACCAAGGATCTTAGAATAGAAACCCTTATTTTTCCTCAATGTTTCAAGCATTTCTTTCCACATTTCAAACCATCCATCCTCATCATACCCAATTGATTTAGCAATGACTTTGAAACCACAATTTCCATCACCAGCTGGGTCCCAAACCCCATCAAGAAACTTAAATAAGTTCTCAGGTATTTTATTGAGGTAATTCAGTTCCTAAAATCAGAAATTAGTTAGCCAAAATTCTAATCTGATTAAAGTAATGACCACCCACTAAAGATTAGCTTCTGTTTGACTCCTCCCTTGCATCTGCTTCATCCTTTGAAAAGGAATCTGATTCCAACAGCATCAAAACCTATGAACTTTCAGTCTCTCCCACTGAGCTATGAAATTCAGATGAAGAGCCTGACTTGGACCATAAAAATTTCTCAATCAGTTCATTAAACCCAAAAAATCAACCTTTAACAAAAGAAAAGACTTACAATCTTTTGTCTTTTCTTCTTTGGTGCCCTTCTAATTCTCTTTTCCTGCTTAATTTCCTTCTCAAAGTATTCAAATAAAGAAGAATCTTGCCGGGTATCTGTCAATTTTGGACGGCATCTGCTTTATTGCAAGACTTTAGGTTCTAGTCTTGGCTTAAATTGATAATTTGGCGTCTCTTTCATCAAGTGCTTCATTAGCCTGCAATAATCTTGTTCAGGATGATCTAAGATAATTGCATTAAGCTTCTCATTTAACTGAGGATTTCTGAGCATTTCATCCATGTCAAACTTTCAAAAATCAAAATGATCAAATATTATTCAAGTAGGAATCATCATTCACAAAGCATTAATCAAAAACTGATTTGAAAAATCCAACAATCCAACTTAAACCAACTTACAGAACTAGAACTGCAAGGGTCATAATCCAACCTCCACTGAGGATGAACATACTCATGCACAAAAGATCCTCTTGATGCTAGTAGGCCACCTATTTGGTGGGAACAGGGAAAACCCATAGATATTGATTATGACTTGGTGCACACTTCCCCATCATGGCTCCTCTTCAACCTCTCTAATTGATCCACAACAAGCTTAATTGCCTGTGAAGGCAACTTGTATCCCAATGGTAACAGTTTAGTAGTAAGAAATATTCCAATCTTTTTTTGAGAGTTTTAAAGCGCAGCCTGAACCAATTTAATTTGATTTGAAACTGTGCCCTCTAGGTTCTGCCAAAAATCCAACATGTTTCCAAACAAATTTGCAAGGAATCATTTGAGAGTAGCATGGGCTCCTTCAACCCAAGAGGTTTTTTTATTTCCAAAGTATGGGTTTTTGCAAGTCAAAGCTGTTACAAAAGTCTCTTTGATAAAGAAGATATTATGATCCATATACCCAAGTAAATCCTCAAGGTCTTCCAAAAAAAAATTTATGAAAGTCATAATTTAAGCAAGCCAAAACTAGGAAGATTAACAGTAGAGGAAGTGATTTGGCACTTACTCTAAGTTCTGCATCATTGACCTCTGCCTCCTACTGGGTTTTTGAGGCCCAATAATTAATCCACAGAGACATAAAGCTATGCCACCCTTCAACATGATTATCAAAGCACACTTTATGGTTTGATTTTATGTTTTTAGACAAATGCCACTGACAAAATTTTCTTTTTGACTCAGGGAAAAATTTTTCTAGAGCATGGATCAAAGCTTTTTCACGGTCCAGCACAAAGACTTTAGGTAGTCTCTGAGGATCATAAGCCAACTCCTTTAGCGCATTTAAAGACCAACTGTAGACCTAAAACATTCCTCTTGTTATAAAAACAAGAGCTTTCGTGAAAGTTTTCTGGTTGGAAGTAATTCCTGAAATGTGCAATAGGAGGATTTTGTACTTATTTTTTTATAAGTACAATCCAACATAGCAATATGATGATATTGCTTGAAAAGCTTTAATGACTCTGGGTGAGACAAGAAAAGGGCCTCCAAGCGACCCTCTCCACTGAATTTTTCTTGATGAACCCAACCTGAATTACCTATTTTTCCTAAGAGGACCTCCATAACACTTTTTCCCTTCAGTTCTTCAAGTGCTACCTTACACTTATTTTTTTTGATTGTTCATTCATAAACATATTTTCCACCATTGATCTTGCTCAATTTTCTTTTGAGTTGAATTTTATTGAGCCCATCTTTCATTCCTTCTTTTAGATTTTCTAAGGCTACCCCAGAGATTCTCCTCAGGTGATGATGCACTGTGGGGTGCGGAGATGGTTCATGGTTATGTTGATCATTTCTGTAGGAGATTTGCAACAAGGGGTCTGCCTTTTTGTGACTTGCACAGATTAAAAAAATTCACAAAAAATTCCTTGTGTGAGCTTGCCTTGAATTTTTGGTGAGAAATTTCCCAGAGTACAAACCATGTCTATCACAGGCTAGATCCACATATTTTTCACGCTTTGAGTAGAAAACTGTTAAAGCATAACCATGCTTCATTGCCCATTTTTGACAATAGTTTTGTGCCTCTTACCTAGTAGGAAAAGCTCTTGCAGGAGGTGGGTGAAGTGGTTCTTTCATAGTTAAACAGTTATATTGATGGCATGAACTCCATTGGTTTCACTCAAATTAAATATGGTAAATACCTGTAAAATAAAATGTTACTCACCACCAGAGGTAATCTCCATTCTTGAAACATTTTGTTCCTCAATTGTCACCCTCAATGAGGATGCAATTGGGGCCTCCAATGATTCATTAACCAAATCCTTCTTGTCCCCAGCTTTTTTAATGGAACTATAAATGTAGTCCTTCAACAAAGCCATGTTACAAAAAGGAGGGCTTGCCACTGTTCCCATAATGCCAAAAAATTCCAATGGTATTTCAGTATTCAATCCAACTTTCAATTGAACAACTACCAAGTTTGCTCACTTTCAATTTGAAAACCATCAAGTTTAGTGGGACATTAGTTTGCATTTTCACTTTAGTTTCACTTGAATTTCACTTCATTTCACTTCAGATTCACTTTAGTGTCACTTGGGGATCGCTAGGTGTGGTCCAACTGTCCCACATAGTATGTGTTGATCCCATATTTGGGTTGATGGAACCTAAATGTTGTCCAGGGGAACCAAAAAAGATTGGCACAGCCCCCGGGGGGCCATGCACCCCCAAAAATGGCTCAAAACCGCCGTTTACGGGGGTACATGGCCCAAATATGCTGTTTTGGGGGGTAAAAAACACCCCAGGGGTTGCGCATGTTTGAGAAGACCCCTTGGGCGCGTGTAGACATGTTTTTGGCACGCACGCGCGTTTTGTACGGGTGTATGGGCCCCCACGCGCCCAATGGGCCGTGTAGGGCCCTAAAAGACTCCCACATGACTGGGAGTTGTGAATTTATCATCAAAAAAACCCCTATTTTTAATATTAATGAATTTTGAAATTGGGGTATTTTGCTGAAAAAGGAAATTGAAGAAATGGTGGTTTTTCTGACTCTGATAATCCTAAAGGACAAAGGGTGACATAATGTAGGGAGTCAAAATTATTTTTTGATTTACTTATTCTTATTAATATACCATCTGAGTGCATTACCAAAAATTCCCTATGGTTAATCTCAGAAGGCTAATTTCCTGGGTATTTAAAAAACATCAGAAAGTGCCATATTTTATTTAAAATAAAATCAAGGAAAAAAAGCACCTTCTAGCCATATTTCAGCTATCTCCTTTCCTGCTGGTAGTCTGTGAAAAAGTTTTTCTGTATATTGAAATTATTGATCAGAAATTCTAATTGATTGATTGGGAAAAACCTGGGGGGGAAACCTTTGAAACATCTGAATCAGTCCATTATGTTTATGTAGGATATTTTGAATCCTTAAAAAAAACTTTTTTAACATTTGAAAAACATTTATCACAAATTTGAAATTAATTTTCTGTGTCAAATATGTAAAATTTCAAAAATGCTGGATTATTGATGCAATTATTCTTGAGATTTTCGATATTGTGATGGATTTTAATATTTTATCTGAAATTATGGATTCCTCTTGTTTGTTTTTTCAGTTCAGTCCTGGATTTCTGGTTAAAAATAATTGATTTCAAATCAAAATCTTATTTGATAAATATAATTTTTTCCAGGATTTGATGCTCATGAGAAGTGTGATTTTTTCTAGAATTTTTCAAAATATTAATCTTTTAATTGAATTTTCTGGGGTATTAAAAACTCTCCATTTGATTAGTAGGGAGAAATTTTCTCATATTGAACAAGAATTTATTGTAAATTTGACAAAGCCTTGTTGGAACAAAAGTGAAAGGATTAAATTCATGAGTTTCATGCCATTACCCAGCAACAGGATTGATTATTATTGTTTTTTTAAGTTAACGTTCTTCATCTTCCAAAAGAAGTGCATTTCGTGGATAACTGAAGAGTTCCATAATTTCAGCTTAAATCTTAGTATCTTGAGGTTTATTTTCCAAGTTAATTTCAATTTAAATATAATCTAATTGAGGGGAAAAAAATATTTTGCTCATACTTGAGTTTTTCAAGGTTTTAATAATTCTCAGGATTCTTAAATTTCAAATTTTCAAAAGCAAGATTGATCTTGCTGTTATTGGTGTGAAAAAATTGGGGGTGGATTTCAACTGAAATAGGAAGTTCAAAATTATTTGAATTTTAAAAATTAAGGTTGGAAGAAATATTGGATTCATTATCATTCATTTCATAAGAATTGGGTTGAGTTTCAGCTGAGATAGGAATTCTATTTGAATTTCTCATATTGTTGATAACATTTGGATGGGTGATTTTATAAATGGAAGAAGATGAAAACCTTTGAGTGAGGTTTTTTGATGGATTTGAAGCATGGGTTGACCTGGAATTTTTCCACAAATACTTCTTTCTTCTATCTCAGTTTGAAGCAAAATTGAAAACCAAATTATTCATGTTGTGAACATCAGGGTGATGTTCAACTGAAATAAGAAGGCCATGTAAATTACTCAAATTATTGGGAAAATGTGGATTGGTGATTTTATAAATTGAAGAAAAGGAAAATATGTGAGAGAGTTGTCTTTATGGATGCTGAGTATGGATAGAACTGGGATGTTGCAACAAATATTTATGTCTTCTATTTTGGATATGTGGGAAAATATCTAGGAATATAGATTGGTGAGTTCTGTTTTGGAGGTTGTGATCAATTTAAAGTGAAGGAGGGAATACCAATTTTGGTCTTCTATGCCGTGGGTAGTGAAAAATATTTTGATAAATTTTTCTTATGTTCTGGAAGAGGTAAATATTTTGTTGATAAATTTCATTGTGTCTTCTTTCATTGGCAAGTTTAAAGGCTTGTTGATAAATTGAGTATCTAGGTGCAGTTTCATGTTGAAAGTAATTTTGAATGTTAGTGTGGTGAAATTCATTGGAATCTCAGTTAGCTGATGTATTTTGAGGCATCATTGAATGAAGGGAGGCTCTTCTTGAAATTGAATTTGTGAATAAATTCATTTTTGAAGAATAGAGGTATTTTAATTTCTGATTTTAAATTAATTTTTTGATACAATTTTTTGGAGATGAAAAAATTGTGGTGGGAGTGGTGGTTGGTTATATCAAAAGACCTGCAGAAAAAAAGCCATGCTGGTGCTTCAAAATCTCACTCTTTTACATTTGAGTCGAATTTCATTGCAATCTCACACCTTTAAATGTGAGAAAAATTGCATTGAAATCTCACTTTTTTAAATGCAAGGTCAATTGAATTTACCCCTATTACTTGTGGGGTCACTCTCCAAAGCCAAAAACATATAATTTCCCCCCCCCCCAAATAATGGAATTGTTTCAACCCCCCCCCCCCTCAAAAAAAAAACTCCAATCCCACCCAAAGCCAGAAAAAAAAGAAATAAATTTGAGTCAAATAAAAAAAAGTCAAACTAAAACAAACCAAAAAAAAAGAAAGAAAATGGTGGTAAATTTTGAGGGATGCCAGAGGTTCATTTTGGAAGTAGGGAAAATGAAACTGCAAAACAATAAAACCAAATTTTTGAGAATGTAATAAAAAATCCAAGGATATTAAGGCTGGTGTAAAAAGAGGCCATTTTTGACATTATGCACATATAACCTTTGCCAGTGGCTGAAAAATAAGGAAAGTTATGTTAAAAAGCCGGAAATTCAAGGTAAAAATTGGTTCCATGAGAAAACCAGTGTTATTTTTCCAATTTCAGGTTGCCTGTCTGCTTTTTTATCAAACAAGTCAAGTGGCCAAGCAATTGCTTTGAATCCATTGACTCTTCAAAAAAATCACAGGAGGATTAAAAATTACTGAATTAATTTCATACACTGACTAAAATTTCATTCCATTCATCTTCACTTGATCCTTCCAATGAATTGATACATAGCTCTGTATTCCTTCTCTTCCTTTTTTTCTTATTAAATAAATGATAAACAAAAAAACCCATGTATTGAGAAAAACTAAAAATTAAGATGAGGTGTGAGAGTACCAGGAAGAAATTGGGGCCCTTTCAGCTTCCTTCCAAGAGGCTGATTGAAGCCTATCAATGGAATTCAAGAATATTTGAAAAAAATTGAATCAAAGGCCTAAATATTTTAACCTCAAAACTCACATAACAAAATCAGAAGTAAATTCAAGAATCTTGTAAAAAATAAATTTCTCATCAAAAATGGGACTCAAGCTGAGGTGATAAAGATATTTGGAATATCCAATTCTGAAGCTCAAGGGATAATTGAAAATTCTTGATATTTAAATGAGTATTTATTGAATTATTCAAGAAATTTGCAATTGGATCTGTCTGAAGATTTAATTTCATCCACACTGATGAATGAATCCCAAAGGTAATGTGTCATTTTTTTTGAAGGATCTCACAAATCACATGAAGTATGAATTTGAAATTCAAGTTTTCACCCCCTCAATTCAGAAGCTCCTCAATAGTCTTGAAATAGTGCTTAGAATGGTGATGCTTTTACCTTGTAAGTTGAAAAAGGCATAATTCCCAAGACAGAAACACAATTATTTTTAAAATTTTTGAACTGATGCAGGAAGTAATCTTACATTGAAATTTTGTTTCTGAAGCATGTCAATGATTTAGGAAGGAATATTATATTCCAATTTTTTCTCATTTTTTCAGCTGATTTAGGAATGAATCTTAAGTTCTGATTTTGTTATCAACTTTGGCACTTATTTACAAAGCAATATATATTGACTCATGAGTCTGTTTTGAATTCACATAATCAGCTGTCTCATGGGTATCTTCTTCCTTCTAGCCTTATTTTTTTCATTAGTTTATTTTTTAATATTTTCCCTTTCTTTATTTGAATAATTATTAAAAAAATATCATTCCCTTTTATATTTTTTTTAAAAAAACTAGCATATTCCCCCAAATTTGGGGAGACATGGCATTGGCCTGGTGAATTATGGGCTTTTCCAGGTGAAGCACATATATAATTTTCCTGTTTTAAATGAAAGAGGTGCATAAGAACATTTTTAACTGAATACAAACCCAAGGACCTTGGAAATGGGAAAGGTGTAGGAATTTTTCAATCTTTTTATAGAAATGTATTTTTCCAAAAACTTGCAAGCTCCCTAAGGATTTGAAGTATGAACATCACACTTCATCATTACATACTTTTTTACTTACTAATCAAGGCCTGGAACAGCTCCCAAGACCTAGAAATTGAAGAGCTACTGCAACATTTTGTGTCTGGAAATCCCAAGTTAAATGACATCTTGCTCCCAAATTTTTGGTATGGATTAAATAAAAAGAAATGAACATGGAAATATGTGATGTTTTTTAAGAAATAAAATATAATGACAAGAACACTTTTCCAATTATTTCAACAGATAATCAAGTAAAGAAAATTATATATCATGAAACTCTTGGTCTTTGATTTCATGGATGCATAAAATTCAACACCTCATGGTAAACCATTCAATTAAATAAAAAATTAAATAAATAAATGGGATATTTTTTCAATAAAAGTGAAAAATTTGAGAGAAGATGAAAAAAAATAATGAATTGGAAAAATTTTCAAGTAGCTCAAAAATATAAGCCATTGAAAACAAATTATATATCCTGGAAATCTTGTCATGTCATTTCAGTTCTGGGTAGCATTCCATAAATCATGGTAAACAATGTTATCAGTTTCAAATGAAATAATCCTTTCAGGTTTATTTTGTACCAATACCCAAATAAAACTTCTTGATTGAAAAATTTCAAATTAAACATATAACTGCCCATTGCTGAAAGCTTTATCTTGAATATAAATACAAATATTTGAAATTTTCTGAAATTGTGATTTTTTCAGTTATGAGAAGAATTTTTTGGAAGAAATAATGAATTGAGGAACTGTTGTTGGTATAAACTTTGATTTTCATCCTCAAGAGAACCATGGCTTGAGTGTATATTCATGGTATTATCTTCCTCTTTCCCAGGAAGTGATACAGCAACAATTAATTTATACAGTCTTTCCCCCAAATTTTTGGAATGGGTTAAATAAAAAGGAATTGACATGAAAAGATTTGATATTTCTTAAACAAGAATTAATTTTAATCAAGTGAGGAATTAGGGGAATGGATTAAAAAAAATAATGACATGAACAATTTTTCAAGTATTTCAACAGATAATAAAGTAAAAAAAATCTTTGTATGTAATTTCTGTGGTTGATAGAATTCAAGAACTCATGGTAAACCAATTCAATGAAAGAAATAGACATGAAAAAATTGGATATGTTTAAAAAAATTTAATCAAGTGAAAATTTTGGAAACAGATTTTTTAAAAAATAATTCTGCCCAAATTCCAAGGCCCATTGGAAGAAAAATTTGTAGGTTTAAGTTTAAAAGATGATTTGTCTTCCAGAATCCCCCCCCCAAAAAAAAATAAATAGAAAAAATTCACATTTCAAAATGATTCAATGATTGCTGTGAATAAAATGCATTATTAACCAAAAAAAAAAACAGGAGAAAAATTTCCAGAAAAACAGCTTTCCTAAATGAATCAAGGTGCGTGATTAATCCCCTTCAGAACCTCATGTCAGCCAATATTATTGATTTAAAAAGACCTTTGTTTATATTTTGTCTGTGATGCAACTACTCCTGTTGATTGGATTTATCTAATCATTTGAAATTCTAAACATAATGGCCCATAGATGACAACTGGATCTTGGATATAAAGACAAAAATTTGAAATTTTCTGACCTTGAGATTTATTAATTATCAAAGGGAAGGCCAGATTTGTGATAATTATTGGCCCACAAGCTTTTTCAAAGAGCAGTATTTAAAGCAAAAGAAATGCTTGGACAATAATTTCTTATGATTGATCCTTAATCTGAGTCAGAGGCAATGGTAAACCTGTGAATGTGAATGAATTGATGAATTAATGGATGGAAAACATCAGGGAAAAGAACTCCTTAAATACAAAAGATGGTGATCATGTGGATATCATGCAATGACAAGAAAAAGGCAAAAATTCCGCCCCAAATGTGCTCTACAGGCTCTACAAGCACTTTTACTTGGTTTGGGCTTACTAAGCCTGCTTTGCATTAGTTCTGAACCCTTTCAACCACCCTTTACCCGTCAAATTTGGTGTTTCCACCCTCACAGCAATGAACCAGCCCTGTTACCTGGTTACATCTCTCTTCTAACCTTACTGGCCCTTTCTATACACTCACAGGCCTGGTTTCCTCCTGCAACCAGGCCCCTGGCCCTCAGAATGGCCAGGGTGGAACTAGAATCACTCTGGGTCCAGCCAAGAACTCATGAAGGGGGGGGGGGGTGCAACCAGCGGGTGTGCACAGCCCCCCCCCTCCTTTGCTCAAACCCCCTGGGGAGGTGATCAAATCCTCCTCCAGTGGCCCTGGGGGTTAATACCCCCAGGGGTTGTCACACAGAAGTTGGGCTGGGTTGTGGTCAGGCCTACCCAGCCCCATTGGTTGCCTCCCCCTTGGTAATGGGGGGGGGGGGGGGGGGGGAGATGGCCCCATCTTAATTGGTCGTGATTTGGGGGGGTGATCAAGTCCCCTCCCACCTTGCCGGTTGCCTTCCTTGCAACTGGCTGGCTGGTCTGGTAGAGGAGGGACCATCCATCCTCCCTCCCCCTTGCAACTGAGCAAGGGGAGGGAGGGAGCCAGGGGCCTCCAGCCCCTGCGGCCATGAACAGCTGGGTGGGGAAACTGGGGCCGCAGCCCTGCACACAGCGGGTGGGGGGACTCCAAACAGAGTCCCCTTCCCCCTACAATGGCCCCACGTGGTCTGTTGGGCCCCAGGTGAGAACCAAGTGGGAAGCAGCCCCAATGGGCCTCCAAGGCCCAATGACCCCAAAAAAATTCTTTGGCGGGCCAGCCAATCTGGCCAAGTATGTCCATAGTAGTCCTTGGGCCCATAAATGCCCAGATAAGCCCATCTGGCTAAAGTGGCCCATCCACCCTGATGGGCCTGTCAAGGCCTATTTCCCAATTGACTTGGAAAACTTGTTTTGGCACCCAAATGCCCAAAACCAATAATATCCACATAGGCACACGTTGCCCATGTGATTTCCAACGGGCCGTGGAGGCCTGTTTTTGCATATCATATGGATTACACACTAATATGCACATTACCTGAGTGCATCCATATTTTAAAACACCCCCTTAATCCAAAATGGATGCCATTTGCATACAAGACAAAAAACCTTGATTTTTCTTCCTATCTAACGCCTTAGTTAAGATATCTCTAATCATTGCTCCAGTGGTAATGTACCATAAGACTATCTCTTTGCAGTTTACTGCATCATGTATATATTTATAATGCACATCAATATGTTTTGTTCTTGAATGGAACACTTGGTTCTCTTCCAACTCAATGGCACTCTGATTATCAGTATACAACAATGCAAAAACCTGTGGTCTATGTGTATCCTCTAAGACATTTCTCAACCATTTTGCTTCCTGTGAAGCTGACAGGTACACTCTGTACTGTGCTTCTTTTGACAAAAGACTTATTTCTGACACCTTTTTGGACATCCATGACACTGAATTCATCCCTAAGAAGAATACAAAACCACCTGTTGATTCCCTAGTGTTACCATCTGCCCAACTTGCATCAGAATAACCAACCAAGTGCAAGTTTTCTGACTTTGAAAACTGCAGTCCCAAACAAGATCCAATAGCTGACCCATAATCATTCCCAGATTGAAAAAACTCTAGACGCTCTTCATCTGTAGAATTTTCTAACCAAATGTTAGACTGCATTAGAGTACCAAACTTCTTTGCATCCTCTAAGCCATACTGCTTAAGTAGAGCTGACACATAAAGGTTCTGATCCAACTTGATCCCATTCTTGCTCTTACTAACTTTCATTCCCAGCACCTGCTGTTCCAGACCAAGATCTTTTATCTTGAACTCCTTTTTGAGTGTCTCCATGACTCTGTCCTTACAATTCCCAATAATGATAATGTTGTTGGCCCAACAGAAAAAATTGAATCCTTTCTCACAAAGAGACAAGGGTTGGACTCACTTGTCCTGAAACCAATCTCCATCAGTTTCTTCCTCATAGTGCTATACCATGAACTAGCTGCTTGCTTTAATCTATACAGGGATCTACACAGCTTGAGGAAATATTCCCCTTTATCTGCTGAGAGGAAACTTCTCACACAAATTTTCTTCATAGTTTCTGCCTTGGTCTCTACCAGCCATTCCTTGAAACAATTAGGAATTAACATATACACAGTCTCCTCCTCTCCAAGGTTTGCATTCAAGTATGCAGTCACAAAATCAGCTTTTCTGATTTCTTCACCCAACTCCACTGCCAAAGAAATGATGTACCTGAAGGTGGACAGCCTTCCAGTTGGCAAGAAATTCTCCTGGTAATCAATAACCTCTCTCTTCTTGAAGCCCTGTGCAATGCATCTAGCCTTGAACCTCTTCAAAACTCCATTAGTATCAAACTTATTATTCAACACTAATCTAGACCCAAAAATGTTCTTTCCCTTTGGAACTGAATCCCACTTAATGACTTCAAACACACTATCATTCTCCAGAGAATCAAATTCCTCAAAAATGGCTGTCTTCAAATTTGCTCTCTCGTCAGAATTCATAGCTTGGCTAAAGCTATTTGGGTTGACTCTATTACTCATCTCTGAACTTAACTGTAGAATATCATTAATCATACACTGTTCCTGAAGTGTATCTTCCTCATATTCTGCAGAAGCATAATGGGACTTCCATTTCCCATACCTATCAAAAGGTATTCTTATCCTGCCACTCCTTCTAACTGGAGGTGGAGACTCATCAGGTCCTGATTCCACAGAATCCCCTGAAGCGGGTACTGAACCCTCCTGTGGCAAGTCTGCCATCTCAACGTCATAATTAATTAAATTCTACCCAGCCTCTGCTGGTGTAAAAGGCTCTAATGCTATTTCCTGCTGTGATTCCTTAACAGCAACATCTTCACTCCTCTTGATTGGAAAGGTAGGTTCTTCAAATTTTACATCCCTACCACAGATAACCTTTCTTTTACTTGGACAATAAATCCTATATGACTTATTTATTAAATCATAGCCTACAAGTGCCCATTTCTGGCTCTAGGATCTAACTTACCAACAGTCTCATTATGGTGTACACAATAATACACCAAGCAACCAATTGTTCTTAGGTGTGATGTTTTGGGGTACAACTTCCAAAACTGATAATGCAGACTCTTCCCATTAACACTTACTATATTGTGCAACAGACACACTGTGCACACCAAATCAGCCCATAAAAACTTTGGTAGACCAGATTGAGCCATGATAGTTCTGACTTTTTCCAATAAAGTCCTATTCATCCTTTCAACTATTTCATTTTTTTGTGGAGTACTAGCAGTAGTAACTATAAGAGTGAGTCCATAATCATTAAACAGTTTCTCAAACTCTTTAATCACAAACTCACCCCCTCCATCAGTAATAACCCTCTTGATCTCCTTCATCAAACCATTCTGTTTCCATACTTTGAAGATTACTGAAACCTCCTCTGTGGTCTGATCCTTTGATCTTATTGGTTTTATTCAAACATAATTAGTTGCTGTATCAACTAAATTTATGAATTATCTTGCCCCTCTAAGGGACACTAGTGTAAATGGCCCTGCCAAATCAATGGAAAATTCCTCTCCAGGAACTTCTGTGCAATCTATACTCTTTGAGAACACATTTATGGTCTTGGCACCTAAGGTAAAACTTGCACAGTTGCTGTTCTTCACCTTATGGCCACTTCTATTGTGAGAAAAAGTGCTCAGAGCTGAAAACTTGAGCAAGTTAGCACAGAGAAATTTATTCCAAACTTTTCCACTCAGGATATTTCTCCCATTCAAATCAATAGCAAAATTATCTTCTTTAAGATAAAGAATATGGAACCCTTTTTTCCAGAGAACTCCAAGAGAAACAAGGTTATAAGGCAGATCTGGTACATAAAAAACTTTCTCAAAAGATATTTTGAAACACAAGTGATTTTCAAGGATAAATTTTCCAATTCCTTTAATCTGAATTGTTCTTCCTTTTTTGCCAATATTTAAAACACCATCAAAACCTCTAAGGTTTGAAAAAAATTTGGCTCAAAAAATATGTGGTCTGTAAAACCAGAATCAATCAAAACAAGAACATAATTCTTCAATCCTCCTGTAAGGAAAGAAAAGTTATCATCCACTGATAATTTCTTATCATCAAGGTTAAGATTACCCACTTAATAATCAATCAATTCCATTTCTTGATCCTCAATGAGCTTTGCCTTCTTTTTGGGAACATGTTCCTCAACAGCCTTTTCTGATGGGCATTCCAATGCCACCATAGAAAATTTCTCAATTTCAAGTTTGAACTCCTTTTATTCCTTGTCTTCTTCTCCAGACTTCTTCCGCTTCTTTGCCTCCTTGCAATCCTTTGCATAGTTCCCCTTCTTCTGACAATTATAACATAAGACCTTTGATAAATCCCTTGTGGCCTTTGCCTTCTTTCCAGATTTTCCTGTCTTGCCAACCAGAGAAGTTCCTGTGCCCTCCTTCATCTTGAATTGAAGATCACCCTTTTCAATTCTCTTCAGCACATCCTCTTCCCCAGGAAGTGGATACAATTGAGATATAATCCTAACCAAGGACTCATACTCTTTTTGTAGCTTCTGAAGAATTAAGAGTGAAACCACTCAGGATCCATGTTCAGCCCAGATGACTTGAACTTAGCAATGCTTGATCTTGCCTCCCCAACAAAGAGTTTAAATTTGACATATTTCAACTTAAACAACGTATTGAAAGCAATCCCCTTTTGATTAACAGAATTAACAGCATACTTGGGATTGACCATCTTCTATAAAATGCTTCCCATCCTCTTCTTTTCCTCTTTCAAAGTCTCAGAAACCCATGCCATATGACTTTCATCCAAATGCCTAAGAATAAGATGGTAAGACTTCTTCTCTACCTCTGAACTAATCAAGGTATCATCTGAATCCATAATCTCCCCACAACAAATGTTTTTTAGTTCACTGTCCATTAAGACAGACCAAGAACTATAGTTTTGAACATTCAAAACAATCTTGGTAAAGCTGGATTCTGGGATATAAGACATCTTCTTGGAAAACTTGAGTTCCTTGAGGTTGTCCAAAGTAAGGTATAAGGTTCTATCTTGCTTGGAAATAATGATGATGGTACTGATAATGTGTGAGAATTATTTTCCCACAAGCTTAGTCCAAGAGCAGTATTTAAAGCAAAATAAATGCTGAGACAATAATGTCTTATGATTGATCCTTAATCTGAGTCAGAGGAAATGGCACACCTGTGAATGTGAATTAATTGATGAATTAATGGATGGAAAACATCAGGGAGAAGAGCTTGTTAAATACAAAAGATGGTGCTCATGTGGATCTCATGTAATGACAAGCAAAAGGAAAAAATTCCGCCCCATATGTGCTCTACAGGATCTACAAGCACTTTTACTTGGTTTGGGCTTACTCAGCCTACTTTGCATTAGTTCTGAACCCTTTCAACCAGCCTTTACCGGTCAAATTTGGTTTTTCCACCCTCACAGGGATGAACCAGCCCTGTTACCTGGTTACATCTCTCTTCTAACCTTAATGGCCCTTTCTATACACTCACAGGCCTGGTTCCTCCTGAAACCAGGCCCCTGGCCCTCAAAATGGCCAGGGTGGAACCAGAATCACTCTGGGTCCGGCCAAGAACTCATGAAGGGGGGGGTGCAACCAGCGGGTGTGCACGGCAGCCCCACCTCCTTTGCTCAAATCCCCTTGGGAGGTGATCAAATACTCCTCCAGGGGCCCTGGGGGTCAATAGCCCCAGGGGTTGTCACACAGAAGTTTGGCTGGGTTGTGGTCAGGCCCACCCAGCCCCATTGGTTGCCTCCCCCTGAAGAGCTAAAATTATCTAATTCCCTGGACCAACAGACTAAGACAAGAAAGTTGATCAGATAGAAAAAAGAATCAGGGGCAGAAGAAAAAAGAAAAATTTTGAAGAAGAATTATCACTCTGTGCTAACTGAGAGGAAGAAATGATGCTTAAGGAGAACAGAGTGTAAAGGATGTTGAGAGATGAGGAGGTAGTAGGAGAGACGGAATCAAGGTCTAATAACAATTTTGAGGAAAATAAAATAGCATAAGTGGTCAATTGATTGAGATCACAGTTTGCAGACAACCTCACATGTGAACAACAAAGAAAGGAAAGCAGTAGTGATGAAAATGAACAGCCGGGTAGTTTGATGTTAAGGGGATTCAAGCGGAGGAATTGGCGACTGATTGTAGATGAAGTTGAGAGCAGGAATCAAGTGAGATTGAGAGAGGCAAGAGACAAGAGGGAGGAGAGAAGTTGATGAAAGCAGTGAGAGAATCAAGAAGTTGGAGGAAGGGAGTGGATGAGAGAGGGATGCGGATGGGAAGGGAAGCGGATAAAGGGAAGCAAAGAGGGAAGCAAATGGACAGAAGCAGATGGGCCCAAGCGGATGAGGAAGCTGTCAAGGGAGGCAAATGGAAGGGGGAGATGAGATGAGATCCTGGAGTGGTGGCCTTGAGTGTCTTGGGGTGTAACAAGTGGGAGTGCGCGAGGCAAACAAGTGTGAAAAGTAAGTGAAATGTTGATTTGAGTGGTGGAGGTGCGCTGAGAGAATGGTAATCTGTGATTTCCTTTCAAAACACCACCGTGTTCAGATGAGAGTTTGAAGTATGATAGATGTGAGATTTTTGATGGAGGGTTTTATAGCCGGCTTGGTAAGTTGGTCAGCCAAAATTGATTCAGAGGGGACAAGATTGGTGAAAAGATATTTAGCATCCTTCTGCTCTCGGAGCCATTTGATTTGAATTTCCACGTGCTTGAGGGGGCTGTGGTGAGATTCTGAATTTATGAGATTGTTCAGCGCCTTATTCTCAATGTGTGAGCAGTGAGTGAGGAAGATTGAATGGTTCAGTTCTTTTATCAAATTCAGTATCCAGATTTTCTCTTGAGTTGCGAGCACTAGTGATTTGAGTTCTCCTTCTGTTGAGGATAGTGAGACTGTAGGTTGAAGCTTGCTATGCCAAGAGGCGGCACAGCCACAAAGAAGGACTAAGTAGCCAGTGTGGCTTCTACGTGAGACGGGCTCGTTTCCACTGTCAGAATCACTCCAAGTCTCAAGATCAAAGTTGAAGGAACCGTTCTTCAGACGCAGAGCTAGATTGCAAGTGGTTTTGATGTATTTCCACCCATTTTTAGCCTCCATCCAGTGCGAGTGTCTGGGTTTTGCGTTAAAACAAGACAGGGACAATATGGCGTAGGAGAGATCTGGTAGATTTTGCGTTGCGATGAAGTTGAGGAAACCTGTCAAAGAGCGGTAATTGATGTTTAAGTCAGAGAAGGCAGAGGCCTTGTTTTTGGTAGCAGGCTTGAGAGCAATTCTGGGAGTCACTGGTGTATTAATGGGTTTGGATTATGATAGCCCAAGTTTGGTCAAAGCTGTGTCAATGTGATTGGGCTGGTGAAGACATGGTCCTTGTGTAAACTTGGTGATGTAGTTGCCAAGGATCTTGAAGAGAGGACCTTCATGTGAAATGGAAAACTTTGTCTTCAGTTGAGTTTGAAGCTCCTGAGAATTTCCTATAATCACCAGGTCATCAACGTAGCAGAAAATAATGGTTTGAGAGAGTTGATTGATGAACAGACAGGGATTGGCCGAGGACGTCATGAAACCTTGGTCAATAATTTAACGTTTCAGAGTATTGAACCAGCTCTTTGGTGCCTGTTTCATACCGTATAACACCTTATTTAGTTTGAGGTAGGGAAAGGGAGTGTTGTAACCGGGAGGAGTCTTGATGAAAATATCTTCATCCAGGGTGGCATGCAAGAATGCAGACTTCACATCCATTTGAGTAATTTGAAGCTTGTGATGGAACGCATAAACAATTAATGTTCAAAGGGTGGTGATTTGACCAGTCAGCGCATAGGTCTCTCCATAATCAATGAATTCCAGCTTTCAAAAGCCTTTAACACATAAGCAATCTTTGAATATGACTCCATCATTTTTGGGATTGGATTTGAGTCAATAGACCCAAAAAGTCAACAAATCCTTTTTACCTTCTGGAAGGGAATGGCAGCCGGTCCAACCACCCATGGTTTCTATCCCATTGAGTTTGGTCTTCATGCCCTTGAACCAATTTTTTCAAGTCAGGGGAGCGTTTTGCTTCTTTGTAGTTTTTGGGGAACATTTCTGGACAGAAAACCATATTGTTGAGGACATTGGATGTTTGAGCGGTCCCTTTGAGTCATTGATGATGGAGCAAGCTGGTTGATGATGGTTTTGTTGTTGGAGGATTCTGCGGGAGACTGGTTGGAGTTGGAGGATCCGGTAGGAGAGTGGGGATTAATGGTGGCTTCTGAGGCCTGAGTTGGTTCAATGGGAGTTGCGTTAATGAGGGGAGTAGAGGAGCAATGAGTGGAATGATCATGGTTCATGGAGGAAAGGGTGTTAAGTAGATTGGAGTTGGATTGAATGAGGGTTTTGAAGGGATTTTCAGAAAGAGGAGGAGATTCAGTTAGATTTACATTTTCAAGGATTTTAACGTGTTTAGAACAAATTTTTTTTGCCAATTTCTGGAACGTAGATCAGGTAGGAGTTAAATTGCAGGCCATTACCTACTAAGATTCCCTCACAACCTTTCTTCTCAAATTTTCCCAGATGATGACAAATATTCAGAACTATTTTCTTGGATCCCAGGATTCCGATTAAGCTGAGTTTAGGTTTGATGCCATGCCACAATTCTGAGGGACTGGTTTTTGAGTGTTTGGAAGGTAGGAGATTGAGTATGTCACAGCATCCGACAAGAATTTGATCCCATAGCTCTGTTGGAATGGACATATTGATGATTTTAGTTCTGGCGGATTTGACTATTGTGAAATTTCCTTGCTTGGCAATTGGATTATGTTGTGGAGTGTAAGGCTCCAAGGTTGTGTATACAATTCCGGAATCTGAGAGGAAGCTTGAGAGTTTTGAGTTCACAAATTCTCCACCATTGTCAGAGTGGAAAGATTTTAGATAACTTCTTGCTTACCACTCTTATTCATCATGACCAATGCGTAGGTTCCAGCAGCAATCTCATTTTTAACTTGATTCAAGTGTTGAAGAACAATATTGCCTTTGATTTTGGATTCTCCCAAGGAGTGAGTGATGGTTGTCTTGAGATGTTCCAATTGGGGCAGAAACTTTTAGAGCATTAAATATGCCACTATGTCATTGTCCATTTGAATTCCTATCTCAGAGACTTTGATGAGGCATTAACTCACTTCTGTTATGAATTTATCCACATGTTTGGGATTGAACTGGAGATTGAGGAAGTTGAAGAAAACCTGCAAACAATTTGCAGTTTGAGATGAGGCGTAGAATTTGTTTATCAATTTCCAGAGTTTGATTCCCTTGGAGAGATGGTGATCTTTGACACAATTGATGAAATTTCTGTTGTCCAGTTTGGCTAGGATATATCCTATTAATTCAAGGTGAACTTTGGGAGGACATTTCTTGGGTTTGGATGAAAGGAGCCATTGACCTATACCCTTCAGTGCAAATATGGTTGTTAATTTAGAGCGCCATGGAAAGAAGTTTGATTCAGTTAGCATAGGAATAGAGTCAGTGAGAATCTTGAGAAGGGATCCATTGAAATCTGGAGGTCCAGGGGCAAGTGACATGTTTTTGCTCAATCCATTGTGGGAGGTTTGCAATTTTGGCTTTTAACCGTGAAGAGCTAAAATTATCTAATTCCCTGGACCAACAGACTAAGACAAGAAAGTTGATCAGATAAAAGAAAGAATCAGGGACAGAAGAAACAAGAAAAATTGTGAAGAAGAATTCTCACTCTGTGCTAACTGAGAGGAAGAAATGACGCTTAAGGAAAACAGAGTGTAAAGGATGGTGAGAGATGAGGAGGTAGTAGGAGAGACAGAATCAAGGTCTAATCACAATTATGAGGAAAAGAAAATAGCTTAAGTGGTTAATTGATTGAGATCAAAGTTTGCAGACAACCTCACATGTGAACAACAAAGAAAGGAAAGCGGTAGTGATGAAAATGAGCAGCCGGGTAGTTTGATGTTGAGGTGATTCAAGCGGAGGAATTGGCGACTGATTGTAGATGAAGTTGAGAGAAACAATTGAGTGAGATTGAGAGAGGAAAGAGAGGAGAGGGAGGAGAGAAGTTTATAAAAGCAGTGAGAGAATCAAGAAGTTCAAGGAAGGGAGTGGATGAGAGAGAGACACAGATCGGAAGGGAAGCAGATGAAGGGAAAAGAAGAGGGAAGCAAATGGACGGAAGCGGATGGGCCCAAGCGGATGAGGAAGCTGTGGAGGGAGGCAAATGGAAGAGGGAGATGAGACAAGATCCTGGAGTGGTGGCCTTGAGTGTCTTGGGGTGTAACAAGTGGAAGCGCGCAAGGGGAACAAGTGTGAAAAGTAAGTGACATGTTGATTTGAGTGGTGGAGGTGCGCTGAGAGAATGGTAATCTGTGATTTCCTTCCAACACCCCCTTGGTTACTGGGGGGGGAGATGGCCCCATCTTAATTGATCTTGAGGTGGGGGGGTGATCAAGTCCCCTCCCACCTTGCCAGTTGCCTTTGTTGCAACCTGCTGGCTGGTCTGGTAGAGGAGGGACCATCCATCCTCCCTCCCCCTTGCAACTGAGCAAGGGGAGGGAGGGAGGCAGGGCCGCCAGCCCCTGCGTCTGCAACCAGCCGGTGTGGTGCCCAATCTGGGACACCTCTGGACAAGTACAGAAAAAGTAAAATTTTCATGAACTTTTCTATAGCCTCCATTTAGATCCTCAAAAAAAAAATAAAATAAAATAAAATAAATAAAAAAATAAAATAAAAATAAAATAAAAATAAAAATAAAAATAAAATAAAATAAAATAAAATAAAATAAAAATAAAATAAAAACAAAATAAAAATAAAATAAAAATAAAATAAAAATAAAATAAAAATAAAATAAAAATAAAATAAAAATAAAATAAAAATGAAATAAAAATAAAATAAAAATAAAATAAAAATAAAATAAAAATAAAATAAAAATAAAATAAAAATAAAATAAAAATAAAATAAAAATAAAATAAAAATAAAAAAAATAAAAAATAAAAAAAATAAAAATAAAATAAAAATAAATAAAATAAAATATAAATATAAATAAAATAAAATAACAATAAAATAAAAATAGAATAAAAATAAAATAAAAATAAAATAAAAATAAAATAAAAATAAAATAAAAATAAAATAAAAATAAAATAAAAATAAAATAAAAATAAAATAAAAATAAAATAAATAAATAATAAAAAAATAAACTTTTTGATCCGGAATGATTCCCATATCCAGTTCCCAAACTTCCAGCTCCCCCTCTCCTAGTTGTCTAGGATCATCTCTTGGGTGGCTAGCGCCCGTTCCTATGCTCAATTTTCCCTTGCTTTGCGCTACTATCCACCCTTTTGGCAAATGCGCAGATGAAGACCGGCTCGGATCGCAGGCTTCTATCCAGCACAGGCATCCCCAACTTCCCAACCAATCCAAACCTTGATCACCATCCTCATTAAACTCTCATGACCAATTCTAGTTTCTCCCACAAAGCACTACATCATCATCACAACCACAACCATGATGATTACAAACCAGATCAAGGAACTCAAGATTTCCTTTGACTCCAAGATTTCTCTAGATCAGCTTGTTGGTTATAATCTTGATCCCAACCATTTGGTCAAGCATCCTATCAAACCATGGTACCAAAGAGAAGAGCTCAATCAATTCACTCAATCCAATCTTGATCAACAGATCATCACCCATATCCCCTTCACCAGATCCATCAAACTATGCGCGGTGATCATCAGAACTTTACCCGGACAATTTTTTCTAACTCATGCTCATCTGTATCCCAAACAACCCAATCTTGGCTTTGATACCGTAGAATCCTCAAAGGCTACTCAAGTCTTGGAGATCCCCTAGACAAGCAAGATTGTCAAATTCCCTGTCTGGGTGGCCAAATTCTCATCCGTTACCTACCTCTTGATCTTCTTCACCATCATCATCAGACCAATCCATCAAACACTATCATCAATCCCATCACAAAAACGGAAACCCAAGCTTAAATACCACCACCACCATCATCATCATCATCATCAATCATCAACTCACCCAGATTGCATCAATCACTCTCCCTCCATCCTACCGACCTATTGGATACATTCAACTCATCCTCGGCATCATCATTGTCAGATCATTTGAAGCATCATCATCACCCCATCCTCTGAGTCTTGTTACCAATGACCATCATTGGCAAGTTTTGAGCAATTGAAATCCCTGACAATGAACAGTTTTGAGGGACCCTCCGAGAAGAGCTCATAGGTACTACCTATACCCATCCCCCTCCAACCTAACTCATTCAATCCCCAATCCCAATCCATTGGCCAATGACCACGAGTGTTGCTTGCAGTCGTCAGAACCTTTGCACAAAAATCCACCGCATGAGCTCCCAGGTCTCCTGCGCGGTTCATCAGTAGTCCCTGCGGATCCCTTTTCATGTCACCCAGGGCCCGCTGCGGCTCATCCAAGTTCATCCATTGGCCAGGCCCGTCAGTCATCTTCCTGCGTGGGTCCCCTTTCATTGTCACCTGCCCCCACCCATCATTGGCATGGGCTGATGGCTTCCCTTGGTATGATCTTTTAGTTTTCATTATAGTAAAAAAAAAAAAAAAAAAAAAACTTCTTTTCCACTCTATCTGTAAATCTCTCTTGTAAATAGTCTGCAGACCTCTTGTCTATAAAAGGAGTGGGTTTCCCCTGCTTTTTTCCAATAATCCATGGGAGTGTGTGCATATGTCCCCCCTGTTATCATTTAAATCTGATCCTCATCCTCATCCTGGGTATATCTATGATTTCCCCCTGATCCATGGATCCTTAGTATTTGCCCCTCTGTGGCCTGATCCTTATCACCAACCAATAGCCTTGCCGGTTGAAGAGAATTCTGTCTGTTGGAATTCTTGAGTGTGTTATACTGCTCCTTGATCCCTTTCTCTGGCCATACTGGTCTTTATCCCTCCTTTATCATCTTTCTGGAGCCAATCACAATTGATTGAAGAGGTCTTATTAAGCTTAAGACCTGGAGTGTTATACCTCCCTCATTTTTTTGGAGTTGCATTATGCCAGCCTACTCTTGAGTTCCTTGAGAAGTGTTGAGTTTATCCTTGCTTTGAATTAGTTACTTTTTGCTTTTAGAGCTTCTTAAACATAGTTCTTTGTCTTGTACAGCCACCCTCAGTTATCTGGTACCCTTCAAGCGCTTTATTGCGGAGAGTTGGGCAGGTTCATTGAGAACCTGGAGGTTGGTTGGGTTTGATTTGATCATCCCCAATCTTTTGCTGAAGACCAGAGATATTAGTTGTGGGAATTGTTTACATGCAAAAGCTTTGTTCTTTGAACTTTAAACAAACTTTAGCTTCTTTTGTCCAAGTTTCTCCCACATAATCTTGGCTCAGATAGTGCTGTTGCATTGCTACCAAACTACTATCATATTTATCCTTTACTACTTGATTCCTCATTTACCAGGTTCTGGACCTTGATCTTGGTTACATTTAAATATTTTTTGTAACACTCAGGAGGGCAGCCTAAACATCACCTTTCCCCTCCACAGAACTGCCACAGCCTAGCACCGTTTGGAGTCTTACACCGGGTGGGGCATCCGGGGCTGCAGCCCTGCACACAGTGGGTGGGGGGAATCCAAATGGAGTCCCTTCCCCCTACAACGGCCCTGCGCGGGCGGTCCGGCCCCACAATGGGCCCCAGGTGAGAAATAAGCGGCCCCAAGTGGACGCCAATGAGCCGCCAAGGCCCAATGACCCCAAAAAACATACTCTGGAAGGCAAGGGCTCTGGCCAAGTATGTCCATAATAATCCTTGGGCCCATAAATCCCCAGATAAGTCCGTCCACCCTGATGGGCCTGTCAAGGCCCATGTCCCAATTGACTCGGAAAATGTGTCTTGGCTCCCAAATTCCCAAAGCCAATAATATCCACATAGTCCCACATGGCCCACCTGATGTCCAATGGGCCATGGAGGCCCATTGGTGCATTCCATTTGGATTAAAAACTAATATGCAAATTACCTGAGTGCATCTCTATTTAACAAAATTTACTGGAAACTGTTTGCACATTAATTAGAATGGAAGGCCATTTTCATCTGGTTCATATATCAAAGGGATGCGTGGAATGGCAAAAAATCTTTGCATGGATTCACCTGTTTCTATCTTGGAAAATATAATATTTTTTATCTTTCCACAAACAAGCAAGTCACATTGAATAGGCCAAATTTACATTCCATATTCATCAACATCATTTTAGAGGCACTAAATTTTAGAGTTAAGCTATGGGGAGGAAATTTTGGAAGAAATCATGTGTTGAGTAATTTTTGTTGGCGAAGATCTTGTGTCATCTTCAACAGATTCATGGCTTGAGTAATTTCTTATTGTATTATCTTCTTCATTTCCAGAGAGTGAATTCAGAATTAATTTATTTATCTTTTTTAAATAATTATTCTGGAAAAAAAGAATCACATGTTCCATTAGATCACCATTTTGAAGGCAGAAGAGGTGTAAGTATTTAAAGATAATGTTAATTTAATTTGAAAAAGCATGAAATTCACTATTACAATTTATAAACATGTTTTCTGGAAGCAATTTTTTTATAACCCTCAATCATATTGAAACCCTCTCCAGCATCAATAAGAAATTTTGGAAATCAGGGTCAACTGCTGGACACATATTTGGAGTGAGGCTGAAGTGACAAAATAATGAAAATATCCCAAAAGAAATTACTTACAATCTTTTGTCTTTTCTTATTTGGAGCCCTTCTAGTCCTTTTTCCCCCCTTGAGTTGTTTTTCAAGATGCTCAAACCAAGATGGTTCTTGCTGCTTATCTGTCAATTTTGGCTGGCCCCCACTTAATTTTAAGACTTTAGGTTCAAGTCTTGGCTTCAATTGATATTTTGTAATCTTCCAAATGATATACTTCAATAGGCCGCTTTGCTCATGATCTGGAGATTCCAAGATCATTGCATCCACTTTTTCAGGTAACTGAGGAATGCTTAGCATTTCATCAAGATTGCACTTGAAAAATTCAAAAGGATCAACCATTAGTGAATTAGGAATCATTAATAAAAAAGAATTAATTAAATAGTTATTTGAACAATCCAACTTAAGCCAACTTACAGAACTAGAACTGCAAGGGTCATAGTCCAACCTCCACTGAGGATGAACAACTTTGGGTACCATGGATCCTCTGAATGCTAGACAGTCACCTATTTGGTGGGAACAGGGAAAATCCATAGTCTTTGAATATGAATTAGTGAACACTTTGCCATCATGATCACCTTGAACTTCTTGAATTTTTACCTAATAAGCTGAATTGCCTGTAAAGAAAATTTGTAACCCAATGGTAACAGTTCAGGTGGAAGAACTGTCCTTAACTTAATTCAAGATTTATAAAGTGACGCATGAACCAATTTAATTTTATTCAAAACTGTTCTGTCAAGGCTTTTCCAAACCTCCAAAATGTTTCCCAAAGAGTTTGCAAGGAATTGTTTGAGAGTTTCATGGGCCCCTTCAACCCAAGTTGTTGTTTTGTTTCCAGAATCTGAGTTTATACAAGTCCACGCTGTTACAAATGTCTCTTTGATAAGGAAAATAATTTTACATATACTTGATTACATCCTCATAGTCTTTCAAGAAACACTATACAACTCAAAATGTCAGAACCCAAAACTAGGAAGAATAAGAAGCAGTGATTTGGACCTACTCTGAGTTTGGCATCATTGACCTCTGCCTCATCCTTGTTCTTTGAGGCCCCATACTTTGCCGACAGAGTCATAAAGCTTTTTCATCCTTCAACCTCATTAACAAAGAGCGCTTTACAGTTTTCTTGTATTTTTTTTAGACCAGTGCCAAGTGCAACATTGTCTTGATGAATTGGGGAAACTATATTCAATAGCACAAATCAGAGCTTTTTCATGGTCCGTCACAAAGACTTTTGGAAGTCTCTCAGGATAATAAGCCAACTCCTTTAATGCGTTTACAAACCAACTTTAGAACTCAAACGTTTCTTTTGTTATAAAAACAAGAGCTTTTGTGAAATTTTTCCAATTGGCTGTCATTCCTACACCATGAAATAGAAGGATTTTGTACTTATTTGTCTTATAAGTACAATCCAACATATCAATATGATGGGATTTTTTTGAAAGCTTTAATGCCTCTGGATGTGCTAAGTACAGGGCCTCCAAGTGACCCTCTCCACTGAAATTTGACCAGTGAATCCACCTTGTTTCTTCAAGCTGTTCATAGATTACCTCCATAACACTTTTCCCCTTTAGTTCTGCAAGGATTACCTTCCGCTTAGTGTTATGGATTGTTTGGTAATCAACATAATCCCCTCCATCAATCTTGCTCAATTTCCGCTTAAGCTGAAACATATTTAGCCCATCATTCATGCCCGTTATTAGATTGTCTAAGGCCACCCCCAAGATTCTCCTCAGTTGAGGATGAACAGAGGGATTTTCAGATGGCTGGTGGTTATGTTGGGTTTCTTTGTACAAGAGTTGCCACAAGGGATCTGCCTTTGTGCAACTTGCATGAATTAAAAACTTGCACCCAACCTTCCTTATGTGAGTTGTTCTAGACTTTTCTGTAAGAAGTTGTCCCAAATAGGAACCATGGCAATCACAGGTAAAATTCCCATATTTATCTTTCTTTGAGTTAAAAATCATCAGAGCGTAACCATGCTTCATACTTATGTTTGACAATAGTTTTGGGCCTCTTCCCTAGTAAGAAAAGTTCTCACAGGAGGTGGTTCAAGTGGATCTGGCACCAATTCAAAGGTAAGGTTTTGTAGCTTCATAGTTACAGGCACCCCATAAGTTAGTTTGAATCAAATTTAATTGGGCAAAGACCTCTGTAACATAAAAGGTTACTCATGAAAAGAGGTTGCATCTCACTGTGAAACATTTTGTTCCTCAATTTTCACCTTTGATGAGGATACAATTGGGGCTTCCAATGTTTCATTAGCCAAATTCTTTTTTCTTTTTCCAAAGCTTTGTTGATGGCACTATCAATGTAGACCTTCCACGCAGCCATTTCAGAAGAAGGAGGGCTTGCCACTGTTCCCATGCAAAAAAATGCAACGGTATACTTCAGTATTCAATCCAGCTTTCAGTTGAACAAACAAAGTTTGCTCACTTTTGAGTTGAGAAAGAATTGTTTTCAGATTTTTATATGATTTTAATTTTCACTTTACTTTCACTTTGGTTTCTTTTTAAAGTCACTTTGGAATCACTAGGTTTGGAACAAAATTCCCACAAAGTATGTTTTGATCCCAAATTTGGGTTGAGGGAACCCAAGTGTGGTCCAGGGGGTGCCCAAAATTCTGGCACAACTTCTGGGGGGTTGCGCACCCCCAAATAATGGTGGTTTTGAGCTGAGTATGGGGGTACACCGCTCCAAATTGCCGTGTTTGGGGGGTAAACGGCTCCTATACAACCCCCCAGGGTTTGGGCATGTTTTGAATGGCCCTTTGTAGTCGTCTATCGCACCCCATGGCTCATTTGAGTTGTGTAGGGCCCTAAACAACTCCCACACGACTGGAGTTGTCAATTTATTATCACCCTTTATTTTTTCTTCTTTTTTTCTTTTTTTTTACACACTGGCAATGGGTTGTGAACGGCTACTCACAACCCAAATTGTGGTCATGGTTGGCCATTCACAAATGAAATGGGTCATGAGAAGCCATTCACAACTGACATGGGTTGGGAGCAGCCATTTGCAACTGGATGCAGTTGCAAGTTGCGCCACAAAACCAAATATTGGTTGGGAACAAGTCATGTAGGGTTGCAAATTTAACCTTGCCCATATTACTGGGTTTATTTCTGTTAATATTTCATTAGAGAGAACCATTTGGTCTTCTGATACCAGGATGAACCAAATCATCAACCATTGAATTGAATTGGAAATTCAATAACCTAAGTGGGTTTGCTGGTTGGCAAAGCGCTAAGAGCATTCAAAAAAACCTCCTAAAATGATATGGGTTGATAGATTCATCCACTTCAAGCATATTATATTCCAAATGATGATCATCCTTGGGTAGACCCTTGGTCAAAGCTTCTTCTCTCAATGTTGAGTAAGAAACTCAATTTACCTGTTTTAGGTGATCAGAAGAAGTAGAACAAACTGAATTATTCAACAAAAATCTAAGAAACCACCTTTCCAAATCTGCAGGATAAACAGTGTAAATCCTTCCAATTTAATATCCTCTTTGTCTGGGAATCCATTCTCTTCTTGGGGGGTTTCCAGGTGAAATTTTGAGGAAATTAATATTATTTGATTGTTGAAATACGAGGCTCGACAAGATGAACAAGAAGGGATAGGAGGCAAGAGGCGGATGGTGGAGGAGATTACAATCTGACCTAAGGGGTCCAGAAGGGACCAGATTCAGATGGGCTTCAGTAAGTTGGCCCGGATGAAAAGGGTAAGAATCTGATAATTTTTCATTGAAGGATCAGAAAGTAAAGAATATTTATAGACAACTAGAGAACCACAAATGGGTCTTTGAATAAGGAAGAATATTCAATAAGGTGAGACAGGATAAAATGGTTGAGGATAGGAAGTTTAACATGAGTTTCACAGAGGCTGAGAGTAATGACATTTGAGTATCAAGAGCTTGTGAAATAAATAGGATAAGGTGGCCAGTAGACTACAAGTACCAGACATACAATAATAATGTGGCCTGGATAACTACAAGTATCAGGACATATAATGGTGGTTGAGACAGCTAAAAGTATCTCAATCAAACATAAGATATATATAAAGCGGTCAGAACAAGCTAAATGTATTCCAAACATACAATTTAATAAAACTAAATATAAATGCACTGAGAGAGGGAGGTGAGCGGACATGATGATGAGGTCCAAAACTCAACACACCCCCGCGCGAAACAACCGGGGTGAAGCGGACAGGATGAGATAGTTGATGAAGGATTTGAAGAGAAGAGAGTGCAACAATGTCGCAAGCGAACTTGAGGAGGGGAAGCGAGCGATGTCGCAGGAAAGTCGCGATCAATGTTGGAGGATGGAAGGCAATCAAAGTCGCAATTGAAAGTGCAAGCGATGTCGCAGAGGATCCCCGAGCGAAGTCGGGAAGCAAGCGCGAGCGAAGAGTCGGAAGCGATAGAAAAAAAGGGGGTGCAATCGATGTCGCAAAAGAGCCGCGATCGATGTTGGGGAGGATGGAAGGCAATCAAAGTCGCAATTGAAAGTGCGAGCGATGTCGCAGAGGATCCCCGGGTCTTGGCTTGTCTTGATCTTCAAATAAATTCATCCAGGGCTTCATCTGGTTCAAACAAAACTTGTTGTTTTCCAGGAAGATGAATATCTAGCCTTATCAAAGAAGGTGAAATAGCAGACTGCTCTGATGAAAAAAATTATCCAAATTGCCTCTGGAGGAGCTACCCATCTTCAATCCCTAAAACCTTTTATCTCATCTAAATCTGCACCAAAATCTACATTTAAAAATAATTTCCCTCATAAAGGTATTTGTAGAGGTATTTTAAAACTGAAATACCTGCAAATATCTCCACATTTAAGTGCCATTTATCCTTTGCCAAAAGACAAGGATTTTAAGTAAAAACCCAGGAATTATCAATGAAAAATTTTGTATGATTCCTCATTAGTGAGATGGTGGGTCCTTCCTGGCATCTTCTATATATGGTATAACTGTTTTAACCCACCATTGTTCCAGGAAAGAAGGATTTGGGGTATTTCTTCTCGCAGCTTTTATCATCCATGCAAGGTGCTTCCATGTTCAAAAGACCACATGGGCCATGTCTTATTTTTCTTTTGAATTCTTGAAAAAAATATGGCTCTGTGAGCTAATAAGTTATCTATGAACAAAAATTCATGTCAATTTCTTCAGATGTTCTTGGTTGGTGATCATTGTGAAGAATTACCACAATGTGAGCATGAGGAAGACCTCTCTTCTGGAATTCCATGACATGAGTTCTTCCAATTCTCAATCTAAATATTCCATCCTTGAATATTTTAATGCAAATTTCCTTTAGTTTTGAGTTGAAAACCCATGTTACTTTATCTGGTCTGCCTTGAGCATTTTTGGCAGGAAAAAGATTTTTGACAATTTTTGGCCAATGAGAATTTCAAGTTACAGTAATGAACAGATCTGGCTTTCCGCTGTGCTTTACCAATGCAATAGAATCTTTATGATGGAATTTCAAATCTCTGGGACCACCAATAAAATATCTTAGAACAATAAGGCGCCCACCTGAAGATAATTTGAGCAAAAATATGATAAATATAAGAAATCTATTAAATTATTATTGTTCCTTTATTTTTTCCCAAAATATATGAAAAAAACCTTCTATCTCTCCTGTCTCAACACCAAGGTTCATATCAGCAACAATACCATGAAATTTTTCAAAAGTTGACTCATTCTGATGATGAAAAATGTAGGAAAATCTATCTGTCTCAATATTTACATATTTATCAACAGGATATTGCTGAAAGAGACAAAATTCCTAGTGCAAAAAAAATAATCTGGATTTTGAAATTCTAGATGGTTGGAATAATAATTCATAGCAGTTAAACAAATTTTTCCTGGTTGATCTTTCAATTCTGGAAACCCATCAAATTCACCATTTGTATGAAGAATTACATATTGTAGTGGGTCATATATTTTGTTTGATTCACTTACACTTATTAATGAGCCATTGTAGTTCCTGATCAAGAATTCTCTGTGGTTTGAATGAGAAGGGAATTTCCATGGCAAATATAAATATATCAAGAAATTATTTTTTTAAAAAATAATAATAATAATGATAAATACTGAACTTCTATCTGTATGGCAGCTATCTGGTCTCCTTTTGGTGTTTTTTAAATCCTTTGATCAATATTTTGATAAGATGATCCAGCCAGCCTGACAGATTTATTTTGATCATCATGAGGATTAACTCTCTGAAAAATATGTATCAACTCATTGTGTTGATGGAGGCTATTTTGAATTCCCCTAAAAATATCTTGTGAAAAATTGGGACAATATTTATGCCTATTCTGAAATTCATTCTCTGTTTCAAGAAATCACAAATAAAAAAATGCTGGAGGATTGCTTCCTGTAGGATTAAAGCTTCCAATATCAAAGTGGATGGTTCTGTTAACTCTGGATGTTTATATTCCCCTGGGATAGTTTGCTATTCCATCCTGGGTATTTTCGTTAATACCAATTTATTTCAAAGCAAAATTGAAGTTTATGAGCCTGATATTGGTTATAAGTTGATTCTCAGGATAATATTGATTTCTTCTTGCAATTTTTGAAGAATTTAGCAAATAATTGAGTGGTCTTTTCTGGGGAACTAAAACATTTCCATCGCAAAAGCACTGGGTGCTTGTTTTATATTGAAAAATAATTCCTTGGAAGTGTTGGGAAATTCTTGTGGCCCTTTATTTTGAAATTTCACTAATTCTTCACCATCTAAATAAAAATAAATATAAATATAAAAAAAATATTTATATATGTATATATTTTTATTTACATCAAAATTTTTAAAGAAAAACTTAGAAATTAATTCTTATGCCAGGGCAATTTCTCCCAATCAGGAAAATTTTCCAGCTTTTTCTTACACACAACCAAATTGCCAGACCACAGAAGCCAGCTTTCTCTCTCCCAATTGGGATAACTTGTTGGTAGTTTATTCCACATGACCACATCCCCAGAACCCTAAAACCCTGCTGAGTCATCAAACAATATCCCCAAATAATTAACAAAACAAAAAGGATGGGAAACCAACCTGAATAATGAGAAAACAGATTCAATTGAAAAACAAATCTTGACCAAAAAACCACTAGAAAAGCCAACCAAACAATTGACCAACTTACCAATGGGAATACCAGCCAAGAATGCAGAATCTCAAAAAGCACTCCGCTCCAACCAACCACCACCAAATGCCCTCAGAACCACCACCAACAAGGGTCCACAAAAGGAAGACCAAGATAGATAGAAAGACCCACTTTAGACCTTCTGGTCAGATTATTCCTTTGAAATTCATTTTCAACCATCATGGGCCTTGCCATGAATATGATCTTCCCCACACTAATCACACATCCTCATCATTATCCTGAAAGCTCTATTTGTTTCTCACTTTTATGTAGACAAGAATTTATTCAGAAAATCTGTTACTTGTTTTGGAATGAGAAATAAAAACAAAAAATTGAGTCTTTGAACACAGATTTAATCACTATTAAAATTCAAAGTAAGTTTCCATATCCAAAGGATCATCAAAAGCTCAAGCACTGCTGTGAGGAAGGATCCTCAATAGCCCAGACAGAAAAATCTCTCTTTTATAACCAGGAACAGGAATTTTGAAAGAATTGACTCAAGCCATCCTCAAGAAATCCATTGAAATATTTCCATGTCTGACAATGGACAACTTATCTCTTTTGAAAGAAATAATGGTGAGCTTCTTAGAACTTCAAGGCCTCAAAGACGTACTAAATTCCCCTGGCCAGGACCTTAAAGTCATCAACAACCTTAGAATTGTGAAGATTTAGTGTTGGCAGGAAACCGAGACCAGACTGCATTTTGAGTAGGAACAGAATCAGAAAGGAAATGAAGAGACAAGATTCATTGAAACGGAGAAAGGAAAGGAAACAACACCAACGGTGTAAGACTCCAAAAGGTGCTACGCCGTGGCAGTTCTGTGGAGGGGAAAGGTGCTGTTTAGGCTGCTCTTCTGAGTGTTACAAAAATATTTAAATGTAACCAAGATCAAGGTCCAGAACCTGGTAAATGAGGAATCAAGGAGTAGAGGATAAAGATGATAATAGTTTGGTAGCAATGGAACAGCACTATCTGAGACAAGATTATGCAGGGAAAAACTTGAACAAAAGAAGTTAAAGTCCCCTTAGAGTTCAAAGAACAAAAGCCGTTGTATGTAAACAACGCCCACACGCTCTTAACTATGGTCGTCAGCAGAAGATTGGGAATGATCAACTCAAACCCAAGAAACCTCCAGGTTCTCAATGAACCTGCCCAACTCTCCAAAATCAAGCACTTGAAGGGTACCAGATAACTGAGGGTGGCTGTACAGGACAAAGCACAATCTTTAAGAAGCTCTAAAGCAAACAGTAACTGATTTGAAGCAAGGATAACCTCAACACTTCTCAAGGGACTCAAGAGTAGGCTGGCAGAATGCAACTCCAAAGAAGCTAAGGGGAGGTATAACACTCCAGGTCTTAAGCTTAATAAGACCTCTTCAATCAATTGTGATTGGCTCCAGAAAGGTGATAAGGGATCAGTACCAGTATGGTCAGAGAAAGGGATCAAGGAGTGGTATAACACTCAAAAATTCCAACAGACAGAATTTTTCTTCAACCAGCAAGGCTATTGGTTGGTGATAAGGATCAGGGATCAAGGGTTTGAGTATGGAGGCTCAAGGATCAAGGGTTGAGTATGGAGGCTCAAGGATCAAGGGTGTGCTGATTTCATGCTGGATCATTCCATGCTTCAATGATGGATCCGAAAGGCAGGGGAGAGCCCCTCCTTATATTTGCAGGAGGCCCTGTTAGCCTATGTACAACGGATTCTACAAATAGAGCAAAAAAGGAAAGAAAATCATGTGGTCACTTGCATCCGTCCGTGGATGGGCGCATGCAACAATACCGGAATTGCCCACCCCTCGTCCAAAGGCGGGCAGGGTGGAAAGGGAAATGAATCAAACCGCCGCGGATGTCTGCGGGTGGTAGTTGACACTCTTCACCCCTTGTCTGAAGGCGGAAGTGGGTGGGAGAGCCCCAGGAAAGGTGCCGGATGAAGTCCGTGAGAGCACAGATCAGCGGATAGGAGATTGGCTCGAGATGGTGTGGTGCCCCATCCTGGGCACCCTGGCCGCCTTAAGACCTCAATCCATAAACTGTTGTGCAAACGTACCGTCCGGCTGAACAACTTATCCTCAGGCTCATCCAAACCGTCCTTTACCCGCCCGCACCCGCGCCACGCGCGCTGCGCTTCCATTATCCGCGTTGCGCGTCGCGCGTCCTTTATCCGTATTGCTTGTCATCTCCGCCGTTGTCATAGCATTTCCTCATCTTTGTTGTTGCGTGTCTTCATCTTTGTCGTTGCGCGTCCCAATCTCCTCATTGCTACCGTCGCGCGGCCCTCATCCATGATTTACTGAATCCATCCCGACCGCACCCCCAAGCATTTGGCAAATCCTTGGATCCGTCAAACCTCCCATCGCACTTGATCTATCAGTCGTGGATCTCAAGGCCATCAGGATTTACTCAACTTTCTCAAACCAATCTCCTATCCGCCCATCCGCGCTCTCATGGACTTCATCCGTCACCTTTCCTGGGACTCTCCCACCCGCTTCCGCCTTTGGAAGAGTGCCAACGACTGCCCGCAGACATCCGCGGCGGTTTGGTTCATTTCTCTCTCCCACCCGCTTCCGCCTTTGGACAAGGGGTGGGTGACTCTTATATTGTTACGCGCGCCCATCCACAGACGGACGCGAGTGACCACATGGTTGCCTTTCCTTTTCCGCTGTATTTGTAGAATCCGTTGTATATAGTCTAATAGGGCCTCCTGCCCATATAAGGAGGGGCTCTCCCCTGCCTTTTTGATCATCATCGGAAATCATCAGAACATAGAACAATCCAGAATGAAATCAGCACACCTTTGATCCTTGAGCCTCCATACTCAACCCTTGATCCCTGATCCTTATCACCAACCAATAGCCTTGATGGTTGAAGAAAAATTCTGTCTGTTGGAATTTTTGAGTGTGTCATACCACTCCTTGATCCCTTTCTCTGACCATACTGGTCCTGATCCCTGATCACCTTTCTGGAGCCAATCACGATTGATTGAAGAGGTCTTATTAAGCTTAAGACCTGGAGTGTTATACCTCCCCTTAGCTTCTTTGGAGTTGCATTCTGCCAGCCTACTCTTGAGTCCCTTGAGAAGTGTTGAGGTTATCCTTGCTTCAAATCAGTTACTGTTTGTTTTAGAGCTTCTTAAACATTGTGCTTTGTCTTGTACAGCCACCCTCAGTTATCTGGTACCCTTCAAGCGCTTGATTGCGGAGAGTTGGGCAGGTTCATTGAGAACCTGGAGGTTGCTTGGGTTTGAGTTGATCATACCCAATCTTTTGCTGATGACCAGAGTTATTAGCTTGTGGGCGTTGTTTACACACAACAGCTTTTGTTCTTTGAACTCTAGGAAGACTTTAACTTCTTTTTTTCAAGTTTTCCCTGCATAATCTTGTCTCAGATAGTGCTGTTCCGTCGCTACCAAACTATTATCATCTTTATCCTCTACTCCTTGATTTCTCATTTACCAGGTTCTGGACCTTTATCTTGGTTACATTTAAATATTTCTTTAACACTCAGGAGGGCAGCCTAAACAGCACCTTTCCCCTCCGCAGAACTGCCACGGCCTAGCACCGTTTGGAGTCTTACATTTGGTCCCCCGGGCCGGGATTGAACCAGCAACCTTGGGATTTACAGTCCCAACTTGAAGAATCAACTCCGAAATCCAATCCAATTTTTTTCTTTTCTTTTTGTTCCTTTTTTTCTGATCCATGGAGGCAGCTTGGTCTAGAAGTAAGTCCTCCCAATTGTGCATTGCCTGGGCAAGATCCTTGTTGTTTTTGTGAAACTCTACTCTTGCCACACTTGTGAGCCACCTTGGAACTCTGCTTGTTTGGATCTCTTAGGAACCCTTCAACATGGAATCTGCTGGATCCTCTTTATCTTTTTGGGCCAAGATGGTCAAAATCAAACCTCAGAACAAAAATTTAGGCTTCAATGGGACCAATGTCAAACGATTCCTGGACTCCTATGAGATGGCTGCGGAAGTGGATGGTGCCAGTGAATATGATATGGCTTATCAGTTATGGTTTTTTATCTCTTCTGAAGAAGTTATGGAGGTTATTGAATTGTTTGAGGGATTCAAAACTCACAACTGGCGGCTCCTGAAGGAGGCTATGTTAGCCTATTGGGGAAAAATAGATGTAGCCAGATTTACTTTGCAAGACTTGGATGCCCTGGTTTCTCAATGGATCTCCAATGGTGGTATCTCCTCAGCCTCTGACTATCAGACTTTCAGAAAATCTTGGGACCCTATCCAGTCCTATCTTATCCAGAAAGATAACATTGATACGTTGGACAAAATTTGAGTGCAATTTTTTCAGTCTTTCTCTCCAGGAGTGCAGGAAAGAATTAAGGATGAATTGGTGAAATCTGGATCCATGATCACGACAAGAGACAATTGATTCAAGCTACTTGCTTTCATGGTTCTTAGGAATACTGTGGATAAAGTGATGAAAGGTCAAACAGCTCTCACCTTTGAAAAACCTAAAATCACTGAACCAGTCCTTGCCCCCTCTTTTCAAGCATCTAACAAAATCATGAATAAGATGGAAGCCAATCGCAGACCTAAACCCAATCCTCAGACTCACCGGGAGACACCTACTATAGATGAGATCACTAAATTACTTCAGGCATTTGAGAATAAAATAGATCAGAAAATATCCTCTTTAGCCACTCCTAAACCTGCTAATTCTGTTCCTAAGTCTACTATAGTTTGTTATTATTGCCATAGGGAAGGCCATGGTACCGGTAGATGTCCTGAACTCCAGAAGGACAAGGAGGAGAAGTTAGTAGAGCAGAAGGGAAATAATTTTTTCCTTCCTAATGGTGCTTTGATCCCTTTTGATTTGTCTTGACCAATCCGTCATGTGGTGGCCTCATACCAACCACCAACCCCTAAGAAGGCATCCTTGGTCTCTTTGGATTTTTGATCATCATGTGGAACTCTGCAACCTTGGTATCCTCCAGCTATCACTTCTTCCAGCTTCCCTGGCACCTATCAATCTGATCCAGCTAGGAAACGCCATGAGGAACCAAAACCTCACAAGTCTCCTCCTGTTCCATCCTCCATTCTGCAAAAACCCGTTAAACGCCAATCTTCACCTGAGCCTCCTTCCTCTGATGTGGAAGGCATGGAAGTAGAAAGGGAATCGCTTATGGAAAGGTTCCAGGAGAACACTGATCCTCCCCCTCTTCAACCTGCCCAACTCTCAGATCCTCTTCCATCACCTATTACACCTGATCTTCCTCCCTCCACCCAGCCCAAAGTTCAATTTGAGAGGGGCATCTCCAAGGACTACCCTAATGCTGTGGAAGGAGTATTAAAGAAAATTTCTGATCTTAAAATCCCCGATCTATCTGTGGCTGAACTCCTGTCAATCTCTCCATCTGTGGCAGAAGGGATGAAGAAATGGGTTTCTCTTCGACGTGTGGAGATTGGTCTGGATGAATTAAAGGTCTCCTTGGGTACTCTGATAGAGGATTCTGGTGGAACAGATCCCTCTTCAGATACCAACCTGTATTCCTGTCCTCTTGGTTTTCTTCCATGTTGTCTTGGTGATTCAACTAAAACGGTTTCTCTCCTTGTGGATTTGGGTTCTCAGCTCAACTTGATTTCGGACTCCATGGCCTGCAAGCTTAACATTAGCCCAAGGGTCAGTTTCAACTCTGCGGTCTATGGAATTGGGAATCAGTCCTGTGAACTGGTTGGTATTGCTGAGGATATTCCTGTTCAAATTGGTCAAAATATTGTTGGCACCTGTCACTTCTGGATCACTTGTCTGGATGGTCTCATGATCTTGGGAAGGCCTTTCTTAATGGACTTTGGTGCTACCCGGATGTTTTCTGATCAAGTTGGGGAGAGAATTCTCCTCCCTGATGCTGATGGCAGAAAGATTGAAGTCCCCCTTTGTTCTTTGGATTCTGGTTGTTGGGAAAGAGACTTCCCTGGTCACCCTCCCAAATCTGTCCTGAAAGGAAAGCAGAAAGAAAACTCTCATTCCTTTCATCCTCATTTTTTAGCAGAATAGTTGGCTCTACTGATAGTTGTAGTTTTCCTCAGCCTCAGACTTCAACTCATGGACCAACTCCCACCTCAGAGGCCCATCTTTCTTTTTCCTCATCACTTTCTTCTCATCCAAATAAGATCAAAACCCAAACATATGAAAAATTCGAAAAATCCAAAAATATTTCTTCTCTGTCTGGATCTGTTCTATCTTCCTTTCCTTTTTCTTTTCAGCCTGATCACTCATCTTCTATTCCGGTTTCAAATCTCCGCAATGAGTCTAAACTAGATCTTGATCTTGATTCTTTTCTTGGTGGCTTTGGTATGAAGGAGTTTAATCTTAGATGGAGGCAATTTGGGGTAGAAGTAAGTCCTCCCAATTGTGCACCACCAAGGGCTTCTACTACTGTTATTTTTGAAACTCTACCCTGTGCCACACATGTGAGCAATGTGTTATCTTTTGGATCCTCTTTTATGGATAAGGCACCTTTCAAGGAGGCAGCAGAACATTGGACTTGGAAGATGTTGGAACACGGACTCAGTTTTTGTAGTCAGGTCTCACTGGTCAATGCTTGGAGGAAGCAGGGATTCCTCTCCTTTGCCACCAAGTACAAACCAGTTGCAAAGAAGGTCCAGCCAGTAAACCAACCAATGCCTCTCAACCTCAACCCTCCTCTTATGCGTCCTCCGCTATCCCGCAATCCTTACTGTGGTCTATCCAAATCCCTCACTGGTCCATTTATTCCCTCTGGTTGGGTCACTGAAGAATGGCTGAAAGTGGTCAATTTTGGTCCAGATGGATGGCTTCTTCCTGATTAGTTAAATTTGATCAAAAATATCTTGTCTCTAAGAGAAAAATCAGTTGCATTCTGTGACAAAGAGAGAGGTCTCTTGAAAGAATCCTATGGTCTCCCTTACATCATCCCGGTAGTTGAACATGACCCTTGGCAAAAGAAAAAGATCCCAATCCCTGCTGCTAAAGTTGACAAATTCATCAAGTTGGTCCGCGAACGAGTCCAAACCGGTTTATACAAACAATTGACTTCTAGCTATTCCAGTCCTGTTTTCTGTGTTCTAAAGAGTAATGGTAAACTTAGAGTAGTTCATGATCTCCAACCTCTTAATAAAGTTACTATTAAAGACTCTGGCATGCCGCCTGCCACTGAAGAATTTGTTGAATCCTTCTCTGGGAGAGATTTCTATGGTCTAGGTGACATTATGGGTGGCTATGACAAACAATCCTTGCATCCTATTTCTCGTCCCCTCACTACTTTCAATACTCCCCTTGGTAGATTTCAGTTGAATCAATTGCCTCAAGGTGCCACCAACTTGGTTGCAGTCTATCAGGCTCAGATGATGTGGATCCTCCAGGAAAAAATCCCGGATCATGTGGGTATCTTTATTGATGATGGTGGAATTAAAGGTCCAGTTTCTGACTATGATAATGAGCTCTTACCTTGGCACTCAGGAATCCAACAATTTTTCTGGGAGTATGCTACTGTTTTGGAGAGAATTTTGTTTCAAATTGAGGAATCTGGCCTTACTTTCTCTGGATCAAAACTTGCCGCCTGTGTCCCTGCCTTGGAAATCGTTGGTCATATAGTCTGCAAGGACGGAAGAAGGATGGCACCCTCTAAATTCAACAAAATGATCTCCTGGCCTACCCCAATAAATCCAACGGAAGTTAGAGGTTTCCTAGGTGTTGTAACTTATGTCAGGATCTTCATTCCCTCATTATCCAAAATCTGTATCCCCTTGCGTCGCTTAACCAGGAATGATGCTGAATGGATTTGGACCCAAGACTGCAAACAATCATTTCAGTTGCTCAAAACAATTGTTGGGAAATACATTGTTTTGAAAAAGATCACTTATGGACACGGAGCCGGCAAGATCAAGTTTGCAGTGGACTCAAGTTATCAATCTGTTGGGGCTGTTCTTACCCAGGAAGATGAAAATGGTTTGGATCGTCCTGCTCTGTATGAATCTCTTCTTTTCTCAGATGTGGAATCCAGGTACTCCCAGCCAAAACTGGAACTTTGCGGTGTGGCCCAAATGTTGAAGAAGCTTCAGACTGTCCTTTGGGGTCAACACTTTGAGTTACAAGTCGATGTGCGATCTATTATTGAAATGATCAATGCCCCCAGCCTCCCAAATGCTCCCATGACTTGTTGGGTGGCTTTCATCCCGTTGTTCTCTTTTGATATTGTTCACAGGCCTGGAAAATCTTTCACCATGCCTGATGGTTTATCTCGAAGACCTATTGGAGACAATGAATCAGAGGTTGGAATGGATTTTGATGAGGAAGAACCCTTGGTCCGCCCTGTCTTTGCCTTCTCCTCCAAAAATTACTCTGGTTTCCAGCAAGGTTTCTGGCTTAAGTTGGAGCAGTACCTTTCAACTCTCCAAAGACCCCCTGATCTCTCTGCCAAATAATTTTGGTCCCTTAAAAGGAAGTCCTCCAACTTCTTTGTCCAAGGTTCTAGGCTTATGAAAAGGTCAACTCCTTGTGCACTTGTTGTGGTCACTATTCCTTCCAAGCAAGATTTGATCCTGGAAAATCTCCATGAAGGCCTTGGTCATTGTGGGGAAACCAAAACTTATCGACGAATATCTGAACGATTCTGGTGGCCATCCCTGAAGAAATCCATTGCTCAATGGTGTAGGAGTTGTGAAGTGTGCCAGAAACGTGATCTTAGGCGCCCGGCCGAAATTTGTTACCCCACTGGAGAACCCACTGTCTTTGGGAGGATTGCTATGGATGTGGTTCACATTAAGGCTGGTGGAGCTAAGTACCTCATTGTGGCTAGAGATGACTTTTCTGGATGGGTTGAAGCAAAGTTTCTTAAGAAACTCAGCTCTGAATCAGTAGCAGCTTTCCTTCATGAGACTTGGACAATGCGTTATGGCTTGGCCCGATCTTATTCTATGGATGGTGGCTCAGAATTTGGTGGAAAACTTGCTGAAATGATCCAATCGCTCCCTGGACAACATAGACTTACTACTCCCTATTATCCTGAAGGACAAGGCATGGTGGAAAGAGGCCATGCTCCTTTGAAGGCTTCTCTTGTCAAATTGGCTGGTGAAAGTGGCAAGAATTGTCAAAAGTTTCTCCCCTTGGTCCTCTTCTCTGATCAAATTTCCACCAAGCGAACCACTGGTTATTCTCCTTATGAAATCATCTTTGGTCAGAGGGCTGTTCTTCCTCTTGATATTGAGATGAAGTCTTTCTTGGGCATCCCCTGGGAACAAGTTTCCTCAACTACTGACCTATTAGTTGCCAGATCAAAGCAACTGGAGCAGAGTGAAGATATTTGTAACAAAGCTTATCAGAAGATGATGGAATCAAGAGCAAAATCAGTTCAGTATTGGGATAAAAAACACCGGAATTGAATCAGGGACCCTTTAAACCCTGGTGACCTGGTATTGGCTTATAATTGTTCCTTGAAAACTCAGTGGGGAAAGCTATTCTCTAACTGCTGGAATGGTCCTTACCGAGTAGTCGGTCAAGTTAGAGGTGGATCATATCTTTTGGAGGAGCTGGATGGTACTCAGATTGCCAGAAGGTTCTCTGCTGATCAGGTCAAGAAATTTCACTCTCGTGGAGGCAACTTGGTCCGGAAGTAAGTCCTCCCAATTTGTGCACCATCTGGGCAAGATCCTTGTTTTTTTGTGAAAACTCTACTTCATGCCACTCGTGTGAGCACTTGGGACGCCTCCTTCATTTTATCTCAGCCACTTCTAGGGTTTTTTTGGTGGGATCGACAAATTTTTTTCTCAACCACTCTCAAGATCAAAATGGCCATTCTTTGGTTTCAATCATCTTTCTTTCCTTTCTTTTTTCTATGGCATCAAACTCGGGTGCAGACTAGGGACAGTCTGTAAGTTGGGGAGAGATGTGGTGCCCCATCCTGGACACCCTGGCCACCTTAAGACCTCAATCCATAAACTGTTGCGCAAACGTACCGTCCGGCTGAACAACTTATCCTCAGGCTCATCCGAACCGTCCTTTACCCGCGCGCGCCCGCGTCGCGCGCGCTGCGCTTCCATTATCCGCGTTGCGCGTCTTTTATCCGTGTTGCTTGTCATCTCTGCCGTTGTCATAGCACGTCCTCATCTTTGTTGTTGCGTGTCTTCATCTTTGTCGTCGCGCGTCCCAATCTCCTCATTGCTACCGTCGCGCGGCCCTCATCCATGATTTACTGAATCCATCCCGACCGCACCCCCAAGCATTTGGCAAATCCTTGGATCCGTCAAACCTCCCATTGCACTTGATCTATCAGTCGTGGATCTCAAGGCCGTCAGATTTACTCAACTTTCTCAAACCAATCTCCTATCTGCCCATCCGCGCTCTCATGGACTTCATCTGTCACCTTTCCTGGGACTCTCCCACCCGCTTCCGCCTTCGGAAGAGTGCCAACGACTGCCCGCGGACATCCGCGGTGGTTTGGTTCATTTCTCTCTCCCACCCGCTTCCGCCTTTGGACAAGGGGTGGGTGACTCTGGTATTGTTACGCGCGCCCATCCACAGACGGATGCGAGTGACCACATGGTTGCCTTCCCTTTTCTGCTCTACATGTAGAATCCGTTGTATATAGTCTAATAGGGCCTCCTGCCCATATAAGGAGGGGCTCTCCCCTGCCTTTTCGATCATCATTGGAAATCATCAGAACATAGAACAATCAAGAATGAAATCAGCACACCTTTGATCCTTGAGCCTCCATACTCAACCCTTGATCCCTGATCCTTATCACCAACCAATAGCCTTGCTGGTTGAAGAAAAATTCTGTCTGTTGGAATTTTTGAGTGTTTCATACCACTCCTTGATCCCTTTCTCTGACCATACTGGTCCTGATCCCTGATCACCTTTCTGGAGCCAATCACAATTGATTGAAGAGGTCTTATTAATCTTAAGACCTGGAGTGTTATACCTCCCCTTAGCTTCTTTGGAGTTGCATTCTGCCAGCCTACTCTTGAGTCCCTTGAGAAGTGTTGAGGTTATCCTTGCTTCAAATCAGTTACTGTTTGTTTTAGAGCTTCTTAAACATTGTGCTTTGTCTTGTACAGCCACCCTCAGTTATCTGGTACCCTTCAAGGGCTTGATTGCGGAGAGTTGGGCAGGTTCATTGAGAACCTGGAGGTTGCTTGGGTTTGAGTTGATCATCCCCAATCTTCTACTGACGACCAGAGTTATTAGCTTGTGGGCGTTTTTTACACACAACAGCTTTTGTTCTTTGAACTCTAGGAAGACTTTAACTTCTTTTGTTCGAGTTTTCCCTGCATAATCTTGTCTCAGATAGTGCTGTTCCGTCGCTACCAAACTATTATCATCTTTATCTTCTACTCCTTGATTCCTCATTTACCAGGTTCTGGACCTTGATCTTGGTTACATTTAAATATTTTTGTAACACTCAGGAGGGCAGCCTAAACAGAACCTTTCCCCTCCGCAGACCTGCCACAGCCTAGCACCGTTTGGAGTCTTACAACGGTTGAGTAAATCCTGACAGGCTTGAGATTCACGACTGATAGATCAAGCAAGATGGGAGATTTGACGTATCCAAGGATTTGACAAATGCTTGGGGGTGCGGTGGGGATGGATTTGGTAAATCATGGATGAGAGCCGCGCGACGGGCCAACAGGAGATTGGGACGCGCGACAAAAAAGATGAGGACGCTCAATGACGATGGCGGAGATGACGAGCAATGCGCAACGGCAAGGATGATGAGAAAAGCGGATAAAGGACGCGCAACGCGTGCGGATAAAGGACGCGCAAAGTGCGAGGCACGATGATGACGGATTGGATGAGCCTGAGGATAAGTTGGTTTTTTTTTCTCATTTTCTCAATGCCGGACGGTACGTTTGCGCAACAGTTTATGGTTTGAGGTCTTAAGGCAGCCAGGGTATCCAGGATGGGGCACCACAACAGAAGTCTTTTAGGAGACAGTTGGAATACAACCAGCTACAAGAACAGCATGAGATGACTGAAGAAGCGCCTTGAAAAATCTGGAAGAGAGAGTTAGTACGGATCATAACCAATGGAGTTGGACTAATTCTTACTTGGATTGAGCTGGCTGCCGGAAGTCACTTGATGAGGTAGATGGATGAGTATTTTAGTATAATCAGTCGGTGGATGATGATTTCTAGGAGTTCAGTCAAGGTTTTTGTTGACTGCCAGCTGGTTGTGCTCAGGGGTTGTCCACTCTAGATTTGGATTCTTAGCACCCAATGAGACATGGCAGTGACAGTGAGAAGAAGAAAACAAACATAAAGAAACATAGACAGAAAATAGGAATAAGAGACATAAGTGGAGGTCACAATAGTAGTAGTGCTTCAGCTCAACACACAATAGTAATAGTGCTTCAGCTCAACACTCTCCCTTGACTCAGAGGTTAATGATACGGAGCAGAGAAACAATTTACCAGCCTGCAGTTTGAGATTTTATTGGCTGCCTTGGTCAATGCATTGGCAGCCATTGACTGTGACAGAATTAGCATAATGTCGATGGCCTTGTTCTTATAATTGTCCCAGAGACTTTTCATTTTGATGTCAATATGCTTTGCTTTTCAATTGGTGCCAAATTTCTTAATTTTGTCATTGAGACCTTTTTTGTTGATAAGGTGGAGCAGGAACAAGAAAACTTCCCAATAGATTTTGGACAGAAGTTGATGGAGCCACCTTCCTTCTAGGTGACAGCTGGATAATGCCACACATTTGGATTCTGCAGAGGAGTGGGTGATTTTGCGCTGTTGATGGCTTGTTCAATAGAGGGGGCTTCCTTTGAATGAGCAGAAGAAACCGCTCTGGGAGATCCTGTTGTCAGGCTTGTCCGCCCAGGTGGCATTGCTGTAGCAGATAAGCCTATTAGAGATGGATCAAGGTCCAAGGGTTAGGGAAATGTGCCTGGTAGCTGACAAATATTGCCATACGTGTACTACCTCCATCCAGTGGGAATATCCAGTTTTTTTGGAAAATCTGGCCAGACTAGATACAGCGTAACTGATATCTGGTCTTGCCAGTCCAGCAATGAAGTTCAGTCTGCCCATTGGAAATCAATAGTTCACGTTCAGATCTAAAAATTTTTTATGATATTCTTCTTTTTCTGGAGATAGATGCATGCCTGGAGTCCTGGGAGTAGTAACAGGTTTGCAATTAGTCAAGTTCATGGCAGTCAGCCCTTTTTCAATGTGCAGGGGTAGACTAAGATGCATTAACCCTTTTTCTCTCACAACCTTCATTCCGAGTAGAGTGTTGGGAGGATGAGCTGTAGATTTCTTGAAGCAATCAAGAAATTTGCATTGGAAATCTGCAGTGTTTCCAGCGACTATGAGATTGTCCACGTGAAAGAAGAGAGCTGAGGAGTTATGTTTACACAGGAAGAGGCATGGATTGCAGGCCAATTTTTCAAAACCCTGACTTTCAATCCACAAAGTTAGTGTTCTGTACCAGTTGCAAGGTGCTTGTTTTAGTCCATACAATGATTTCTTTAGTCTTAAGTATTTTCCACGTTGACCGGATCTGGTAGGATTTATGATAAACACATCTTTGTCAAGGTCAGCATGTGGGAAGGCTCCCTTGACATTGAGCTGAAGGAGGTCAATTTTCTTGTCTACTGCAAAGGTGAGAAGGGCTTGGAGAGAGGCAACTCTTCCGGTGGGAGAATAGGTTTCAAAGTAGTCTATGCCTTATCTTTGGTTCAAACCTTGGATGCATAGTTGTGTCTTGTAGGTAGGAGCTTTGGCATGCGTATTGTGTTTCACTTTGAAAACTGCCATGGTCTTAAGGGGATTGGTCACCAATTTTTTGTCAACTTCCTCCCAGACATTTTGATTGTGAATGGATTTGAATTCCTTTAGAGTGGATTCTTTCCACCCAGGAATGGTTAAAGCTTCTTCAATGGAGTTAGGCAGCTTTTCAGAATGGTAACCGTACCTATCAGGTTTGGCTAGCAACTCTCTGTTCCTTAAATTTGGTCTCAGACTGGTGGAAACCTCTTCATTCTCATTGGTTTTTTTTCTGTTGGCATCAGAAATTTCTTCTTGTTTTATTTATTCAGCAGTGCATTCATTGTTGGAGTCTTGAGATTTGTCATTGGGCAGATTGAGTGGGACTAGAGTTGTCCGAACAGTTGGATCAGTTGATGGATCCAGATCTTTCTGATCCTTCTGCGTGGTTGCATTGTTGGGAATTGATTTGTAAAAGATGACATGTTTGGTGTTGACAATCTTTCCCAAGTTTGAGAGAACCTTGTATGAGAGTAAGCGGGGATTGAAACCTAGGAGTTTTCCAGACTCCCCTTTTTCAGATAGTTTAGATTGGATTTGGGGGTTGTTAAGTTGATACGTGAGATTGGTGCTGACAGGTCTTAGATAACCCTCCGGGAGATCTTTGCCATGCATACATTTCCACGGGGATTCCGTCCCTGTTTCTTTAGGTATTTTGCTGAGTAAAATACAACAGCTAAAAAACACTTTGTGCCAGTATGATTTAGGAATTTGACCTTTGGAGAGTATGGGGCGGGTTGATTCCATGACAGTCCTGTTGGCTCTTTCTATTTTTCTGTTATGTTGAGAATGGTATGGTTCCAAGATGATGTGGTTGATATGACACTCTTTTAAGTAGGCAGAAAATTTGTTGTTAACAAACTCACCTCCACCATCCAAGCATACTTCCATGGGATAACGTTGATGTTTTCTGTGTTCATTTTCTAGTACAAAGATCAGGGTTTCATAGGCCTCATCTTTGGTTTTAAGCGGAAAACAGGCAAGATATCAGGAAAAGGAATCAATGAGATTGAGAATGAATCTAAATCCGCCTTTGGCCGTGGGATTGAGAGGTCCCATGAGATCCACATGGATTCAATCCAAAACTCTTGAGGCGGCTTGATGGACTTGAGAGAAACTTGATTTTGTAATCTTTGCTTTGTTGCAGTTGAGACATTCAAAGTCTTCCTTGTCTTTGGACGTGATGCTTTTGTTCAAAAATTTTTCCATCCATCCAAGTGAAGCATGGCCAAGTGTTCTGTTGATTTTTGGTAGATCCTTGCTGGAGTAGGTAGGGAATCAGGTTCTGTTTTTGTGTTTATGACAAAGAGATTGTTTGATATCCTTGCGGAGAACAATTCCTTGTCACCGGAGGACACAGAAAAGGTATGGGGCAACACCGTTGAGTTGATATCCAGGGTCGCTCCTTTTTCTACCAACGCTCCAAGAGATATGAGTTTGACAGTTGATTCAGGGACCCACGCAGAGTTACTGAGATGGATTTTGCAGTTCTCAAAAGGAATGGAGGCGGTACCAATTCCATCAATTTTTATCATAGTGTTTTTCTTTCCAGTTTAGATCTTGCCCTCTCCATCAGATCAGGTAAGGGATTGGAATCAATTCTTGTCAGTTATCATATGGATGGAGCATCCAGAGTCAAGTATGTATTGGCTTGGGATTAATCTATCTTGACAGGTCAGGTTCAGTCCACAGAAAAATGAGTAATAGTGTGCTTATTCTATGGTATTCTTTTTATTCTTGTTTCCTTGGAAGTGGGTATTAGGCGGTCTAAGTTCAGGGAATTTGATCCAGAAGTTTTGTGCAGGGTGAGAATTTATGGCAGGGTTGTGTTTTCCATTTTCGCATCTCTGTCCGTTGTACAGGGCTATATTGACCAGTTCATTGGGATTTTCTTGGGCGCTGATCTTGTTTTTGTGTTGGAAGAGATGGTCTAGTACAGTTTCAATCCTCATTTCCGCAGTTGAGTGAATGATTTGCGTCTTCATGCCTTGCATTGAGGCAGGGAATTTGAAAAGCAACAAGTAAGCTATTATATTGGATGGGAGCTCAATACCAACTTCTGTTAGTTTTTTAAGGAACTTTTTTACATTTGTCACAAACGCCTCAATTTTGGAGGACATAGAGAGATGAAGGAAACTGTTGAAAACGCGCGCTCTGTTTGCTGATTGGGATGAGGAAAAATGTGATTGAGTTGCCGTCCATATTAGTTTGGCATTGTCTTTGTTGCAATCATCAATTATGTTGTTGTACATGTTTGAATCGAGTTTGGCAATCAGGTAGGCTACCATCTCTTGATTGGTCTCTTTTTCCAGTGAGAAAAGCTCATCTGATGAGTTCATGACTTGAAAGATTCCCCTAAGTTTAAAAAAATTTTCCATCTTCTTAGGCCACATGCTATAGTTTTCTTCATTCAATAAAGGTGTTGATTCAATGAGTACTTTGAGGGCGTGGGATTTGAAGTTCATGGGGTCTCCCCCTGGTCCTGGCGTTGAAAACAATCCTGGCTTGGGCATGTTGCTTGTGGCCAGTTGCTGGAATCATTTTGGCTTTTGCTCGTCTGAAGATTTATTGTTGGCAGGAAACCAAGACCAGACTGCATTTTGAGTAGGAACAAAATAAGAAAGGAAATGAAGGGACAAGATTTGTTGAAACGGAGAAAGGAAAGGAAACAACACCAACAGAAGTCTTTTAGGAGATGGTTGGAATACAACCAGCTACAAGAACAGCATGAGATGACTGAAGAAGCGCCTTGAACAATCTGGAAGAGAGAGTTAGTAAGGATCATAACCAATGGAGTCGGACTCATTCTTACTTGGATTGAGCTGGCTGCTGGCGGTCACTTGATGAGGTAGACAGATGAGTATTTGAGTATAATCAGTCGGTGGATGATGATTCCCAGGATTTCAGTCAAGGTTTTGGTTCACTGCCAGCTGGTTGGGCTCAGGGGTTTCCCACTCTAGATTTGGAGTCTTAGCACCCAATGAGACATGGCGGTGACAGTGAGAAGAAGAAAACAAAAATAAAGAAACATAGACAGAAAATAGGAATAAGAGACATAAGTGGAGTTCATGATAGTAATAGTGCTTCAGCTCAACACACAATAGTAATAGTGCTTCAGCTCAACAAGAATCATAACCATTGTCATATCCATGATGTATCCTTCCATTCACACTAAAATTATCAATCACAAGAACAAGGCAGACACAAAAGCCATCTGGAGGTCCATTTGCAATTTCTTTGTTTCATCTAAGGCATCCAACAGAGCCAGGGTATATAAAAAATATCTTTGTGTCACCTCCAAACAAAATGACATCCAAAAGTGTATCACTCAAATTAAGAGGTCAATCAATCAGCTTCACAAAGTGGGTATCTCTATCTGGAAAAAATTCTGGGCTATAAAATTCTTGAAAAATTACCAAGTAACCTGGAAATCATTATTCAACAGATAACCCACTCCGACAGGCTCATCAATCCAGACTTGGTTTGTGACCAATTGAGAAGATTCTACAATGACAGAACAATAATGAGCTGATCAAAAAACTGAGGCCAATTCACTTCACACAACCAATGCAAGTGAAATCAGATTCAAGAAAGGCAAAAATAACCCTTTAGCTCAGGATTCAATCTCCATATTCTGGACTCTCCACCCTGAACTCATACCAAACAGATAATCAACTGGAGTCACTCACCTCAATGTCAGCTTTCTTCATCACTCTCACTCACACCAAGGAAACTGTCTAATTCTTGATTCCAGTTCTACATCTCACATTATCTCAGAATCCAGCATTTTCAAAAATCTCTCAACAGAATAACAAGGATTTGAGAAGACTGTATCTAGAACTCACTTCCTAGAAATGAAGGGATCTGGCACTGTGTCTCTGAAAAATGATTATGACTCCAATTTTTGGTTGAGGAATTTTCTATATGTCCTTGGCTTTTTGGCCAATCTCCTTTCTGTACTTTTTTTACTCCTGAATCAATATGATTTCACTTTTGAAACAAGAAAGTTCTCTGTCTTCAATGATGGGAGAGTTATCCTTAAGGGACACTATCAGAAAAATCTTCCAGTCATAAATATAAACAAACCTTTAGAAAGTTCCTTCCTTTCCAGTGCAGAACTCTTTCACAAATCCTTGGGAAATTTGAGCTACCACAGAAACAGGAACAATTTAAACATACCTATTAAACCAGATACCATATGTGAGACTTGTGCTGTTGGAAAGATAACCAAAGCTTCCTCCAAAATCAGGCATAATCCAGCATCCAGACCCTTTGAAGATTTACACTTGGACATCATTGGTCCCATCAATCCAGCCTCAATTTAAAAACATATATAAATTCTCACTTTTGTTGACAGCCGCTCCAGATACTGCTCCAGTATGAATCTAATCTCAAAGAGTAAAACCTTTTAAAATCTCTTGAAAACATTTAATCCAGAAGCCAAGAGATTTGGGTACTATTGCAGTTTTCTGCACTCAGACAGAGGATGTGAATTCAAGAATTATTAATTCAAGGATCACTGTAAAAGGAGTCTTATCAAGAAAAGATATTCTGACTCATATACTCCTAAACAGGAGGGTCTGGCTGAAATAAAAACCAGAACCATACTTGAGTCACTCAGAACTACCTTCCACAACTCATGCCTTGACAAGAGTCTGCGGAACTTTTCTCTCAAGGCCACATCCCTTATACTGAATCAAATACCTAGCCACAAGACCAAACTATCTCCATACTCTCTCTTCAAGGACAAAATTCTTCCCCTAGAATACTTTCATCCCGTTGGGAATCCTGTTTCCTTCCTGAATTTCCCCAAAAAATACTTCTCTAAACTCAAGCCCAATGGCAAAAGAAGCATCTTGATTGGTTTCAATGATGATCTTAGACCCTATCTTATTCTTTCCAACTCTGTAAAAATAATTGAAACCAAAATGTTGATTTTCTTAGCTTTGTTCCCAAAACAAAAAACACAAATTCCTTAGACCTTTAATTTGAAAACACATAAAAACTCAATCCTTCCAGACAAATCAGAGAGAGACAAAATAAATTCCTTGGATTCAGGCAGCAAAGTTGAAGCTTCATATTACAAAAGTGATGATGAAATCAGTGAAGGATAAATTTTGAGTGATGATGAGAACATTTCAGATAGCCAAGGTTCAGAGAATGATATTCCTGATAATTCACCAACTGCAAAAAGCCAGCCCGGTCCTCCCAGATACAATCTCAGAGAAAGGTCCTCAAGAGTCAAACCTTTTAGATACACATATCTCAGCATCCCTGAAAAGTTCTCTGAAGCCATCAAAACAAAATTTGAAGCCATTGAAAGGATGGATGGATGGGAAGATGCAACCATAACTCTAGACTCATAATTGAAGACTTTCATGGTACTAAAAACCAAACCCACCACTGCTTCTTCTCCAGAAAAGAAAAAGGCCAGACTCTGCATTCAAGGCTTTAAACAAGTTCCAGGAATTGAATACAATGATACCTTCTATCCCACTGGAATTTTTACCACACTTTTGATGCTCCTCACTTTATCCATTGAAAAAAGACTCCCTCTCAGAAATTTTAATTTGAAGGCTGCCTTTTTGTAAGCTTCACTAAAAGAATAAATTTACTCAAAAATCCATCAGGGTTTTTGAAACACTTCTTCCTTCCTGAAACTGATGAAATCTCTTTATGATCTCAAGCAAGCACAAGCTAACTTGTATTGCATCCTCATCAATTTTCTGAAATAAATCAAATATTTTCCCTTCAACTCCAGTCCTTTTCTTTACCTCCACAAAGAATTTGATTCCTTCCTTTTATTTCATGTAGATGACCTCATTGTAGACAGAAGAACCCAATAATTTGAATCCCTCTTCCTTAAAATTCTTCCCAAATCCTCTGCTCACAATCCAGACACTATTCTTGGCATGGAATTTACAATCTCAGACTCCAAGATATTTCTCTCAAAAAAGAAAATTGTTGAAAAGGGACTCAAAATTCTTGGGCTTTCAAGCTTCAAACCTTTTCTCACTCCTCTTGCACCAATTATCCAACTTCTGAAGGCAACTGAAGAAGAAATAGAATAATTTAGAAAGCTCAACATTAATTATAGAACCTGAACAAGCACTCTAAAATATCTCTTCTGTAGAAATCAACAAGAAATAGCTCCAGCAGTTTCAATTCTATCTCAATTCAATAACAATGCAAGAATAAATCATTGGAAAAATTCTAACACTGCTAGAATTATTTGGCCAGAAAAATTTTGAACTATCTTTCACTTTCCCCTTCATCCTTTCCTTCCTCCTCTAGACTTAAATATTTTGTTATGCTACCTGGGCAAACAACCTTGACAAAAGAAAATCAAGAAATGGCTATGCTGCTTTTGAATTGATTTTCCCATCTTCTGGAATAGATGTAAACAGAAGAACAGCACCATGTGATCCACTGAGGCTGAATTCAAATCAGTGGCTGAATGTCACAAAAAAAGCCTAGGGATATCAGAGCTAATTTTTTAACTGTGGCCCATGTCCTTTCTCACTTGCATCTTCAAAGTTGACAATAAGGGAATCACTGAAAAAATCAGACACTTTGGCTCAAACTCAAAGACCAAGCATCTTGAAATCAAAAGCCAATATCTTGGAGCTCTACACAAAAATAAGAAAATTGAAATCCATTTAATTCCTTCCAAATACATTATTTCCCATGCTCTCACAAAAGCCTGCAACTCAAATTCACTTACCAGAATCAATATTAGGCTCTTCATGTCAAGGCATGGAGGGTCTTCAAATTTCACTAAGTCTTTACAATCCAATTGAAGATAAAAGCATTTTTCTTTGTATATATATATATAGTGTTTTGATAGATTCACAAATCTACACAACCCCCACACGACTCAAAGTGGGTTGTGTGGCATGTTTCATGACTCATCTGAGTTGTGAATGTCCATTCACAACTCTGTGGGTTGTGAAATGTGCCACATGATCCACTTTGAGTTGTTGTTTGCTGTTTACAACTCCAGGGTTGCAAGGAGCAAAAATAATTAAAATAAAAATAAATGAAAATGAAAATGAAAATGAAAATGAAAATGAAAATGAAAATGAAAATAAAAAAAAGAATAAAAATAAAAATAAAAATAAAAATAAAAATAAAAATAAAAATAAAAATAAAAATAAAAATAAAAATAAAAATAAAAATAAAAATAAAAATAAAAATAAAAATAAAAATAAAAATAAAAATAAAAATAAAATTAAAATTAAAATTAAAATTAAAATTAAAATTAAAATTAAAATTAAAAATAAAAATAAAAATAAAAATAAAAATAAAAATAAAAATAAAAATAAAAATAAAAATAAAAATAAAAATAAAAATAAAAATAAAAATAAAAATAAAAATAAAAATAAAAATAAAAATAAAAATAAAAATAAAAATAAAAATAAAAATAAAAATAAAAATAAAAATAAAAATAAAAATAAAAATAAAAATAAAAATAAAAATAAAAATAAAAATAAAAATAAAAATAAAAATAAAAATAAAAATAAAATTAAAATTAAAATTAAAAATTAAAATTAAAATTAAAATAAAAATAAAATTAAAATTAAAAATAAAAATAAAAATAAAAATAAAAATAAAATTAAAATTAAGAAAAAAAATTAAAAATAAAAATAAAAATAAAAATAAAAATAAAAATAAAAATAAAAATAAAAATAAAAATAAAAATAAAAATAAAAATAAAAATAAAAATAAAAATAAAAATAAAAATAAAAATAAAAATAAAAATAAAAATAAAAATAAAAATAAAAATAAAAATAAAAATAAAAATAAAAATAAAAATAAAAATAAAAATAAAAATAAAAATAAAAATAAAAATAAAAATAAAAATAAAAATAAAAATAAAAATAAAAATAAAAATAAAAATAAAAATAAAAATAAAAATAAAAATAAAAATAAAAATAAAAATAAAAATAAAAATAAAAATAAAAATAAAAATAAAAATAAAAATAAAAATAAAAATAAAAATAAAAATAAAAATAAAAATAAAAATAAAAATAAAAATAAAAATAAAAATAAAAATAAAAATAAAAATAAAAATAAAAATAAAAATAAAAATAAAAATAAAAATAAAAATAAAAATAAAAATAAAAATAAAAATAAAAATAAAAATAAAAATAAAAATAAAAATAAAAATAAAAATAAAAATAAAAATAAAAATAAAAATAAAAATAAAAATAAAAATAAAAATAAAAATAAAAATAAAAATAAAAATAAAAATAAAAATAAAAATAAAAATAAAAATAAAAATAAAAATAAAAATAAAAATAAAAATAAAAATAAAAATAAAAATAAAAATAAAAATAAAAATAAAAATAAAAATAAAAATAAAAATAAAAATAAAAATAAAAATAAAAATAAAAATAAAAATAAAAATAAAAATAAAAATAAAAATAAAAATAAAAATAAAAATAAAAATAAAAATAAAAATAAAAATAAAAATAAAAATAAAAATAAAAATAAAAATAAATTAAAAAATTGAACAAAACAATTAAAAAAATGAAAATAAAAAAATTTGAATTATCCTTTATCCTGAATTATCCTCATCAAATAGATATATGCAGGATTTTTATTTTTGTCTGTTATTCTTTTACTCTTTTTTATTTTTTGTGTGGTCACTCACACAACCCTGGGGGGTTGCAAACTACTTGTTTGCAGCTCATTTGGGTTACAGACTACTTGTTTTCAACCCCCTAGGGGTTTTGCAAGTTTTAAACAGTTTTTTTCACAACTCATATGGTTTGTGAACAGCTTGTCACACCTGTTCACAACCTAGGGTCATGAATTGAACATCCCCCATATAAATATTTCTATTGAAATCAAAATTAGAAAGAAAAAAAAACTTGTAAATTATTTTTTAAGGTAGCTTGCTCTCTCCAAATAATGAAAAATTTTTGGTTAGTTTCTTTTGCACAACCACATTTCCAGACCACAGAAGCCAGCTTTCTCTCTCATGATTGGGACAACTTGTTGGTAGTTGCTCTTGCATGACCAAGACCCCTACAACACTGTTGAATCATCAACCAACATCCCACAAAAATAAACAAAACAAAAAGGATGAGAAACCAACCTCAATAATGAGAAAAAACATTCAATTGAACAACAAAGCTTGACCAAAAAACTACTACAAAATCCAACTGAAAAATTTGGAAGCCAGCCAAGAAAGCAGAATCTCAAAAAAAACTCTGCTCCAACCAACCACTACCAAATGCCCTCAGAACCACCACCAACAAGGGTCCACAAAAGGAAGACCAAGATAGATAGAAAGACACACTTTAGACCTTCTGGTCACACTATTACTTTGAACTCCATGTCTAACCATCATAGGCCTTGAAATGAATATGATCTTCCCCACATTAATCACATATCCTCATCATTCTACTACCTGCTCTATATTTTTCCTCACTTGTATTTAGACCAGAGTTTATTCAGCACATCTGTTACTTTTTTTAGACTGGAAAATTAAAACATAAAATTGATGCTTTGAAAAAATATCTCATCACTTAAATTTTAAGGTTCAAAGTGAGGAGGTTCATGCTACCCCCAGGCCACAGGATGCATGTTGTTTTCTTTTTGGTGATTATCTTCATCATCTTCAACAATAATTTGATTTTTTGCCAAACTGGTGAACTGAATGAGTTCAACTTGAACAATATTTCCTTGAGTTTGATCTTCCAATTGACCTTGAAGCTTTAGAGAAACAGATTGTGTTTAACCATGACTATTTTCATAGTTTAATTTTTAAATGTGAACATTGGTACTATTGTTGTGAACATTGGTACTATTGTTGTGAAAAACTGATTAAGGTGTTCAGAAGAGATTGGGAGGTTGAGGCTATATGAGTTTGGTGCATTCCTTCTTAATTAATTGTTAAAAGTAAATTAATTTTTTTTAAAAAAAAACTTATTTGAAGGTTGGAGTTATCTTCCTGAACTATGGGTGAAGATGGTGGAAGGGGTTCCTCATGGAAGATATGTGCTTTTGTTTTATTTGAAAGAGAGTGATCAAGACAACTTTGTACAGGTTGTGAATTCTTTGGGTTAAATGTATTTTTAGAGTTTTTAGCTTGAAAATTGAAAATATTTTGAGATGAGTTCTGAGATAAATACTGAGAACTTAAGGACCTATGATTCTGTATCAAATAATTATGTCTTTTATTTTGAGAATTTCTGGAAAAATAATAGTTTCTTTTTTGTTGGGAATAGTAATCAACCTGTAACCTGGTTCTGAGTTGGGTTTTGAGATATAGTTTATGATTAAGATCAGGATCATTAAAGATGGTTGGATTTTTCAATTGAGAATTATTATAGGTGATTGGATTTCTCAAGTGAGAATTATCATAGGTGGTTGGACTTCTCGAGTGATGGTAATGAGAATTTTGATGAATTTCATGAGCATGTGAGTAGTGTGATTCATTTTAAACCACCATGAAAGGAACTTAGGAGTTTCTTCTATGTAGATTGGGAAATTGAATTGTGGTTTTTTTATGCAGAGGAATAGCAGATATCAAAAATTTAGCTTGTGGTGTGGCAAGATGAAAAAATGCAAGAGCAGGAGTTATTTATGTAGAACAGATTACATCCAAGCTCCTTGATGTTAAACTGAAACTGATCTCATTGTTTACATCCACCTGTTACAATTTTGTCTGTTACATGTCTCACAGAAGGTTTTATCCTTTGTTACATCCACATTTTAAACTGAAGGTTTTGTAGGCATGTACATGCATGTGTGCAATACCTGGAAAAAAAAAGTGGAAAAAAAACTCAAGATTATTTTGCATAAGTAAATGAAAATATTTATTCAAATGTAGACATGGATTTGTGTGATATATATAATGGGGAAAAGAAATCAGACACAAAAACTAGCAGATAAATGTAGATTATTATTGAGGGAAAAAAAGCAGACACTCAACACAAAATTACATTCAATAAAAAAAAGTATAAGTGCAGAGAATGCATGATTGAGGTTGAGAATTTTAATGTGAAATGAACCACCAATGCAAAAAAAAACTCAATATCTATTGAGGGTTCAGGACCCAAAATGTTTAGTATATAGGAGATAGGCCAGGCCATCCACCTGAAAACCAGTTCCAGAGGTAGAATGATCCACCCAATTGGAATCCTGGAAAAATTAGGTATGATCAATGTTGAGTTTCTCATGGCAAACAGGCTATTTCTACAAATATTCTTTCCTGTTGAGACAAAATTTACCCTAATGGGGGGGGAGTCCCTCAGGGATTAAACCCCTGAGAATTTTAGAAAGATTTTTAAAAATAAAGCTTCTTCAGCTTGAATTTTTTCCCTCAAAGTTCAATGCACCCTAAAATACAGAATTCAGTATGTTAAATATTTTCAACTGGTGGAAAACTACTGTTAAACTCAACTTTCAACTTATTTCAAGGGATTCCATCCCAGAACAACAATATCCTCACCTTTTTAAAACAAATATTTGTCCCTAAAAACAAGCTGAAGGTTTGGATATTTGAATATTGGCACAAATCATTTCATTCTGGAATCTTTGGATCTGATAACTCTTACCAAAATATTCCAAGAGACTTCTATTGGACTAAAGTTTCTTGAGATTTTTGAAAATTTTTAGTGGACTGTTGTACTTGTCAATGCAATAAGCCCACTTTACATAAGCAATATGGTCTTCTTCAACCTCTCCCTATTCCTGAATTTCCTTTTATTTCCTTATCTATGGATCAAATTTCCAAACTTCTTTTTTCATTTTCATGTGATTCTAAAATATTAGTTTTAAATATATTTTATTAAATGGATATTTTCATTGAGAAAACCACTACTGCAACTGCCAAAGATTTTGAAAACTTTTTTCTTGATTTTGTGTCTATCAAACATGGTCTTCCTACTGATATTGTCAGAAACATAGGCTCTCTATTTTTATCCATTTTCTGGAGTTCCATTTGTAAAATCCTCAATATTCAATGTAAAATTTAAACATCTTATCATCCCAAATCAAATTTCTAAACTCAATGAGACAATCAAAACCTCAGAAAATTTCTCCAAATGTACATCAACTACCAACAGGAAAATTGGGAAACTTGGCTACCTTTTTATGAAATCACCTACAACAATTCCTTTCATTCAGCTACTTGCCAAATTATGTTTCAAATTATATATCAAAAGAATTCTAAATAGGGATCCATTGACACCAATTCCCAGTACCCATCTTCTAACTACCTCAAGACCTTAAGGGAAATTCAGATCAAACATGCAGAAAACCTTGAAAACTCTGTATAGAAGTACAAAGCTCAATCAGTTAACAATCAAAATTTCCCTCATTCTTTTAAACTTGAATATAGAGTATGGCTAGATTATAATGAAATTCAAACCACTCAACCCTCCAAAAAGACTCACTTATACATTTTTAGAAATTTTTTCCATCCTCAAGAAAGTCTCAAAGAACGTTGTGGTGTCATATTTATAGACATGGATTGTGAACTGTGTTGTGGGCTGCGCGCTCAGAAGTTTGGTAGGCCAGGCTCAGCATTTGGTGCGTATTTGGCCCACTCCAGGCGGGGCGGGCTTGCAACCCGCTTGGATAAAGCGGACCAAGTAATGGAGCTGACCCAACAAAGCTCACAGGCAGCTAGTTTGGAAAGCAGGAGTGGGGCAATTGCGGGGTTATATGCCCTGGAGAGGTCCGCGTAAGCATAGGCGCGGACCAATCTGCGGATTACAGGATGCGCAGACACGCGTGGACAGGTAAACATGGGGAGCTTAGAGTAGGGCGCGGCAGAGGGCCATGCCATGAGAAGGACAAAATGGATGTACGTAATGGCAGAAGGGTTTGGAGGAGTCAGGTTAGGTTTGGGCTAGGGTTTTGGGCTCTAGGGGTTCTTTCTTAATTTTTTTGTTAGGCTTTCAGTTGTGCTTGTACTTAGGTTAGGGTTGAGAGGGAGGACTTAAAAACTCACTCTCAACTCTGGGTTGTAGGAGAATCACACATCTCATCATATCTTATCACCAAAGGATCAGGGAGGATTGAAGGACAGGAATATACAACATAATTTTTTTTATTCATCTTTTTCTTATAAATATCTCTTATTCTCAAAAACCATCAGCACTCAACCTCCTTACAGACGCTTGGACCAATAACTTCCAAAATTGAGGAAAACTTAGGGGAGTATTTCTCTCTTGTTTCCACCATGTGTTCAAACCCAATCTTCCACTCCAAGTGGAAAGGCATTCATCCCATCTTATATTTCTTCCTTTTCAAGCCTTTCATTGATTTATACACAGGCAAATATCATCAAACTCCTAAGCCTTTCTATTTTAAAGGATGCTTTGAGTTTGAAGTAAGCTGAATCCTTGATTCAAGGTTACACAAGAGAAGAATTCAGTGTCTTCTCAAAATTTTAGGATTCCAAAACACACCTGCTTTCACCTAATGGGAATCTCTTGATAATCTTTCCAAATGCTTAAAGCTATTCAAGGAATTCCATCAAAGATATCCCAAAAATCCTTGACTCCAAATTACCAATATCTCCTCTTTCAAATACATTTTTCAACCTTTATAATTTACTCTTCATTTATTTTTCCTTTTTTACTAATTTCAATACCTTAAAAAAATATAGCCAAAAATGAATATGGAATAAAAATGAAGTAAAAATGAAAACTATAAAAAAACATACAAAAAAAATAAGTTTGTGTTCTGCAACCACACACATGTATGTGCATGTGTATTGGGGTGTGGAAAAGGCCCCAAAAAAAATTTCCAAAATGTTATACACTCTGGGGTTGCAACATTCACCCCCATTTGCAAATGTATGTGCAACCCCAACCAACTCAACAAACTCACCCCACAATGAACTCAATTTCTCAACAGGACAAAATCAAACCCTCCGCAAGTCCATCCCGCCTCTGCCTCATCAAAATCCTTGATTGGAGTCAAATCTCCACCTCTGCCTCATCAAAAAAGGCCACAATTGCATTCAAATCTCCACCAATCCCCTTCATTTGCCACCAAGCCCTCATCTCTCACCACCCACACCCTCAATCAAAACGCCTGGCTATGACATGAAAAACAGTATTGAATACTCTTAATTCACAGCCTCATGGCTGTGAATGAAACTAATCTCTACATTAAAACCATGATCAAGAAGTCAACTTCAAAAATTACAACAAAAATAACCTCCCTTTCTGGATCTCAATCATTTCAAGAAATGGTTGAAAAGGAACATCCCCTACCAATGTATGAAAATTTTTGAATGGACAAAGAATGTTTTATATCACTTTTAAAGTTACTAGTAAAAAAAATTAATCAGCCCCTCTAGATATGTTTCTCCCTTAGAGAAACTTGAAATATTCTTTATTTTTTGGTGACTGGCATTTCAAACAGAAAACTTCAGAAAAGATTCCAAAGATCAGCCTCCACCATCTCAAAGTAAGATTTCTTTCAATTTTTTTCTATTAATTCTAATCATTTTTTATCATAATAAAAACATTTAATTTTCATTCCTATTGATTCCAATCATTTTTAATCATAAGAAAAACATGAAATCAAGAAAATTTTTCTTAACAATTCTTCAACTGATTTGACATTTTGAGAATAATAACCAAATTTTTCACCAACTTGGTCTCCAACAAAGAATTTATTAATAAATTTCTGAAACTTCCCACTGATAACACTCCATTTTCCACCTTCATCTCAGAAAAAACCAAACGCATATTATTTTTCAAAGACTATATTGGGGCAATAGATGGCACTCACATTCCAATCATGGTTCCAACTTCAAAAAGAGACACCTTCATAGACTTCAAAAGAAATGATTCACAAAATGTCTTGGAAACTTTAAATTTTGAAATGGAATTTACCTATTCTCTAGCTAGTTGGGAAGGAAGTTTTTCAGATGGAAGACTTTGTAAAATTGCAAGAAAAAGCTCACTCAAAATAAATGAAGGCAAATAATTTTTTGGGGATGCTGGTTTTTCTTTGTGTGATAATTTTCTGGTTCCATACAGAGGAATAAGGTATTGCTTGAAAGATTGTGATCATGTAGGAAACAAGCGAGTTTAATTGTTTTTATTTATTTTTTTTGAATCTTTTTTTGGTTCTCAATTCTAGTATCAATTTTCATTCAGTTTTAATTTTTTTTAGACCAAAAAATAAAGAAGAATTATTCAACCTGCCCCGTTCTTCACCAAGAAATGTGATTGAGAGGATCTTTAGCTTCATCAAAAGGAAATTCAAGGTGATGGCCATATGAAGTGAATATCCACCTGATTTACAATCCAAAATGATCACTTGTATGATGTTCTTCCACAATTTCATCAAAAAAAAACTTTCCCAGAATTACCAGAAGATGAAGAAACTCTAGAATATCAATTAATTCAATGACTCAAGAGCCAATTACTCAGTCTCATTGAACTCAAGATAATGATAGATTTAGTTTAGGATTGTTAATTGCAGAAATCAAGAGGGCATCCCAAAAGAGAGATGCCTTTGCAGCCAAAATTTGGAAGAGTTACATAAGAAATTTAAATTATTTTACTGTTTTATTTTAAAACATGAATCAGAAAATCAAATGAATCAAAAACAGAAATTAGAAATTAAATTGACACAAAATATTACTCAATTAATTATTTCTATAATTATCAAAGAAAATAAAATCACAGATTTTTTTGGATTACTCAATTAATTCTCAAAATTTCAATAAAAACTATAAATTTAATTACTTGGCTCAGAATTCCTCAATTATTTCTCTAATTTCCCATAGAAATTCAAATAGGAATTAAAAAAAATTTTCTTACTCAATATTACTTGGTTATTTCTGATATTTTTCCCTCATTTTAACTCACTTAATTCCCAAATTGTTGTAGCTCATATTACCATAAAAAAAATAACCAAAAATAAATAACCAAAAAACAAAACAAAAAAAAAAACAAAATAACCCAAAAAAGAAAAAGAAAAAACAAAAAAAAAGACATTTTTTTTCTTTAGAAGAAAGCAATAATGAAAAAAAGATAGAATTTTTTTGAAAAGAATAAAATTTTTTTAATTATTCATAACAAATTCACCAACCCAATTTCTTTGAAGGTCAGGGGCCAAGGCTAGGTAAACCTCAGAAAGGTCTTCATTCAAGGCAAACACCTAGCTTTCCCCCATCACTTTGTATGGTGTTAGTCTGGCATTGTTTTTAGGGGCCTAGATTTCATTAGACAATCCTGTTGAGCCCAATAATTCATGTTGGATCAATTTGAGGGTGGTGTTGATCATCTGGGTTGTTTTTTTGGCCATCTCCAGGTGATTCCTTTTTTTATTACCATTTGGCCTTGAGTGTTTACCAATGAACCTTCATCATTGGATGTTGGCTGGCTCCCCAATGGATGAATTGACACCTGGTCCAACAATTTGCTTGAGGGGATGTCCAAGGCAGTAATTTAAAACCCCATGGCTTTATTTCCATCCAGGAAAGAAGCCAAAATGTTTTAGAGGGGGGATGGAATACCTCTCCATTTGACAAGCTTCTTTTTGTGCTCCAACTAAAAAAGAAAAAATGGCAAAAATCAATTAAGAAGAAGTAAAAAACAAATCATATGCTTCTTTGTTCCAGATTGACCCATTGCTCATCTGGAATCTAAATTGATTGAATGGCCTGACCCCACCCTGCCCCACTCATGTTTTTTAATTTCTTGACATTGCCATGCTGGGCCTTGAGGATGTTGAAGCATGATTGACACACCAATCCATTCTTGGTCTTTGTGCCCATTTCCTTGGTCCCTTCAAGGTCCTTTGCAATTTACCTCCAAACAAAATCCTTGCAACCATTGAGGATGCTTGGATGAAAGCTGCATTGCTTCTTGTAAGCTTGCGGGAGGTTGTGGTCATTTGAAGGAGTCCATTTTTATTGGGATACCAGTGTCATTGGTGGTGGTGGTTGGGTTGAAGGTGGAGGATCCATCCTATGAATAAAAGTATTGATGAATGATTAGGATAAGGGGGAAAAAAATTGAGAAAAAAAATACTTAAAAAAAGAGAAAAAAAAGACTTACAACAATATTGGATGGTGGGGGGGTGGTGAAGGGTGTGCAAGGGGAAGATATACAGGGTTTACCCTGTATGTCAGGCCCTACCAGAAATGTGGGCTGCAAGATACAGTGTGCATGGCAATGCAAATGCGCACATACAGGTTGTTGAACCACTCTGTATGTCACATCTGTGAAATACATGGTTTATCTTTTTTTTTGGAGTGGCAGTGCAAGTTACACCCTGGTTGCCAAACGGAGCCTAAAAAAAAAAAAAAAAATTCCAGCTTCTTTTCCTTAAAAATTTCTTTCATATTTATCTATTTTTTTCCCACCATTTCTTTCAACTTCCCTTCCTTCACCATTCCAGAAATTATTTCCAAATTCCCTTTTAATCCTGCTTTTATCTCCGCAAATAATACCTCTTCTTTCTTAATTTTCTTCAATCTTTCCACCTCTTCAACCTTTTTTTCACCCACCTGGAGCCAACCATAAAGCTTTCCCCCTGTAGCCACCCTGAAAGGAACCAGTTAATCCTCATCAAATTTTTACACCTTCTAATCTTCTTTGATGATTGATGCCACCAATCCTTCCTCAACCACACATTTTTGCAGCCTCCTCTCCAACACCTTTATTTTGGCCTTGTGTGTACTCAATTTCTTTTCTCACTCCTTCATTTCCTCCTCCCTCTTTGCCAACTCCAACTCCCACCAATTGAATTCTTCAAGCCTTGACTCAACCAGCTTTCCTGAAGCATCTTCATTACTTAATCCTCAATATTTTCAATCTCTTTCTGCACTTGTCTTTTTCTGCCTCTTCTTATCCTCCCTCCCCTTACTCAATTTGTTTTAACTTTCCTTTTTTTTTTTTTTGATTGATGGCCATCTCCAAATTGCTTTTGAAATTTGGCCTGGTACTTCTTGAAATTAAAACAACTTTTTTATTGATCCATCTTCAAGTACAGGCGCAACCCTTGGTACCTATTTTTCTCTCCAAACTGCTTCATTTCCTCAAATCATTTTCATATTTTTTTAAAAATCTTTCACTTCTTTCATTAAATTACCAAGACTAGGCCTCTCTGCCTCCTGCAATCTCTCATCAATCTAATCTTCCAAAATTTACTTCTCCTCCAAATTCAACCAGAAAATTACCCCAAACCTATCAATGGTGTCATGCACAACATGGAACCACCATCAATACTCTAACTTCAAGCAAGATCCTTGCTTTAAATTTGATTCTTTCTATATCAACCCTTGGGATTGAGGCGCCTCACAGGGCTTCAGGTATTTTCCATTTGAAATTAAGCCCTCAATACATCTGGGTACTCCAGAGAATGCAAATTGAACATTAGACATATTCCAGCAGTAAATCAATTGAATTTAGACTATTAAATTTGTGATAAGGGTACACTAATGGTTTGAAATGAATTAAAGGTGTTATGATTTGAAATTGAAGTAATTTTCAGGAGATTGTAAATTATGTATACCCAGGAATCTATGAATTGTCACCCCTAGAAGTCAATCTATCTTCCTCATCAAGTCAAACAATAACCCTCTGTCTATCAAAATGTACACTAACATTGTCTGCATTTTTTTCATCCATAATTTCTCCACTACTATTTTTACTTTTCCTCAAAGGATAACCACTCCATTTTCTATTCAACATCTACCTTTTCTACCTCCTCCTCCCATGCTAGATTTCCACTTTCTGCCTCAGAAATATTTGATGAAATTTTCTGCACTAGTCTACTGCAGTATCTCCAATCAACAAATAATCCAATCTAGACTATTCCCTTAAAGATATTCCAGCTCCTTCAAATCACAAGCTAGTTTAAAAATTGATTATATCCCACTCTTCACTATACTGTTCCCTTGGGCATTTTTTTTCTCAAGCATTTAAAATTTGGTCACTCCATTTGGTACTAGTGACATGTACCGTAATTTTCAAACCACATGTAGATTTTACATTTCTATTGTATACATGCAGTGATTATTCTTTTGGTCACATAAATTACTTGGATATTCACTTTTCATATCCAGCTCTGTTTTTTCAATCTTCTCGTGTTTTTAATATCCAATAGCCTTCTTTTTCTTTCTGTTTTTCATTCCTTAAATATTAATCACAAATTATTTTGGTATTTTGAAATTCTAACTAACCCAATTGATTTTCAAAATTCCAAACTCCCAATTCCCTTTTTCATTGGATTGATTTATTCCAGTCCCAGCCAGACCACCTGAGAATTCCTTGAAGCATTTCCTGGCTTCCTCAAGATTCCTCAAAGCAACTATTTGCTTGCTAAAACCCCCCTGAATTCTTCATTCCTAATTCTCCCTTAGTGTGCACCCTCAACTTAGCATGGCTTTCTCTGGTGACAGATGCAGGTTAATTGAAGAAATTCAGAATCCACCAAAAAAAAAAATTATGGGTTTGAGTTTCAGAGTTTGAACCAGTTTGAAATTTCAAAATTGGGATTCAAATTGCAAAAGAGTGAAATCCAGAATCTTCTCTCTCATTTCTCAAGGTGAATGATGAGATGAGACAGGAATGGCTTGAGGAGGCTCCAGGATTTCATCTTCAAAAATTTTATCCCATTCATATTTTATTTCAGCCAATAATTTATGCAGGATAACACAGAATAAAATCCATTTGGTCAGTATCTTCATGTCTTTTGTATTTTGGATCTTATTCCAGACTTCTCTTGAGCAAACCCATCTCCCTTTCAGGACTCCTATAGTATGATCAATCTAAAATATTTATTTGGCAGGATGATATTTGAATTGTTTTTTTTTGTGTTGGTGATTGGGAAAATTGTTGGAGTATTCTGGAGCCAAGTATTTACAACTGGCGTAAGCAGATTTTTCCAAAAGGTAACTTATCTTCATCAAATCAGTCTTGATATTTCTGAGAAATTCACATGAGATTCAAGAAATTTGAATCATGACACAAACCTGGAAGGCCAAGATGGATGGAGATGATTTCTGTTTTCTTCTATCACAAACAAGTTGAATGGAAAGAGATTATCTGGTTGAAAACAGGAAGGATGGTTGTCCAGTGTCTCATAAAACACATTCTAGATTGAAATTATGGATTGCCTTTTCTTCAAATAGAAATAGTGGTGGCCATCAATTCTGGTTTTTTGACTCAAGGGGATAGTGGATCCATCAAAAAATGCCAATCAAAACTGGAAATTCTTTGGTCTCTATTACCTGTGATATCTTCATTTTCTCTTACTTTGTTGGACATCAAATTTCTGAAAAGCAAAAGCCTAGTATAGCCTTGATGAGTCTTTGTGTATATGAGTTTACCATTCCATAAAAAATTGAGAAAGTATTTTTTTCAATGGTGAATAGCTGCTCCATTCTCATTTGAGCCCAATCACCAAAGAGAAACAAAAGTTTGGATATCAGGACCCCATTGAGGATTCCAAGGTATTTTCTGGAATACATGATGGTTTCCAATCATCTCCAAAGTTTTCATAAATGACTCCAAACAATTCAAAAAGATTTGGTGGAATCTTGAGTCTGGGATGGATGGAGATTTTGACTCTTGTACATAGGATGGTTAAATTTCTGTATTTTGTGGATTAATTGATGCCTTTCCAATAGATCATTGAAATAAAACCGGCTCAATTAAAAATTTGAGTTTGAATCATGGTCAAATATTAAAAAAACTCCAATCAGCTTTATTAAATTTTTCCACTAGCTTTCTGGAGGTTTGTTTAGAAATTCTGATGGTGAAGAGTGTTATGAGTGGTATTGATGTGTGTGATCTGAAGTGATGAGGAGGTGTATTGTGTGATGGGTATGATGGTGTGAGTATTTTTGTTTTTATAGTAATGATGTGTAGGTTTGGATGGGTGTTTTGCATTTTGTTGGAGGATAATGCATAAATAGCAGATTTTATTATTGAAATCCACCATTTTCATTAAACACACAATTTTGAAATACAACAGTTGAGGGATATGTGAATTTGAGAAAACCACAATTTTTGATGGTGTGTTTTGTTGAAAAAGATTATGGTTTTCTAATGTTTGATTTTCCAATTCTGATACCCCCTATTGATGTGCTTGAGGTGTTTTTCAAAGACATTGAGTATCATATTGAGTAGTCTTTCATAAGACCCTTTGGACCTCAAGAAAAAGGTTTTAGACATTGTGGTTTTTCTTTTTTTGAAAGCTAGTATATTTGGTGAAATATTTATTGATCCATGTGAATAGAATCAATTAAGAATTGATAAGTCTTTTATGACTTGAGATAGATCATAGAAAGGTTGGAGTTAAGATTGATTCAATCATACTTATCTCAACATACTATCTCATCAGATTTTGTTTTGGATCAAATCTCAAAGGGTTCTTAAGTTTCTCATTCTGCTCTCCTCACTTGTTTGGTATTTCAGAGATCCATCCATACTCAGCCTTCTTCTCAAAGCAAAGTTCTCAAGAGTGATAATCTCAGTAGGCTTACTTGGATAGTGACTGAGTTCAGAGCTCACTATTAATCTAATCAATAAATACATTTTAGTGGATCAAATATCATCCAACCTCTAAAGTTTTAAACCAAGGTTTGATTCATGAGTGCAGCTTTGAGGTGGTTGATGGTGGGTTGTGGGTAGGTGGGATGACAGGTGTGTGTGGATAAGATGCTGTCATGGAGATGTGTGTTTGGCATGTGAGTTGATGGATCATGATGAATGAATGGTGGATTGGAAGGTTGAGAACCCAAGCTTCTACAAAATCTAAAACCAATTAGGGATCCAAGTGTAATTCAGACAATCAATCAATCAATTGATCCAATTTTTTTTTTTAAAAAAAATGGCAGGTTTTTTGGTCAACCAAACCTCTAAACCAAATTCAAACTTGACTTCCAATTTTTAAATGATAGATATATTGACTCTGATACATCTTGATCCTTTGAGGTGCATGGGTGATTTCTATTGTGAAGATCCTGGTTTGTAGGATCTCATCAACTTGGTTTCCTCTCTCCTTCCTTTGCTTCCCTCTCCACACCACCTCTCTCTGTGTCTCATGTTTCTTCTTCTTGTGAGAGCTATCCAAGACACCTTGCTCCTCTCCCATCACAATAAAGCACATGTGATTCAAATCCCACCTCACCTGTGTCAACTCTTCACAAAAGTCTAAAAACCTGGGTTGTGTTGGAACATTGGTTCTGTTTTTGATTCAATTTTTTTTTCTTAGTTTGCTACAGAAAAAAAAAAAACTGAATTTAACGAGATGTAAGGATTGAGAGTATAATTTCAAAAAGAAAATCACAAAAAAAAATTGAGTTGAAGGGTTGACCAAGGGGTCACAGGACACAAAAGGAACAAGCAATCAATCGAGTTTCTAGTTTTCTTTTTTTGAATCATCTAATTTTGATTTGAGAAAAACCTTCGAGTCTAAATACGCAAAAAGTGGACCAGTTTTTCGTTCTTCCTCAAGGAAACGTAGCCTACAAAGTCTAATGGATAAATAAAAACACTGATAAGACTAAGCACATAGCATGTGTCTTTTTTCGGTTGTTGGTCCGGTTTATTTCATTTCATTCTTCACTTTCTTGGCGGGTCTATAATAGTAAAGACTGTAACGTAGCCTCGGTTTCGATCACCTGTCAAACGAAGCGGACCCGATAAGAGTGGTGATATGGAGGGGCCGTACGAACGTCAGTATGGAGTTCACGTTTTCTAAAAAAAAAAAGAAAACTATAAAAAAAAAGAGTCAATGGCAACAACAGAAATGAGGGGATAACTGAACCTGTATAGCCTGTTGCAATTCCAGATGTTTCCGAGCTGCCTGCAACCAATCACTAGCCAATACTTTGGGCCAGCCACTGAGAGAATTAAGTTCTCGAACCGCCAACTCCAATTCCTTTCGATCCAACAAGCCATTGACTCGATCGAGGACACTAATAGGGTCTTGAGATGGGTTTGAAGTCAAACTGGAAGAAGAAGAGGACACGTTGGTGAACAACAAGCTACTTAAGATAGTTGAACTCAAGTAGGACACCAATCCTGCACGCGGTGGTAATAGACTGGCCGATCGAATTTTTGGATGTACGGATTCCTTAAACCATAGCGTTAGACTAGGCAGCGATTCGACCCCCGATTCGATGGCCGGTCTGGGAATACTTTCGAGCGCAGCAGAGATCACGTCAGGGTCGGACTCGAGGGCCTGATCTTCTGATTGCTCTCCATCATGAATCGATCTTAACTTTCGACTTCGCTCGTTAATTCTGTGTAAGGCACGCGTCTCGTGATCCAAGGTGCTCTTGGTAGAACTCTGAAAAGCGGCGGCCGAGATGGCTCTGAGAGCGTTCCAGAGTTGGTTCAATCTCAAGTTATCCTCTAGATACTCTTCGTTCTCCAGGGTCACTCGACCCAACTGTTTCATACAACCCTCCAATTCGGCCAGTTTGGACCATCTTCCTTCTCGTTCTAGTTCGACTTGACTCTTGATCTCTCTCATCCACCGACGTTGCATTTCTAAGCCTTGGGAGATGACCTCTTGTTCCAACCTTTCGTTTATCAACGCTTGTTGAGTCTCTAACTCCTTGGCTAACTTTTGTTCGAATGATTTCGCTAGTTGAGACCTCTCTTGGTCAAAGGTCATCTTCCAATTTTCCTCCTGTTGATCCAATCGTTGGTGTAATTCCCGCTCGGCATCCAACAGGACCTTGCCATACTCCTTGGCTTGTGTCTCGAGTTTGGTTCGAAGTTGAGCTTGCTCCTCTGATTTAATTTCCTCCAACCTTCGAGCCAGATTCTTCAAATCTTCGGTAGCACTCGAAAGTACTCTCGGGGCGTCCTTCCCACTCGGATCTTTACCCCTGACGACAACCTCAGGATGATCGCGAAGGAAGCCGGCGAGACTATCGATCGAGGAAGCCAATTGACCTAAGATCGGCTCTGAACTCGAAAGATCTTTGACGATCGGTGCTAGGAGTGGCAAGGGTGGAGGTGACGGTAATGGTTCGGTTGATGGGTCCCGGGGTCTAGGGGCGGACCCGATGAATCCGGGGGGTGGTTCATGCCCGATCGGGATTTCACGGTTATAGGTGGGTAGTCCTGCTGGATCGGATTTTTGAGCGGATTGAACTTGATGGCTACTGGCTAGAGGCAATCCGGCGGGAGTTGGATCGGATTGGATGGAGGGTGGAGGTTTTTGATGGGTCGAGGTCACCGAACCGGAGAGGTTTTGAGGAACTTGCTTGGCGCGTTGTACGGCGGCTTCGGTTTTCTCTTTGATCTTCTCTACCGCGGTTGAGTTTGCGGAGGGATTCCGATGTTGTGGATCGGATGATGATGAGGATGGAGTGGGATGATCGACACCGGCGATCGATTTAGCTTGTTGGATAGTTCTACCCACGACTTCAACCGCACCCTTAGAGACCTCGGCTAGATGTTCGAGGTTAGATTCCTCAAAGAAGTTGAGTAACCGCTCCCCGAACGGTACTTGATCCATAAAGAAGTCACGAATCTTATCATTTCGAGAGGAGCCATAGATACCTGTGTCCTCAGACGGGGTAGGGGGGATCGATGATCACTCATCATGGAGCGAATTTCACGGCAAGAGTTCTCTCTAAACTGACCAGCACCATAGAAGACTCCACCGAATAGAGTTGTGGGTAGGACCAGAGTTCTCAACAAGCCCTTCTTCCTGTTGACCGTTCGGCTCGTTTCGGATTCGAGTTGTGCGGTATACCACTTGGGAGGAAATCAAAAGAGGAGGGAGAAAACGACGAGAGATTAGTGAAGAGAGAGCTATCCCATAAGGGAAATCGAGACTGACCCTGCGATGAGGTAAGAGGGACCTCCTGATGGTTCGATGAGGAGGATGAGTGGTGCCTAGACGAGCTGAAGTTGAATGGTTTAGTTTGAGCATTCGCATGAGTCTCTTGGGATGAACTGGTGAATATTCCTTAAGAGTGGTAGTCGATGATAGGTTCGACCTTGAGGAATGACGAAAGCAGGTGGTATCGGGATGATGAGATGAGATGATAGATGGGTCCAAGCCTAGTGTCGTCCTCAGCTGTTCACGGTCACCTCTTTCTTACCCGCCCATTCTTTTTCGCCCTCCTCCCAGCCGCCACCCCGACACCCTGACACCCTGGGGCCGAGTGGGGACTGGGGACGACCGTGGGAGGATATCTGCTGAGCGGCAGGCGACTCCGATCGGGTGTACGTCCCCCGGGGGAGGGGGTCGGGTGATGCCATGCCGGGGCTACCACTAGTTCGAGAATTTTTTTTTTTTTTTTTTTAGTGAAATTTTGCCTTAGCATGACTCACTTTGAATGTGTAAACATCTATGTATGTACATACAGGGGGTGGGGCAAGTAATTCTTCACACTGATGTCTAAAATGCAGCAACCAGGATTTTTTTTCTTTTTATTTTTTGAAAAAGAATCTGAAAAGAAACAAATTCAATTGAAATTTCACCCCCTCAACTCAAGATAAATGTGACAAAGATTGACAATTTCTTTGTGCATCTACCACTGTCTCAATAAGTCAGCTCAAAAAGCCGGCTTATTGAGGATTTTTCCAATCAAGCCACCATTGTGCGCTCAATAGGGCTCAATAGCTGTTGAATTGACAAAATCCTCAACAAGGATCCATAAATTTATGGATCCTTGTCAAGGCTCAACAAGCAAAATTCTGTCAAGCCCCACTCTAATTTTTCTTCCCCCCACCCTCCCCCTCCATAACCATTATACACCAACACCCCTCATCCCCTTTTCATCAATCATGAACAACTTCACATCATCCCCTCCCCAATCCTTCCATCCCCCACCCCATCCCATCCTGCTCTCAATGGGTAAGGTTGCACTACCAAACCACCACCCCCAACCCTTGTCAAGCGGGGTTTGTCAAAACCACAATGGTGAGACCCGCTCCTAAACTCATCAATAACTGTTGTGTAGGTCCAGTTTATTGAAACAAGGGTGCAAAATTGGGTTTTGACAGTTATCCACCCTTGTGCGCCTTGACAACTTGTCAAAGTTGCCAAGGATTTTGTCAAGACAAGGGTAGATGCTCTTACCCTTTATTTTTGAATATAGATGAATCTCTTCCTGAAGAATCAAAAGAAGATAATTCTCTGAAAGTTTTCAAATTTTTTTCTGTTGTTTTAAAAATATGATATTTCATTTTAATTAGTTTTTTTCTTTCTTTTTAAGGTTTCAAATTGTTCATCAGATCAAGATAATTCATTCACTCAAGTATTTTATCTCATTTGGAAATTTTAATTATTTTTCAAACAAAGGGATGAGCCCCTCCTCAAAAAAAAAACAAAAAGAAAAAAGAAAGAAAAAGAAAAAGAAAAGAAAAAGAAAAAAAAGAAAAAAGAAAAAAGAAAAAAAGAAAAAGAACAAAAAAAGAACAAAAAAAAAGAAGAAGAAAAAGAAGAAAAAAGAAAAAAGAAAAGAAAAAAGAAAAGAAAAAAGAAAAAAAAGAAAGAAAGAAAGAAAAAAATAAAAAAAATGAAAAAATGAAAAAAATGAAAAAATGAAAAAAAGAGAAAAAAAAGAAAAAAAAAGAAAGAAAAGAAAGAAAAGAAAGAAAAAGAAAAAGAAAAAAAAGAAAAGAAAGAAAAAAAAGAAAAAAAAGAAAAAAAAGAAAAAAAAGAAAAAAAAGAAAAAAAAGAAAAAAAAGAAAAAAAAGAAAAAAAAGAAAAAAAAGAAAAAAAAGAAAAAAAAGAAAAAAAAGAAAAAAAAGAAAAAAAAGAAAAAAAAGAAAAAAAAGAAAAAAAAGAAAAAAAGAAAAAAAAGAAAAAAAAGAAAAAAAAGAAAAAAAAAGAAAAAAAAGAGAAAAAAAGAAAAAAAAGAAAAAAAAGAAAAAAAAAGAAAAAAAAGAAAAAAAAGAAAAAAAAGAAAAAAAAGAAAGAAAAAAAAGAAAAAAAAGAAAGAAAAAAAAGAAAAAAAAGAAAAAAAGAAAAAAAAGAAAAAAAAGAAAAAAAAGAACAAAAAAAGAACAAAAAAAAAGAAAAAAAAAGAAAGAAAAGAAAGAAAAGAAAGAAAAAAAAAGAAAGAAAAAAGAAAGAAAAAAGAAAGAAAAAAGAAAAAAAAAAAGAGAAAAAAAGAGAAAAAAAGAAAAAAAAAAAAAGAAAAAAGAAAAACAAAAGAAGAGAAAAAAGAAAAAAAAAAGAAAAAAAAACAAACTTCTGGAAACTCTAGAAAAGGGAAATATTCAAATTGAATCATACTACCAAACTCAAATAGCATCAGAAATATTTTCTGCTTGAATTTTACAAGCTCTCAGATACCCATCTGAATTATCTAATCAAGATATTATCAAACTCACAAAAAAAACACATTGATCTAATTTGCTTTTCCCACAAATGGAACAATTAAATTTCATTAGTTTTGTTTTTTATAGTTCTATTCTTATTCTTTCTTAACATCAAATCTATCACCAACAACACTTACTTCAAAAGAATGGTTTCATTTTTTCTCTTTCTTTTGAGCATCTATTTTGGTTTTTTTTAACTTTCTGTGTTATTTTTCAGAAAATGATAGTTGGACTATTTGACTCATCAATCAAGTTCAACCTTAGAGAATAGATGCTAAAATACATTATAATATGATTAAAAATAAACAAATGATTTTTTGGACTGGAAAATTTGGCCTTGAAAATGTGTCTAAAGATCAAACTACTGATTTTGGAAAATTAGTGGGAATACTTACTTCTCCAACCCCCTTGTACATACATACATTCAATTTATCCAAGCTAAAGACCCCATGACAATGGTTGGGTCTACAAAGCATCTGAGGGCACTCTTGCAAACTAGTAGTTTGAGGATGGAATTCAAAGAGAGAGAAGGAATCCCCCCTCCTCTAGAGAATGTATCTTTAACTGGCTTACTCAAAGCATGAGGAGATTTTGATCATCCTTGAACTAATAAAATTGAAAAAAATCATTTTTGATGAATTTTTGATAGCCAAGTCCTTTTTAGCCAAAAAAAAATGCAAGAAAGGGCTGTGGCAAGTGGGGAAAGCAATCAAACTTTTTAAACCTGCATTTCAGCTAGCTAACAAGGGTCCCACCACAATCACTTGGGACCTTCCATCCCAAAATAAAAACCAAAAAATCACTTAAGCAAGACAATCCACATACCAAAAACCCATACCAACATTATCAAGCTGGTTAAATTGAGCATAAAACATTCAAGTGGGGTGAATTTTGTGTAAATTTTTGATTCAAGAGAGTAAATAAAAAGAGGAACTAAAATTACTTTGGTAACAAATTTTACAGGTTCAAATATATCAAGATGGTTGGAGTCTTGAATAAACATTTGATTTCAAATTTGGAGTGACATAATTTCCTGCAATTTCTGAGATTGAGAGAGCTTCAAATAATCAAATCCAAAGCTCTATTCTGGATAAAATTATAAAAAATGGGCCACAGATGAATTTGAAAGCTCCTTAAATTGAAGGAAAAAGTATTAAGAGAAATAAAAATAAGAAATATTTAAATTCTGAGATAAATATGGAACCTACAAAAAAGAAGCCTACATGGGATATTATCCCCTTCAATTTGAGGCAGAAGCATGGAATCCCCCATATGGAGATTCAAGATTCAGTGGGGAAGCCCACAAATTTGTGAATTGGTGCACATTTCCACTGTATTGAATAAAATGAGGAGAGTCTCACCCCACAAGGGTGCAAAATCCCCCAAATCTGCCCATAGAGGAATCTCAACTGATGTGTTGAGTATGAACCACAAGCATTGAGCCAACCAGCTCCTTCCAAAGATAATTGGTCAAAATGTAAGTGTTTCTTAATCATTTCATCCTTTGATTGAAGCAAAAATTATCCAATTACTTATAAAACCCATTATGACTTCTTTTTTCCAAACAATTCCACCTAATTCCTTATCCCTAAAATGGAACCATCAACCATCTCCCCCCTGGTTTGATAGCTCAATCTCTTCAAGATCAACTTCCAAATCATGTGATTTTAAAGAATTTTTAAGTATTTGATTCAACTCTGTGTTTATGAAGTCTACCCATTGGTCTCCATTTTCAATCAAATAATTTTGTTGAATTTTATTTTAAATAGAGAAAGTCAAATAAAGCCTGGGAAGAAAGACCCAACCAGCAGCCAGAACATCAATCAAAGACCAACAATGTCACTAACCTATAACTTTTGAGTGTTGGGGTTCCCCTTTTTTCCCACTGTTGCCTTGAAACCTTGTATTAGACTAAAATTTTAAGATTGACCAGTCCTCTTATTCACTTTCTGATTATATTTTGAACTCTTTCACTATTTCCTTCCAATCCCACTCCAACCCCCTGTGATCATGCCTGCTTCATCCCATGCCAATTTCATTTCCCCCAACCTACTAATTTTTGATAATCCAACCTTAATGCAGCAGAGTGGAGGCAGACTGATGATACAGAGGATCATGAGATTTCCCCCCCAACAATCTCAGCATAGAAATTGAATCCCATCATACAACCCCAGATTCAGATGACAAAACTAACCAGAATTCAAGTAGCTCCTCAGAAGAATATCAGCTGATTTATTTTGAAGCAAATTAAACAAAATTTTCCAAATTTCCAATGAGCTCAAAGCAGTTGCAAATAAATTAAAAAGTTCATGTTTATCCCTTGTCCTAATCAGGCAAAACCAATTTCCTTATTCAAGAATCACTCTTTGCTTCTTTATTATCTCCATTGAAACCATCCTAACGGTCTCCAATTTGAGTGTTGCACATCAAAATGAGTGAACATCAATTTATGATTTCTCTCAGTCATGTAAACTTGATCCTTAACCATCAATGCCAACAGACCACCTCTTCCATCTCAGGATCATCAAATCTGGTGTGGTGGTCTTTTATAGACACAAGTTGGAATAGGCTGCGCGCTGCGCGCTCAGTGGTAGCGGCAGGCTCAGCAGGGGAAGTGCGCTCATAAATGGGTGCAGCTTTGCCGCAGCAAGCCGCGCTGCGGGCTCAGAAGCAGTCAAATTGGGCTCAGAAGCAGTCGAATTGGGCTCAGCAGCAGTCAAATTGGGCTCAGCATCTGGAGAAGCAGGATGGATGGATTAGATTGGATTGGACGGTGTGGTGCCCTTTTATAGACGCAAGTCGGAAAAGGGCTGCAGGCAGCGCGCTCAGCAATAGCGGCGGGCTCAGAAGTGGCGGCACGCTCAGCAATGGGTAGGGCCTTGCTGCAGCTAGCCGCACTGCGGGCTCAGCAGCAGTCAGGTGGGCTCAGCAGCCGTCGGGTCAGGCTCAGCACCTGGAGACGGGAGAAGGACGGATTGCGCGGATTGCGGACCGGACGGATTGCGCAGATTGGAAGGCTTGCGCGGATCGGAAAGCTTGTGCAGTTTGGAAGGCTTGCGCAGATTGGACGGATTGGGCAGATCAGAAGGCTCGCGCAGATTGGACGGCTTGCGCGGATCAAGCGGATTGCGCATCACAAGACGCGCGGATTGGATCATGCGGGTACGCCCCGGATACCTGGAACGGGTTGTTGGGCGGACACATCATGAGAAGGACAAACCAGCAGGCAACACAGACGGGGCATGGGGCAGGGGGAGGTGGAGCATGGGTTACGGGACGGGGGACGGAGGGATAGGGTTGGGCTAGGGTTCTGTGGCTTAGGGGTTGTATTCCATCATTCTTTCTTACTTGCGGTTGTACTTAGGTTAGGGTTGAGGGGGAGGACTTAAATACTTCACTCTCAACTCCAGGTTGTAAGGGGGAGGGATTATCACTTGAATACGTGTGTCAGATTGGATTGGAAAGGAAGGAATTCATCTTATTATCACTCTATCACTCTCTCTCTCTCTTGACTGGCTGCATCCAATCTCCTTACAGACGCTTTGATCAATAACTTCTGGACTTGAGGACAACTTAAGGGGTGTAGCACACCTTTGGTTTCCACATCTGGGGGTCTGGCTGGGAACAATCTTTTGTCAAAGTTTCTCAAAGGTACTCACGGATGCTACCAACAGCCGCTTCTCTTCCTTCCTCCTCCCATGGCCTCCGCGCTACCCCATGGATTTACCCGCATATTCAACTCAACATTGCGGAAGTGGAGCAATTCATCTCACGGTATGAAATTATCACGGACTCTGAAGGCGCTTTGGATTTTGAGAAGGCTTGCCATGTTGTTCTGTTCATTGAGAGCGCAGAAGCACGTTGGGATGTAGAGGAGATGGGAGGCTACCTGAACCTGGATTGGCAGGCACTGAAGGAGGACATGCTGGCAAGATGGGGGAGGCCCAGCTCCTGCTGTTGGAAGCATGACCTCAAGCCGTCTGCGGAATTGAATTACGGACCAGGGGTGCGCGGCAAAGGCTGGCTACGAGCGGGAGTTGACTATGCGGAACTGGAGTACTACAGGGCAGAGTATGTTCCGGCCCCACCACCAACAACCATCTCTTGGGCTAGAAAACTTGCGGAGGTGGCAAGGGGCCTCGAGGCCTATCTGGAGAGTATTCAGTCTCCCAGCGCGTCTGCGCCCCCGTTTGCGCAAATGGGGAGGACAACAACCGTTGGCGGACAGGACAGAGGGACCGGACAGCGGATTTGAATGCAGAATTGGTTTCCCCAGTGGGGGCTAAGTATGTGTTGGGGAAGCGGGACTTGACGGAACTGGTGCGGCCTACTGAAAGGAAGTGGGCAAGGACAACAGAACGGGAAATGGATGCTCTGTGCGTTTTGGGAATTGGCAAGCGGCAGACGGATCTCACAAAAGGGGTAGATGCGGCGACGGAAGAGACAGGCCACGCATTGGAGGATTGCAACCGGAGCCGGACCCCTTTGACGGTGGGGAGAATGAGGATGGGGCAGAAGGATGTGGCAGCAACGGAAAGGGCGGGCGCGGAATGGATGGAAGGGGGGCCGGAGTGCGGGACGGATGGTCCCAGAACAAGCGCGCAGCCATCATGGCTAGCAAGAGACTTGGAATTGGTGCAGCGGATGCTTGCGGCGGGGCTTCAGGGGTGGAACAGGGAGGGATTGGATGCCAACGGCACAACTGGGGAAAAGGACAACGGATTGGCAGGGAAGCTGGCAACGGAAGGTGCGTTGGGAAGGAAGGTTGAGGAATTGTCTGGCAAACAAGGCCCCTGCGGGATTGGTTGAGGCAACGCGCCACAGATCTGGTGATGAGTATAGGGGGCGTGGTTGGCTGAGGACAGCGGCAAAGTTGGGGGGGAAGCTAGCGCGGGGTGGAAGGTTGGAGTTGGGACGCAGGACGGATTGGACGGATTGTGCGTTGCAAGACGCGGATCCGGGTTGCGCACATATATCTTGGATATCTGGAATGGCGCCTTGGGAGGATACGGACATGCGCGGGGGGCTCCAAGTTGGGGGCAGCGCAAGGACACGCCATGAGAAGGACAAACCGGGTGGACGTAATGGCAGGCGGGTAATACGGATGGATATGGGATATGGGACATGGGATATGGGTTGTGGATTATGGGATGGGAAGGATAGGGTTGAGGCTAGGTTTCTGTGCTTAGGGGTTGTATTTCATTATTCTTGCCTGTTTCTGGTTTTACTTAGGTTAGGGTTGAGGGGTAGGCTACTTAAGCCGCACCCTCAAACCGGATATCATGGAGGATTGCTACACGGAGGATCATTGGTAGTCATAGGTTTTTGGAAGGATCTTTACTCTAAATTCTCTATCTCTCAGTTGAAGGGTGAAAAGTTGCACTCAGGGTTTACAGACGCAAGGGATCAATAACTTCCAAACTTGGACCTATTAAAGGAGAAGTACTCTTCTGTATTCCACATCTGGGGGTCTGTCCGGGAAGTAATCTTTTGTTCCTTGTCTCTTTAAATTAACAAGCACAATGTCCCAGTACCACCCATTGACCGTTGCGGGGTCATCTAAAGTTACCCCCACACCTCTTCCTCCTCCGTTTTCTTGGAAGCAACCCACATCAGGGGCGGGATATGGTGTCCCTTGTTCCAAAAATGGTGCTGATCACAAGCCTGTTTGCATCAGGCCGCGGGACTATCCTCACATCCGGTTCAACACAGAGGAAATTGAGCAATTCCTTGCGCAATAAAAAGGAATTGCCAACGCAGAAGGTGCAATTGGTTTGGATAAGGCTTGGCTTGTCCTCCTCTTCATCAGGGAAAAAGAGAAGCTTTGGGATGTGGAGGAGATGGAGGGGTATGAGGAACTCGATTGGCCAAAACTGAAGGCGGAAATCTTGGCGGGGTGGGGAAGGCGCAAACATTGGTTTTGGGAAAGCAACTTTGAGCAAGCCGCGGCAGAAGCAAGCGCCAATGGCGGAGTCCAGATGCTGGCGCAATTGGGGGATTATGTAGCAATGTTTGATTGGATCTATTGCTACCTGGAAAAGAACAAGGTAAAATTTGGAAAAACGGGCACAATGAAGAGGGCATTTTTGGGAGGACTCAGTCCCCCACTCCGCAGGCGGGTGCCGCAGAACCTGTACAACAAAAACTTGGTGAAGAGGTTGTTGGAGGGTAGCATTGCGCTCCTTCCGGACATCCTTTTCATTTGTGGCGCGGTGGAAAGCAAGCTGGACTTGGAGGAACTTATGGAGGACACGGAAAGATTTTTCCCAATGGGGCCAAAGAAGTCTGCTTCTCACACCCTGGAAGCACCAACACAAGCTCCGGTTGGGGGCCCCTTGAAAATGGAATGCGCTCAGGCAAACCCTCCAACAACCAGCCCGGAGGTTAGAAAAATGACGGAATTGATGAAGGATCTACGGATCTTTCTGATTCAAATGTTGTCTGGGTTGTGCAATCCGCCTCCTCACCTTGGGGGAGCGCTTCCATTGTCAAATCTGCCTGTGTTGCGGTTATGAAATTACTGCTGGGACAAGGGGCATTGGCGGTCAGGGTGCAATAACATGACAAAGGACCTCAAGGAGGGATTTTTTTGACCAGGGGGAATTGGATTCATGTTCCAGATGGGCAAGCGGATCTCCTCTGAACCTGGGAATCCGACTTTCATGGAGCAAGTGTGCGCCTGTGGACAGGAATCAGTGGTAACCGCTCAAGCTTTGCTGAGGATTTTCACTGGTCCAGGGGTATGGCAACCACCGCGCGTGGAAGCAGAAGTGAGGGTGTTATCAACGGAGGAGTCGGCGGCGGTGGAAAGGATGGACATGGATGCCAAGGAACAGGTAATGCCAGAAAGCTCCTAAGCCGGTTGTGCGCCTTCCAGAAATGGACGGGCGGCCGGTGAATCCGGAAGGGAAGAAGAAGGCGGTGAAAATTGTGCGCAGGGTGATGGGGAATGAAACTACTATTCCCTTGACCTTGAAGTAGTTGGAAGAGGCGTCGCCAGTTGTGGTAGATGAGATGGTTCAAGCGCTGAAGGATTGCGGGCACAATAGGATCCCTCCAACGGTGCAACAGGTCAACTTGGCTTGGGATGACGCGGAGCGCAAGCTAGCGGGGATGAAATCAGTTTCAACTCCACTGGCTTAGGTTTTGATGAAGATTGCTGGAAGGAAGCTGTGGGCGCTGGTGGATAGCGGTTCTATGGTGAACCTCCTTCCTTCTAGATTGGTTGACAAAATGGGCTTGGTATGGTGGAAATGCGCAATGGGGCTTTGTGCGCTTAATGGCGGGGCGTGTTGCATGGATGGGGTTGTGGAGGAGGAAGAGGTTGAGGTGGCAAGGGTCCGTAAACCAATTTCTTTTCTATTGGTTGATTGCGGAGAGACTATTTTAGGACGGCCATTCATGTTTGGGTTCCAAGTGCAAATGACGTTTGATCCAGAGGCAGGGATGGAAGCGTTAACGGTGGAAGATTTGTCCAGTGGGCAATTCAAAAGCACAATCTGCAATCAGGGGTTGGGGAAGTGGATGCAGGATTTGGCAAGAGAGGAGGAGGAGGACCCCGGCGCGGAGTTGGTTTGCAAGGGTGGTCCAGAGGCGGATTTTGACTAGTTGGCCAAGGTTACCGCACGGAGCAAGCTCCAGCTTTGTGCGGATGGTCAACCAGTGAGGAGCAGGTGGGGATAAGGGAGGAAGCGCAGGACGCCATAGCACTGGAAGTAAGTTCCTTTCCTCAGTGTGCGTTGCCGGGAGGTACTTCACAAAAACACTATCATTGTGCCACGCTTGTGAGCAAAGGTGAAAGCCGTGGTTTGTTTTTGACTAGGACCTATGGTAACAGATGCATGCGGATGGCGCAGTGCAACGTTGGGAAGTATAAGCCGGTTGTGCAAAAGGTCTGTCCCTGGAACAAATAAATGCCACAGGATCTGAACGGACCACTGCAACCAGTCCCTTGGTTGCAGGACCTGTGGGAATCTCCACTGAAGGTGTCAGGATGGGCAACGCAATTGGAGCAGATTATGGATGAGCAGATTGCGGCCCTTAACTTTGGACCACCAGGCTGGTTGAGCGCAGAGGAATGGGATTTACTGACTTTGGTACTTGTTCTCTGGGAAAGAGCACTCACATTTGGACCTGAAGAGCAAGGACTGTTAAAGGGCAAGATAGGCAACCCTTATGTGATTCCAAAGGTTCTGCACAAACCTTGGCAGATAAAGCCAATTCTGATTCCGCAGGCGGTTTGGGGGCCCTTCTTTGAGCTGGTGCGCAAGCATGTGGGGACGGGTCTTTACAAGCAGTCAACATCAAGCTACTCAAGTCCAATCTTTGCAGTGGTTAAGCAGGATGGGAAGTCACTACAGATTGTTCATGATCTGCAGCGGCTCAATTTTTTTACAATCCAAGACGCGGGACAACCTCCGTGCATGGACAAGTTTCTGGAATCTATGGCAGGAAGCGCATACTACGGCTTGGTGGATGTGATGGGCGGATACAATCAGTGCAAACTCAATTGGAGTTTGCGTCTGATGACTGCCTTTGAGACCAGATTGGGCAGGATGCAACTGATGCAGCTGCCGCAAGGTGCAACTAACTCAGTCACAGTTTACCAAGCGCAGATGACCTGGATTCTGAAGGAAAATATTCCGGAGGGGGTGCAGATCTTCATTGATGACGTGGGCATCAAAGGCACAAAGACAGATTACGGAGGGGAAACACTTACAGACACTCCGGAGATTTGCCAATTTTTCTGGGAGTATGGGCGTATGCTGGAACGGATCTTGTTCTGGATTGAGGAAGCGGGCCTTACGGTGTTGGGTAAAAAGTTAGCGGTCTGCGTGCCTGTGCTGGAGGTTCTAGGACATGTGGTGGCTTCCAAAGGAAGGCGGATTGCGGAAAAGAAACACAAAAAAGTCCTTGAGTGGCCAACACCAAAGACTGTCTCACACATTCTCCAGTGCTTGAAATTGTGTAGCTAAGCTATGTACGGATGTTCATCAAGCTGTTTTCAGAGGTTGCTAGCCTGTTGCAGGCATTGACGCGTAAGGGCGCAGAATGGACCTGGGGCTTGAACTGTGATGTTGCCTTTGACAAACTCAAGGAGATTGTTGGGCGCAATATTGTACTACGGGACTTGGATTATGACACCAGAGGAATTAATTTTTACGTGGATTTGAGCAAGTTTGGCGCAAGGGCGGTGCTGACCCAAGAGGATGAGGGGAAATATTTTCCAGTTCTTTATGAGTCTGTTATGTTTACACCAACGGAGAGCCAGTACTTGCAGCCAAAGTTGGAACTTTGCGGGGTCACTAAGATCATGTGGAGGTTGCAGCATTTGCTATGGGGGATTCACTTTTTGCTTCTGGTGGATTCCGAGGAGCTGGCGCGGATGATCAATTTGCCAACCGCCAAATGCGCCTATGACCAGGTGGTTTGTGTTCCTTCAGTTGTTCTCTTTCACAGTGGTGCATGTTCCAGGGAAGGCCTTTAAAATGCCAGACGCGCTGTCTTGGTACCCGCAGGATTACCCGTACAAAGGCGCGGAACCGTTGAATGTGGAGGCCCCAAAGGTTAAAGTGGGGGTGATGGAAGTAGGTGTGCAACTTCCGCTCCAGCAGTCCGGAAGGTACGCAGTCCTCAGTTTGTATTTGCGGGATCTGTGGGTTCCAGAGGACACGCCAGCCAAGATCATTTGATGGATTTGGTGGAGAGTGAGGAATTTTTACCTGCAGGAAGGACAGCTGTGGCGGTGGAGCGCGCCGGTACCGCTTGTGGTCAGCACGTTGTGGTGTTGTATTTATAACCTCAGGTTGAGAGCTGCGTCGCGGGCTGTGCGCTCAGAAGTTGGGTAGGTCGGGCTCAGCATTTGGATGCGCGCGGTCTCAGCAGTGACTGCTGAGGGCTCAGTAGCAGCTGCTGCGGGCTCAGAAGTAGGAATTGCGGGGCTCAGCACCAGGTGCGGGTCGGGCCTACTCCGAGGGCGCCGGGCCGCGACCCGCCCAGGAAACGCGGACCAAGTGATGGAGCCGGCCCAACCAAGCTTGCGGGTGGCTAGAATCAAGGGTTAGGCGCGCGCGGGCCGACCTGCGGACGCGCGCGGGAGGGAAAACCAGGGGGCTCCAAGTAGGGCGCGGCGGAGGGCCGCCCCATGAGAAGGACAAACTGGGCGTACGTTGATATCAAAGGGCACGGGTTATGGGGCAAGGAATGGAGGGGTAGGGTTGGGCTAGGGTTCTGTGCTTAGGGGTTGTGTTTCATCGTTCTTTTCCGTTTGTGGTTGTACTTAGGATAGGGTTGAAGGGGGGACCCAAATCCTCACCCTCAACTCTGGGTTGGGTTATGATCTGTCTATTATCTATCAATCTATCAATTGATCCATCAATCTATTGGAGAAGACCACCAAGGCAAGGAAAGGAAGAGGAAGGATTGGGGGAAGAAGAATACATCTCATTATCTCTATTTTATCTCACTACACTTAAGAACTCATTGCATCCAACCTCCTTACAGAAGCCTAGATCAATAACTTCAGGACTTGTGGACAACTTTGGAGCGTAACTCTCCTTTGCTTTCCACATCTGGGAGTCTGGCCAGGAAGTAATCTTTTGTCTAGGTCTCTCAAAGCTAGTGGGTGTGATGCTGCCCACAACTACCCCAGGATCAAATGTTCCACCCTTGTTCCCTCTCCGGCCGGGAGCTGGCGGGCCAACACCTCCACCACCGCCAACTACTTGGTCCGGAGGTTTTGCTCCTCCTCGGTTGGAGCCTTTGGAGGCAGCTGAGGTTCTGCGACGGGTGTGGCTTAGGCCGCAGAACTTCCCCCATCTCCAATTCAACACCGCGGACATTGGGCACTTTCTGGCAAGATTCAAGGATATTGCGGACTCCAAAAACGCGACGGGTGAGGACAAGGTCCGCACCGTTGTTCTCTTCATTGCAGACAAGAATACGCTCCGGGACGTGGAGGATATGGCAGTGTACAAGGCTTGCGACTGGGGAAGGCTCTGCGGCAAGATGATGGTGAGGTGGGGGAAGCGCGAGCCCCGCTTTTGGGAGACGGACTTTGAACAAGCGGCAGGTGAGGCAATTTCCCGAGGTGGGGTGTGGACGCGGAGCAATCTGTCTGAGCACAAGTCCCAGTTTGACCAAATTTATAGTTACCTAGAAAAGAACCAGGTGGTGGGGGGTCAGATGGGGGCCATGAAGCGGGCGTTCCTAGGCGGGCTTGCGCCGCAACTTCGCGCGCGGGTCCAGCTTTACCTATTCAAGCGCGGGTTGGTAACGCGGTCAGTGGATGGGAGCGTCGCGCTCCTCCCAAGCCTGGGCGTAATCATCCAGGAGGTCAAGAGCAAAATCAACTTTGAAGAGCTGATCAAGCATACGGCCCAGTTGTTCCCGGCGAGTTCAAGGAAGCCAACAGCCTCTTCCACCCCGGCCCCAATGCCTGTACCGCTTGCGGACCCGCCAGCAATGGAATGGCCCGTAGCCCCTTCGCAGTCAATGGGAGTACCGGTGAACAAGGTAAAAGACATGCTACAGGACTTGCGGACGGATACTTATGAATCGGATGGCGGCCCAGCCAACAGCTCCGCCTCCCACTTTTTTGTGCAATCTGCCGCCCCATGCAAGAGGGGGCTTTCAGCCCAGTAGCGGACCGATGGGGGGGTTTTTGGTTTGCCTGTGCACATATTGTGGCGATAAAGGTCATTGGAAGTCTGGTTGCACGGATCTGACCAAGGACATGAACAAAGGGTTGGTTTGCGCGTCCTGGGGGACCTACATATTGCCGTTGGGCAAACCGGTGGACCTGGGGGCCAGTCACCCACCGCCGGTGGAGCAGGTTAAGGCAAGGGCCCAACCTGCAGGGGCCGCTCAGGTGTCCCTTGGGATTGTCACCGGGCCCAAAACGTGGTGGGCACCGCTTGTGGAGGTGGAAGTTAGGGCGTTGGCGGCAAACAAGCGGATCATGTTGGAAAAGATGGACGTGGATGCCAAGGAGCGGCCATTAAATCAAGCTCCAAGGGTTAAGGGGCAACACGTTGGCGATCAGCTCCGGAGGAAGAAGGAAGGCCGCAGAAATTGTTTGGCGAGTGATGGGGAGTGAGGTACCAATACCTCTCACGCTACAGGAGCTGGCCGCGGTCTCTCCGGTGGTTGTCAAGGAAATGGTCCAGGCGCTGAAGGAGCATGGGGGCGGCAGGATCCTGGCAACAGTGCAGCGCGTGAATGCGGCAAGGGAGGAAGCGGAACGGGAGTTGTGCCAATCCAAAGCCCTGTTGGTGCCGCTTGGCTATGTCTCACTGAAGATTGCGGGAAGGAAAGTGTGGGCAATGGTGGACAGCGGGTCAATGGTCAACCTTCTCCCGTCAAAACTGGTGGACAAGTTGGGCCTGGTGCGGAGGAAGTGCGAGATGGGCTTGCAGGCGCTCAATGGGGGAATGTTGGGTAGATGGGGTTGTGGAGGAAGAAAAGGTGGAGGTTGCAAAGGTTCAGAAGCCACTGTTGTTCCTCTTGGTTGAGTGCGGTGACATGATTTTGGGTTGGCCGTTCATGTTTGGATTCCAGGCCCAAATGACGTTCAACGCGGAGGAAGGGACGGAGGTGCTGATGGTGGAGGACGCGTCCGGGGCAAGGTTCAAGACAACAATCTCCAACCATGGGAAGGGGAAATGGGTGCCATTGGCGGCGGTCGGCAAAGAGGCAGGGTCCAACAGTGGGGATAACCGTGAGTGCCGCCCTGCAGAGGGTTTTCCCTAGCCAACCGTGGGTACCGCGCGGGGAAAGCTCCGGCCTTGTGCAGGCGGTTGACTAGGGAGGAGCAAAAGGCGGAAGGAAGTGCGCGGAGGGCGCAAGCGGCAGAAGTAAGTCCTCTTCCTCAGTATGCACCACCGGAAGGTACCGTGTTTCAAAAACCCTAACATAGTGCCACGCTTGTGAGCAAAGGTGAGAGCCGCAGGTTGATTGTTTCCAGGATTCACAACAACAACGGCGGGCGCGTAAGGATGGTTAGGTGCAATGCAGGGCAATACAAGCCTGTGGCCCAAAAGGTCCAGCCCCCAAACAAGCCCATGCCGCAGGGGCTGAACGGGCCTCTGAGGCCAATCTCCTGGTCTTGGGATCCCTGGGTGAGTCCGTTGAGGAAGTTTGGGTGGGTAAAGCGGTTGGCGCGGATCACAAACAAGCAAATTGAGGCGCTGAATTTTGGGCCGGCGGGGTGGTTGAGTACGGAGGAGAAAGATTTGTTAGCATTGGTGTTGGTGCTCCACAAGAAGGCCCTTGCCTTCGGGCCCAACAAGCGCGGATTGCTGAAGGGCAAGTTTGGCAACCCCTACGTAATCCCCACGGTGCCGCACAAGCCCTGGCAAATCAAGCCAATTCCGATCCCTCGGACCGTGCGGGAACCCTTCTTGGAACTGGTCCAGTGTGGAAACCAAAGAGGGAATACCCCTGAAGTTGTCCTCGAGTTCCGGAAGTTATTGATCAAAGCATCTGTAAGGAGATTGGATGCAGCCGGTCAAGAGAGAGAGAGAGAGAGATAGAGTGATAATAAGATGAATTCCTTCCTTTCCAATCCAATCCAATCTGATGCCATAAAAAGTGGTAGTCCAATGATAAAGTGATAAAGTCCTACAACCCGGAGTTGGGAGTGAAGTATTTAAGTCCTCCCTCTCAACCCTAACCTAAGTACAACCGCAAGTAAGCAATAATGATGAAACACAACCCCTAGGCACAGAACCCTAGCCCAATCCTACCCCTCCATCCCTTGCCCCATAACCCATGCCCCTCAATATTGATGTACGCCCGGTTTGCGTGTCCGCCCAACAACCCATTCCAGGTATCCGGGGCGTACCCGCGTGATCCAATCCGTGCGTCTTGCGATTCGCAATCCGCTTGATCCACGCAAGCCGTCTAATCCGCGCGAGCCTTCCAATCCGCGCAAGCTTTCCAATCCGCGCAATCCGTCTGGTCTGCGCAAGCTTTCCGATCCGCGCGATCCGTCCGTCTCCCGTCTCCAGGTGCTGAGCCCGACCCGACCGCTGCTGGGCCTACCTAACTGCTGCTGAGCCCGCAGCGCGGCTAGCTGCAGCAAAGCCCTACCCATTGCTGAGTGTGCCGCCGCTGCTGAGCCCGCAGTTATTGCTGAGCGCGCCGCTTGCAGCCCTTTCCCAACTCGTGTCCATAAAAGAGCACCACATCCCCCCCCAACTTCAGTTCTGTCCCCAGAGATCTCCCACCATCTCACCTTCCGTAGTTGCACCCCCTCCCCCACTTGTTGTGACTACCCCACTCCTTGCCAGCAAGTACACTACCCCCCTTCTCCCTTGCTCTCCCCCATGGCGTCCTGCACCTATTGCAGCCAGAACAGCCTCGTCTGCTGGATCATTCCTGGCCGTTGCGCATGCATCCCTTGCCGCTCCGGCCACTGCCGTTGCTCGCTGATTGATGGTATGCCCCGTGCTCGTCCGCGTGCCCAACCCCGACCCCAACCGCGCAAGAGGGCCCGTTGCAACTCGTTTGTGGTTTCGAGCAACAAGGAAATTTCAAGCCACGAGTGGACCCCAGCTGGCCCCCCCAACAACTCCCTGGCCCATCCTTGGGCAAGAGCCATGACTTGGGCTCACCATACTGTCGTGCTGGGCCTCCAAGACGCGCGGACTTCCCAAACTTTGCGGCGTATCAGAACGCGGCTTGAACCTGGGCGGCCCAGGTCTGCATCAACCAGCCCGCGATGGACCCGCAATTCTTCACTTTTCCGGCTGCTCCTCCTCCGCCTCCTCCGCAAACAGCCCCGGCTCTGCGTCCCTCACCCAAGCCGGCCCGTCAACCGCTGTCACCATCCCCAGCTCTGCGTTCCTCACCCAAGCCGGCCCATCAACCATCCCCTGTTGTGGTCTCTTCATCGCCCACACAGGCTCCTGTCCCCAACGCCGCTCCAGGACCGGACCCCACTCCCCCAGCCGGTACTCCCAAGATCCCGGAATTCATTCCAATTGTTCCGGCCGTCCCACTCACAAGGTTTGATGCAATGGCAAACAACTCAGATGGACTCCTCCGGACGTTCCTAGCCGCGCCGCATGGTCACAACGCCAACTCCCGGCGCAAACTTCTGGCCTCATTCCGCAACCTGGTTGCCGCGGCTTGCTTGGACGGGGTGAGGATGATGAGAGCTGGACCAACTTAGATGGATTGCCCCCCCCTCCCTTCCTTTCCTTCTCTTATCCTTTCTCCTTTGTATTTAGCGCCTATACACAAAAAGAAACACGTTGTGCGCAATTGAGTAGCCTTTGGGCTTGTGAGTCCCTGAGAGAGAATAAGAACCGCGCCCAAGATCCGTGCCTTGGAGAGAGAAGATCCGCGCCAGTGAGAGAAATTGGCAAAGGTGAGAAATCTGCGCCAGTGAGAGTCTGAAAGTGAGAAATCCGGGCCAGTGAGAGTATCTGCAAGAGTACATGGAGAGACCTTGACGCGCCAGCACGCGTAAGCAATCCTCCAGAGAGACAGGAAGAGAAAAAAAAAAGGAAAAGGAAGAATGAATAGATAAGAAGGAACAAGAGAACAAAATGTTTTTTTTTTTTTTGAGCCCACGTCCTGTGTCCCAACTCCAACCTTCCACCCCGCGCTGGCTTCCCCCCCAACTTTGCCGCTGTCCTCAGCCAACCGCGCCCCCTATACCCATTGCCAGATCCGCGGCGCGTTGCCTCAACCAATCCCGCAGGGGCCTTGTTTGCCAGCCGATTCCTCAACCTTCCCTCGCCAGCGTCGCCGCCAATCTGTTGTCCTTTTCCCCAGTTGTGCCGTTGGAATCCAATCCCTCCCCGCTCCACCCCCGAAGCCCTTCCGCAAGCGTCCGTTGGACCAATCCCAAGGCTCTTGCTAGCCCTGATGGCTGCGCGCACGTTCTGGGACCATCCGTCCCGCACTCCGACCCCCCGTGCGTCCATTCTGCGCCCACCCTTTCCGTTGCTGCCGCATCCTTCTGCCCCATCCTCATTCTCCCCACCGTCGAAGGGGTCTGGCCCTGGCCACCATCCTTTGGCGCGTGGTTTGTCCCTTCCGCCGCTGCCCCTACCCTTTCCAAATGCACGCTCCCCGCCATCAAAGAGGTCTGGCTTGGGTTGTGATCCTCCGAGGCGTGGTCCGTCTCTTCCGCCGCCGCGTCTAACTTCTTTGCGAGGCCCGTCTGCCGTTCACCGGTTCCCAAACCGCACGGAACATCCATTTCCCGTTCCGTCATCCTTGCCCGCTTCCTTTCAGTAGGCCGCACCGGTTCTGTCGAGTCCCGCTTCCCCAACACGTACTTAGCCCCCACTGGGGAAACCAATTCCACGTTTGAATCCGCTGTCCGGTCCCTTTTTCCCGTCCGCCAATGGTCGTAGTCCTCCCCATTTGCGCACACGCGGGGCGCAGATGCGCTGGGAGACTGAATACTCTCCAGATAGGCCTCAAGGCCCCTTGCCACCTCCCCGAGTTTGCTAGCCCAAGAAATGGTTGCCAGTGGTGGGGCCGGAACATACTCTGCCCTGTAGTACTCCAGTTCCACGTAATCCAATTGCGCTTGCAACCGGATCCCGCCGCGCGCGCCTGCCTTGTAACCCAATTCCGCAGATGGCTTGAGATTGTCCCTCCGAAAGCAAGAACCGCGCCTCCCCCATCTTGCCAGCATGTTCCCCTTCAGTGTTGGCCAATCCAAGTTCCGGTAGCCTCCCATCTCTTCCACGTCCCAACGTGCTTCCGCGTTCTTGATGAACAGGACAACATGGCGCGCCTTCTCAAAATCCAAAACACTTTCAGAGTCCGCGATCATTTCATACCGTGAGATGAATCTCTCCACTTCCGCAATGTTGAGTCAAATATATGGGTAAATCCATGGGGTAGCGCGGAGGCCATGGGAGGAGGAAGGAAGAGAAGCCGCTGTTGGTAGCATCCGTGAGTACCTTTGAGAGACTGTGATGAAAGATTGTTCCCGGCCAGACCCCCAGATGTGGAAACCAAAGAGGGAATACCCCTGAAGTTGTCCTTGAGTTCCGGAAGTTATTGATCAAAGCTTCTGTAAGGAGATTGGATGCAGCCGGTCAGGAGAGAGAGAGAGAGAGAGATAGAGTGATAATAAGATGAATTCCTTCCTTTCCAATCCAATCCAATCTGATGCCATAAAAAGTGATAGTCCAATGATAAAGTGATAAAGTCCTACAACCTGGAGTTAGGAGTGAAGTATTTAAGTCCTCCCTCTCAACCCTAACCTAAGTATAACCACAAGTAAGCAAGAATGATGAAACACAACCCCTAAGCACAGAACCCTAGCCCAATCCTACCCCTCCATCCCTTGCCCCATAACCCATGCCCCTCAATATTGACGTACGCCTGGTTTGCCCGCCCAAAAACCCGTTCCAGGTATCCGGGGCCTACCCGCGTGATCCAATCTGCGCGTCTTGCAATGGGCAATTGGCTTGATCCGCGCAAGCCATCCAACCCGCGCAATCCTTCCAATCTGCGCAAGCTTTCCAATCCGCACAATCCGTCCGTCTCCTGTCTCCAGATGCTGAGCCCGACCCAACTGCTGCTGGGCCTACCTAACTGCTGCTGAGCACACAGTGCGGCTAGCTGCGGCAAGGCCCTACCCATTGCTGAGCGTGCTGCCGCTGCTGAGCCTGCTGCTATTGCTGAGCGCGCCGCCCGCAGCCCTTTCCCGACTTGCGTCCATAAAAGAGCACCACACCGGGAGCGTGTGAGGACGGGGTTGTCCGAGCAGTCAACATCAAGCTACTCTAGCCCGATTTTTGTGGTTGCTAAACAGGACGGGAAATTGCTTAGGATTGTTCACAACCTGCAGCGGCTTAACTTGTTCACTATCCGGGATGTGGGATTGCCTCTGCGCGTGGACAAGTTCCTGGAATTGATGGCAGGGCGCGCGTGTTACGGTTTGGTCAATGTAATGGGGGGGTATGATCAGTGCAAGCTCCATCCCGACTTGCGGCGGCTGACCGCGTTCAAGACAGGATTGGGAAGGATGCAGCTGACGCAGTTGCCGCAGGTGGCGATGAACTTGGTGGCGGTCTATCAAGCCCAGATGACGTGGATTCGGCAGGACGAAAAACTTGACGGGGTTCTGATCTTCATCAATGACGCCGGTATCAAAGGACCAAAGACGGATTACGGGGGTACAGTGCTAGAGGAGGCCCCAAAGATCTGCCGCTTCATCTTTGAGTACGCGCAGACATTAGAGCGGGTCTTGTTTTGAATTGAGGAGGCAGGGCTTATTGTATCGGGGGGTAAGTTGGCAGTTTGTGTTCCGGCGTTGGAAGTGCTAGGCCATGTGGTGGCTTTCAACGGCAGGAGAATCGCCGCAAAGAAACAAAACAAAGTCCTCAAATGGCCAACCCTGCGGACGCCCTTGCATATTCTCCAATTTCTGGGACTGTGCAGCTATGTTTGCATGTTCATCAAACGGTTTGCAGAAGTCACAAGTCCGCTGAGGGCACTGAACCGGAAAGGCGTGGCATGGGAATGGACGGCGCAGTGTGACCCTGCCTTCGCAAAGCTCAAGGAGATTGTGGGCCGCAACATTGTCCTCTGCAACCTTGACTACAACGCGGGAGGGATCCGCTTGGCCATTGACTCTAGCAAGTTTGGCGCGGGCGGTGTCCTGACGCAGGAGGATGATGGTAAGGATAGGCCGGTTCTCTACGAGTCCGTGACTTTTACAGCAACGGAGAGTTGGTACTCGCAGCCAAAGTTAGAATTATGCAGAGTCACCAAAATTGTGCGGAGGCTTCAGCACCTGCTCTGGGGGGTGCACTTTGAGCTTCTGGTCGACGCGGAGGCCCTGGCGAGGATGATCAATTCTCCAACGCTGCCAAACGCTCCTATGACTAGGTGGGTGGCGTTTCTCCAGCTCTTCAATTTTGGCGTGGTCCATGTTCCAGGGAAGGGGTTCACAATGCCCAATGCGCTGTAGCGGTATCCGCGGGAGGATCTGTTTGAGGGGGCGGAGCCCTTGGACGTGGAGTCTCCGGTTATTCGCGTGGGTATGATGGAGACAGAGGTCACCCTTCCACTGCAGCAGTCCGGGCGCTACACAATCTTGTGCTCCTTCTTGTGGGATCTCCGGTTTCCCAAGGACGCGTCAGGAACAGAAATTTGGTGGGCAAAGCGGCGGACAACCAACTTCTACATGCAGGACGGGCAACTGTGGCGGCAAAGTACCCCAGTGCCTTTGGTGGTTGCAACATTGAGGAGGGACCCGGAAATGATTCTGAGGTGTCTCCACAACAACCTTGGGCACTGGGGCAAGATCAAAACGAGGAGGCGGGTGAAGGCAAGGTTCTGGTGGCCGGGTGTGGTGCACGCGGTACAGGAATGGGTGAAGTCTTGCAAAGCATGTCAACGGCGGAGTTCTACATTGCCCAGGGAGGTTGGTCACCCTACGGGGGAGGATGCCTTGTTTGGGCGGGTCTCCCTTGACGTGGTCCACATAAAGGCGGGGAAGTTTGCATACCTGCTGGTTGCGCGGGACAATCTGTCAGGTTGGGTCGAGGCTTGTCCTCTGGTGAAGTTTTTGGCGGAGAAGGTTTCTCAGTTCTTGGAGGAGGATTGGTTCGCGCGGTACGGTTTGCTTTGCTTGATCACTGTTGAGGGAGGCGCGGAGTTCCGGGAGCGCTTGATGGCACTGGTCCAGAGTTGCGGAGCTAAGTTTGGGCGGGTCACGGAATACTATCTGGAGGGTGACCGGATGATCAAACCCGGCCATCAGCCCATTAAGGAGGCCCTGGTAAAGATGTGTGAGGAGGAAGGTAAGCGGTGGCAGAAGGCCCTTCCGGCGGTCCTCTTTGCGGACAGGATCTTGGTCAAACGCTCAACAGGCTACTTGCCTTACAAACTTCTCTACGGACAACGTCCAGTGCTTCTGGTGGACATTGAGCTCAAAACTTTCTTGGGCTTGGACTGGTGGAAGGTGAAGACCTCTGTGGAACTTGTGGAAGCGCGCCCCAAACAGCTTCTCCGACGGGACAAGACCCTGGCAAAGGCGGCTGAAAGGTTGCAGAAGACAAGGATGGCTCTGGTCCGCTATTGGGACGAGCGCTGCTCCCACCGCCTCCGGGATCCGCTGCGGAAGTGTGACTTGGTTTTGTTGTACAGCCGGAGTCTGGAATCTCAGTGGGGAAAGCTTTTTGCCAACCAATGGAACGGCCCCTTCCGCGTGGCATCCAAGTTTGAGGGCGGGAGCTACCAGCTCGAGGAATTGGACAGGGAGCAGCTCAAACAGAAGGACGCGGCTTTGCACGTGAAGCGTTTCTTTGCGCGCGGCTCCACCTCCTTTGACGAGACGGCTGGGGATGGCGCAAACGCCGGGGACGGCGTTGGAAGTTCAGGATCAGTGGACGGGCCGGATCCTTTGTCTGAGGAGGAGCCTGTGCGCAACGCGCCACCTCGGAGGAGTGATAGGCTACAAACCGCTGGGGACAGCCGTAAACTTGGGGGGGGACGCGAGTAGGGTAAAGGTCTGATTTGGTGAGGGGGTGTCCTAGCCGGTTCACAGCCGGAATAACTAGACACCCCAGAATGTCTGTTCTCCTACTTCTTTTATATTTGATTGGCCTCTTGGATTGGTACTGGTTTTGGTTATAATTGATCACAGGGACGCGGGCGCGGCGCTAGCAGGGTCTGTAAACGTGAGGACAAGCCCCCCGGATTGGTCAATGCGGGACAAGGAGCGGAGGCCCTAAACAAAAAAAAAACAATTCTTTCTGCTTTTCTTGAGGTTTTGTTTTCATTTTTTATGGGATTGGTTCTTTTCCTTGTTTCCTCTTTGCGTGGGACACGTACGGGACAGGTCTGATTTGGTAAGGGGTTTTCCTAGCCGGTTCACAGCCGGAACAGCTAGACACCCCAGAATGTTTGTTTTCTCAACCTCTTTCTTTGCCTCTCTTGGATGACTGTGTGTTTGCTGGTGTAGGATTGTTGCGTTTGTTGCAGGATTTGGTACGGGGAACTGTGTGGCAGTTTGGCTGGGGCGGTCCAGGTACCTTCTGGGGAACTTTGTTGGCTCAGGACGCGGGCGCGGACTTTAATTTCACTCAGGACGCAGGCGTGGACCTCTTTCTCACTCACTCTTGCTCTCACTCGCGCGGATCACTTTCAAGACGCGGATCTCGTGTGCAAAGGCTCTCAAAAGCCCAGAGGATACTCAGGACGGCGCGGCAAAAGTCTATATTTCTTTGCAAGTAGGCGCGGAATAAGATACAACATGGGAAAGGAAGAAAGGGGGGGCAATCCGTCTACGTCAGACGAGTCCTCATCACCTCCTCCGCGTCCGTGCGAGCCGCTGCAGCTAAAGTCCGGAAGGCCGCCAAGAGTTCCCGTTGGTCGCCGGTGATGTGGGCGCAAGGGGCCGCCAGGAACCGCCAAAGGAGTCCGTCTGCGTCGTCCACCATTGCATCAAACCTTGCAAGCAGAACATCCGGGAAAATGGGGATATCCGGAATCTTGGGTGGGCTGGGAGGAGGCGGGACTGGTGAAAAAGGGGCCCCCGGTGGACCATTTGGGGGGCTCGGTCCAGCGGGAGGCAACAAGGAGATGACAAATGGCGACGCGGGTGGCGGAGGGGTGCCCTGCGGGGTCGGGGGCCTCTCGTCCAAGTCCAACAAGTAAGGAGGAGCCGGGGCCAGGGCAGGAGTAGGAGGTGGGGGAGGAGCCAGGGCCGGGGTAGGGACCGGAGGAGGGCCAGCGCGGCGCCGGAGGATTTCATCAATGGGCGGGTCCCTCGCACCTTGCGTGACCCAAACGCGGTCTGCCCAGAGCCGTAAGGCGGACCAATAAGCCGCGAAGTTCGGGTAGTCCTCCTTCTGTGGGGGCCCTGCGTGGCGGAGTCGCGGATTGGTCCTGGGGGGGCGGGCACAAGGCGATCTGGGCGGAGTCCACAAGTTCTCAGAGATTGTTTCATCGTCCAAAACCACAAATGGGTCCGGACGGGCCCTGTTGCGCGGCCAGGGACGGGAACCAGATTGAGGAGGAGGACGCGGCATTCCCTTGCCAAGCGAGCAGCGGCAATGGCCACAACGGCAAGAAGTGCAGGCGCGTTGACCAGGAACGATTGAGCACGCTGTGGAGACTCCTTTGGGATTGGGTAAAAAAGTAGCAAATAGCTTGCTGGCAGTCACTTGAGGGGGAATTTAGTATTGCAACTACAAATAAGATAGAGGAATAATAAGGGTGGTTTTGAATTGCCTGCCCCTCTGAGTACTATAGTAGTCTCACAACAATAAAAGAAAAAGAGAAATGGTGGCTTAATTTTCAAATAGAGTTGCTACTATAGTAGTCTCTATCAGACCTAGGATCAATGTATTCAAGCTTGATAAGGAAGAAATGATGGAACAGATAGGTGACCTGGTGGATAGAAGCTGAGAAAGGGAAGATTCCTTTCTCCAGTCTTTTCCTTTATATATTTTTATATTTATTTTATTGGTTACTCATTGATACTCCTTTGGTGATACAGGTGATGATTTGAATAAAGCTTGAAATGGTTGGGCCTATAGTTGATGACTGATGATGATGTTTGATGATGATGATGATTGATGAAGTAGGTGATGATGATGGATGATGATGGATGAGGTAGGTGATGCTGATGACTGATGATGGTCAAGGTAGGTGATGATGATGGATGATGATGATGACTGATGATGATGATGGTGAGTGATGATGATGATGGATGATGGTCAAGGTAGGTGATGATGTTCAGTTTATGGGTACATGGTGGTGATTTTCACAGGTATGGGTTATGGAGTAAATAATGGTGGTGGTGGATGGTAAAAAGTATGGGTTATTGGATTGGGTCATGGTCAAAAGTATGTGTTGATGATGGTGATGGTGATGGTGATGGTTGATGGTGATGATGATGGTGATGGTGATGGTGATGATATGGGATATGGTATTGGTGATGATGATAGTATGGGTTATGGGATAATGGTTGAGGGTAGTAAAGTATGGGTTAAGGGTGCCTAAGAGGCATGGTGGTCCCTTGGAGAGAAGATGGGGGGAACTGATTATGGGACCTGGATGGGGGAGAGAGGCCCTCTATTTATAGAAAATCCTGCCCTCAGGGCTGCCCCTGAGGGTCTCCCTGGTACAGTGAATACAGTTCATGAGGCATTTTTGCTGGTCAGATGAGGAGGCTGTGCAGTATCTACATGCATGTACACCCTTGCATGCATTGCTGTGCTGCATTGATACAGGTGCCCCCTGCATAAATTACTTCTGTATAGTGTCCTGTATGATGCTGTACAGCCTCTGCATGCAGTTTCTTGCATATATTGCTGTGTATACAGGTGATTTGTTTGGTTCTCCATGCAGTGCCTTGCATATATTGTTTCTGTATTATGTCCTGTATGATTCTGTACAGCCTCTGCATGCAGTGTCTTGCATATATTGCTGTTTATACAGGTGATTTGTTTGGTTCTTCATGCAGTGTCTTGCATATATTGCTGTGCATACAGGTGGTTTGTTTGGTTCTTCATGCAGTGCCTTGCATATATTAATTATGTATACTGCTGCAGGTTTGTTTGGTGCTGTATGGTGGTACTGTATGGGGTATGTACTTGAAAGCATCCAGGGTATTTCCATGAACCTTCACTGGTCTGTGACACCTGGTAGGGGTATGGGTAGGCCAGGGTTGATTTAAGATGTATCTTCTAAACTATGAGAGATAGAGGGGTACTTTGGCTGAGTGACTAGGGGTTACTTTTGGTGTAGAATCCATTTTTGAGGTCTGTTTGATGATTGGAGCTGTCCTTATACTATAAAAGTGAGTCTGATGGCTATAGGTTAGGTTTTGGAGCACCACAACACAAGCCCGTTCCGGGCCCAGAAGTTGCAGGGGACCATGATGGCAACAGAGCGGAAGGGGAGGAGGGTCTGGGGAGAGGTGGGTCAGTAGTGTGATGGAGGCAAGGCAGCAATGGGAGACCTCTGGGGACAGAACTCAACTTGGGGGGGGATGTGGTGTTGTATTTATAACCTTGGGTTGAGAGCTGCGTTGCGGGCTGCGCGCTCAGCAGTTGGGTAGGTTGGGCTCAGCATTTGGGTGCGCGCGGTCTCAGCAGTGCCTTCTGAGGGCTCAGTAGCAGCCGCTGCGGGCTCAGCAGTAGGAATTGCGGGGCTCAGCACCAGGTGCGGGTTGGTCCTACTCCGAGGGCCCCAGGCCACAACCCGCCCAGGAAACGCGGACCAAGTGATGGAGCCGGCCCAACCAAGCTTGCGGGTGGCTAGTATGGAAGGCAAGGGCGGGGCAATTGGGGGTTAGGCCCGCGCGGGCCGACCTGTGGACCGCGAGGTCCCCGGACGCGCGCCGGCGGGAAAACCGGGGGGCTCCAAGTAGGGCGCGGCGGAGGGCCGCGCCATGAGAAGGACAAACCGGGCGTACGTTGATATTGAAGGGCACGGGTTATGGGGAAAGGAATGGAGGGGTAGGGTTGGGCTAGGGTTCTGTGCTTAGGAGTTGTGTTTCATAGTTCTTTTGTGTTTGTGGCTGTACTTAGGATAGGGTTGAAGGGGGGGACCCAAATCCTCACCCTCAACTCTGGGTTGGGTTATGATCTGTCTATTATCTCTTGATCTATCAATTGATCCATTGATCTATTGGAGAAGACCACCAAGGAAAGGAAAGGAAGAGGAAGGATTGGGGGAAGAAGAATACATCTCATTATCTCTCTTTTATCTCACTACACTTAAGAACTCATTGCATCCAAAGTCCTTACAGACGCCTAGATCAATAACTTTGGGACTTGCGGACAACTTTGGAGCATAACTCTCCTTTGCTTTCCACAACGTCAAGGGTGGATCAGGAGGTGATTCTGGGAAGTCTGCATGACAATCTTGGCCATTGCAGCAAGCTTGAAACACAGAAGCGGGTGAGAGCAAGGTTCTGGTGGCTGGGTGTAGTTTGCACGGTACAGGAGTGGGTACAGGAGTGGGAAGTGTGTCAGAAGCAGAGCGCAACGTTACCTTGTAAAGTAGGTATCCCCACCGGAGAAGACACCTTGTTTGGGTGGGTTTCTCTGGATGTTGTGCACATCAAGGCAGGTAAGTTTGCATACCTCCTTGTTGCGCAAGACAATCTGTCAGGATGGGTGGAAGCGCGGCTGCTGGTGAAGCTCTTGGCGGAGAAGGTTGGTCAGTTTCTGAAGGAAGATTGGTTCACACGTTACAGATCACTTTGGCTGGTAACAGTTGATGGAGGTGCAGACTTCTGGGGACAGTTGTTGGAATTGGTGCAAAAGTGCAGAGCAAAGTTTGGGCAAGTGACGGAGTACTATCCAGAAGGCGCGTGGATGATCAAGTGCGGTCACCAGCTAATCAAGGAGGTGATGGTGAAGATGTGCCGCAAGGATGGCAAATGGTGGCAGGAAACCCTTCCAGTGGTTCTTTTCATGGATCGGAATTCAGTGAAGAGATTGATGGGTTATTTTCTGTACAAGTTGATATTTGGGCAGCAACCTGTGTTGCTGGTTGACATTGAGCTGGAAACTTTTCCGGGTATTGACTGGTTGAAGGTTAAGACAGCCGCAGAGCTAGTTGAGGCCCGGGAAAGAAACTCCTGCAAAGGGACAAGATGCTGGAGAAAGAAGCTGGAAGACTGAAAGCAACCCGCACAAAGTCCATCCACTACTGGGACAAGCGCCGCGCGCATAAACTCCGGGATCCATTGCGGAAGGGGGACTTGGTTCTGCTTTACAACCAGAGCCTGGAAAATCAGTGGGGGAAGCTGTTTGCTAATTGATGGAACGGTCCTTTCTGAGTGACATCCAAGTCCACCGGAGGTAGCTACCAGCTGGAGGAATTGGACGAAACTCCGCTCAAGCGGAAGGCTGCATCTTTGCACATGCAATGATTCTTTGCACAAGGCTCAACTTCATTTGACAAGACTGCTGGGTTGGATATCAAAGGGGATGGTAAAACAGATCCTTCCTCCAAGGATGAGCCCGTGGCGTGCCTTGCGTCTGGCAGATTAAACAACTGCAGACCGCTGGGGACAGCAGCCAAGTTGGGGGGGAAGGTTGGATGATTAGGGGATATGATTGGATTTGGTGAGGGGGTGCTCTAGCCGGTTCACAGCCAGAATAACTAGACACCCCAGAATGTTTTTTTTCTTATTCTCTTCTCTCTGGATTGTCTTCTGGGATTATTTCTGGCTATGGATGGTTTCTTTTAGGTGAGGGCACAGCGCAAAGCTGGGTCCCCGGATGCAAGGACAATCCCCGCATCTGGAAGCAAACACATGGACAATTTCCAACAGATGATTCAGGGAGCTAGGAAAGGGTGTTGCGCGGTACGGATGTGGGTCAAAGAGAAAAGGTGCCAGCTTGGAAATGGGTCAATGTTTTTTTTTTTAAAAAAAAAAACTTTTTAAGTTTTCTTGGTTATCTTATAGATGAGAGGTGCAAATGGGCTTGGGTGGATTCTTTTTCTTTCTATCTTTCATGGATGTGCGCGCGCAGCTGGTTTTCTTTTTACTCTCTCTGTTCTTTAGATGGCTACAGGGAACTGTGTGGCAGTTTGTCTAGGGCGGTCCAGGTACCTTAAGCGGATACTTCTCACTCTCATGGATCCCTCACTCTTGTGGGTTGCTCTCAAAAGCGCAGATCTTGCATGTGGATGTGTCATGCCTTGCACTTAGGAATTATTGTCTTCATCACTTTGACATGTCCTCTCCTCATTACCTTCTACCTCAGTCTAAAAGTGTGACACAAATAAAGCACAACATCAATGGTGCAATCCGCTACTTCCTCTGGCTCGCGTTGACCTTCCAATCTTGGTGACCAACTCAGTATATACTTGCGAACTTCACGGTTAACTCCATACCGGTCGGCCATCCATTATGAGATCCAATCTCCTTCCCTGGCCAATCAACAGCCTCGGACTTCCATCTTTGGTCACGCATTGTTTGTTAGTTTGCATCTACGTCTAACTAAGCCATCATTACTGTACAGTTCGCAATTGGACTAGTCCCTACCCTGCACATACACTTTTATTTCTCATTTGCATTACCTTCAACGTCACTCGCTCCTGTCCCAATTCGTCATAAAAATTGTATGCTCAGATTCTATTGTCTTGCACTTACGCTATGACCTTGGATATGTACTACTGCTTCATTTCCTATCCCGTTCCTGTCATTCATTGCCTCACCGCTTCAACTGTAGTTAGCTCATCACCAGGTTGTATCTAGTCACTTTGGATTACCTTATAAAGGCTATCCCCTTGCCTGATGATTGTCTCCTCAGTTAGTTAATTTCATACATTCTTGCATTTTGCTGCAACCTAGTTATCACATTGGACTTAGGTTGAGTTTCCTTCCTTGGAACACATTCCATTCCTCTTGCCGTTTGTTGAGTGGCATAACCAAGTTTGCACTTTGCAACTGAGTCTTGCTACTCGCACTTGCCCTCGCACTCAGCATTCCTTTGTGCTCACAATCATCTAAGAATTGCCCTATAGTACGTGGGGTGGTTGTGTGACAGTAAATTAACTAACTCAACTTATCTATTGTAGCTTGCCAACCTATAGTAGACTTCTTTTTCTCAATTTCACGTACTTGCTCAACCGGGAACGCTTCCCTTGCCCCTTACAATGATGAGATTCATTGGGTAGGGAGAACCAGCGCTCCTCGGGCCCAAAAACCCTTAGATCCCGTTCCTCCTTCAAAATCACCATCTGTTGAACCCCTCAATCATCCTCAAACTCCTTCACAGGATGTTCCAACGGACCCTCTCGCAGAATTTGCAGATTCGGACCATTCTTCCAATGAAACCTCAACTTGTGGTAGATCAGGGGTTTGCACTACTGCTTCCAAGCCTGATGCTCCAACCCTGCTTTCAACATTGATCCAGGCCCTCACTCATGGTGCCCAACAATCTAGTCCGAGTACTCCTAGCTTTTGCACTCCAGGCATGAAACAACCCAATCACTTTACGGGAGAACACCCTCATAAGCTTAGATCCTACCTACAGTCTTGTAAAATCATCTTTTCAAACGACTCCAACAAATTCCCTTCCAATAGGCATAAAGTTATGTATGCTTTGTCCTTTTTAGGAGGTAGAGCCTTGCAGTGGTTTGAAACGTACCTCGAACTTTTGTCCAACAACAGTCCCACGTGTATTCTCAACAACTGGGACAGGTTTGAGCAACAACTGTTCACCCTGTTTGGCGACCCCAATGAAGTTCAAAACGCCAAATACAAACTTAATAGTTTAGTTATGAAGGAAAATAGTAGAGCTTCCGTTTATATTTCTCATTTTTGAACCTTGCAGTCTTGCATCCAGTGGAACAAGGCCGCTCTTCTATTCCATTTCCAAAAGGGTCTACCGGCACGCTTAATTGAACAGCTTGCAGTTGGGGGTCATAAGACAACCTTGCTTCAGCAGCTAATCGATTGAGTTATTGAGCTTGATAATGGCTATCACGACAAGAATTGCTCTTGGCAAAACAACCATGGACCGTTGTGGAAACTTTAGGGAGCACCCTCCCCGAAGTCGTCCTCGAGTTCCGGAAGTTATTGATCAAAGCGTCTGTAAGGAGATTGGATGCAGCCGTTCCCAAAGAAAAGGAGAGAAGAGAGAAGAGATTCCGTTTTTCCTAAGTCCGCTCCCCTCTTCCTCCTGATACAATGATGATAGTGTAATCCGATGATCCGATGATACCCCCCTACAACCCGGAGTCGAGGGGAAGGGTATTTGAGCCCTCCCCCCCAACCCTAACCTAAGTACAAGCACAAAGACAGACTGACAACCATGAAGAAGGAAACCTAGACCCAGAACCCTAACCCATCCCTAAACCCATACCCATACCCTACCCCCGCCAGCTCGCCTGTCATTACGCGCATCCGGTTCGTCTTTTCGTGGCGCGGCCCTCCGCCGCGCGATACCCAAGATCCACCGCGCTTGCGCGCATCCACCCGACGCGCCGTCGTGAATTTCCCGTCCCGTGGCCGGCCCGCGCTTGCGCGCGGCTGTCCACGGGTATAGCCCCGCTGTCGCCCCGCTTTTTCCTTCCCCGACTAGCCGCTCCAAGAACCCGGTCGGCCCAGCTCCATCCATGAGTCGGAAATCCAAGCGGGTCGCGGCCCGCCTCCCTTAGTCAGGCCCGGCCCGCAGTCGCGTGCTCGATCCCGCCGCGCCCACTGCTGAGCCCGCAGGGGCCGCTGCTGAGAACGCGCGCACCCCAACTGCTGAGCCCCAACCTACCAGATGCTGAGCGCGCAGGCCGCGACGCAGTTCCCGATCCAAGGCTATATATTGACACCACATCCCCCCCCAACTTGAGTTCTGTCCCCAGAGATCCTCCCCATTATCACCTCTGCCGTCCTTCGCGCCCTACCCCCTCTACCAACTCTAAACTCCGCTCCGCATCCCTCCCTCCACTCCATCGTCATCATGGTCCGCTGCGACTTCTGCGCCCGAAACAGGCTTGAATGCTCTATTGGGTCCGGCCGCCGCGCCTGCTCCGCGTGCCGCTGCGGACACCGCCGCTGCTTGCTTAGCGAGGGTATACCCCGTGGCCCCAACCAATCCGGCTCTCGTCCTCGGCCGCGCAAGCGGGCTCGTCCGGACCCGTTTGTGGTTTCGGATGACGACGCTATCTCGGAGGAGTCGTGGACTCCACCCGGATCACCTCCCCGCCGTCCTCGTCCGCACTCCGACCGCGACTCCTCTTCTCCGCTTCGCCGCGCGGGACCACCGCGTAAGGATGACTATCCGGACTTTGCGGCTTATCGGAGGGCATTGCAATTTTGGGCGGATCGCGTCCGGGTTACGCAAGGCGCAAGGGACCCGCGAATCGACGAAATCCTTAGGCGACGCGCTGCTCCGGCCCCGGCTCCTCCTCCACCCCCTGCTCCGGCTCCTCCGACTCCGCGAGGCCCCACTCCTCCGCCCGCTGCTCCGACTCCACGAGGCCCTACTCCTCCGCCCGCGTCGCCGGTGGTCATCTCGTCATCGCCTCCTATCGGACTGGACTCTCCCGTTGGATCCCCTGAGCGCCCATCCGAACCAGCCCCTCCTCCCACCGACTCTCCCGAGATCCCGGAGATTCTGGTTGTGATGGCGCTCCCGGCAGCCAGCTTCGAAGTTTTCGCGGAAAGGTCGACTACGATGCTCCGCCAATACCTTGCGACTCCCGGAGCCCAATCCTCGGAATCCCGGCGTGAATTCTTGGCGTCATTCCGGGCTCTACTGGCGTCGTCGAGGGCGGAAATGGAGGAAATGATGAAGATGGCTTAAGCGCCTCGGCCTCGTCCCCTCTTCCCCTTTTCTTTTTCCCTTTCCTCTTTTATCCGCTTTCTTTTGTTGTACCGCGTTCCCTATTCATTGAGAGAAATACACGTCTCAAGCGCGAATTTGTTTTACCGAGAAAAAGCCGCGCCGCGCGCATCGTGAAGGCGAGAATGAGAGCCGGGTCCGCGCCTGAGTGAGAACTAAGCCGCGAGGTTGAGAAAATCCGCGCCGCGCCCGAAAAATGAGGAAATAAGAAAAAAAAAGTGACGAGTGAGAAATGATAGAAAAGGTGAAAGATTTCTTCTTTTTTTTTTTTTTTTTTTTTTTTTTTTTTTTTTTTTTTTTTTTTATATATACCATTGCCGCGCCCGCGCCCTATCCCCCAGTTCCCCCCCAAACTTAGCTGCTGTCCCCAGCTGATGGCTTCAGCCAATGCCATGAGGGTCGCGTCCGTCGCCCGATCTCCCTCCATTCCTCCAAACCATGCCGTTGGTGCCTGATCCGTCCGCTTCTCTGCCCCGGCGCGCTTCTCTTTCCTGTTCGGCGTCCGCCTCCTCCGCCGTCGAAAGGGTCTCGCCTTGGTTACGATCGCCCGACACATGACCTGCTCCCACCACCGCTTGTCCCCCACCTCCCATCAGATTTATCCGAGGTTCACCAACTCTTGAACCGCGCGGAGTATCCTCTTCTTGCTTTGTCCTTGCTCGCTTCCCGCCGTTAGACTGAACCGGTCCCGCCGATACCCGCTTCCCCAGCACGCACCCCGTCTCTGCCGGCCTCGGATCGATCGGGTTTGCCGTCCGACTCTTGTGTCTTGTCCGCCCACCATCACCGTTACTTCCACGCGCGCCCGTCCTTTCCGTTGCTGCCACTACCCTTTCCAAATGCGCGCTCTCCGCCGTCAAAGAGGTCCGGCTCGGGTCGCGATTCTCCAACGTGTGGTCCATCTCTTCCGCCGCCGCGTGTACCTTCTCCGCAGGATCCGTCCGCCGCTTGCCAATTTCCAGTCCGCACGGAGCATCAGTTTCCCGTTCCGTTGTCCTTGCCCGCTTCCTGTCAGTAGGCCGCACCGGTTCCATCAAATCCCGCTTCCCCAACACGTTCTTAGCCCCCCCTGGGGAAACCAATTCCGCGTTTGAATCCGCTGTCCGGTCCCTTTGTCCCGCCCGCCAACGGTTAGAAGTGCTGGGGGTCTGAATGCTCTCCAGATAGGCCTTGAGGCCCCTTGCCACCTCCGTAAGTTCGCTAGCCCAAGAGATGGTTGCCGGTGGTGGGGCCGGAACATACTCTGCCCTGTAGTACTCCGGTTCCGCGTGGTCCACCTCTGCTTGCATCTGGGTCCCGTCGCGCGCGCCTGCCTGATAACCCCATTCCGCGGATGATTTGAGATTGTCCTTCCGAAAGCAAGAACCGCGCCTCCCCCATCTTGCCAGCATGTCCTTCTTCAGTTCCGGCCAATCCAGTTTCAGGTATCCCCCCATCTCCTCCACTTCCCGACGCGCTTCCGCGTCCTCGATGAACAGGACGACATGGCGCACCTTCTCAAAATCCAAAACGCCTTCAGAGTCCGCGATTGTTTCATAACGTGAGATGAATTGCTCCACCTCCGCAATGTTGAGTCTAATATGCGGGTAAATCCATGGAGTAGCGCGGAAGCCGTTGGAGGAGGAAGGAAGAGAAGCGGCTGTTGGTAGCATCCGTGAGTACCTTCGAGAGACTTTGACAAAAGATTTTTCCCGGCCAGACCCCCAGATGTGGAAACTTTAGGGAGCACCCTCCCCGAAGTCGTCCTCGAGTTCCGGAAGTTATTGATCAAAGCGTCTGTAAGGAGATTGGATGCAGCCGTTCCCAAAGAAAAGGAGAGAAGAGAGAAGAGATTCCGTTTTTCCTAAGTCCGCTCCCCTCTTCCTCCTGATACAATGATGATAGTGTAATCCGATGATCCGATGATACCCCCCTACAACCCGGAGTCGAGGGGAAGGGTATTTGAGCCCTCCCCCCCAACCCTAACCTAAGTACAAGCACAAAGACAGACTGACAACCATGAAGAAGGAAACCTAGACCCAGAATCCTAACCCATCCCTAAACCCATACCCATACCCTACCCCCGCCAGCTCGCCTGTCATTACGCGCATCCGGTTCGTCTTTTCGTGGCGCGGCCCTCCGCCGCGCGATACCCAAGATCCACCGCGCTTGCGCGCATCCACCCGACGCGCCGTCGTGAATTTCCCGTCCCGTGGCCGGCCCGCGCTTGCGCGCGGCTGTCCACGGGTATAGCCCCGCTGTCGCCCCGCTTTTTCCTTCCCCGACTAGCCGCTCCGAGAACCCGGTCGGCCCAGCTCCATCCATGAGTCGGACATCCAAGCGGGTCGCGGCCCGCCTCCCTTAGTCAGGCCCGGCCCGCAGTCGCGTGCTCGATCCCGCCGCGCCCACTGCTGAGCCCGCAGCGGCCGCTGCTGAGAACGCGCGCACCCCAACTGCTGAGCCCCGACCTACCAGATGCTGAGCGCGCAGGCCGCGACGCAGTTCCCGATCCGAGGCTATATATTGACACCACACCGTCCACCTTGGCTCCGAGGGTGGACAACTCCTCAAAGCAAAACACAAGGAACCCAAAACCATCCAAACCAACCCCAACTTTGAACCCCAACTCAAAAGGGAAAACCGTCACCAAAACTCCAAAGTTCTTGGACAAAGAAACCGGGATGCTACGGAATGAGGAATGGCTACAAAGGGAGAAAAATGGGCTGTGTATTTATTGTGGAGGAAAACATGATGTCAACAGTTGTGCAAAGCGGTTAGCCTGTGAAGCCGCTAAGCAGTCAAAAAATTAGCTTGTAGTTTTTCTGATACTCGCAAGGAAAACTACACATTATCTAGATCACCGCAAGTAAATCTTTGCACTTGCGAGTCACTAGGTGCTCCAAGTTTGAGATTTATCCTATTCCATTCCAACAACACTCCTTATCAAGTATTACTTGACTCTGGCGCTAATGTTTCCTTCATCAGTGAATCTTTTGCCACTTCCAAAAATCTTACGTGTTCCAAGATAGATAAATTTCCTATCTATTTAGTAAGTAGTGTGACTGAACCGTCTTATTGGGTCTCCCAAAAGCCAAAATGGACCTTTTCATTCTCCAATTTCCCCGGCTTTGAATGGGATTTATTTGTCTTGGCTATACCCGGAATGGATGATACCATTCTAGGCCATGATTTCCTAGTTTAATGGAATCCAGATGTGAATTGGCAAGAAGGAGTAATTAACCTTTGAACATTGCACCCCCAGAACGCTAATCTTTCCGTCAATCAGGAATTAAACAGCCTACCTGACACTGTCATTGAGTTGGATGACACTTTTCCGCCAGGAGATTTTCAATATCCTGACCTTCATTCCCAAATTCCCTCTTCAGATTTAGGAGTTATTGCTTACCTATCCAGCTTACCTTTTTCCTGTTCCTTCAAAGAGAAACAGACACCAACCAAACAGTGTATTTTGAGCTCCCTAATCCTCTTGCACCATGCAAGCACCTCAAACCTGGTGCTCAAAGATGACAAGATTGAAGATTTAGAAATCATTCAAGAGTCTTTACCTTTGGTTTATCATGACTTTGCTGATGTCTTCTCAGCTGCAAAAGCAGATAAACTGCCTCCATCCCGTCCTTACAATCACAAGATAAAACTTACTGGCCCACCTCCGGCACCAGGACCAGTTTACTCTCTCTTGATGCAAGAATCAATTGCGCTTCAAGACTACATTGCGGAAAATGTAGCAAAAGGATTTCTTCAACCAAGCAATTCGAATACCGGTTCACCTGTCCTATTTGTTCCAAAAAAGGACAGCGGAATTTGCCTTTGTGTTGACTACAGGAAACTGAACCAGGTAACCCGGAAGAATGCCTATCCAGTACTGCCTATGTCACATCTCCTCATCCTCTTCCATGGAGCTGCTTATTTCTCAAAGTTAGACCTTTGAGGTGCCTATAACCTAATTCGCATTAGGGAAGGTCATGAGTATTTGACCGCAATGAGAAACCGGTTCGGCAGTTATGAGTATACCGTCATGCCTTTTGGCCTCTGTAACGCTCCTTCCACTTTTCAGAATTTTGTCAACAACATTTTCTCTGATCTCGTAGGTAAATACCTTGTGGTATATCTTGATGATATACTAGTCTACTCAAGGAACCTTGAAGATCACATCGCACATGTGCGAGAGGTGCTGCAGTGACTTTGCAAGAATGACCTGTTTGCAAAAGCCTCTAAGTGCGAATTCCATTCCTCTTCTCTTTGGTTTCTAGGTGTCGTAGTCTCGCAGCAAGGACTATCAATGGACCCAGCCAAAAGCAAACGCATATTTGACTGGCCCCCACCTTCTTCTGTTAAATCCCTTCAAGTTTTCCTTGGTTTCAGTAATTTTCATAGAAGGTTTATTGAGCGTTACACCAAAAAAACCGTGAATCTTACTAAGCTTCTTCAAAAAGACACTCCTTTTGTTTTTACCAAACAAGCTGCTTCAGAGTTCAAAGCTCTGAAGAAAGCGTTCACCACTGCTCCAATACTTGCTCACTTCAACAAGCTAGCTTGTACTATTGTCAAAACAGACACAAGCGACTATGCAATTGCAGGAGCAATCTTGCAGTTCTCCTCCTCCACTTCTCTTTTTCATCCCGTAGCTTTCGATTCTTGCAAGTTGCTTGCTGCAGAGCTTAAATATGAGATTCATGAAAAGGAACTTCTTGCAATTGTTTATTGCTTGAAGAAATGGCGTTCATAACTTTTGAGCCTTAGGGAATCCTTCAAGGTTTTAACTGATCATAATTCTTTAAAGTATTTCATGAGCTCAAAAGTCCTCACACGTAGACAGGCACAATGGGCCAAATACCTCTCTGAGTTCCACTTTACAATCACGTACCGTCCTGGGCAACAAGAGATAGTCCCTGATGCTTTATCACTTCGGGACAAAGTTTACCCAGGGGGGGGAGCACCTTTGCCAAAAACAACCCTGAAAACATTAGGACACTCTTCTCAACACAATCTGCCCAACTCACTTTGATCATTGCTCACTTGCAAGATTTGGCTTCCAAACTCTGACAAGCTCAACGCAACAACCCCAAGGGAATCAAACTTTGCAAAAGTGCAAACTTATTAGATATTAGTTACAGTATTGATGATAATGACTTTTTAGTCTATGATAATTGTATAGTAGTACCAGATAATTCTTGCATTAAGTTAGATATCTTTGAGTCACGGCACGATTCTCCGCTTGCTGGTCATCATGGGCAGGATAAAACCTACCAATTGATTGCACAAGACTTCTACTGGCCTGGTATGACCAAAGAAGTAAAAGACTATGTTAGCGCATGCTATGATTGCAATTGTAACAAGTCCTCAAAACACCAGAAGTATGGGCTGCTTCAGCCACTTCCAATTCCGCCTCGTCCTTGGCACTTGCTTTCTATGGATTTCATCTCTCAATTACCTTCTTCTAGTGGATATGATGCTATTCTAGTAATAGTAGATCGCTTCTTGAAGATGGCTTTATTTCTGCGCAGTAATGTGACGGCCTCTTCAGAAGACTTAGCTAACTTTTTCATAGAATATGTATTTTTGAAACATGGTCTCCCCAATAATATAGTTAGTGATTGTGGATCTCTGTTTGTCTCAAGCTTCTGGACCTTGCTATTCCAACATTTGAAGATCACTCGCAATTTATCAACGGCGTACCACCCAGAAATGGATGGGAAAACCAAGCAAGTTAATCAGATTCTCAAACAATATCTTTGAATGTATGTTGCCTATCAACAAGACGACTGGTTGCAATGGCTCCCACTAGCCAAATTTGCCTACAACAACTCCACTCATTCCTCCACCAAACAGTTGCCCTTCCAAACTCTTTATGGGAGAAACCCGACTTTCTCTTCCCTTCACGTAGCACCTTCTCAACCTGCTACCAATTACCTTGAACAAATTCAATCCTTTCAATTGCAACTTTGAACCAACCTCAAAGAAGCAAACCAGCGCTATAAGGAGCAAGCAGACCAATCTCGCACTCCGGCTCCAACCTTTGCAGTAGGAGATCAAGTATGGCTTGATGCTTGCAACATTTGCAGCACTCGCCCAACTCGCAAACTCTCCAAAAGAAAGCTTGGCCCCTTTAAAGTAGAATCAGTCATCTCCCCTAACGCCTTTAAACTTACTTTAACTGCAAAATGGAAAGGTATCCACCCGGTCTTTCATGTGTCTCTCCTAGAGCTAGCTTGAGTCCTATACCCGGGCAAGACTCATCCCCCTCCTGAACTGGTCACTGTCCTCAATCATCAAGAGTGGGAAGTAAGCCGTATTCTGGATTCCAGGTTACGCAAAGGAAAACTTCAATACCTCGTTGAATGGTCTGGCTTCCAGTCCAACAAAGATCACACCTTGTTGGAACCAGCCCATCACCTTTGCAATTCACCCAAACTGATTCAAGACTTCCATGCGATCTACCCTTGCAAACCTTGACAATCATGATTCCATCCCATCCAATCCCATTAAATTCCACATTCCATCCCATCCAATCCAATACCATTTCATTCCACATTCTATCTCATCCAATCTCATTTCATTCCACATTCCATCTCATCCAATCCCCTTCCATTCCACATTCCATCTCATCTAACCCCATTTTATTTCACACCAACATCCCATCAGTCAAATCCTCCATCTCACCGTGTTATTCCTTTTTCTCGTTTCCCTTTCATTTCTATTAAAAAACTTCATTCCTTATTAAAAAAAAATCTATTTATAATTATATAAAAAAAAAAAAAAAGAGAGAAAATATATATTTATAATAAATAATTACAAAGTTTCCTCTACTTCCTTCTCCGCATCCTCCCAATTTGCAGTCAATTCCGCAACCATTGATCAAAAAGTATCCAGGTCTTCATCATTGATTAGCGCGGACATCCTTTGGAGAACTAGCACCTCTGTTATGATATGCCTCTCGAAGATCTCCTCGCACCTTGCAATCCAAGCTCGCTTCGGCCAAGCATTCCATCCACCTTCCTCCAAGAGCTCTTTGTACGCTCTCTTCCTTTGGCCTCCCAACGTGCCTTCTCCAATATCACCCATCAGCCGCCTTGCATCCGTTTTGACCGGCCCTACAACTCGCACCAGACCCGCTTTGCCTTGGCCCTCCATTTCTTCCATTCCTTCTCTCCCTCCATTTCCATCTCCTCCATTCCCTTCTCCTAATTCTTCCATTCCTTCTCTCCCTCCATTTCCGTCTCCTCCCTCTCCCAATCCTCTTTCCACTTCGTTCCTTTCTTCCTCCCTTGCTTCCTTGGCTATGACCTCAACCAGTTCCGCACCGGGCACTTTGCCTTGCACCTCGGCATTCATCTGGGCCCCCGGGAGTTCACTTGGCGGTCCCCAGTAAGGTGGTGGTGGTGGTGGTGTATTCGTAGTATACCTTTGGAAACGGGGCAACACTAGCAAAACAAGCAAAATTTAGTTACTATTTTTATGATCATTAGTCAGTCCAGATTAGTACTCACCAGGAACTCGAGTCCCCAAGTATTCAATCTCCGGCAACGGTGGTATCTCGTAGTTAACCCTTGGCACGGACCTACGACTCCGCATCTCCCTTGATGACTCCGCGGGAGCCTTGACAGTCAACTCAACATTTATAAGAAAATTACAGGCCACTTTGCAAAGGCAACATTGCTTGCACTTGCCTCAAAGGCCTCGGATGGCAGTACTAGGGACACATTGCTTGTTTTGGCAAATACAGTTTTTGCAACGGCGGGACAACAATGACAACATTCTATATAAATTATAAATTTATCGAGTAATGAATTAAATAATGTGTAAGGGTATACAGTAACTATTAACGACTTGAATTCAATGGGAAAATTTATCTGAGCGCTCGCAGGAGCTTGCGTCTTTATACCTGGGCAACTGTCACGCCTTGCACTTAGGAATTATTGTCTTCATCACTTTGACATGTCCTCTCCTCAGTACCATCTACCTCAGTCTAAAAGCGTGACACAAATAAAGCACAACATCAATGGTGCAATCCGCTACTTCCTCTGGCTCGCATTGACCTTCCAATCTTGGCAACCAACTCAGTATATACTTGCAAACTTCGCGGTTAACTCCATACGGGTTGGCCATCCATTATGAGATCCAATCTCCTTCCCTGGCCAATCAACAGCCTTGGACTTCCATCTTTGGTCACACATTGTTTTTTAGTGCGCATCTATGTCTAACTAAGCCATCATTACTGTACAGTTCGCAATTGGACTAGTCCCTACCATGCACATACACTATTACTTCTCATTTGCATTACCTTCAACGTCACTTGCTCCTGTCCCAATTTGTCATAACAATTGTACGCTCAGATTCTATTGTCTCGCACTTACGCTATGACCTTGGATATGTACTACTGCTTCATTTCCTATCCCGTTCCTGTCATTCATTGCCTCACCGCTTCAACTGTAGTTTGCTCATCACCAGGTTGTATCTAGTCACTTTGGATTACCTTATAAAGGCTATCCCCTTGCCTGATGATTGTCTCCTCAGTTAGTTAATTTCATACGTTCTTGCATTTTGCTGCAACCTATTTATCACATCGGACTCAGGTTGAGTTTCCTTCCTTGGAACACATTCCATTCCTCTTGCCGTTTGTTGAGTGGCATAACCAAGTTTTCACTTCACAACTGAGTCTTGCTACTTGCACTTGCCCTCGCACTCAGCATTCCTTTGCGCTCACAATCATCTAAGAATTGCCCTATAGTACGTGGGGTGGTTGTGTGACAGGATGTTCTTACTCTCACCAGATACTCTCAGTGGCACGGATCCTCTCACTCTTGTGGATCTCACACATGGCTCTTATTTCTCTCACGGTTCTCACAAAGCCCAAAGGCTACTCAAGATGGCGCGGCAAAAGTCCATTTCTTTGCAAATGGGTGTGGGGAAGAATACAAGATGGAATGGAGTGAAGACAGAAGAAAGGGGGGGCGATCCGCCTAAGCCAGCCAAGTCCTCATCACATCCTCTGCATCCACACAAGCCGCTGCGGCTAGGGATTGGAAAGCGGCCAGGAACTTGCGTTGTGAATTGGCGGTGTGAGCGTAAGGAACCAATAGGAACTGCCAGAGGAGTTTTTCCGCCTTGTTTACCATTGCGCTGAACCTTTCCAAGGGGAGAGCTGGAACCAGGGGGATCTCTGGGATCTCAGGAGTCGCGGCCGGAGGAGTTACAGCTGCCCTGGGTTCCGGTGATGACTTGATCACCACGGGAGACAGCACACGCGGGGCCTCTGGTGATGATGACGGTGGAGATGGCACCGGAGGAGGAGTTGGCCTGAGAGGAGTGGGAGGACGCGGAGGTGGCGGAGGTGGAGCTGGCCTTGGTGGGGATGGAGGAGGCGGGGCCGGACATTTTGGAATCCTTGGATCCATCGCTGGTACATTCATCCAAACCTGCGTGGCCCACTTGTGGGCGGCGTTCCAAAAGTCTGCAAATTTTGCAAAATCCTGGCGCCTTGGAGGTCCAGCCCGGCAGAACGGCAAGCCCAAGTTGTGGCTCTTGCGTGACGGAGGATTTTGTGGGGCGCATTTGCTGACAGTTGCGAGGCAAGCCAGGAAGAGTCCACTCAGTTGTCAAGATCTCCTTGTTGCTTGAGATCACAAAGGAGTCGCAACGGGTCCTCTTGCGCGGGCAACCTTGGGGATGGTCGCGCGGCATGCCCTCCAACAGGGAGCAGCAGCAGTGTCTGGCTCAGCATGGGACACAGGCGCGCTGGCCTGGAATAATTTGGCACGGAAGGCCATTCCGGCTGCAGTAGGTACAGGACATGTTTGTTGAGGGGTGTTGGATGGGTTTTTTTCTTTCTTTTCTTTCTTTTGGTCCAATGAAGGGGTACGGTTGGAGGTGGTATTGTTTGGTTATGGTGGGGGCAGGTGAGATAGTGGTGGATCTCTGGGGACAGAAATCAAGTTGGGGGGGTGTGGTGGTCTTTTATAGACGCGAGTTGGAATAGGCTGCGTGCTGCACGCTCAGCAGTAGCGGCAGGCTCAGCAGGGGAAGCACGCTCAGCAATGGGTGCGGCTTTTCCGCAGCAATTCATGCTGCGGGCTCAGCATCTGGAGAAGCGGGATGGACAGATTGGATTGCATTGGATGGATTGCACATTGCAAGACACAGATCCGGGTTGCGCAGATATATCTCAGATATCTGGAATGGCACGTTGGGCCAATACAGAAATGGGCGGAGAGCTCCGAGTTGGGCGTGGCGCAAGGCCGTGCCATGAGAAGGACAAACCGGGTGGACGTAATGGCAGGCGGGTAATACAGATGGATATGGGATATGGGACATGGGATATGGGTTGTGGATTATGGGATGGGAAGGATAGGGTTGAGGCTAGGTTTCTGTGCTTAGGGGTTGTATTTCATTATTTTTGCTTGTTTCTGGTTGTACTTAGGTTAGGGTTGAGGGGTAGGCTACTTAAGCCGCACCCTCAACCCGGATATCATGGAGGATTGCTACACGGAGGATCATTGGTATTCATAGGTTTTTGGAAGGATCTTTACTCTAAATTCTCTATCTCTCAGTTGAAGGGTGAAAAGTTGCACTCAGGGTTTACAGACGCAAGGGATCAATAACTTCCGGACTTTGAACTATTAAAGGAGAAGTACTCTTCTGTATTCCACACCGGCAAGCACCTCAGACATGCAATTGAAAAAAATGGACAAAATCAAGTGTTATTAATACAGTGAATACATCCAGATTAGCTTTTCTTTTTCTAATCATCACAATCAAGTATCAAAGTCAAAAAAATGAAAACAGTCATTGATCCAAGATGATATTTGATTGAAGATCCTCAGATGCAAAATTGAGACACATGGGGAGACAAACAATCTTCTAGGTGAGTCAATCAAAGGTTCACTACTACTTTCAAAAAATTTAAATCTATGAATGTATGTATTTATTTGTTTTTTTTTATCATTCAGGCGGTTGGAAATCAAATTTCTAGATATTTTTTGCCAGACAATTGGGCAATATCAAAAACAAATACCTCCTGTCTGGTTATGATACAAACAATGCAACTGTAAAAAAAGATGTGTGATATTTTTTTGGGAAAACTGGTGAAGTATTAAGAATCTAGTTTAAGAAATGTGGTGAGTTGAATTTTCTACCTTCAAAAACTTGTTTCTGATGTTTCTAACTAACCTGTGGTCATAACTGTTTCAAGCTTCTCTACAAGATTGTAGATACAAGTACCCAAATCAGGAATGGACTGATTATAAAGTTCTCCAAACAATTTTTTAAGGTATGTTTGATTTTATTTCTTACCAAATCAAGTTGGGTTCTATTTCCTGTTACAATTCATGATGAGTTGATTGCAGATTTACCAAGTGTTTGGGACCCAAAAAAAAAAAACACAACTTAGCAAACAATTTCATTCACAAAACACCTTTCAAGGGAAGTTTTGTTTTTCATTCTTATGACTCAGAATTTCAGTTCATGTTTCCAGCCCAATAGATGGTGACACTTTGCACTGGAAGGCAATTGAGCATGACTTGCAAGAATTAAAACAACAGTGGTTGTCTACTATCAAAGTCAAAGCAATTGCAATTTTTCTCTTTAATCCTTCCCCATAGTTTTTATTAATCCAAGTTGATCTTTAATATTTTGTAACAAACAATTTTCAACAGCTGGGCCAATGCCATCTTGAAAAAAAAAAAAAAAAAAAAAAATACCCACAATCGTTCGATGGTAAGACCATGGCAGAAGATCTTATGTACATCTGAGGCATTGATCATGCCAACTGAGTCTGAAATTTTTGGATTTGAATGAAAACTTGAGAAAGCTCAACAAGAGTCTTTTCGATCTTTGTAACTTTATATCTATTTCAATCTTGAGACGTGATCGTGATAGATGATTGTCACTTTAAGAGTCTCAGCGCTCTCGAAACAGCCTCGCGCGAGCTGGTGGGTGGCTCGATGGCGAGTTGGCCCCCCAGGAAGGTGGGTCGCGCTCGGTAAACTGACTCATTAGCTAATGAAATCCAGCGGGGTTTTTCTACCGAGAGGAAGGTGGATTGGATAGAGTACTTAAGAAGAGCAACTCGATGAGTCATCGATCTCGTCATTAAAACCCCTAAGAGCCGATCGAGAGCATTAGCTGATTGAAGAAAAAACCCAAGATCGATCGAATCTGAACTGGCAAGTGATCAAGTCTCATTCCTAAGCTCTTCTTTTTTTCAATAACCTGCCTGATGATCATCCCAACATGAACTGACTCATAACCTAATCTGATTCTTGATCTCATCCTGACAGACCGAGAAGGAAGGAATTCAGAGGACCATCGAATGATTACTAACGACTGGAACTCAATCCGTCTCAGGGCTACGATTAGATGATCGACAGTGAGGGTAGGGGTGGGGTTGGCCACTCAGGATCAAAGCACAATGACTCGATCAGCTTGACAACCTAACTCATGGAACCAGAACCGATGGAGGATGTAACCATGTGGAGATCGATCATCCTCACCAACTTGGATCGATTCCTTTGATCGTCACTCGACGGTAAGTGTCTCCTCCCATCTATGTAGATAGATAGAGTGCCCTTCAGCTTGCTTCATCACCAGCTGATCATCCACATTACTTTCGTCCAATCCTTGATCTCCCTCAGAAATTCGAACAAAATCATCCCATCCTGACCGCCCCTCCGATTCGATCCTATTCCCCTGATCTCACACCTACCCACGATTCCAAGCTGACAGGTCCTGTCGAGGTTGGAATTTGCATCTTCGGCTCGAATCATCACTCGCTCTTGGATTTACTCAACTGCTTAAATAGAGATCTATTCGAGCTCGACTCACTCATCCATCTCACCACCTTCAATCCATCCCCCCCCCCCCCCCCCCCTCTCCTTTCGACCTCACCACCAATCATGACTTCCATCCCAAGTAGACGTCCCACCGGTCCCAGTCCTCCGGAGGATCATCATCACTTACATCCTCCCTCTAACAAATTCACCGCCTCACTCAATCGTTTAGCATCCTCGACCAATAACCCCAGCCATCCTACCTCGCCCAGCCACTTGATCGGTCGCCTATGCTTCAGATTCTCCCGTAGGACCAGGTTGATCCTCTTCATCTCCCTCGTCTTCATCCTCTCGTTTTATTGGCCTCAACTGAAGAGGAAGTCGATCGATTGGTCGAATTATCATCGCTCATCTTCTTCGGCAGCTCATCCCGATGATTCGAACTTGGACTCATCATCCATCGGTGATCCTACCCTAACGCGACCTACCGTCTCTCGAACGATTTTGGATGAGCTAGAGAGAATCGAAGAGTTTGAGAAGTTAGAGGATGATGACCTTCCGTTAGACCAGCTCAGAGACGAATACAGGAAAACGTCATCCGATCAGTCCAACGTACCTCTTGTGACCACTCTACCTGCCGATCGAAAGCATCTTTCCTCGATCCCTAATCAAGATAGATGTCCCGATGGCTTACCATCCCCCTGTGGGTTCCTACTAGCCGGCTACGTTGGTGAACAAGAGACAAAGGCCCAGGTTCACGTCCACCAACTCGGTCTGTTAGCCTTGGCGCTCAATCGTACGCTCGTTCTACCACAAGTCAATGAGAGTCGAATGGGTAGTTGTCTCCGTTATCCATTCGATCTATACTACGACTCGAATGCGCTCACTCGATTAGGCATTCGGACGATAACCCATCACAAGTTCGTAGACTGGGTCACTGAGTCTTCTAACTTACCCTCCGCAAGATTGTTGGCGATCGTCGATCGGAAACAGGCCCCATTGACATCTCCCGAAGGTAGTATATCGTATGACCACTCGACGCCTAGCAAACATCTCCTCCATTTCAAGCCTGATCGTGAGTTCTGCGTCCGCAACGATCATCCCAACAGGTTTGATGATTCTCGTCAACCTGTCGATCCGAATCTCAAGAAAGTCAAGTTGCAGCTGAATCACACCTTCTCGCCCTTGACGATCGTTGCATTCGATCGATGGCATAAATCAACCCGTGGTAGAGATCAACTAGCTCAACAAATCATCGATGCAGCTCGAAAGTCGGATGCTTTCACCGACCCGTTCGATCCCAGGGCGTCGAAAGCCGACGATCAAGAACATACCTCCCGACCAGATGTACTAGTGTTGAACTACGAACTTCGGCATCCATTCCTCGATCCAACTTCCGAAATAGGAAGAGCTCTCATCAGACCTGGTGATCTGCAACCTGATACGGTGACGACGACGAGCTTGGTAGCCTTCAAACACTTTCCCTATGCCACCGTATGGCTCAAGTTCGCTCAAAGGCTTATCGAAGCAGCACCCACCATGGTCGGGGTTCACTGGAGACAGGAGACCTTGCGAGCTAATGATCTCAAGCTGTGTTCCCAACGGTTGGTGACTACCCTGGAGTCTCTTAAGGAAACGTATCCAAGTCTCCAAGCAATCTATCTATCGACCGATTATCCAGTTGAGCAGGTTCATAACAAAGACTTGATTGATAATCTTGTCGGTGCTAGCAATCTTGATTATCGAAACGACTATAGCACCAGCCAGAAAGGACCGGCAGCGCATAGCAGTACTTTCAAGATGATTACTAATGAGCATCATCTCATGATGATCGAGTTGATGAACCGACAGTTACCTCTCAAATGGTTGACGTTCAACTCGTTGATGGATAATTTAGATCTTACGAGCGAGCTCATCAATCAGATCGTTCAGCTGCCCATCTTCAATCGGGAGTTGAAGGATTTGAATCGATTGTTAAGGATTCGATTGAAGAAGGAAGATTTGATCCAACGAAACTCGGAGATCAAAAGGTTGATCATCGAGAGGTTCAGACTCAAGGCTGACTCATCGGTCGAAGTTAATGATGATGATGATGATGATCGTGAGGGGTTGGGCCGAATGGATCCTGGAATCATCGGCATCTTGGAGAAGTTGATCTTGGTCCGAGCCAGTTTGTTTATCACCGGGATCCCGAACGGGTGTTCGAAGAAGAGTTCGTTTACTCAACAAGTGGTCGAAGAACGTCAAGCCTCGATGGATCAAACGTTCATCGATCGAGGTTATCTATTAGATTCTGATTCTTGGAGGAACCCTAGTCGATCGAACTCTCTCAAGTTCAACCTGGTCGAGTTTTGGGGCTAGGAAGTAAGTAACGAGGGATGGATGGATTTGATTAGGGTAGAAAAACTGGCGATCGTCGAGGTCCTTAGAACACTGACTCCATCCATCTCTCCGATCGACCTACGCCTCGAATCCTCCAACCTTCAACTCGTCTCATGGGGCTTTTTTTTTTTGGATCCCTCCCCCTTGCTCGGTTTTCCCCCTCCTTTTTGATTTGTTTTAGTATTAGCTTCCTTCGATCTGATTTTATTTTATTCTTTCTTCGTGTAAGTGTACATACATACATCCGATGATCGTGTTTGTTCGAACTGCTGTGTTCCCCCCCCCCTTCTCTCTCTCTATGATGTGCTTCTTATCCTTTTGTCGTTTGCAGGTTTATTCTATCATGGAATGAGTTTTTTTTTTTTTTTGTAGTTGAGTATGAGCAGTTTACACCCCTATGGATGGCCAAGTTTTTTCGATCGATCGATTCTTCCTTTCCAGAGTTTTTATCTCCCCCCCCCCTCTCTCTCTTTCTTAAATCGTGACGCATCTCGATGATTTCATTCATCGGTTGAGATGCGCAAGTTGTCTGGTGATCATCGCCTGTAGGCACTCGACCTGACGATCGTTGGCCCGGATGTGCACACAGGTTGGTGGTGATCGGAATGGATGAATTGAGGTCATGGTCTACATAGATCATGATGACTTGGATCTAGAGCATGAATAAGTTGTGAGTGTGGACTCGTTCGAGATTCGAGGTTGTGGATTGGATGGTGGTTCGAGTAGTGGATGAGATGCGATGAGAGAACGAGTGAGTGAATGAGACATATCCAGGCAGGTTGACTACCCTGACTTATTTACTTGAGTCGCCATGATGGCTCCTCTTGATCCGAGATTCTTCGCAGCCTTAGCTTGAAACTTGTTTTAAGAGTTTCTTAGTCGATCTTAGAACCCCGAACCTAACCATCTAACTATGCATGTTCTCTCTCGATCTCTCTCTTCCTCATGACCTCTATTGATTTGTTTATTGTTCTTTTTTCTTTTCTTTTCTTTCTTTCTTTCTTTCTGTAGAAATCATGGTGTCAGATCTTTCTCACTTCCAATCCAACACGAAATATTACAGAAAGTATGTACATATGTATTCTCGAGCGAGTCGGGTTCAGCTGAATCAGTGATTCAGGGCATAAAAAAAAGTTTTTAAAGACTTAACGGTGACTTTCGTTTCTTTTTCTTCTTTTATTTTATTTTTGAAATGGTTGTCTCCCTTCCCAAGTCAGCCAAGATGAACACCAGGTAGAGGATTCATTCCAACAAGGATCAGCAGAAGAAGCCTACCAATGGCCATTCCTCCAAGGCCTGTTAGGTCCCACCAGCAATTTATCAATTTGGCTAAATCAACCTTGAATACAACAAAGACTTGCAAGAGAGGATGATGATGGATTTCAGATTTTTTTTTTTTTTTTTTTTTTCTTTTTTCTTTTTTTTTTTTTTTTGGAATCCATCAACCAATCAGATGTCATCCAGGAACTCCCAGTCGTTTCACTCGATAACCTCTCGGAGACTCCTGATCTCTTGAATCTTGTGGATGGCATCTGAACCGCCGGGGTAGGTGCCTATCTGGTACTCAATCGTCAATCTGTCCTGAGTCCCTCTCGATTTATTCTTTCCCCAACAAGCCGGTGTATCTGGAAATCTTCACCCCAACAATCTTACGATAGCCTGGTTTTTTTTTTTTTTTATTAATCAATCAATCAATTTATTTGTTGCAGATCAATCAGTCAAGGATAATTAAAAGCCATTGTCACCAGCCTTCTATGAAAAAAAAAAAAAAATTGGGACATCAACCATCCACATCTTCTCAAACCTGATCATCTTAAAATTGGAATATCCCAAAATTGGGAGACAGATCCATGAAAATTTTGGGAGGTTCAAGGACTAAATGGATGTCTCATCATCTCTTGTAGGTATGGAATTTGCCCAAATGGATCAAACAATGAGTGGCTGAATGTAACCAACCTTGATGAATACTTTTATCAACAAATATATACCCTTTCCATTGATAATGCTTGCATTAGGGCATATCAGAGTTAGCAAACCTGCCATTTTTTTTGACCAAACCCACCATTTTTAATGGTGGGTTTCTGAAATACACATACCCCCTAACTGGTGTATTTCAAAATGGTGTGTTTCATTGAGTTGGAAGATTTCAAACATCAAACCTGCCATTTATGCATCATCATCCATCCACCATCCATCACATGCAACACACCCATCCACGCCTCCACCTCAGCAAATCCATACCAATCCCATCTCCACTGCTTCACACACATTTCATCTCTGTTGCTTAACACACATCCCATCATCCTCAAGCTATCATCATCATCAGCAGCAAGCCAAATAACCCACTTCCTCTCAATATCCTCTCCCCAATTCAACCTGGGAGTCTAACTCTAGATTGGCCATCAAGGACTCCTGGTCATCCTACACTCACAGTCCTTCCTGGGGTTCCAACAACTTCCATCCCATTGGTCTCACCAGTGGTAATCTCACCCAATCTGGTTTGATCAGATTGTTGAGTCTCATCCACTCACCCTCTTTTCTCTCTCTCCCTAGCTAGCTACTGACTGACCCACTCAAACTCATATCCCTCCATCCACAGTTCTATTTTTGATGTGCTTGATACCATCCTACTCACTGGTGACATGCACAACAAGTATCAACATGCAAGAACCTACATTTATTGTGAACTCCACTTCAAATTTGATGGTGAATTGAACACTTTTGATGCCACAATCCAAGTCCTTGGTGGATTACTATCTGTCTACCATCTATCCAGTCACAACTCACTCTAATTTTGTAAGGCTATTGACTTGGGTACTTTTCTCCTACCCATCATTGATTCCATGTGTCTGATGGCCATCTCTGACTCACATAATTTTTTTTCTTGGCATGGTTGATTTTGGTTTCCAAATCTGGACTGTGTTGCCCATGAAAATGATCCATATAAACTCAAGTTTAAGGACTGGCATACCTTGGACAAGATTGATAAGATGACAACTGGAGGGCCATCAAGGAAATTCAACCTGATGGTGATTATTGATCACAAGAAGTCCAAGAGATGTGAAAAGGCAAGTGGGGACATGTGATTATCAAATTATGGTCTACCTGGGTGATCATTCTTGACCAAAGGGTGCCAAACATGTGGACTTTAAATTATTCTGAGTGACCAAGGAAGAGTGTCAATCATGGTTAAAGGTGAATTGGAAGATCATCTGACTGTTTAAAGTTCACAAAAAATTGGGTACAATCTATAAAACTCAGATCATTGGACCCTCTAGATCATACCATTGAGCACTCTGATTCCTGGCTTATTTAGGTGGTTGAGAAAAAATTGAAACATTGACTCAAAGGGGATCTTGATCAAACAATCCAACGTTGACAATTGGGGATCTTCAACTCAATCCTCACTCTCTCAAACAAATTGCTCAGCACTTTTACAACTCTCATCTTGCCTATGAGGATCAAAACTCACCACACCTTTGATCTGATCTCAATTGCTCCCTTGTTGGTATCATCCTTTGACTCTTCTGCCTCAGAGTTGGTTTCAAGGCTGGGCTTGGCAAGGAATCACCTTAAGGGAGTTGGATGCTGTACATCTGAAGGTCTATTACTGATTCTGAACAATTTATATCATTCAAAAATGTCCATAAAAAGCTATGAAAGGTCAAAAACACAATACTAAACACTTGATAAGTGACAGCAGGTTATCATAAGATGTATTAGACTTGGTTGAATCATGCCAATATCCTGGCTTGGAGATTGAGTTGGTTGTTTCCTCATTGAGCGGGAAAGCCTCAGCAGGTGATGAAGAAGATTTCCTGGCCAAATGAATGGAGTAGGCCTCTATGGCATTTGTTTGAGTGTTGGAAGATGCAAATGGTTAACTGGAAAAAGCAAACCTTCAATTCTTGAATGTTTGTACCAAAATGAGGAGTTACCTTGGGTGCCATCATTTGATGACAAGACTTGGTGAGTGAACAGGAACAGTGGTACATCCAGCAATGGAAAACTTAGCTTAGTGGTTAAAGAATCACTCATGAATGTTGAGTTCATGGGTTCAAATCCCATAGTGTACAACTACATTTTGGATTCTAACACTGCCACCACCCTCAAAATGTTATACAAAAAATCAAATCCCTTGTTGATCCTCACCCAAATTGTAGTATTTGGATGGGAGGGAAAAAGATGGGATAAGATGATTTGAAAAAAATGCAGAGATGTGGAAAGAATAGGGCTTGAAACCCTCAAAATGTTATAAAACAAATTGAATCCATTGTTGATCCTAAATCCAATTTTAGTATGTGGATGGGAGGGAAAAAGATGGGAGATGATTTGACAAACATATAGAGAAATGGCAAGAATAGGGCTTTTCAGGAAAAGAGAGCTCAAAAGAGAGATTCCTAATTCTCTTTGGAAGTAGAAGAGGAGGAGATAAATGAAAAGTTTGTGTGGTCCATGCAAAAACTACAACCACCTAAATTTTGTTTTATTCTTTGGTTCATTGGCCATGAGGATATAAACATTAACCTTAAAGGATGAAGGTTGGCCAACTTGTGTTTCATGGTTGGATCCAAAGCAAGCATCATAGTTGGAGGTAATTTTGAGCCAGTTTAGCAGAATGATGTTATTAGCTCTCTTGAGCTGACTTGATACTTTGGAAGCTGATGGGAAAGGATTTTTTGTTGTAGGGTTCCTTGAAAATGTTTTCTTTGGTGTGTTTGAGTGTTGTATAGACTGTTGTGGGGATATTTGCTGAGGGGAAATTTAGAAAGAGTAAGAGCAATGAAATGATAAGACTGATGAAGTGATGATGAGAGAAATGGTGGGATTAGAGATGAATCAATGAGTATAGCAATGAAGATATGAGATAAATAAATCAATGAGAGTGATGAATTGACAAGAGTGATCAAGTGATGAGAGTGATGAGGTGACAAGAGCAATAAAGTGATGAGAGTGATCAAGTGACAATAGTGATAAAGTGATGAGAATGATCAAGTGAAAAGAGTGATAAAGTGATAAGAGTGATGAAGTGATGAGAGTGATGAAGTAACAAGGGGATTAGAGATGAAGAAATGAGGATAGCAATGAAGAGATGAGAGTGATAAATTGATGAGAGTGATGAAGTAAAAAGGGGATGAGAAATGAAGCAATGAGGATAGAAATGAAGAGATGAGAGTGATAAATTGATGAGAGCAATGAATCAATTTTTTCCAATGAGGTTGGAGGTAGAAGGAGGTGAGGTTGGAACCAGGGTGTATGGCGTGGACTGATGTGTGGTCAAGGCGGTAAAAGCCTTTAAATACTTTATCTGAAAAAACACATATATTTTCAGTTAACTGATCTGACACATCTGATGTGAAATAAGTGGGTTTTTTTGATTTTTAATTGGGGGTTTGAAATGGCAGATTTGGGTTGAAAACCACCATTAAAAATTGGAATGTTTTTTTAACTCTGACACACCCTATTTAATTTATCCATTTTTTCAATCAAACAATTTTTGGTATCAAACCAGATTCCAGGAGCCAGAGTAATGTCTCCTCTTGGGCGGTTTCTTGCATTTGATCTAGTGACTTGAAAAGTGTATAAAAGGGTTTGATTTGATGATTGCGGCCTTGAAAAGGAAAGTGGCATCAAGGGCTAAAGGATGCCCATTTATTTCATACAGAAAGGTCCTTCTCAAGAGATGGGAGAGGGTGCCATTTGAGGTGTTGATGGTGTGAAGAAATGGTTTGGGGCTGATGAGTTAGGCCAAGAATATTATGAATCTACTCCCTATCTGTCTACTGCTTCCCTTGCTTATCCCATGCTCCTTTTAATTCTAGGTCTATGACACATCCAAGCTTGCTTACAGACTAAATCCCATGTTGAATGAATTGACCAAGTCACCAGTAGGCCTTGACGTTCCATCCAATATCAAATTTACCTTCCAAATTGATCAATTTCAAGGCAAAATTCTCCTTTTTGGGAGAATCTGCATGTACTCTGAGCTCACTCAATGCTTGTTTGATCCATATAATTTGGTCAATTTTTCTAGGACCCAGCTTTTCTTCTCCCATGAGCCAGTTATTATTTCCTTTTGAATTTCCATCAAGATTTTTGGAGACAAAATTCACTTGTAGAGACCAAGTGCTTCCAATCTGATCAGCCCTAAGTAAACAAAAATTAACTTGGCAGAAACCTAAATTATATCAATTTAAAGTTGAAAATTGACTGAGGAGGAACATTTAAATCATGGGAGAAGCCCTCAATGTGACTTGGATCAATTATCTGATGTATTTAAATTGGTTGGTTCAAGAGGAGGACAAAATAATGAAGATATATGAAGATCAGTTGCTCTCAACAATTCAATCAAATGCCAAGAATAAAAAATGGCACAATATCAAGCCCATCTGGTTTCTGGTCACTCAGCTTTCAATAATTGAGAGCACACAACAAGGATTTCAACTAGGCAAAAATCCAATCAAATTTAGAGTTGGTTGTCAAGAATCACATCACAATTATCATGAACCCTTCATGTTTTCCATTCCTCTGAACCAAAACTGGATGCTGATAAAAATCCAGCCTACTTATCCCTCAATTGCAACTAATATAAAATTCTGGATGACAAATCTGAGGGCCTAGAATTGTGTATTGATTGTGCCTTGTAGGCCTCAAGGGAATCATAATATGGCTGGGTGTGCTTGTCACCTGTGGAAAATTCAGCAAGGTAATGGTGGTAGTCACCTTCCCTGTAATGCAGGAACATTCAGAAACAGCCTTAGGAGCTATTGATCAAGTCTTGGGTTTTTTTTTCAGCACAAGATCAAGAGTGGGGGCAGAGAAGGTTTTTGGAAAACTTTATCAAAGAAAGAAGGGCAAAGGGAATAAAATGGGTAACTGAAATCTTGTGGTACAACACCTTACTCTCCCCCAAATTGGCAGATTTTATGAGCTAGCTCAAGAAATACTAGGATGTCTTTGCAGGTCATACCCAGTTTGGGCTCAATCTTCTCACTTTAGGCCTTAATCTGAAAAATATGGGCCTTCAATACCTTTCTCTTGGTGGTTGGCTGACAAGTAAAAGTGATAAAATATGGCTATTTTTGAATTAAGAACCCCTGGTAAAAGTAAGATGGTGTAGCTTGGGATAACTCAGGGAGATAAGATGCATAGCTTTTATTTATTTTTGATTGATCCAAAACTCTCCAAATTTCAACACAAGCTCCAATGAATTTTTTTTATGCAATCACAATTTGATTTAGGGAATGTGATGGATTCTTGAGAGAATGAGGACCAATGGAAGAAGCTAGGTTTTGGATTGTGAGAAAATATTTTTAAAGCCAGGTAGGACTCAAGATTTAATTAGATTATGGATTAAAATCAAGGGCTCAAAACCAAGGGTTCAATACACAGATGTTGCAAAGGAAACTAGAGGATATATTTTTTGGTAAATCACATATAAAGAAATTTGCCTAAAAAGCCCTATGCTGGCTGTAGGATCCAAAGGTTTGGATGAGATAAAAGGATATTTCTGAGAAAAAAGATTCTTGTAGATATCAGAATGATCATCTAATTAAATCTTGCTGAGGAATTTATCAAATTTTGAGGATAGAAATTTATGCTAAAAGAAATTATGGCTTATTGAATGGGAATAGCTTTAGAGTTTTCATTGTTTGAAAAATTATGGGCTTTATTAGTATTGATCAAGAGATGTTTTTGAAATCTAGTTTCTATTGAATGGGGCAACCAAATCTGATTTTATTGAGGAAGGCATGTGTCATAAATTGATGGGATCAAGAGTATCCAATAGATGATAAATGAGGCCATGATTCATCTTGAATTCCACCAATCAATAGATAGATAGATACTGAAAATTGTGGAGGTGCTTGATTCAAGATTTGAAATTGGTCATCAACATATGAATATTGTAGGCTTTCCAATGAGGATGATCACTGGTTTCAAGTGATTCATGAGATTTATTTTTCCAAGTTTAGGGGAGGATTACATACATGTGAAGAAGCCAAGATCAAAATTGGAAGGGTTTGATGATTATTATAGTAGTGAATATGAGGTGGGTGGGATGATGAGTTTAGATGTTCTTTTAAAGTAGGACCAATGTGGATGTTCAGTCTGGGTTAGGTTGGATTTTTTTGTGATTGCTTGAGTCTTGGTTTCAATCAAATTGATTGATGTCTTCATGAGACTTAACAATTTTATGGAGAGAAATGATTGATAGATAATTTTTGATGAGGTGTTAAGGTGTGGATAGATATTTTCAATTTTGATGGACAATGATGCATAAAATTGTGGTTTTGATTTTTGAAATCCACCATTTTCATTAAAACCACCATTTTGAAATACACCAGTAACTGGGTAGGTGTATTTCAGAAACCTGCCATTTTTAATAGCAGGTTTTGTCAAAAAAAATGGCATGTTTCCAATGGAAGATTTACTAAATCTGATAAACCCTATTTTAATATTTAAAAATTTAATAAATATTCATTTCTTCCATTTAATTCAAATCTTATCTCTGATTTGAAAAAAAATGCAATATGAGAAAAACATGAAAAATGATAAAGAATTGATTTATTTACACAAAATTGAAGATTTCCAGTGGGATTTTTTTTTAAAAAAAAATCAAACATTGAAAGAAAGCTCTGAATATCACTATTTTTGGAGATTATTCCAAGTATTTTTTCAGATTTGAGAAAAAAAATTATAAATTGAATTACTCCTAATAAGAAATATTAAAAAAGAAAATTTTGGAATACATTTTGATTTTCTGATTTCATATAATCATATTTCCTGAAAATATAAAAACAAAATTCAGAAAAATGCTACATATACCTTTTTAAAGAAGCTAATTCAAATTTAATGGCTTATTTAAACAAAAAAAACATATAGTACAAAAATTATGCAATGATACAAAAAATTAATGCTTTTTTAGATAGAATTTCATATTCCTGATGAGTTTTAATGGACTTTTAACAAGCATAAAAACATTTCAAAATGCTAAATATACCTATTTTATGAGGAGAATCATATATGGCAAGATAGGGCATATTAGATTTAGAAGGCTAATCATTTTTTTAATTGCAGGTTTCAGAAAAATACCCCACTTCAAAAAATCCATTAAGAATAAAAAAACGACTTATTTTGCATCAGAAATGTCTGATTTACTGCAAAATAAATGGTTTTTTGAAATACATTATAAGAAGTTAAATTCAAAATCCAACACACTTCAAAACACACCATCCACTCCTTGCTTCCAACTTCCTTCCATCTAAAACCTCATTGGATATACAATCCCTTTTCTCTTCATCTTGCCATTGCTACTTCCAACTTCCAACCTAATCAATATCTAAATCACTCTTTATCTTGCAATCAAAAATTTCAAACTAAAAACTCATCAGAAGCATCAATTTACTCCACTCATCAATTTATCACACTTAAACCCATCACTTTGTTTCACTTGCACCCCTCAATTTATTGCACTTCAAATCATCACTTCATTGCACTTACACTCATTGCTTTCCTTCAATTGCATTCATCACTTGATCTATCTTCCACTTTCTAAATGGACCCTCAGGGAAACTCCCATTGAAAATATGCTAATATAACCTCCCCAAGGAACTCAAATACAAAATCCCCCCCAAAAAAATCAATCACCCTCCCCCATCTGCTTCCAAAATTTCTAGTAAAATAAAGAAATCCAATAATCTCATCCTTGTCAAATGGCTGGAAATTCCTGCCAACTATGATGCTTATTTTGGGTCTGAAAACAAAACATGCATTTTCCAAAATATATCTTCTATTTAAATGGTTATCTCCTGATGGCCAATTAGATCAAGAAGAAAAAAAAAGGTAGGCTTGTTCTATTATAAAAACCATCAAGGGAGACATTCAAGAACTATTGGTCCAAGTATAAAAAATCTCACTCAATCTCAATATCAACTTTATTTGGTCTAACTGATTCTGATAAAGCCATAGGTATCAACTTGGTATTTGATAAACTGGAACCTATCTGTCTGTTTTATTTTCAAATCAATGAATTTTTGTTAAATAAAACCAAAATCATCCCTCTATCTGATTTTGATTCCAAAATATATGACTCCATTGATGCTGAGGAGATGGTAGCCAATTCTCAACCAGGCAATAAAAATAATGAGGAGATCTTTTTTAAATAAAAAAAATCTTTTATGAAACCTTTGAGCCACCTTAAATCTGGAGCAGAGGAATATATTACAACAAGAACAGGTATAATGGGGTCAGCATCTTCATTAATGATCCATTTTTATTTATCCTTGGATCAAATAATTGAATTTCTGGATTGTTCACTTCCAGGCTTGGAACCAGTCATTCACAATCCTCTAAACCAGGAGGAGGATGAATTCAATGCATCAACTCCTCCCCAAACAGCCAAATGTATGTTTTTATCAACAGAAAGTACATTTTATATTAAAATTGCTTGTTAATGATCAATGATATCCTCTAAACAGCCCAACCCTTTTTTACCCAAACAAAAGCTTAATCCAATGGGGACTCTGGCTTCACCATCCCATTGAAGTGATTATTTTCAGCTACAGTAATACTCAGTAAAGGGAAAGAGAAAGGATTCCAACTCAAAACAAATCAACCCCAAAATCCATCAAATTCAGAGGAAAAATTAGAGATTTGAATTTTTTTGAAGAGATTATTAAGAAGAAAGATTTGTGTGATAAAATTGAACCAGTATTGGCACATTTATACATATTAATTCACCAATAAAACCAGTTATTTACCAGATCAAAAGTGACAGGCTTGAAGGGGAAAATCAAAATCTTCAGTCTGAAACAGAAAAATGGGCGCTTCAACTGGAAATAAATAAAAAAACATAGAGGAAAACATAGGGCTTAAGAAAAAAAAGGTGGATAATCAGTTGAATTTAAGATGGACTGAGATGAAGTTTGAAAAAGAGCAGAAGGAGATGGATCTACTGGTATCTAAAAAAAAAAGGCAGGGTTTCCTTAGCTGTTGCATGTTTTGGGATTGGTAGAACTGTGCCGGAAATGGATAAAATCAATCAAATACTTGTATTGTATATAAATTGATTTGAAAAATTGAATAAATTTGAAAAATTATTGTTTATGTTTACAAAAACACTAGATAGAATTTTTAAAACCTCAAATAAACAAGTCCTTTTTAATTTTTATCAACATATTTTACTAGAGTAGCTATCCCAATTATCTAGGTACCTGCTGTTTTTACTTGTCCTTTGGTTGATTTGCCTGGAGGTAGCCATTCCAGTATGAGTGGCAGACTAAAAGGCAGGAAGAGTAAAGTTATTTTAGGTTTTAACAGCCCAAAGAATCTTGAATATACATTTTTTGTTGAAATTGATTTAAAAACAAATTCAGGGGAAAAAAATTGACCTTCAGGGGACTCATGTTTGTCCAATTTCTTAGTAAGTTTTCCCTTTGAATTTTTGTTTGAAACCACAAGGAGAAACAAGTTTGAATAAAAATAAATGTGATAAATATTTTCAGGATTTAAGAAGCCATCTGATTTCAAAGTAATGTGGGGTTAAAAATTGAAAGGATTTGGTTTTGTTCCAAATTCCAATGAGTAGAAGGAGGAGATTTTATTTCATTTCATTATTTTTTGATTGGATTCAAAGGGGTTCCGGGAAAATTTTTTAAATCTTCCACCCAACATCTGGGCCACCAGATCTGGTTCTAGATTGAGATACTTTAATTCTTGAAGAGAAGATTTGAATCCAGCTTTTTTGAAATATTTAACAAACAATTCACAACATTGAATTGATTTTCACCAACCTGTTTCCCAACTCTATCCACCCCATGTTATTGAATGCCCAACAGGGTTGAAAAATGTTTTGGATTGATGGAGGCAGGTTGTGAAAAGTTTGATTTATGTCTTCTATTTCTCAGTTATTTAAACCAAAGGAATGAATTAATTTATTTCCAAAATGTATTGCTCATTGGACTTATCCAGAACAACCACCTGTCCATTGCTGAAGTGATAAAAATTCTGAACCAGAGCTTTGGCTTGTTGCAGCTCTTCATTGGTTTTATTTAAGGGAAAATTCTTATTTAAATTTTTGATATCAGGTCACTTAATAAAGGGAATCAGAGATTGAATAGAACAGGTGATTTTCTCAAAAGTTTAAAAGCCATTTCTATCAATTTCAACCACAAATTCAGAGATTCTATTTTTTTTCCCTATTAGTGTGGGTTTCCAAGCAGAAAGGGGAATTTTTCAAGAGAGGAAGGGTAGGGGGGATTGTCAGCCAGAAAGGGGGTGGGGAGCCTTTGGCGGAAACAGAGGGTGGGTGAGGGGGGCTTTTGGAAGCCAGAAAGGAGGTGAGGGGGGGGATCCATCAGTGGCCAGAAAGGTGGTGAGGGGGCCTTTTGCAGTCAGTAAGGGGGTGGGGGGCTGTTGGTGATCAGAATGGTGGTGGTGGTGGGGGGGGGGGAGGGGGGGTTGGAAGCCAGAAAGGGGTTTTTTTGGGGGGGGGCTGTGGGGGGGTCATCAGCAGTAGGCAGGGGGGCAGGGGGCCATTGGCAGGCAGAAAGGTGGTGGCAAGGGGGGTGTTGGTGGCCAAGAGGGTGGGTGGGCTGGTTTGCAGCCAGTCAGGGGGTGGGGGAAGCCATTGAAAGCAAAGGGGGTTGGTGTGATCATTGGCAGAAAGAAAGGGGGTGCAGGGAGCCATTGGTGGCAAGCAAGGGGGGAGCAAGGGTGAGACACGAGAGAAGATATTCTCATGGATGAATAGCTTTTCAATTTCAATTTGAATCTAATATACAAAGAGCAACTTCCAGTTGGATATCTGGGTAATGTTGAGGATTAAAAAAGTTATTCTGAAATTTGTGGTTATCTTCAATCATGCCAAAAGGTTTCATGAATGACACCAAAGAAGTTTGGAAAATTTGGTGGAAGCTCAATTCAAGGGAGAGATGGAGCTTTGACTGTCATACATGTCATGGTAAAGTTTCTGTCTTCTAGGGAAACTGTATTAATTATCCAATAGAGTATTGAAGTATAACCAATTATATTTTGAGTTGTGGTCTGAACCATAGTCAAATACTAGCAAAATTTCAGTCAGCTTGATTCAATTTTGAACTTTACCTTGTGTATTTTTTTTGGAAATTTTGATATTAATGGAAATTTAAGATGAAGCAATGAGTTCTTGGGGAAATGGGATCATGAGTTTATGGTTTGTTGGGATTTAGTGATTATTTTATGATGAAATATAAATTATATTGGGTTGGGTGATTTGATGTGTGAAGCAAGAGTGATGGGAAGTGTGTGAATTTGAAGATGGGGTTTATGCATGCCATGGATGAAATATTGATGATGATGCATAAATTGTGTACTTGATTTTTGAAGCACACCATTTCTATCAAACCAAATCATTTGGAAATAAACCAGTTAGGGGGTATTTTTATTTCAGAAACCTGCCATTAAAATGGCAGGTTTTGTCAAAGAAAAAAAATGCAGGTTTCTAATGGTGTTTTTTCTCATCTTGATATTAATTATGAGGTATATGTTTCATTTTTCTATTTTTTTTGTATCTCAGGAAAAAAGCTATTTAAATCTCATCAGAAATACAAATCTTTATTCAAAAACATTAATTTGTGATATCTTTTGTTATGATTGATTTCATTTATGGATTATAATCACAAATCAAATATCTGATTTCCAATCCTTTCCAAAATTAATTATATCTAGAAATCTTTTTCTATCTTATTATTTTTGGTAAAATTGTGGTTAAGTCCCACTAAAAATATTCCATTTTTTGAAAAGAAGCTGAAATTTTATTGTTTTGATTATTTTTCTAATATTATTGAGTGAAGTTTTTTTCAAATCTGAAATCAGATTTTAATTTCATGGGAAAAACTGATATTCAATTTATTTATTCTGGCTATTTTAACTTGTGTTGGGCTTATATTTTAATTCTCCGATTATTTCAACCCTAGGAGCATCACACATGGGGCCTGGGGGCTTTTTTTAGCCCCTAAAGGCCTGCTTAAATGCTCAGAGGCCTTCAAAATCCAAAAAAACCCTCAGAATGTGTGCCTTCCCAACACAGAAAATCCTTGGAACCTCAAAAAGCTGTGCCCAAATCATAAAGGGAAGTCCTTTAAACCTTAAAATAGGGAGGCCAGGCCTTAATAATCTACAATCACACATTTAATCAACTGGCACAAATTTTCAAGGTGAGCATGCCTTCCTTGATTGGGAAGACACACCAAAAGGTGAGAATTTAGTCAAAAAATTGCTATAATCACTCCTTTTGTTTTGGAATGATGTCATTTTAGGAAAAGGAAAAGGCTAAAATCACAAGGCATGGATGTAGTAATTTTGAAGGCTTTAGTTTATCCAAGGCCTTCTATTAAAAATGATTCAGACTTGAAAAGCATTCTTCTTCTTAATCATAGGAATTTTTTTATTTTTTAACCAATGATAAATTCATTCAATTCATTGTAAAATCCTTAATCCTCTATTTATGAACCTGTTTTTTATGAAAAACCAATTCTTTGGGAATTTTAGCTGTTCTCAATCATATACAAAGTTATAAGAGATATATAATTTGCTCTTAGTGGATTGATTACCTGCCATGAATCTCTCAAATGGAGAAACAGATCCTTTAATAATGTAATTACCTTGAAGTTTGATTACACCCCTTTTTCAAAGATATCAAAAAATTCCCCCAAGGTTGAAGCTCTCACAAGAGCTTCTTCAATCATCTGAGATGAAGCAACTATGATTCTTATGCATTCTTTGGATTTGGTTGACAGGCTATTGACATAACTCATTAATTCTAATAGACCTTTTGGTAGAAGTTAAATTTTTCTTTATTATTAGTTTTAGAAAGTTTCAACAGTGATTATGAAAGGTAAATTTACTTTTTTTATGCAAGTTTTGTATTTCTGCTTTCTGGATATATTTTTAAAGGTTGCATATAACCTCAAATATGCATGCTGCAGTTTATGCTGCTTACCAGTATTTCTTACTTGCTTTTGGAAATGGTGCTACTTCTTGAACAAGTGGTTGTGAATGGGTATAGTGAAATTTATGATTTGGAAAGAGTAATCATAATTTTTCTCCAAAATAGCCTGGAAGCTACCTTGAAACTGATTATCTAATGGACTGTGGCATTCTAGGTTGCAAAAATACTCCAGTCTAAAAGATAAATTCATCAATCCTGAATTCACTGCCCATGAATGAGAAAAGTCTTACAAAGAGAACTTGCTCCAGCCATGAATAGTTTGAGGATGATTCCCTCAATCTTTAGCCACAACAGTTTCTCAATGAATTGGTTTTTCCAAAATTTCCTCCTTATAGCTTGACTCAGAAATTTGGTGCCCCAATAATAATGTCAAGGAATGCGGGCCCTACAATGTGCCTTTGAAATGGAACTCAACTAACTTCTGCCATATTCAAAAGCAATACTATATTTGCCAAGATACCAACAGGTGAATCTATAGGAAGTGTGGTTGCCATTCCATGCATCCCTTTGATTTTGGACCTAGATGGAAAGAGTTGTTCCTTTCAAAGTGATCTTCAAACCTTTTCCAGGCAACTTGACCTTCTTGTTGACAATTAACAAATCTCAAGGCCAGGCAAATTTAAATGTTACTCTTCATCTGCAAGACCCAGTTTTTAGCCATGGCCAGTTAGGTGTTGCATTGCTAAGGAGTAGACCCATCCACTCAACAAGGGTAGTGGTCACACAAAGATCTGAAAACCAGATTTCATTCAAACTGATAGCATTGTCTACAAAGAGGCATTGAATGCCATCCTTCCCGCAAACTGGTAATTCTGTGATATATATTTTGTTTTATGTACTTTCAAATGAAAAATTTGCTTTATTTCTGTGATCTGTTATTATTAGACGCTTCTCTTGATCCTTATCTGATCATTAGATAAAAAAAATGTCTAGTTCTGTCATAGATTTGAAAGCCTCATGGAGTCTGGTAGAGTGCCCATTCCATGTTTTCATTCAAGCAACGTCTGAATCTCAATTGAAAAAAAATTGATTTGAAAGCCCCCAAATTTGGGGGCAACATCCTAGCGGCTTATGCTGATTTGATACGAACAGAAACAAGCATCAAGAAAAGAGTTTTTGTTGAATTGATTTGAATTGGTTTGAAAATTTTATGCTCAGTTGGATTTCTATGGAACCTTGCTTTCTGGTTTGATAGATCAAGTCAGTTTCCGATGTCTTCCGAAATTACGCGGGTTAGAAACGGTGCGAAAAACAATTAACCGGAAAGAATCAGCTTCCGATGCCGAAAATAGATGTAGGACGTTTGCAACCACCCAAATATCGAATTCTTAAATGCATTATTTATTTATTAAAAAGTTGTCTTACACTAGATTCCGGGGTAATTTCATCACCTACGATAACCGTACCAGTTGAGATAGATCTACGAACCCGAAAGGTTTGAGAATTTCCCAATGGAAGTTGAGACTCGATCGACAAGGCCAACGATAAACACATCGGAATTGCGGCCCCCATTGCCATTAACTTAATCTGGCCGGCCTTAAAATTTTTGAAATAATCTAACGATTGCTTTAAATAAACACTGAAGTTCACCCTTCTCGAGATCGTCAACACTAGCGGCGTTACAATTTTGTAGTTTGGCGAGAGCCGACTCGATGGAAGTCCTAGTTGCCTATGGCCCATGGTGGTAAACCTCGAAGACTTTGATGACTTAATAATCGGATTGGGAATGAGTTCCCCAAGTTTTTTAATCTTCGCATTGGGCCGTCCAGGTGGACGCCGATTATCTGATAACGGCTTCTTAGGCTGGGTAACTTGATTTTCATCGTGATCGTTCGAGACGGTAGCTGTGGAGGATTCAGGCCTCGCTTGAGCTAGGGTAACCTGTGATACCAATCGGTCAATGGTTTCTTTTAAAAACACTTTATCATCGATCGCAGCTTCATGGCGTTTGTCTTCTTTTTCGCTGTCGCACATTGTTGAATCAGCAACATCGCTGGTGTCATCACGCTCTGGAACGGGCTGAGATCGAATGAAATGATTCTTCTTCCTTTCTGCAATGCGAGGGCGCTTGTGAGGCTGATCGGAACTAGACTGCTTGCTCGACGAGCCTGATTGATTCTGTTGCTTTGGAGTTGGGGTGCTCGACCGCTCGTCAGTTGTCCTCCTCCGCTTTGTCCTCCGGTGTGGCATTTCGACCGGCCGACCGATGTCCTTTCCCAGTTGGACCGCGCAGTGGGGTTGGCACAAATTCCCTTCAGCCAAAGCCACCCTCAGCTCGGGCTAAGGTGGTCACGGTGATTGCACGGTTGATGACAAATGGCTCGCTGACAGGATAGTTCAAGTGGCACAAGCCCCATAAACATTCCTTCCTCCAAGCCCTCTCCAATTAAAAGGAATTATCGAAAAAAGGAACCGGAGATAAGATGACCATAAAGGTAGCTTCACAAGACAAACTCAATGATGAAAAGAATTCTGAATAAATGGCAAAGATAACTTGAGCAAAATCCACAATGGATTCACCTGAGCTTTTGCCTCCAAGCTGAAACTGATTTGAAGAAATTGATGAATGCAAGAAGAAATGTAAACTCCATGAAAAACTGTGAGACGCTTAAATCTTTTTCTAGGTTTCCCTGACAGACCAGGGAGGGGAGCAAATTCAACTGTATCTTCAATGTTCATATAGATTGGAAGATTAAGCTGAGAAGTATATGGGTTAACCTGGGTGTGATAAAAATCAGTGCATATTTTTGCCTGTAGGATATTCCCCAAAAAAATAACTCACACCTTAAGGCTCAGAATCCACAGAAGGTGTGATGGATTAAGGTTAGGAGGGAATGATTTCTCAGCATTTTGGGGAATCAGAATTTCATCTCTATCAGATGGTGGCAATTCTGTTTGCCTTTTGAATCCACAGTTATAATTTCTGTGGTCAAGAGGGAAATTATACTGATCAGTGGGTTCAAGAATTGCGCATCCAAGAAAGTGTGGGGTGTTATGTTTACTTTGGTTGGAATGTTAGATCCCATTCTGTTTTAGTAGGTCCTTTCTAAATTCACACCTTGTGAATGAATAAATCCAAAAATTTTAAATTCAAAATAATTAAATGAAAGCCCAAGGCATGAATCTTTAAGATGTTTGGGTTTTTGAGATTTTTCAAACCCCAGGAAGGTGTAGCCTTGAAAATTCAAGCCAAAGAAAAAAAATTGTGAATTTGGTGATTCACATTAATTTTTTGAATTTTGCAATGGATATTTAAGATTCCCGGGCCTTTCCAGGATAGAAAGACATGCCTTTCTGAATCTTGAAGGCATTTGTGGACTGTTATATAATAACCCAGGCCCAAGGGAATCCATGTGACCTGAATTTCCTACCTGAAGTGTAATCTTTGTGAGCATTTAAATTTGGACATTGAATTCAGATATTTTGACATAATAATGCATGGCATATCTTCATTTTTTGAGGATAAAAATCCAACTCTGAAGAATAATTTAAGATAAAAATTGGAACAACCTATGAACAATGAGAGATCTTTTAGTTATTGATTTCTACTAACAAAGTACAGTTGTTCTGATGGGCTGTAGATAAAATTGTATAGCAGATCAAATGAAAATTCTGGATTGTTCTTGAAAGCAGGAAAAACTATGAATCTTAAAGGTGAAGTAGTCAACACAGAAAATAGATTTTTCCCGTATTAATAAAAATTATTTAAGTTCCCAACCCAGTTGACCCAGCTCAATAGGATGGTGATTTTTTTATATCAATCTAATTGTATTGGAAAGCATATGTGAGTGTGAAATAAATTCTTTAAGTAAAATTCCTCAAATTTTCTACTTATTCTTGGCTTTTTTTTCTTTAAGATATATTTAAATTCCAGGAATATGTATACTTCAAGGATAATAATTTTGAAACAACTAAAGAAATTGATATTTGAACTTGTTGAAATTGATTCTAAAGCCATTTATTTGTTTCAATTCCAAAACTGAACCCCTTCTGAAAAGACCACAAAAAATTTAATGGTAAACCAAAAATAAAAAATAAAAAAATAAAAAAATGAAAGAAAAATTTGATGCTTAAGCAGCTATAAAAATCATGTATGAGTAATTTTAATTACTTAGAAAATTCTCATATCAGCAATAAAATCACCTCCATACAAAGGAAAAGAAATTATATAAAAATAGTCAGGTTGATTTCTAATTGGCTTCAGAGAAATTAAATAAGGTGTATCAGAGTTGGACTTGGATGAAAATGTGATTATAATAATTTTTAATTTTAGACTTGGATAAAAACTACCATTAATAAAATAGCATATTTTCTAACATTAAAAAGTAGTATAATCACATTTTTTTCACAAGAAAAATGTCAGATTTACCCACAAATAAGTGTTTTTTTTTAAAATATAGTGTAGAGAGGTAACAAAACTCTTGACCACATTTTTGAAGGAGTAATCTACCGCTTTGTTCCCACTTATATCCAAGTTCATCTCAATTCAAGATATAACCATCCTCTCTACAAATAAACCACTCCACCATCTTGCACTTTCTCTTCACCTCTCCAACCTGATCCTCGCATCTTTCAATCACTACTTATACATATGTGAAAACTTAATTGGCTATATTATTTCTTTGAAGTTAAGTGGCTTTCCAGAAAAATGAAAAATCCAATTCAGCCAAGAAGAAATCACCAAGGAGCTAAACATTATGCAATCACCATGGGAAAATTCAGGCAATATGGCTACATGTTAAGTGAGTGGAGATCCTGTCAAACTCCATTGGAACCCTTCCAGAACCCTGCCAGAACACTGTTGGAACCCTGCAAATCTTTGTTTAGCTCACCTTCTCACAATATCATAGTGCTTGCATGGACTGAATTTTTCTGCAAAATTTTTTGTTTGGATGATTACACAAAACTTCTGAAACTATACACACACACAGTTTCAATTTTATATGTGATATTGTTGCTTCATAAATTTTGTATGTGTGGAGGTAAACATGAAAAAGTCATGTGATGTTGAGGTTCAAGGGCACATTCTCAGAAATGATGATTCCTATTTTATTTATTTCTGTATGAGCTCCTTTCAACTGTGTTGAGTGCATGTCATAATAATAGAATGGTGACTTGCTTCAAATCTGTGATTTTGCCTTTGTTTTAACAAATATTCTTGTGTCTACCTTGGTGCTTGACCAAGAACAAATTATTTCACATTGAATAAATTCAGAAAAAAATAAGAATACTTTCTTTCATTGAGATCACCTAAATTAAAAAAACAATGAGAATAAAAGATTTTTCAAAATTCTAGCATTCTAAAACACAAAGGCAAGGGTGTGTATTGGTTTAGAACAGATTTCAACAAAGAGAAAATTGTTGAAGAAATTTGGATGGTTTTGATGGCTGGTCCAATGACAAATTTGACTGTTAGGGTAATCTGAAAATCATTTTTGGTCAATACATGGCAAAGGAATTCTTGAGCTTCAGTTTTGGAATTCTCCTCCTTTTTGATGTACTTTGAAGCTGAATTTCCTGGCTCCATGGCTTTTAGGAAAACAAACTTTTCCCCATGCTAGAAAGGCAAATGAAATGGAAGCATGTCATTGGAAAGCTGGAATATGGCAAGAACCACTTAATCTTATGATCTTGTTTTCAACCAAATGATTAAAGATGGAAAACCTCTGCAAATGAAGTCATGAGCCATTTGAAAGCTTTCATTGAATAGGATTCACCATCTGCAGCCACTAAAAAATATGGTAAGTCTTGACAAGGTTGGTAGTTTGAGCTCTTGACCCAAAGAGTAAAGCTATATTTGGCCCCAGTACCACCTCCATTAGTGTGTTATTCAGTCTTCATTGTTGAAAACCCAACCCAACACTCATAACCAGGCTGGAATTTTTTACAGGAGGAGTGAGCTCAAGTGAAAGTGGGACAAGGGGGGAATTTTGGCAAGACTGATGGAATGGAGGTGGGAATTTCAGATATTGAATTTGAAAGGATAGGGCTTGAGGTGGTGTGTATTCCACTCTTTTTGCATGCTTCAATCAGGTTCAATGAGGGTAAATGAATTGGAATCAATCCAGACACAGATGACATCAAGCTTAGTTTGAGGGCAGAATTCAGGCCAGGAGGGATGTTGGTAAAATCAAGAGAGGGAACCTGCTCATTAGCCCAATTGGAGGATTGGAATGGGAAAATTGGGGATGGATCAAAGTTTCTAGAGGGGTGTGGGAAAGTCATTGTTTTTGATGCATAGGGAAAGATGGATTATGAGCTCCACAAAGCAAGAAGATAAGCAGAGAGCCAAGAAAAACACAATGGGTGGGATGACCAAGACCCTATTTGAGATGGTTCCCAGGCCCCCCTGGCCTAGGAGATTTCCCAATTGGGACAACTCCCAGGAGGGGGAATTATGTGTCCGTTGCCTTGGTCTGATCAGACCTCCTGTGAGGGACTGGGGGCAGATAGGGGCCTGCCCCCTCCTGGGAGTTTTCCTGATTTGCAAAACTCAGATAAGCCAGAGATCCAAGGAAAGAACAATGGGTGGGACAACCAAGATACCATTTGAGCTGGGCCCAGGCAATTACATAGTGATTTTGAGTGATGAAATGTAAAAAATTATACAAAGTAACAAAAATTTATACAATTCTTCAGAAAAACCAATGTTTTTTTTGTTTATTTCAACTCTGAATTGAATTCAAAATTCATATATAAAGTGGAATGAAAAATCATTGGTAAAGATTTCAAATTTTGAACAAATCAGTATGAAACACAACAACTCCAGAGATTATTAATTTCAGAATAATTAAAAAACTATGAAATATTTCAAAGATAAAACCTTATTTTTCTATGAAATACAATAAAAATAATTCATAAAAATTTTGAAGATATTAATTATCAGAAAATAATTGTTCATTTTTTAAATTTTCAAATTGCTTCAAATTCATTCTTGTAAATTGGACTCTCACTCAAATTTGATTTTTTTTTTGAAAAGTATGAGAAATTAAGATTGAATTTAATTTTTTTATCCATGACAGGAAGTGTATCATTTTGATGAAACATGAATTTTGATGAAAAAAATAAAAAAATCTATTCATCAAAAAAAATGAACCTGAGAATAGATATTGGATCAATTCAAATTAAGATACAAAAATATTACAATTGCAAAAAATCCATTTTACTGATGAATCATGATGAAAATTAAATGATGAATAGGTAATGCCTAATTTTTTGCAATAGTTGTAGTTGTGGTGTGAACTTGATATTATGAGATTTCTGATTATGTATCATGCATTTTTAAATAGAAAATAAAAATAATACTGGTTATTACATGATATATAGCAGTATTACAGTATAAGTGTCAGTATTTAAGACATGGAAGTTCACCTAGAAATCAAGGAATGAGATGTTTATGAAAGGGATGGTTTTTGGAGGGAGGAGTCATAGTTTATTGATGTATCAGCTTTTAATCTATAATAAATAAAAATGAACTTTATGTAAGATTTCTGTTTTAGAATTTTTACATAAAAGGCCTATTCAAATATTTTAATTCATCTTCCAAGTGATCTGCATGAATGACAGATCTTCTGATTGGTTGAAAGGAGGCAGGATTGGAGTCCCATGTGTGTCAGACCAGGGTTCCAGCAGGAGCCCATGTGCGGAACATGGCTACATGTTTTGCACCTTTTCCCATGGTGAATCATCCTTCTCAACTCACTTTTTTCAGCCAGCTATTTTTCTGGAGTCAGCTCTTAAATTGCTAAGAATAATAAAATAAACAAAATAAATGAAAAATATACTAAGGTGTGGGAAATATTAAAAAAATTAGGGCGTATCAAAGTTAGCAAACCCACCATTTTTAATGGCCGGTTTCAGAAATACACAAACCCCCTAACTGGTGTATTTTGAAATGGCGGGTTTCATGAAAATGGTGTATTTCAAACATCAAACCCGCCATTAAAGCCGCCATTTATGCATCATCATCCATCCACCATCCATCACATCTAAAACACCCATCCACATCAGCAAATCCATAGCGGTTGCATCTCCATTGCATCACACACATCTCATCTCCATTGCTTCACATCTATATTTATTTTCACATCTTCATCTTCACAAAAATCCCATCATCATCTCCTCACCCCACATCACATCACCATCTTTCTCAAAATGTCCAATCAAACTTCCTGCCAGCAAGTTGAAAACGCAAAAAAGCTGACTGAACTTTTGCTACTGATTGACTCCCATTTAGAATCTGATTCAGCCTCCGATTTGGAATCAACTTGGTTAGCTTTTAATTCTCTTTTGGAAAAGCAATACATGGTTCCAAGAATACGCAGCCTCCACAACCCTATGCATGAAAAGCAAAAGCTTCATCTCATCCCCAACTTAAGCTTCCAGCAACTATTCCAAACTTTGTTGCCTTCATTCATGAAACTTTTGGAGATGATTGAAGACCAACACATCTTCCAGAACAATTCTTGGAATCCTCAACTCCATCCAGCCATCCAACTTGCTGTTACTCTTTGTAGATTGGGATCAAATGGAAATGGAGCAGCAATCCATCAATTGGAAAATATATTCTTGGTCAGTTATGGAAGCATTGACTTATACACCAAAAGAGTCATTATTGCTATCCTATCTTTCCATTGCTCAGTCCTTTCTTTGCCAACCAAAGAAGAACTCAAGGATATATCTCAAGTAATGTATAATGAAGGCTTTCCTGGTTTCATTGGGTTTTTTGATGGAACCACCATCCCCTTGAGTCAAAAACCCAAGCTAGATGGAAAACACAATTTTGATTGCAAAAAAAGGAAACTGATTCATTTCTTTTCCAATGACTTTGATAACACCTTTGATCACACCACTGACCAAATATTTTTCATCTTTTTGTTTAAATACTCCATGGCCCTACAACTTGTTTGTGATAACAGCAAGAAGTTCATATCCCTCCATGCTGGCCTTCCAGGTTCTTGTCATGATTCATAAGTGTTCAATTGGATTCAAATTGCCCAACAACCAGGTAGCTACTTTGACCAAGATCAATACCTTATGACCAATTCAGCTTATGCTAGTGGCAAATATGTGGTTCCAGCATACCAGAATGTTTCATCTAAAAATAAAGGAAAAACCAATTTCAACTATCATCTTTCCCAATCATGAGTTCAGATTGAGCACAGATTGAGCATGCCATAGGAGTCCTGAAAGGAAGATGGGCCAGCTTAAGGGAAATGTTCAACCAGATTCAAAACCCCAAAGGCATGAAGTTCCTCATCAACTGAATTATCACTTTTGTAATCCTTCACAATCTTTTGGCCGACATCAAAGATTAATGGGAAAAAATATTTGAAGATGATATTCCTGACCCACCTCAAGTCATCCCTGTCTCATCTTGTCTCTCATCTTCTTCTATGAGAGAGTGGATTCTTCCTCTCACCCTTGCTTGCTTTGATGAGTAATGTTTGATTTTTAAATAGGTGAAAGATAACTTCACAGTAAGTTTTTTTTTTTTGGTTGTTCACCCAAGTTTCCAGGCTGAGTAGGTTTTTTTTTTCTTAGTGGACTTAGACAAAATCAAAAAACACCTCCACCTCATACCCCACCACTTTCCAGCCCACCCACCTCTCCCCTCCACCTCACCACTCCAACAATTCCACCTCACCCCACTCAAAAACTGGTCACCTTCCTTCCTCCTCCTCATCAAACCACCTCCTTCACCTCAGCAACCTAACCAACCTCACCAACCTCATCAACCTTACCAAGAAACCTGCCTAACCAAGCTCCCCAAAAAATCCACCATCCAAATCACCAACAGACTCAGTGAGTCCCCTTCCCTCATTCTTTCCACTCACTAAACCACCCTTGCTTAACTCTCCTTTGAAATTCACCCAGGTCTTCTCTCTCAGCTCCACCTCATCTCACTTGCATCCCCCTCCTCATATGGTAAACCCCTCCCTTCTCTTTCTCCCCCCTTCCTCCTCCTCCTCCTGCTGCCTTGCTTGACCAACCCCCACCAATTGATTTGGATTTTATCAATTGATTGAAACCAAATCAATCAATTGCATTTTGATTGACCAATTGATTGCAAATAAATTGCTTGATTGATTTTCAATTGATCAAGCAATCAATTTGCATTTGATTGCTTGATTTTTTGATCATTTTGCAATTGATCAAGCAATTGTTTTGCAATCAATCAAGCAATCAATTTCCAATGCCTCCTGCACCTGTTTTTTGATATTTCTTTGGAGCTGACCTCCAGTTCTTTTCTTTTCTTTTTGATCTTTTTTTTCTTTTTAGGTGTCTCTGGACTTCACTGGAAGCTAACAGGGTGTTTTTTGGTTTTTTCAGGTTTTCTTTGCCATGAAAGATAGGTTTTTTTTAATTTTAATTTCTTTGATAAATTTGCTTGCCGGTGTGTTGCATGGGTCACTCATGCCAATGTTTTTGGGGGGATTCAGATTCCAGTGTCCCTGGGTTCAAGTCCAGGTTTGGTTTCTTTTTTTTATTCAATCATGTTTCACCGATGATTTCTATTGGACTCACTTTGTTTTTGTTTTTGTTTTTTTTTTTTTGGAAAAAATTTGACCGCTTTTGGGGAACATCCAATTCTTCTCCCACCCCCCTCAAAATGCTACAAAAACAATCAAATCCTGCCTTTTTCCTCACCCCAATCTAAGTATAGGATTGGGAGGGAGCAAGATGGAAGGAGATGGCTTGAAAAACACACAGAGAGGTTGGAAGAGTAGGGCTGCTGGCCAAAAGAGGCTTCAATCTTGGGATTCAGAAATGTCTTTGGAAGTTACTGAGAAATTTATTAATGAAAAGGTGGTCTGGTCTGGTTGGAAACCACGTCCTTTGGATCTGTACCCTTCAATTTTTGCCAAAAAGAAAAAGAATAGTCAAAAACCCACCCAGGAAGATTTTGAGAAAGCAAAACAAACAATCAAACGGTTCCATTTCTTCCACCGTGGAAAAGTAATTGTCCTCAATTGATCTGATCACCAAGCCCTGGTTGCAATAATTGAATTTGTGCCCTTGGATAAACTCTCAGAACAAGACAAGAAGGACATCAACTTTGTCACCACTTTCCTCCATGGTTCAAAAAAATTTGTCAAACCATTTGATCCTTCAAGATCTTGGGGTGGAAAAATGTGGGCAGTTGAATGGAAAAAATTGATGCACCCTTTGGAGTTATTTGGACATTATGTGAAGAAATAATCTATGAGATCTTCTCCTCAAGAGTATGCTTTCCTCAACCTTAAGGCCAACAAAGTATCCCGAATTCTAGGACAAATGTTTTTCAATTTGGCCAAACTTTCCTTTGAATCAAACCGTGATACCATGAAGGACAACAAAATCCCATTTTTCTCTTCATTGGAATTCGGTTCCAAGCCTACAAATTTTGATTGCTCCCCACACATCAATTTCACCTTGTATTCTTTTTACAACTCTCCTCATATTGAAAAAGGCAATATCTCTGGCTACTCCTTTTTACTCATGGTTCCAACCAAGAAATCAAATGGTTGAATTATTTAAAATATGGATGAATATCAAGTATTGGATGGCCAATTTGTTTTTACTGACCTTGGCTTTGGAATTGATTTCAAGCAAAAAGGTATAGTCAAACTGGATTGGGCAGCTAATAAGTACAAGCACTGTACCTTTCCTGCTGTGGACACAGCAACCCATACCAGAATGGCCATGTCACTTCAAATTAATAAAACAAATAGAAACACTGGTAGGGACTTGAATAATGGCCAAAATTTATTCTAGAAAAAAAATATAAATGAAAACAAAAAAGATCTGTATGTTGGTTGGGTTAAGAATACTCTCAAACATTGTAATCAAAAATAATTTTTTTGTTTTTCTTTCACCCATGCAAATATATTTACAAACACAGCATTCAAGTTATCTGCTGTATTTCATCTACTGATCTACTGCTACAAATGAAAGCCAAGGCTACTGATACCTTATCCTTTTTTTTGGTTGTAAGTTGTTCCCTCTCCTTTTCCAGTTGTGCTTGCTGTCAATCCTTCTCCTTTTCCTCTTTTTGAAACTCTAGCTCAGCCTGTTTCAACTTCAACTCAGAATCCCATTTTTGTTGATGAGCCAAACTCTTGGATTTCTGCTTTTGAAGATCCATGGCCAGTTGAAAATCCCACTTTTGCTTTTCAAAATCAAGTTTTTTGGATTCAATTTGTGATTTGACTGTTTTTTGCAGGGGAAAAGCAATGAGCATGATTTTGAAAGCAAGGATATTCAACCAATGGACTTACATGAATCTCTCTTCTGCATGATTTCTTCAAAGCCCAAAAAACTGGAAGTGTTTCTCCTCTTTTGATGAATTTTGGGGTTGATATTGATGGAATTGGAGGCCTTTTGCTTACCCCTGGCACAGGAGGTTTGAGTCTGAAATTTGTCACTAGTGTTCAAAGGCAATGTGGGAGGCCCCATTGGCTTGAGTTTTTGGCCATTCAGGAATGGATGAGCCTGTTTTTTTACAATCTAAATCAGTCAGGATTAGCCAGAAAGAAGAGAAAAGAGCTTGGTTCCTTACTTGAACCAATGTTGAGAGTAATGGAGACTGAGGAGTATCTTGTTACACATCAGCAAGTTTGATGAGATCTGCTAACCCAGGAAGAGAGAAATCTAAAGAAGGAGGGGAGGGGTCCAAGGTATGGTTTGACACATCAATCAACATGGAAGTAGACGTGATTTGAGCTGATTTTGTTTGAATATCCTCCTCAGCATTGTATGGGGGCCACTCCAAGGCAAAGGTTTCTTCAGGATCACCATTGCTAGGCTGAGAATCCCCAGCCAAGTCCTTAGCGTTGACTGAATTAGATTGTTGGGCATCAAAAGTGGCTAAAGGGGTGATTTTGGCCTTCTTTCCAAAGATTTCATCAATTTGAATATAAAAAGGAAAAATGGAGTCCAACTTATCAACCACTGAGTTGATTCCCTTGGCTTTGTAAGAGTTGGTGATACCAAAGCCGGTGGAGATTGACATGGAGTGGGCCTTTTTATACTTGGCTTGATAATTCTTGAATCTCTCCCTCATCTGTTTGGATGAAAGATCCAGCCTACCTTTTGTTTTGTTCTTGAGCTCATTGGCCATCAGGAGATAAGTATTCACCTTAGAGGATGGAGGTTGGCCAACATGTGTGTCAATGTCCAATCCAAAGCAGGAATCATAGTTGGAGTGAATTTTGAGCCAGTTGACCAGGATGATGTGATCAGCTCTCTTGAGCTGACTTGAGCCCTTGGAAGCTGATAGGGGAGGATTGTTTGTTGTGGAGTTCCTTTGCAATGTTTGCTTTTGTGTGTTTGACTTTTGTGTGGACTTGCGGGGGGAGGTTTGCTGAGGGGCCATTTGGAAAGAGTAAGGGCAATAAGGTGATGAGAGGGATAAAGTGACAAGCAAGATAAAGTGATGAGAGATATGAAGTGATGAGAGCAATAAATTGACAAGAGCAATAAAACAATGATTGGATTATTTGGATGAGGTGGGAGGTACAAGTTCTCATTGGAGGTAGAGTGATGAGAAAAATGAAGCAATGAGAGAAATGAAGCAATGAGAGAAATGAAGCAATGAGAGGGATGAAGCAATGAGAGCAATAAAGTGGTGAGTGATCAAGTGATGATGGCGATAAATTGATGAGAGTGATGATCAGAGCAATAAAGTGATGAGAGTGGTGAATCTTTTTATGATGAGGCTGGAGGTAAAAAAATTTGTGATGAGGTTGGAGGTAGAAGGAGGTGGGAAGCCAGGGGTGGATGATGTGGACAGGTGGCGGAAGCCTTTAAATACTTTATTTGAAAAACCCACTTATTTCATGTTAACTTTGACACGTCTGATGTGAGATAAGTGGGTTTTTTTGATTTTTAATGGCGGGTTTGAAATGGCCGATTTGGGTTGCAACGCTCCATGAAAAAATGGCAGGTTTGGTTAAATTTGATACACCCTTTTATTTCTTATCTTTATTTGCAAGCTAATTTTAGGTAGGTTTTCACAGAAAAAACTAAAATTGAAATTCAACTCCTTAACCCATTTATTTGAACTATTAAAAATGGTAAAAATCTCACAGCCTCACTTTGAAACTTTTTGGCTATCTCAATATTTCACATCAGTTCCCAAATACCATTTCCACACCTAATTATTGGTCAAAATCAAGACATTATGTATACTCGAGCATTTACAGACAAATTTTTTTTTTCATAATTCCCACATGCAGTGGCAGAAGCTACATACCTCTGCATGGCTGATTTCAAAACTAAAATACCCACAAACATATTTGAAAGCTGTATTTAAAGGCTTTCAAGTGGGCATGCATTCCAGGTAAGGTTAAATGCATGAAGCTGCAGGGCTACATCACAGACAGCAGCAAAAGTAGCTGTCAAATACTTAAAAATTCTGTCAAGTGACCAAAATCACATTCTAGAACCTGCATGGGGAAATGAAGAATATGCAATGAATTTCTCTATGGGTAGGATATTATTTGTTTAATACATGAATCAAATAATAGTACATAAAAAATTGAAGGTTTTTATTTAAATAAAAAAATAAAGAGCTTTAAAATGCTTGCTAGCAAGCATAATCAAGGAGCTCAGGCCCAACCTATGAAAAAGCTCAGGTCAAGCTTTCAGCAAGCTAAGGCCAAGCTTTGACCAGGCTCCACTGCACAGTCACTGTGCACTAACTCTTTGATTTGTCACTGTGCACCAACTCTTTGATTCAAGAATGGATATAGATTCAACAAGAGAATGGATAACACTTCAACTAGAGCTTCCTTGATAACACTTTCCAGAAAGAAAAATGATAAATCTTCTGGTGTAAATACTTCAAAATTTGAAAATTAGAATTAAAAACTTTGAAGAGCCTGAACCCACCTTGATATTTAAATTCATGGGGACTACAGGCCTCAAAAAATTTGCTAGAGATTCAAAAAATCTTAATATCCAATTAGAATTGTGAAATCACCCTGAAATCCATTAATAAAAGAGGATCATGTGAGTCATTGGACATTTTTTGCAATCAAAATGAAAAATTGTCATTTGAAATTACTCCAATTCCAGACTGATCCAGCACCTACACATGCTAGGGTACTACAAAAGAATTCTGGGCTACTTTAGTATGATAATTCTTTGCCTGTGCAAAACCATCATGAACCATTTCCCACAATTGTAAGTCTCCATAAATCTCAAACAGACTGAAGGCCAACTATTGTAATCTATTTCAGGAAAAAATTCAATGAATAATCTTCCATTTATTTATTTCCTATCATCTTTGGAAAAATCTCTACAAAGATCATCTACACCACCATGTATTTCTCTGTATATATTTGAGTAATAATTCCCTTATTGAAGGTTCTAAACAGAAAAGGTATACAAGTTAAAAATTTAATCTCCTGGAGAAGAGGTTTCAAAGGCTCTGGGTCCAACTTTGGCCCCATTGTTATTTATTTATCAATTTATTGATTAATAATAACCATAAATAAACAAACCAAACCCCTTGCACTTTACAATACCCATATTTATAATGATCATTGTTACAAATTTGAATGATATATTTATTGTAAAACTCTATAAGCTCTGGGAGCTAGAAGTTAGCAAGCAACTTTTCATCCAGGTGGCTGAAAACTTAAAATTCTTCAGGTAAAATAAAGAAAGCTTATCATATCATTCTTTTAAAATGGATCAAAATTCCTTCAGACTAAAATTCTTTCTTTTGATCAATAAATTGAAGTTGTGTTGGCTGAAAACCTGTGACCATTCACACCTAAAAAAACCAGTTATCTCCCTCATCATGAAAAAAATAAACCTCTTTCCACCCAAATGCACTAATAAATCCAGTAATTCTTTCCACATTCAAAGGTTTCTGTGACCCTTTGTGCTAATACTTAAAAATATTTACATCCATCTATACACCACCAGCTACCATTGCTAATTTCCCACTACTTCTCATACTAAACTCCACCTCTTACCTCAGGAATCTTTGATTCAAGTTTCTGAATAATTATATTATGGTCCTTCAATTAAGAATATTTTAAACCCAGGATAATCACTTTCAGATATTCAAGCTTCTTTGAATCAAAATCTATTTTAGGTTTAATTTATAGTGGAAATATTTATAATTCTTTCCCTTCAGGAACTCTATTCAATTATTAATTCAAAATCTCAACACTCAAATTTTGTATTATCTTTCATTTGAAATCATCTTCAAGTTGCATTTGGATATTAAACTTCCTTTTTACACATTTTGTAATGTATTGACCCCCCCACCAACCCTTGATGGATGGTAAAAGAGTATTTTTTTTTGCTTTCCATTGTTCCCTAGAATTCATCATTAAATAACTTGATCTTTTGAGATCTGAATTCCTCAAGTAAATTCTTTTCTAAATTATACACTCCATTAAAATCTTCACTTTTTGAAATAGGATTTAATTGTGCAAAATACTGGATTTACCACCTGCTAATTCCACTTTCAAATCATTTTCTGCTTCTTCAATATTTATAAAATAAATTCCTGATTAATCAATGTTTCTCAAAGAACCCTTTTTTTCCTTGAGGCTATTCAGTTTATCCCTGTCATAAACACAACTTGACTCTCTATAATCAGTCTTCTCAGTCCTTTCCAACCCTCAGTAAAATCAACCTCTACCTCTGCATCTATTAGATTCACCTCCTGAAGTATTTCACTTCATCCCCTGCAGGTCCTAGGCAATCTCCCAGGCTCTCCTCTATCTCTATGGCTTGGTGCATCCTCAATATCTCCTTCTGGTATGATAATTACATACATATTACATACTGTAAACTCATAGTACATAATCCTGGCTGGAAAACCCATAATTCCAGTGAAGTACATGCCACACCTTCCTGGACAGGCCCATTACCCAATCTTCCAAGCCACTGCCTCCAGTTCAATTGGTCAACATGTAATGCCATGGGGAATCCAAGCCCAACACAAATAATCACTCCTCAAGGCCTCCTCCCAGCTCTAATATATACTTGCCTCTCCTTCCTTCCTGGAATAATTTCTAAAAGGAATTGGTATACTACTTCTTATTTGTTAGTCCCTTCCAATAGGTGTCATCTCAGAACAAGAAAGCCAAACAGCCTAACTACTCATCTCACCTTCCCCTCTGATGTTAAAATTTATCTGATTCAGTCAATCAGCCTCCTTCAGAGCCTTACTCTTGAATTCATCTCATCCCTTAATTCATCAAAACTTGTTCTTACTTCATCCCTCATCCTTGCAATACAATATTCTCTATCCAGAGTTCTGTGAGCAGTAGCTCCTGTGTCATCTGCCCCTTGCATTCCAGGGGCAGGTGTAATATTATACTAACCCCTTCCCCATAAGCACTAAACGTTTCCACATCTCTTCATTCCTACCCAATCAAATTCATTCCACTTTGACCTATGGATATCACTTCCTATGCATTGTTGTGGACCAGTGTGTGATTAAGCTAAACAGTGTGTGGCCCTTCAAATTTCCAAGGGAGTGATAAACATTGTGTGCCCACCCCTGCAGAAACTATGCCCCTTATCAATTCCACTTTTGCAGCCATTTTTGACATAATTTTACTGAGTTTCAAAAAACTTCACTGGATTTGAAGTGCTTTGATGGAATTGAAAGAGTACCATCAAAATTTTACAGAATTTGATACTTATAATTTCCTTCAACCTTTTTTGACTCTGCTTCAACTTCCTTTGACCCGCTTCAACTCTGCTTTGACTTCCTTCAACCAACTTGGACCAACTTTGACCTGCTTTGACACACTTAAACATGATTCAATGGAATTTAATGAGTTTGACAAAACTTCAAGACCTTTCTTTTGGACAATATCTTCCTTCAAATATATTTTCCAGGCAATACTTTTCAGTCACTTCCTTATGGAATAATTGGGAACCATGGCTCCTCAATGTGAAAAAACTTCTATCATCACCAGTCCACCATTAAATAGAGCAGCACAAGGAAATTGTTTGTTTTTCAAATTTCCAGATCAGGACAATCCAACAATCAATCTTTTGGATGTGGGACAAAGATTTCCAGATGCTCTTTTTCTAATTTTTTACTTCTTCAATATCCTCAGCCAGACCATAGATCAGATTCTCCTTTGTAAAATCCCAGAATGATCCCTATTCCTGAATTTTTACATGAGGACAAGAGTGTAGACTCAGTTTTTGATTCCAGAATACTCATTAAACTTAACTCACCTACTTTTGGACTTCAGGAAGAAGTTCCTCAGCCATCTTCTTTTACTGAAATTCCTGCACCTCAAAGTTGACCTACATCTCAACCACCTGCTGTGAATCCTGCCCTCCTAGCCCTTCTTCAAATTATGACTTCAGCTGTGGAAAAAATTCTCATCCTCCAACAACCAGTACTTCCCACTCTGGGACTTTCTAAGCTCCATTGATGAGCCTTCCTTAACAATTTGAAGGCAAAAATACTACCAAGCTTAGACCTTTTCTTCAAGCTTGTGAGGTCATCTTTTCAACTGAAAAGGAAACTTTAGTATGGATTGAAGGAAGTTTTTATTTTTAGTATCCTACTTACCTGGAAATGCAATTTTTTTGGTCCAACACCACCTGGCTTACCTTTCCAACCATGAGCCCTCCTTCTTACTCAACTCTTGGTGCCACTTCATGGAGCAACTTCATACTCTATTTGGTGAAAGACTTGAATTTTCCAAAGCTGAGAAGTAACTTGTGTGCTTTTGAATGAAGGAACCTGGATGTGCTTCAAACCAAATCACATAATTTTGATCACTTATGACAAAAGCCTCTGGGTGGGTTGATAGAGCCTTCTTCTTTCATTTTTCCAAATTATCCCTTCTCAAATTCTAGACCAACTAGTAGCTTTTTATGGTTCTGTGGACACTCTTCAAGACCTTATGGATGTTGTTTTAGACTAAAACACCCAGTACCACAAGCAAGTCAAGGATATTTCTTCCAATTTAAATAACTCTAAAAAACAAGGGACCTCTCAACCTCCATCCAACTATACTCAGTCTGAAAAGGGAAAAGGTAAGACCAAAAAGCAATGAAACTCTGCAAACAAGCAAGCTTACTCCACCAAAAAAAACTTTGACCAATCCTGTAAAAAATCCTCCTTCCAACTCCAACTCCTCCAATCATCCCAAAAAGCCAAGAAACAATTAGGTGTTAACTATTTTGTACTCAAGGACTATCACCCAATTTATTTTAGGGTACAAAAGATTCAAAAAGATTAATCTGAAAAAATTTATCAAGGATTATGTTTCATTTTTCATCATAAGGACTTGAGTTATGGAGTTTTGATTGATTTGGGTGATGCTAAATCTGCAATGTATAATACCATGGTTCTAAAGTTTTCATTGCAGCCTATTCATTTGGGAAACTAATTTTTCTTGTCAATTTAATTCTTAGCAAGTTTCCCTTTCAATTAATTACCCACAAGGTAAACTGGGCAATATTACTTTGTTCTTTTCCTATGTTTGAATGGGAATTCCCTTCAGTAAATGCACCATTCTCTGAAGACATTATTCTCGGAATAAAATTGCTTGTTCACTGGAATTCAACAGTGAACTGAAATATGGGGCTGATCACTCCAAGATTCCAACCAATCAATGATATTTCCTCTGATTTTGTTGAACTCAACATGGCCAACCTACCTTCAACTGGTTCCTACTCAAATCTGCCTTTGGCTTTGAAGCCTGATGCATTCTCACCTACTTCAGAAAGTTTTCACACCCTCAAAACAGAATCAAATTACCCTAAATTTTGAAAATAGCTCATCTTTCTTGGATATTTTCCAATCCCCTGAATATTTTTTGGGAGGAATAATCTAGGGATTCATCCTTTCATATCATGCAATTTTTTAACTCTCACAAAAATATTTAAGCTTACTGGGACAAGTTTGACATTGAAAAAAACCATGAAAAGTAAGAGAATGTGTTGGAGAAATTTCCTTCTGTTTGCAATCATTTTCTAGAATTTTTCTTGAAGTTCAAAGCAGACCAACTACCTCCTTACTGCACTTAAAATCACCATATTGAAATGAAAGGCCCATTTCCTCCAGTTTGGCCAATATATTTGCTATCTCCAAGTGAAAAGGAAACCCTACAAGCCCACATAGCAGAGAATTTACAGAAATTTTTCATCTGTTCCAGAACTTCAAGAACTGGATAACCTGTTCTTTTTGTAAAAAATAAGGATGTGATTTTGCGGTTATGTAATGATTATCTCAAGCTTAGCTCTGTTTCCAGGAATAGCCATTATGTCCTTCCTCCAATGACTTTCTTACAGATTGTGTTTTCAGGTTCTTCTATCTTCACCAAAATCAAACTCAGAGGTGCTTACAAACTTTTGGTCATCAAGGAAGGAGATGAACACCTCAAAGAATTCAGATCTAATTTTGAAAGTTATGAATACTTGTTTATGCCATTTGGCCTGACTAATTCCCCAGATTCTTTCAAAAAACATATCAATGAAGTCCTTGCTGATCTTCTCTATTTCACTTTGGGTTCCTATAATCAAAACTAACCAAGCCAAACTTCCAATAACATTAATAAATCACATCAAAACTCACCAAAGATGAGCTTCTGGTTTAACCTTCCTGTACCTCTTCTTCCTCTGAAGAGGATTCCAAGTCCAAATGAAGTCAAGCTAATTTGATTTCAGTCTCTTTATCTGAACTATGAAATTCAAATTCCAATCCTGCAGACTTTGAGTAACAATTATCATAATATCATAATCAGTTCATTAAACCAGAAAAATAAATATTTCACAAAAGAAAAGGCTTACAATTTTTTTTCTTTTCTTATTTGGTGCCCATCTAATTCCCTTTTGCTTCTTAATTTAATTTTCAGCATGTTTGAATCAAGAAGGATCTCTGCGGGTATCTGTCAATTTTGGCCAACCTCTACTTGATTGCAAGACTTTTGGTTCAATTCTTGGCTTTGATTGATAATTTGAGGTATTTCAAATCAGATACTTCAACAGCTTGCGTTGATCTTGTTCAGGATTTTGCAAGATCATTGCATTGAGCTTCTCATGTAACTGAGAATTCTTGAGAATTTCATGAACATAAGCCTTTCAGAAATCAAAAGGATCAAATATTATTAAAGTAGGAATCATCATTCAAAAATCATTAATCACAAAGTTATTTGAAAAATCCAACAATCCAAATTAAACCAAATTAAAGAACTAGAACTGAAAGGCTCATAATACAAACTTCACTGAGGATGAAAATCCTTGGGCCTAATGGATCCTTGGAGCACTAGTAGATCATCTATTTTGTGGGAACAGGGAAAACCCATTGTCTTGCAGTATGACTTGGTGCACACATTGCCATCATGGTTCCACTTTGATTTCTTGAATTGTTCTGAAAAAAGTTTAATTGCCTCTAAAGACAACTTGTATCTCAATGGTAACAGTTCATTAGGAGGAAATATTCCTACTTAATCCAAGAGTTTTAAGAACAGCCTGAACCAATTTAATTTGATTTGAAACTGTTCCCTCTAGGTTTTGCCAAACATCCAACATGTTTCCTGAAGAATTTGCAAGGAATTGTTTGAGAGTAGCATGGGCCCCTTCAACCCAAGACATTTTTTTATTTCCAAAGGCAGGGTTTTTGCAATTCAAAGCTGTTACAAACTTCTCTTTGATACAGAAGATGTTATTTTCCATATACTCAAGCACATCCTCATTGTATTCCAAGAAACACTTTATAAAAGTCATAAAGAAAGCACCTAAAACCAGGAAGATTAACAGAAGAAGCAGTGATTTGGCCCTTACTCTGAGTTCTGCATCATTGACCTCTGCCTCCTCCTTGGTTTTAGAGGCCAAAAAATTCCCCAACAGAGACATAAAGCTTTTCCATCCTTCAATGTCATTATTAAGCTGAAATTTACAGTTTACTTGTATGTTTGTAGACAAGTGCCACCAACAAAACTCTCTTGTTGACTCAGAGAAACTAGATTCAATGGCACAAATCAGAAATTTTTCACAGTCTTTCACAAAGACTTTGGTAAGTCTCTCAGGGTCATAAGTCAGCTTTTTTAGTGCATTTACAGACCAAATTTATAATTCAAAGTTTTCTTTTGTTATGAAAACAAGAGCTTTTGTGAAAGTTTTTTGGTTTGATTTCATTCCTACAACATGCAATAGGGTGATGTTGTACTCATTTGTTTTATAAGTACAATACAACATAGCAATATGATGGAATTTTTTGCAAAGCTTTAATGAATCAGGGTGCAACAAGAAAAGTGGCATCCAAGTGACCCTCTCCACTGAATTTTGATCAATGAACCCAACCTGAATCTTTAATTTGCTCATAGAGAACCTCCATAAAACTTTTTACCTTGAGTTTGGCTAGTGCTACCTTTTTCTTAGTGTTATAGATTATTTTGTCATAAAAATACTTGCCGCCATCAATCTTGCCCAATTTTCATTTGAGTTGCATTGTATTGAGCCCATAATTCATGCCTTCTCTTAAATTCTCTAAGGCCACCCCAGAGATTCTCCTGAGTTGAGTATGCACTGAGGGTTTTTCAGATGGTTGATGGTTATTTTGATCATTTCTGTAGGAGATTCAGCACAAGGATTCTGCCTTTGTGTGACTTGCATGGATTAAAAACTTGCACCTAACTTGTGTGAGTTTGCCTTGAAAGTTTGGTGAGAAATGGCCCAGAGTAGGAACAATGTCTATTACAGGCTAAATCCACATATTTATCAAGCTCTGAGTTGAAAACTTTCAAAGGGTAGCCATGCTTAATTGCCCATGTTTGACAATACTTTTGTGCCTCTTCCCTAGTAGGATGGGCTCTCACAGGAGATGTTTCAAGTGGATCTGGCAACAATCAAATGGTTATATCATAGTTACATATTTTCATAGTTACCAGCCGCCAATCAGTTTCCATCAAATCGAATCAGGCAAAGGCCAGAGTAAAATAAAATTTTACTCACCACCACAGGTCAAATCTACTTGTGAAACATTGTGTTCCTCAATTGTAACCCTAGTTGAGGATGCAATTAGGTCTTCCAATGTTTCATTACCCAAATTATTTTTTTCCAAAGCTTTGTTAATGGCACTTTCAATGTAGTCATTCAATGCAGCCATTTCATAAACAGGAAGGCTTTCCACTGTTCCAATAGTTCCAAAAAAATGTAACAGTATTTCAGTATTCAATCCAACTTTCAATTGAACAACTAAAAAGTTTGCCCAATTTCAAGTTGAAAAATATCCAATTAACCAACAGGAAGTAAAAATTTACTTTTCTGTTGTCCAATGGGTGGTTTCAGAGTGTACTTTGTGGGACAGGGACAATTTTAAATATTTTTTTGCCAAAGGAAATGATTTTTTTTGCATTTTCACTTTCATGATCACTAGGTGTGGTCCAATAGTCCCACAAAGTATGTGTTGATCCCAAATTTGGGTTGATGGAACCCAAATGGGGTCCAGGGGGTCCCAAAATATCCTAGCGTGACCCCTGGGAGGTTGCATACCCCCTTACATGGGTCTAAATGGTTGTGTATGGGGTTAAACAACTCAAAAATTCCATTTACAGGGGTTTGAGTGTATTTGGAAAAACCCTTTTGAGTTGTGTTTGGTGTTTGCGCGTGTTTGGAATGGCCCTTTTGAGTCATTTATGGGCCCCCACATTTTTCATGGGCTGTGTAGGTCCCTACACAACTCCCACACAACTGGGGGTTGTGAATTTATCATAACCCTTATTTTTGTGGAACATTTGAAGATGATCCAATACCTGATTTGGAGTAATCTTCTGGCTCAAATGAGTGATTTTTTAAATCAAAGTATCCATGGACAATGGTAATTTTTCTACAATCAAATATGAGATTATTTCCAGAGGTAACTTAATCCCCACTTTGTGTATTTTGGACATGGCTGTTTTTTTGTCTGTTATGAAACTGAGGATTTTTGAATAATAGAATGGAGTCCAAAGGAAATCTTTGAAAATTCTTGCATGGTTGGAAGCTTGGTTGGAGGTGCAGTATTTGTTAATATCAGTCCAAATATTATAACCTCTTTCTTGTTTTCGAGAGTGATTATATTGGATTCAACGGTTTTGCCAAGCTTAGAAGTCAGAATTTTTCAAATAAAAACTTTTGCCATGTGAATTAGAACAATTGGATTCCCTTCTGCATTGCTTCTTGTCTTGGTAATTTTTTCATAGAGATCCTCTTGCAGGTCCATCATATTTATTACTTGATTTGGCCAAACTGAAAAATTTTCCAATGTGATTAAAGGAATAGCTTCTATCAATTTCTTTAAGATTATTGCTTTCATTGAAATGTTCATGTTGGAATCTAACTGGAATTGTGTAGAGATATAGTGTTAAACTAGTTTTGCACTTATGTGTGTACCATGTATAGGTGTAATCCAAATGGGATGCACATATGGGCCTGTACGGCTCATTGGACAAACAAATGGACCACACATGCCTGTGTGGATGTCACATATTTGGGGAAACTGGCCTAAAAACATGTGAAATAGGTCATTTGGTACACGGGCCACCATTTGCCCATTGGGATGGATGGGCCATCCCAGCCAAATGGGCTTGTATTGGCATTATGGGGCCCAAGGTTCATTTTGGAAATACTTTGCCAGCCAGTCTGGCCTGCCAAAGTTTTAATTTTGTGGTTTGGGGCTTGGAAATTCTTTTGGGGTCATCTCCTGTGTTGCATCCCACTCAGGGCTGCTGTTTATTGCATTTTTCCCATTTTGGGGCCCAACGGCCCATGCGGGGCTGTTTTGGGGGGGTAGGGGGACTCCAAATGGAGTCCCTCCACCCTGGTTGGTTGTTGCGGCTGCTGGGACCAGCCTGGTTGCGGTGGTGGTGGGGGAATCAAGACCACCTCCCTGCATTGCTGCAAGGGAGGGGAAAAAGCAACCAGGTCTATTGCAACAAACCAACCCGTGGTGGGGGGGACCTGATCACCCCCCCGCCAAGGAGAGGCCATCTCCCCCCCCCCCTTTACCAAGGGGGAGGAGCAACAACCCTGGGGGGGGGTCTGACCACCTCCCCAGGGTAACAGGCTGGGGTGCTCTCCCCCCTGTTACCAAGGGGGAGGCGCCAAGGGCTGGGGGGACCTGATCCCCCCCCAGCCCACCTTAACATTGATTAGGTCCAGGCTGGTTGAATTGAAGTGACCAGTGGCAGGGGGGATTTCATCACCCTCCCACCTGTGTGAGGTGGGGAGCAAAAAACAAGCAGGGTGCTCTCCCCCACCCCCCCCCCCCCCCCTGTTATCAAGGGGGAGGCGCCAAGGGCTGGGGGGACCTGATCCCCCTCCAGCCCACTGAATGTTTTGGTTTTCCTGTGAAAAAATTTTTCCCAGGGAACCAACAGGGGATTTGACCACCCCTGCTGGTCACCCAGGTAAGAAAGAGGGGGGGGACAGCATGTCTGCCAGTTACACCCCCCCCCCCCCCTTGGTGTGAGTTAGCAGACCCAGGTGTGTCCCGGGTTCCACCTGGTCCATGTGATGGGCCGGGGGCTGGCTGCATGAGGCAACCAGCCTTTAAGTGAGGATATATAGGTAGCAGGGCTGGTTTTAAGGGAGAACCAGCCCATGGATTGAAAAGAAAGGGGGCTGATTCAGCCCTGTGAGGGTGGAAACACCAAAATTGACAGGAATGGTCCGGTCAAAAGGGTTCAGGGCAAATGCCATGGGGCTGATGAAGCCCAAACCAACTAACAAGGCATTTAGAGCCTGTAGAGCCCCTTTGGGGCGGAATTTTTTCCTTTTTTCCTGTTGTATCATGGGCCCCCAACAGGCCAATCTTTTTAACTGATGGATCCCTTTTCCCTGCTGTTTTCCACCCCATCTATTTGAATTCATCCAATGAATTATTAGACGTATTTCCCCATTGTGAGAGCCCATTAGCCTTTTTATAAACAAGGTTTCCAGAATTTATTTTGCTTTAATTAATTCTCCTCCTCCCACTAAGCAAAATTGCTGGCCATAATTTTTATATGAGTGACTGGGGTGGTTCCAAAGTTTTATTTCCAATTTGATTAATTTAATTTTATGGAAATTAAAGTAACTTTTGCCAATTTCATAATTGACTGGGGTGGTTCCCAATGTTTCATTTGCAATTTGATTAATTTAATTTGATGGAAATTAATGTAACTTTTGCAGATGTTACTATGTAACTATGAGCTTCCAGAACTCCTTGAATCTCCTCCATTCTGATTTTTTCCTAGTAAGGAAGAAGTCAAATATTTTTTCCAAAAATGGGCATCCATGCATGGCTAAAATTTGAAAAAATTCAAGTAACAGAGAGAGAAATATTTCAACCCAGAATGCAACAGAAATGGAAAATATTTGGGGCCATTGGTCACCAAACAGCAAAGAAAACTCACACAAGGAAGGTTGGGTGTCAATTCATGATCCATGAAATTTGCACAGTAGCCAATACTACATGGTCCCTCTCCATTAGGATTTACCAAGTTAATTATCAACTATCTTCAAACCGCTCGGTGCATCCTCAACTGAGGAGAATCTCTAGTGTTGCCTTATATCAACTTAAGGAAGGCATGAAAGATTGGATCAATACAATTTAAATCAAAAGGAAATTGATCAAGAATGATTTGGGAGAATATGTTAAAATATAAAAATCTATGACACTAACTGCAAGGTAAAAGCAGCAGAACTTAAGGGTAAAAGTATCATGGATTTTCTATTTGAAAACCTCCAAGATACCCAGTGGGGAGGTTTACTTAGAGGCCCTGTCCTTGGCTCATCCTTATTCTATAAAAATTTGTAAAAACTTCCATCATATTGCTTTGTTTGATTGTACTTATCAAAAAAATATGTACAACATCCCATTATTGCATGGTGTAGGAATGACAGCCAACAGGGAACCTTTTAAAAAGGCTTGTGTTTTTATAACAAAATAAATTTTTGAGTTCTAAATTTGGTTGGTGAATGCACTAAAGGAGTTGATTTATTATCCAGAGAGGCTTCTCAAAGTTTTTTTGATTGACCATGAAAAAACTTTGATTTGTCCCATTGAACATAGCTTCCCTGAGCTATTCAGACATTCTTGCTCTTGGAACTTTTCTAAAAATATTCAAGTTGATTTCACAGTTGACTATTTTTAGACAAGTTCTGAATCAAAGTTGATTTCACAGTTTGATTCAGTAATGATTATGAAGGATGGAATAGTTTTATTTCTCTGTGGGAAAATTATGGGGCCTCTAAAAACAAGGGCAAGGCAGAATTCAATGATTCAGAACTCAGAGTAGGCCAATTTTTTGCTTCTTCTGTTCATCTCTTCTGGGATTTCTTATTTTGAAAATTGTATACATTGTTTCTTGAAAGATCATTAGGATGTGCTCAAGTATATTTAAAATAAAATTTTCCCTATAAAAGAGAAATTTGTAACTACTTGAACTTGTTTCAAACCTGAATTTGGAAACCAAAAAACATCTTGCATAGAAGGGGCCCATGCTAATTTCAAAAAATCACTTGCAAGTCCATTGGGGAAAATTTTGGATTTTTTGAAACACTTTGATCAAAAAATTGAATTCCAAATTTAATCATTGCATGCATTTCTTAAAAACCCTCAAATAAATTTAGGAAAAGTTCTTCCAACAGAAATGTTAGCTTTGGGATAAAAATTTTTAATTGAGGCAATCCAACTCATTGGGGTACAATTCAAGAAGTTAAAGTTTCATCATGATTGCAAAGTATGAACCAAGTAATATTCCAAGAAAACAGGCTTTCCCTTTTCCCAAATATTAGGCAAAATAATAGCATTGAGAGGATCTTCATCCTTAGTGGAGGTTAGAATATAAACCTTCAATTTTAGTAAGCTGGATTTTTTGAATTGCTTTTTGATGAAGTTTTTTTGATTGATGATTCCTATTTGCTTGACTATTCCTGAATGGATTTAATAATTACTGATTCTTTTGGTTTTTGAAAGGTTGATGCTGATCCAGTCCTCAACTCTTCTCAATTTCTTGATAATCTCATTTCAATATTAATGGGAAAACCTGAATAAGTTGAAGTTGAGATTTTAAAGTCCCTGTTCAAGAATACAACAAATGTTTTTGCTAAGCCAAGGCTTGAGCCAAAGGTCTCATGTTCCAGTCGCAGTAAACCCAAATTGAAAGAAACCTGTTGTAAAATTTCAAGATTTGCAAATGATGAAAAGGAAATCAGGAGGGCAAGGAAGGTTATAAGGGTAACAAAAATACCAAAAATTTTAATTCTTCTTTTTGATAATTGTTCATTTTTATGGTTTAATGAACTGATGGTGATATGATGTTTATATTCCAAGTCCTCAGGCTCAGAATCTGAATTTCATAGTTCAGAGGAAGAGATGAAAGTGAATTATTCTCCCTTAATTTGTAATTGGAGTCCTCTTCTGAGGAAGAAGATCTGCAGGGGAAGTCAAACAGAAGCTCATCTTTGGTGAGTATTGATTTTATAGATGAAACTTGAATTTTGGCTAAGTGATTTTTGATTGTTGGAACCAATGATTAAAAACTTCACTCAAATACCTGAGAAATCACATAAGTCCTTGGTTAACATTTGGGATCCTGTTGGTGATGGCAATTAAGGATTTATATTATTTGCTAGATCACTATGGTATGATCAAAATGGATGGTTTAAAGACCAAAATTAAATGATAAAAACATTGAGGAAACATAATGAATGCTATTTTAAGATACATGGTGGTAGCAAAGAGTTTGAAAAGATCAAAAAAATACTTTCTGTTGAAGAAATAAATGAATCAATTGACTCTTAAAAATGGCTTTCAAAGTTAGATATGGGTCAAATAATAGCATATACTTATTCCAGGCCAATTTTTTTAATTTAATTGGAGTCATTTTGTACTTATAATCCTATGGAAATGGGTGTAAAATAAACATTGAATTCCATCTCCATATCCTTTGTTAACAATAACCACTGGTTTCATTGAATTAATTGTGGTAGATATGATCCCAATCCTTTCCATTTATAAAAAACTTCTTCTTTTAATTCAAAAAAGCTTCTATTTGGGTTGATCATCTCAAAGATCAACTGGATTTGTATTCCAATTTATATACATCATATTTTTTCATCATTTTGGTTTTCTCTAACATGTACTTATTATTCTGATCTTTTAATTCTATTAATATAAATGTTTGTTGCATTTTGAACATCATTGTGTGGAGTTTTTTTGTTTAGAATCATTATTTTGAGTGTTTTAAATGAGATTTTATTGGTAATTCAAATCAACTTGGGCTGGGATGATCCCATCATAAGTAGTATTTTTACTTCTTGTGATGAGATAAGCTTCACACAAGTTGAAATTGTTTTTTTGATTTTTTTAATTTAGGGCTAGTCCATTGAGGTGGACTTGTATCAAGTCCACCTCAATGGAATTGCCCTATGTTTATGGGGGGTTGATTTATTTTTGCACTATTCCAATGAAATAAGTTCAACTTGTGTTGGGCTGATCCCATCACAAGAAGTCTTTTTACTTCATATGATGGTATCAGCTTAACACAAGTTGAACAGGTTTTTTTGGGTGTTTTTACTTTGGGGCTATTCCATAGGGGTGTACTTACATTCCTCTTTTTTGGGGGTTGACTGATTGACTTTGTGAAATTATATCAATGGAATGATATGAATTAATTTTTTCAAAATTTAATTCAGTAGGATTTTGTTTTAATTCAATCCAATTTCTTTTTTAATACACAAGAAAATTTTTGTATTTTACTATATTTTAACATATTTTATTCAAAAATTATATTTTATTGAATTTTATTTCAGGGCTCTATTTTATTTATATTGTTCCTTTTTATTTTTATTTAACCATTTTTGGTTTTTTTGGTCACAATTCTTTTATTTTTGTAGAATTGTTAATTGATTTTTTTTATTCATAGGGCCATGAATGTGCATTTATGGCCCTGAAGTTGTGAAATTTTCACAATTTATTTGTAATTTTTTTTTTTTTTTTATTTTTTATTCTTGTGTATTTTTATTTTTTATTTTTATTTATTTTTATTTTTATGTATTTTTATTTATCTTTTAATTTTTTTCAATTTTTTTGATTCTTTTTTTAATTTTCTTGATGTATTTGTTTTGTTATGATTTTTTTGTTAAATTTTTTATTCATTTTTATCTATTTTGAATTTAATTTGGAGTTTTTTTCTCATAACCCTGGAATTGTGAATGAGTTTTGAATAGCATTTCACAACTCAAAATGGGTTTTGTGGCCCAACTGACAACTCTGTGGGTTGTTGGGGGCCCCACACAACCCATTTTGAGTTGTTTAATTGTTTTGTATGGTTGTGAATTTATCACAACCCTAACTAATATATTCATTCAGGTTTTGAGATGCATAGGGATTAAATGTGTTCAGAGCATATGGAATTGCTTAATTTTGCTGGGTGAAGAAGCATTTTTTTAGAATTTCAAGAGAAAAATTCTCACCCTTCCCAATTCAAGATACATGTTCAGATTATTTGGTCAATCCACAAATCAGTTTTCTGGCTTATGAAATCTTAGAAACTATTAATATCAAATTGGTTTATGCTCCAATATAACAATAGCCATCCTTCATGCTTTATTTATATATTTTTAGTTGGCAAGGGATTGAAAATATGAATGTGGTATGATTCAGTTAAGATTGGGATTCCAGAAGTCTTCCTCAGAAGGTTTCTGAGGTGAGAAATATAAAAATTGAGATGATTTCATGATTTTTGGCTCAATTCTTGATTGGTAAAAATTGATGAAGTTACTATTTTGAATGGTATTTTCAGTTCTATTTTTCTAATATTGAGAGGGATAGGAGTAGGATCATAATCAAGAATTTTGATATCAAAATAGCTTTAAGATTCCCCAAGAGCTTTATTGAACAGCTTTATTTTTTATAGATTGAATTTTCTAGAGGGCAGAAAGGATGAGTTGAAAGTGTTCATTGAAACATCAGGTATTCTTCAATTGAATTCTTGTTCCATTTTAAGAGAAATACCCATCTTTAAAGATGTGCTACATAACTTTAACCAACCTTACCACAAGATTAGTATTTCACATATTATTTATATTTTTTTCACAGATATGATTGAGGAAAATGGCTTGATTAAATTTCAAAGAGAATATACATACATAGATAAATACAAATATCCCGTGAAGGGGTGGGCCATAATTTAACAAGAGAAAGAAACTTGAATCTTAATTTCTAAAACTATTCCTGTATCAATTTGAGACATCAATATTAAAATTAAGTTTTTGGATTGGTTGAGCTTTGGATTGAGTTTTCCACTGGAAATTTTAGATATCTTTCAGATTATTGAGTAACATCCCAGATAGACAGAAAACAAAACTGATGATATTTCAATTTGGAAAAAATAAAATTCAATCAAGTTCCAATTACAAAATTTTAGGAGAGTTTAGGATGCTGATTTGTAGTGCTAAATTCCAGACTCAGAGTGACTACAAGAGCCAAAAAATTTCAAATTTCAAATTTTTTCCTTTAATTAGGGCGTATCAGAGTTAAGCAAACCCACCATTTTTAATGGCGGGTTTCAAATCAAATCTTCCATTTCAAACCCACCATTAAAAATCAAAAAAAACCACTTATTTCACATCAGAAGTGTCAGAGTTACCTGGAAATAAGTGGGTTTTTTCAAATAAAGTATTTAAAGGCCTTCACCACATTTCCACGTCATCAACCCCTTGCTTCCCACCTCCTTCTAACTCCAACCTCATTGGAAAATAAATTTGATTCATCACTCTTCATCTCTTCATCACCATCCTCATCACTTCATAACTTTCATCACATCCAGCTAAATCTCATTGGATCACTATCCTGATCAGTTCATCAATCTCATCTGTTTATTGCTTTCATCACATCCAGCTAACTTTCATCAGATCACTATCCTGATCAGTTCATCACTCTCATCTGTTTATTGCTTTCATCACATCCAGCTAACTGTCATCAGATCACTATCCTGATCAGTTCATCACTCTCATCTGTTTATTGCTTTCATCACATCCAGCTAATTCTCATTGGATAACTATCCTTATCACTTAATTGCTCTCATCCTTTTATTGCTCTCATCACATCCATCTAACTCTCATTGGATCACTTTCATCATTACTTCATCACTCTCATCACTTTATTGCTTTAATCACATCCTAACTCTCATTGCTTTATCCCTCTTGTCACTTCATCACTCTCATCTCTTCCTATTCTCTTTGCTTCATCACTCTCAACCTCTCATCACATAATCACTCTCACCACTTAAACACTCTCATAGTCCTTCATCCCTTCATCCCTCTTACTATTTTTAAATGGCCCCTCAGCAATCCTCCCCCCGCAAGTCTGCTAAAAAATCCAATGGACCAAAGCAAACATCCCCCAGGAACTCAACATCCAAAAATCCTCCCCAATTAGCTTCCAAAGGCTCAAGTCAGCTCAAGAGAGCTGATCACATCATCCAGGTAAACTAGCTCAAAATTCCATCCAAATACAATGCTTGCTTTGGATTGGACAATGAAAAATGCATTGGCCAACCTCCATCCTCTAAGGTAAATGGTTATCTCCTGATGGCCAATGAACTCAAGAACAAAACAAAAGTTAGGCTGGATCTTTCATCCAAAAAGATGAGGGAGTGATTCAAGAATTATTTATCCAAGTACAAAAATGCCCACTACATGTCAATCTCCACCAGCTTTGGTATCACTGACTCCAACAAAGCCAAGGGAATCAACTCAGTGGCTGATAAGTTGGACTCGATTTGTCTTTTTTATATTCAAATGGATGAAATCTTTGCAAAGAAGGCCAACATCAACCCCCTAGCCACTTTTGATGCCCAACAATCTGATTCAGTTGAGGCTGAGGACTTGGCTGGGGATGCTCAGCCTAGCAATAGTGATCACAAAGAAACCTATGAGTGGCCCCCATCCAATTCCAAGGACAATATTCAAATACAATCAGCTCCAATCATGTCTACTTCTGTGTTGATTGGGGATTCAAACCCAACCTTGGACCCCTCCCCTCCTTCTTTAGATTTCTCTCTTCCTGGGGTGAAAGAACTGGAGGACTTGGCCAATGAGGAGGATGTCATTCCTGTATCACCATTGCCATCAAAATCTGCTCAAGTAAGGAACCAAGTTCTTTTCTTTTCTTTAAAGTTAATCCTGACTGATTTTGATTCAAAAGAAACAGGCTCATCCATTCCCAAATGGCCAAAACCTCAAGCCAATGGGGCCTCTTACATCCCCTTCAAATGAGAGCAATCATGTTCCCACACAAACCCCCTCTGCAAAGGGAAAGCAAAAGGCCTCCAATTCAATAAACATCAACCCCAATAGCATTCAAAAGAGGAGAAACACTTAAAACTTTTTGGGCTTTGAGGAGATCATGCAGAAGCAAGATTCAAGTAATCCCATTGGATTCTCCTTGCTGTCAAAATCTAGATCATTCCTATTCCCCTCTGAAAAACAGTTAAATCACAAATTGAATCTGAAAAATTTCATTTTGAAAATGAGAAGTGGGATCTTCAACTGGCTATTGATTTTCAAAAGCAGAAAGCCAAGATTTTGGCTCATCAGAAAAAATGGGATGCTGAGTTGAAGTTGAAACAGGCTGAGCTAGAATTTCAAAAAGAGGAAAAGGAGAAGGATTGACAGCAAGCGCAACTGCAAATGGAGAGGGAACAACTGGCAACAGAAAAAAAGGATAAGTGTTCAGTAGCCATGGCATTCATTTGTAGAAGTAGAACAGTATATAAATGAAAGAAGATTAATCAAATGCTGGGCTTGTAAATATATTTGCTTTGATGAAAAACTTAAAAATAAAAAAAATCATTTTTGATTACAATGATGCTTAAGATTATTTTAACCCCACCAATAAAAAAATATTTTTTCTTTTTATTTATATTTTTTTCCTGGAGTATATTTTCCCACTCCGCAAGTCCCTGCAAGTGTTTCTAGCCATTTTGTTTATTTGCATTGACATTGCCATTCTTGTAGGAGTGGCAGTCTCCACAGCAGGAAAAGTACAGTGCTTGTACTTATTTGCTGCCCAAACCATTTTCACTACACCTTTTTGCTTGAAATAAATTCCAAACCCCAGGGCAGGAAAAAAAAAATTGCCATCTGATAATCCATATTCATCCATAGCTTCAATAAGTTGTCCATCAGATTTTTTGGTTGGAACTGCAATTAAAAAGGAATACTCAGAGATTTCACCTTTGTCAATGTGAGGTGAGTTGTAAAAAGAGTCAGATGTGAAGGTGAAATGTGGAGAGACTTCAAAGGGAGTAGGCCAAGAACCAAATTCAAGTCATGAGAAGGAGGGGATGACATTGTCCTTCATTATTTCACAGTTTGATTCAAAGGGAAGTCTGGCAAAATTGTGAAACATTTGTCCTAAAATTTGAGAGACTTTTTCTGCATTAAGATTGAGAAAATCATACACTTGAGGGGAAGATTGAATAGATGATTTCTTCACATAGCTTCCAAATAACTCAAAGGCGTCCATTAATTTTTGCCATCCAATTGCCCACATTTTTTCACCCCAAGATCTTGAGGGACAAACTGTGTTGACAAATTTTTCTGACTGGTGAAGGAAATTTGTCACAAAGTCAATGTTGTTCTTGTCTTGATCAGAAATTTTATCCAATGGGAAAAATTCAATTATTGCAACAAGACTGTTGTGATCAACTTTGGGAATTCTTTCTCAACATTTGGATGATCCTGGGATTCATAATTGGAATTCCTTCAAAATATGTTTCAGATATTTGAAAGAAAATCAGAGGTTAGGTCTTGAGTATTTGCTTTGTGCTTAATTTGATCCTGTTGGTTATTCTGATTCAATTTTGGAAGAATATGACTTAAAACATTCAAAAAGTGTTTTTGCCTATTTTCTTGGAAATATATTGAGTCCATGGAGATCAGAAATAAGTGCATCATCAACTGGAGCTGAATATAGAGCTTATCTCTCTAAAAAAGAAGAGTTAAAATGAATAAAAAAAATATTAGAAGACACTTAAAAGCCTCAAGATTATTCTCCAATCTATTGTGATAACCAAAGTGCCACAAAGTTGGAAAGTAAACCAGCTTTTCACTCCATAATCAAACACATAGATTCATATTAAAATTGAACAATAGAAGCAGTAAAGGACTAAAATTAGCATTAGAATATGCTCCAACTTCAGATTTCATTTCAGACAGAATTACTAAAGCATCAGACAGAACCAAAAATATGAAGTTTTCTATAGATATGGAGTTACTTACCCTCTATAGGATTAAGGGGGGATTTTGAGGATGTAATCCCTTTTAGGGGAAATATATGCGCAAATATTTATTATAATAGCTCATAAATATCATCAAAGGAAAGAGGATATGATCTAAACCATGATAGAAAAAAATAATCATCTAAATATGTTGAATAATAGTGAATTCATGAAGAATTCAGTCTCTACAAAATATGGCAGAGGAATGTCACTGCAACATTTGTTCAATTCAATAACTTGGATAGAAGAAAATTCAGACATTCCTAATGAAAAAAAATTAATTTCTTAAAAGGAAAATTTAGACAAGTTACATCTATTAGTTAAACATCAAATACATTAAGAAATTATGTAAAGAAGTATTTATTTATTACAAGATTAAAAATGGAATTTAAAAAGGAAAGCTAAATTCAAGATGGGTTTGAAGCCATAAAATTAGGAAACTAAATTATGTAGAGAATTTATAATTTTTCTCTGATAAATGATGCCTAGAAAGACAAAACTGCATATCAACATCAGAAAAAAAAGAAAAGAAGTGTGCATTTTTGCTATCTCTTTAGCTTGTATTTATTCAAATGGATGAGGGATATCTTTTCTATCAAAAAACATTTTTCAACCTTTTTTTCAAAATATCAATCAGTCTATTCATTTTTCATCTTTTTTTCAAAATCATCATTATATATATTCATATTAGTTTACCTAATTACCATTGATACCATTTCAACACTTCTACCCAATATCCTACAAGCCAAATACTTAATAAAATATAAAATCAAAGATATTATCAATCAAAAAGGACTTAATAAGTGTTTATTATGATTGGAGGAATCATTGAAAATGATTAGATTATTTTTCAAGCTCTTGAGTTTGAGTTTTAGTATGAATTTGACCAGCCTAAGTTGATGTTTTTTCCTTGATAATCTGTGGTTGAGTATAACATGGGAAGTCTTAGTTGAAAACAAGGATGACAGTTGAGTAAATAAATCAATTTTTTTTGTTTTGATTGAATCAATTGTAGGCCAAAAAATTCAATGAGATAAGCTCAAGATTTTGAAAGAGAGTGACATATGGAGTAGTTGGGAATTCATATCTATTTCAAGATTGGATTGAAAAAAATGATAGAAAATGAGCTTGATTGAAATTTGGAATTTTTTTTGGGTGTTTTACATTCTAATTTAATGTTTAAAAAAAATTCTACCATACCTTCCATTTTTGAATACACCCATTAAGGGTTAGGTGTATTTTAGAAACCTGAAATTTCTAATTATCACTTTTTTAGAAAAATGGCAGGTTTCTAATAGCTAATTTTCTTAATATTCAATTTCCTCAAAATAAAATAATAATTATAATAAAAAGAAAAAAATGATAAATAATAATAACCAAAAAACAATCAATAAATGATGAAAATTTGATTTAATTTATAAAATATAATTAAAAATACTAAAAAATGATAAAAAAAACAGTCAAATTACAATATAATAAATAAATGACAGAATTTTTAAGTCACCCATTCCTGAAACCCATGCAGTTTTTTTTTCTTTGAAATAATTTTCACCCAGTTTTTCCCTTAAATTAAGGCATTCTTTCAAATTATTTTGAACATTTTCACCCTATAGGCAAGTAGAAAGTGGTCCCAAACCACCATTTTTTTTGAAAATTTTTTTGATCAGGCTTAAACACCCAAAGAGTTAATCTGAAATAAAATTCAAAACATGAGGCAAAATAGTATGAATTTCTACCATATTTTTTAGATATATTTTTCTCCCCTTGAATTGAAATGTGATCTTTTAAAAAGTTAGCCAGTGCATAAAAGTTTTTAAACATTTGATATAAAGATCTTTTTTCAGCGTTTTTTTCCCTCAAATATTAAAAAAATCCAGGTAAAAAGGTTTTTGAGATCATCTTGTTGACTATCTTCAGGAATTTCAATCCAAAAGAAATTGAGAGAGCCTTAGAAAAAAACTAAGAGAATTTAAACATTTTTCAAGGATCTTTTTTCCCTTCTCATATGTGTCCAATCAAGTTTATTTATTTATTTTTATAAAGTTTTTACAAGGAAAATAGGCCAATAATTGTTCTCATAGTGTTCCATAAACAATGAATTTATTTCAATTTTGCAAGCTATATTGAGATTGTTTTGAAATCAATTGAGAAAATTAAAAACCAAAAAAATATTATCTAAAATAACCAGCAAAATTTGCAGCTAAATTCAAAAGATAAAATCAATAAATTAGATTTGATTGTAGCATATTTTCTTCCCTAATCTTTACTTTTAAGAGATCCTCTGGCCCAATATAAATATTCTCCTGGATCATTGAGATCAAAAACCTGCATTAATGCTTGCAGATATATTTCAAATCATATCCAATTCAGTATCTGGCTAAGGATCAAAATTGAAAAACAAGGAAATTATTTTCTAGAAATCCTCTCAAATAATGAGAATTATTTTGTAAGTTTTTCAATTGGCCATGGGAGTTTAATTTGGTGTTAAATAGGTCAAAAGAATCAACAATTTCAAACAACATTTTCAGGCTCATATTTTCTAGAAAAGAGGAATCCATGAGGTTAGGGGGATTTTTTACAACTATTGAAGTTAGGTTGAGATTATTCATTCCCCTGGAACATGGGCCTCTGGCATGAAAGCAGGGCTTGGTACAGGATTACTCTACTCACAGTAGCTTGTGGTGAATTTGAATGGAGATACTTTGAAATGAGAATCTAAATCAATAATTCAAGGATTAATATGCTTGGAGAAAACTTCTTTGAATTTTTTACCAAAAAGAATAAATAAATTGATTCCTTAATAAAAAGAAAAGTAGGTCTAAAAAATAGAGTCCATTATTTATTGACAAGAAGCAAGGAGGACAGAGCAGTAATTCTAATAAGGTAGCAAGTTGCAAGTTTTAATAGAAGCCCAAGGAAATAAAAGAGGGAAGGAATCATATATTTAATAAAAATTTTACAAAATAATAGATTATAAAATATAAAAAGTTTCACCAAATTGACTCAGACCCTCAGGAAAGGAGCTGTCTAATTTTGGAATTTATGTATGGAGGATGTGCAGTGCTCATATAAGACATGGAAATATGCACCAAGGTGGAACATATTATAAGATATAACATGTAGAGATGTATGTACATAAATACTTCCCAAAAGATAAGCCAATAATGGAATAAGAGATATACAAATCAATTAACATTGAAGAATATGGAAGGCTGAGAGATTTGTGTGAATATCCAAGGTAAAAGCTCTTGAGGTAGATACTGAGTATGTACCAAATTATTCCTTTTAGGGGAGATATTCCATTTGAGTTGAGGGGCTGAGTGGCAAGTGTGACACCTTCTTCAAAGCTTGCAACCTAGAAATCTTCAATTAAATTTTATTTTGTGAAATTTGATTTTTAATCTTTTGAATTTGTCATTTCCTGCAACATCAGAATTTTCTTTGGAATAATTCATTACCATTTTCACTTTACCTTGTATCATTTTTTTAAAAAAAAACTTTCTTCACTTTAGGCGGACTTTCTTCAGGTTTTACTTTTTGAATCAAGGGGCACACTATCAACCTGAACAGCATGCTGCTTGCCTCTTGTATTTTTTCCTCAGTTAGTCAATTCCATATATTTTTTTTTTTGTTTTCAAAGTAGCACATTGGTATCTTAAAAGATTCTTTATTGATTCAAACATTTATCTTGACCTTCCACCTATCGGAAAAGCTCCCCTTTTATTGTTGTATAACGTAATCATGGTGCCGTCCCATAGGTCTCAATAGCTCAGTTGGGAGAGCGTCAGACTGAAGGTAATCTGAAGGTCCAGTGTTCAAGCCACTGTTGGGACATTCTTTTCCGCGCCGCAACTCCTTTCGCCCGGTACCCATATTTTGAGCCCTCCAGCCTTTCAATGTACCGGGTGAGCGCCGCATCATGCTTCTCTTTGTCTCGACGTGATCAGTTAGAATGCTCCAATCACTTGTGCAGCAAGGCAAGCCTGCCTGGCGTCTCCTGCCGATGGGCTAATCACTGGAGATCAACAGTTAAAAATTCTTGAAACAGCAGACCCGCCTTAAACCCGGTGCATCTAGGGCAGAGATCCACCAGCCCTGTCTGTATGAGAGGATTGTTTGCGACGCCGGCCTCTTATCAATGTGTTGATCACGTCGACAGTGACATTTTCAAATTCATCACTCGTCGGCGCCTGGTCTTTATAAAGCCGGGATGAATCTACGTGAGTATATGGTGTTTGCCCGCCCATAGCTGCATACATAAATAGGTAAAGGTATGTTTAGTGGGATTCTTTCGTTTAGTCTCCTCATACATGCTCATGTGAACGAAGCATGAACTGCTTGGGGCATCGCCGAATGGATCGGTCGAAATCGAAACCAGCTCCGGGTCCGTCGTTGAATCTGCACCAACCTTGATAAAAGCAACCAAGCCGGAGCGGTTTCCGATCGTTCCTGAGCCATAATTACATACACAAGTGGATGGTGTCCCGTCGGCACAATCGAAGCTCCACTCTTGGCAGAATGATCAACGGGCAAGTAGCCGATCGCCGGAAACGTACCTCTCTGATCCTCCCACCAATACCGCTCTGGAGCCCAGTTTTTGATTTTCAGGTTATCTGCTTCCTGACTGGTAATTATTGGTATGTTATCACCCATACCCCCGAAGTCCCTCCAACAAAATCAAAAAACTCGTCCGATTTATTCAGCAACCACTCAACAGTCCCAAATTATTATCCTTTTCCATCCCAAAAACCTTCGACATGTTTGCCCACCATGTCCTAACCTCCGCAGCTATAATTTCAATAGCGGCGGGATGTCCTCTATCGGTTGTACACCAGCTTACGGAATTGAACACGAGAGTGAGTTAGGACCAGGTCTACTTCCGTCTTGGCGCCTGATCGTTTGCTCAATCGTTATCAACTCGATCGGTCATCAACTCATTAGAGCTTGAATACGTATTCAACCACTTCCTCCGACTCGGCGTCTTCGTTGCTGCTCACAATTCCAGATGATACAGTATCGGACCCACTGAAAGGCGTTTCTACGGGCTCTCAAAAAAGCTCCGGCAGCTCCTCTGAGGGGCCCAGTCCAACCACCCCGAATTCCAAGGTTGCAGAAATTGATCACCAAGCCGCAAACAAAACTGACGCGGTTGACCAACCATCATCCGACATTGCGGTGCCATCTGGCGGGGAGAAGTGCCCGCGTCCTGCCATGCCAAACAAGGTAAGCGTGGTTAGTTGATCCATCGAATTTACGACTTGGTATCGTTAATTACTTGATTATGTCCTGCGCATGCATCGCATGCATCGCAGCCGAGTAGCCCAGCTTCGTCGATCACTAAACCAAAACGAATCGCCTTCTACGCATGGTCCGCGATTGGCCTTTGGGCTTTAATAGCCTGAGTCCATACCATTCCGAGCCCAAACTGCCGTCAGGATTTGTGATCAATGTGCTTCATCTTATTGCGAAAGCAGCTTTGAAAAACAAATAGAAATTCCGGCACGGAAGATGATTCCTCCTCTTCGAAGAGCTCGGTGAATGAGGCCAAGGTAGGATGGGGCTGCAACTCCTGGGAGTAGAAGAAATGAGCTGGACAAAGCTGGGATTTTTATCCATCGTTGTTGGAATTGCAATGTGATCATTTTTTCTCCCGACGTTTGAGTGGGATATTATGCTGTACTGTCTTTCCTCTAATGTGACATCCAACTCTCTGGAGACTTTTGAAAGATACTTGCACTTCCTTCAAAGCATTTTGGTTCAGCTTCGATTTATGCGATAAGATTCTTTGTTCCTTTATTATTTTTCCCTGGAGAACTATCCATTTTTCCCTCGAGAGCCCACCCTTTACAAAATGTATATCCCCTTTTGCCATTGAAATGTCACCCTTTCCGAATTGCTTGTCCCAAATCTCTGCGCTTAATGTCCCTCTTTTCCATATATCTTGTCCCTTTCCTCAAAATCATGGCACCTAATTCCTATTTTTCTGTCCCCTTTTTTGCAAAAGCAGAAAATGATAATTTTGATCATTAAAAAAATACATATTTATAAAAAAAACAATAGATTAGTGATTCACATAGAGTTTCTGGTAAAGATACTGGAATTGATAATTGATTAAAAAAGGACCTACCTTCAAGTTGGTGTTCATGATGTTTGAACATAGGAGCTCTGAAGCTTTTAGAGGCTCTAAGATTTCAAAGCTCCATGTCTCTGAAGGTGATTGTGTTTGAGGATTTGCGGTGTAGGGGTTAGCAACAAAGCGGCAAGGTGTCAACAAGTTGAGTGATGAGGATGGCAAGGCAAGTATTGAGTAGCAAGAATAGAGGGAAAGAGACAAGAGAAGGAAAGAAAGAAAATGAGAAAGTGACAAAAGAAAGAAAGAATGAAAATGTAAGATTCAGGACTGAGAGATTTGAGTGACCAAAAGAAGAAGAGAGCCCTCTGGGTGGGATTGGCGTAAGCCAGGAACAGCCTCTTTGAGTGGCCCGTGCGCTAGTGCGGTTACGCCGGTGTTAAGTAGATAGGTGAGTGCAGGAGGCGCAGGCTTTACTGAGAGCGGGCTTGTGGTGAGTTTAAGCTGAGGATTTGACACCCCCATTGGCTGGTAAGATTTTGAGATAAGAGAAATGAGGGTTTATGACGTGGAGGAGTTTAGAGAGGGGAATTTTTGGTAGTGCTTTAGTTAATCCATCTGCAATCATGTTGCCGGAAGTTATGAGTTTTACAGCAAGATTTTTCACCTTCAATTCTTAACAAATAGCCTTGGTCTTTATATCTATGTGACAAGTTTTGGAGTTGCAACCAAACTTCTTTAATTTGTCTTTGAGTCCCTTGTTGTCAATGTGGTGTAAGCTGGGTTTGATGGACTTGGCCCACATTTCCAACACAAGTCCTCTCATCCAGATAGCCTCAAGAAAGAAGTCAACCAGCGGATTAAGTTCCGCCTCCATTGTAGAGTGAGTGACATTTTGCTGGCGGTAACTGCTCCAAGAAACAGGGGACCCAAACAGAAGAGTGAGGTAACCTGATTGGGAATGTCTTGTTCTGAGATCATTGTTCCAGGTGGCCTCACTGAAGCATTAAAGTTGAGTCTTGGGGTGTTTTACTTCCAGGACTAGAGTGAGTTGCTTTGTAGCCTTCAGATATTTCCAACAGCACTTGACCTCTTGCCAGTGATTGATCCCAGGTTGTTTGTAGAATTGAGCCAGGCTTGAAACTGCGTAGCTGATGTCCAGTTGTGTGAAGCAGGCAATTTAGTTCATCAGGAAGAAGGCTGATTGGTAGTTGATGTTGAGAGCCCTGAATTTGTTGTGTTCTTTGTCCGTAGCGGGTCAAAGGTTGAGGTGGGCTGTCAGCAGGATCAAGGAGGGGTGAAAATTGGCAAGATTGAGTTCTTCCAGTCCATGTTTGATATGCTTTGCTTGAGAGATGAAAATTTTGTTTTTTGACTTAGAGTATTCCATCCCAAGAATGATATTGGGCTTGTGTGCGGTAGAGTTGGGAAATTGATGGAGGAAGTTTTCTTTGAACTTTTTCCCAAGACTGACAAGGATGAGATAATCAATGTGGAAGAAAATGATTGATTGGCACTGCGGATTTAAATACAGACATGGATCAGTTGAGGATTTGTGAAACCCTTGACTGGAAAGCCCTTTGGTTAGGGTGTTTAAACAATTAAGTGGAGCTTATTTGAGGCTGTATAAGGATTTCTTGAGCTTGATATACTTAGATTTCTTGGATGATCCCTTGGGTGTTTTGATGATAACTTGTTCCTTGAGGGGAGCTTTGTGGTGTCAATTTATAGACACAGATTGGGAACTGCGTCGCAGCTGCGCGCTCAGCATTGGAGGCAAGCGGGCTCAGCATTAGGGTATGCAGAGTGCTCAGCAGCAGCCGCTGTTTGGATCTGCACCTAGTGGACAGGTTGGGCTCAGCATTGAATGCGGCGTGGGCGGCAATCCGCCCCGGAGATTGGATTTGGAAGGTAGTGCGCTCAACTAGGTTTGCGGGCGCGCCGATTCGGATATGTAGGGGCGGAGCAATCCGCAGGCTATGAAGGAACGGATGGAGCGCGCGTGCACGCGCGCGGATCATGCCGGATATTACAAAACACCCATGACAAGCGCAGAAAAACAGATACGGACAGGCGCGGTGCAAGGACCGCGTCATGAGAAGGACAAACCAGATGGAAGGAACGGCATACGGACGATGGGGGGAGTTTGGTACGGAGGTGGGGAGAGGAGGCTAGGGTTTCTGTTTTGGAATTGTTTTCTGTTTCCTTGTCATACTGTTATTTGCGCGTGCACTTAGGTTAGGGTTGAGGGGGAGGACTTATCCTCACTCCCAACTCCGGGTTGGAGGAGGGGAGGTATGGAATGAGGAAGGGAATCAGACCATCACATCATTGGATTGGATCACTCATCTCACCAGGAGATTAAAGGAACTCATACCGGATACACATCCAGGTGGAAAGTTCTTAGGACTGAAGGATTGGCGATTTCACTCTCTCTCTACTTTTCTTTATCTTTTTATCTCCTTATCTCTATCTCTCATTTCAAGTGCGACTCTGGGCATCCCCATCTCCTTTCAAACGCGGGAAAAACCGTTAACTTCCAAACCTTGGGACAATTATAGGGGGATAACCTCTATTCTTTCCACATCTGGGGGTCTGGCTGGGAAATAACCTTCCGTTTCTTGTCTTTCAAAGGTAGCTGGGCGCGATGTCCTATCCATACCTCCCCACAGTTGCTCCTTCTTCTTCTTCTTCTTCTCCTTCCGTTTCCGGGTCCGCTACTCCGACCCCACTCTTGTCTTCCATCCATCCTCCTCCCCCTCCCTCCGCTTGACCCAGGACAAGCTATGCTGTTCGCCCATTGGTCTCCAGTGACCATGAACCCACTCGTCCGGTTTGCATCAGGCCGCGCGACTACCCTCACATCCAATTCAACACTGCGGACGTGGAGCGATTCATCTCAAGATACGAAGGAATTGCAGATGCGGAAGGTGCATCGGACGCCAATAAGGCCCGGCTTGTTGTCCTGTTCATTATGGACAAAGAGAAGCTCCGGGATGTGGAGGAAATGGAAGGCTACAAGAATCAAGATTGGCCAAAACTGAAGGCGGAGATCCTAACGCGGTGGGGTAGGGGCAAACCTTGATTCCGGGAAAGCAATTTTGACCGGGTGGCCTTGGAGGCAAGCGTGCGCAGAGGAGTCAGAACTTGGGTGGAGCTGGCGGAGTACACCTCAACATTTGATCAGATTTATCGGTACTTGTCAAGGAACGAGGTGGTGGTGGGACAGACGGGGGCCATGAAGCGCGCGTTTCTGGACGGTTTAGGCCTTCAACTCCGGGCAAGGGTGCAGCGGCATCTTTACAATCACAACTTGTTAAAGCAGTCATTGGACGGGAGCATTGCGCTCCTTCCGGAGCTGGCTGTCATTTGCCAGGCTGTGGAGAGAGAGATTGACTTAGAAGAGCTTATTGAGGATACCGCTAAGTCCTTCCCAGCGGGACCAAAGAAATACGTCCCCCAGGTTTTGGCTCTGGCGCAATTTCCGGCCCCGGCTCCACCTACTGCCACGCGTGCTCCGGTTCCTCAACCCGCGCCTGCCCCTCCGGTAAGTGAATTGACGGAGCTTATGAAGGATTTGAAGATCTGCATGAGCCGTATGGGCCAGCAGCAGCCGCGAGGGCCTCCACCGCACATGGTGGAAGGGTTTTGGCCGCCCGGTACCTTTGTGCCAAGGGGGTGTTTGTACTGCGGGGAGAACAGTCATTGGCAATTGGCGTGCAAGGAGCTTACAAAGGATCTCAGCGCGGGATTGGTTTGAATGGCGGGGATGGGGTACATGTTTCCGATGGGAAAACAGATTCCGATGGAGCCAAGCCAGCCAACCGTAATGCAGCAGGTGCGCACACGGGGTCAGGAGGCGGGAACAACGGCGCAAGCGTCACTAGGCATTGTTACCGGTCCCGGATTGTGGCAACCATCTTGGGTGGAAGCTGAGGTAAGGGTAGTGGCAACGGAAGAAAAGGTGGCGGTGTGGAAACTTAAGAAGAGTTACCTTTGCAAGTTTTCCTGAGTTCCGGAAATTATTGGTCTAGCGTCTGTAAGATGATTGGGCGCGATGAGTTTTAAGAAGAGATAGTGATGATATGATGAAATTCCTTCGTTCCCCCAATCCGTAAGATGATGATCCTCCCCAACCCGGAGTTGAGGGTGAGGTCTTAAGTCCCCCCCTCAACCCTAGCCTAAGTACAACCACAAACAACAAGAACAAGTGATGAAATACAACCCTAAGCCGCAGAACCCTAGCCCAACCCTATCCCTCCATCCCTTGCCATTACCCGCGCCCTTTGGTATTAACGTAGCCCGGTTCGTCCTTCTCATGGCGTGGCCCTCCGCCGCGCCCTACTCGGAGCCCCCTGTGTTTCCGTCCGCGCCATCTGCGGATCCCGCAATCCGCGGGTTGGCCCACGCTTATGCCCGCGCGGGCCTCCCCAGCGCGTATAGCCCATGATTGCTCCGCCCTTGCCTTCCGGACTAGCCACCCGCAAGCTTGGTCGGGCCGGCTCCATCACTTGGTCCGCTTCTTCCGGGCGGGTCGCGGTCCGGCGCCGCCTGAGGTAGGCCCGACCCATACCTGGTGCTGAGCCCCGCAGCCCCTACTGCTGAGCCCGCAGCGACTGCTGCTGAGCCCACAGCGACTGCTGCTGAGCCCGCAGCAGGCACTGCTGAGACCCCGCGCACGCCAGATGCTGAGCCCAACCTACCCAACTGCTGAGCGCGCAGCCCGCAACGCAGCTCTCGATCCGGGGTTATAAATACAACACCACATCCCCCCCCAAGTTGAGTTCTGTCCCCAGAGGTCCTTCCATCACCACCTCGCCCCTGCCGCACCTACCAAACCACTTCCACCCCCTCCCCCAGTCCACCCCTAGCCGTCTTAGCCGCGCTCCTCCTCCGCTCCCCGCCATCGCCATGATCCCCTGCAATTACTGTGCCCGGAACGGGCTAGTCTGCACGATTGTCCCCGGTCAACGTGCCTGCGGTTCCTGCCTTCGCGGTCACCGCCGCTGCTTGCTGGGGGAGGGTATGCCACACCCTCCACCCGCATCCGGCTCTTGCCCCCAGCTGCGCAAGAGGGCCCGTCCGGACTTGTTTGTGGTTTCGGACGATGACTTGGTCTTGGAGCACTCGTGGACCCCTCCTGGATTGCCCCCTGGCCGTCCCTCCCCAAACTCGGACCGCGACTCCACCTCTCCATACCTTCGCGCTGGACCTCCCCGCAAGGAGAATTACCCAAACTTCGCGGCGTTCCGGGTGGCCATGCGGTTCTGGGCGGACTGGGTTTGAGTGACGCAAGGCGCGAGGGACCCGCGCCTTGATGAGATTCTCCGGCGTCGTGCCCCTGGTCCTCCTCCGGCTCCCGCTCCTCCTCCAGCTCCGGCTCCTCCAGCTCCGGCTCCCCCAGCCCCAGCTCCAAGCCCGACCCCTCCTCCGGCCTCCTATCACTCGTCGGACTCGGACGAGAGGCCCCCGACCCCGCGAGGCACCCCTCAACCGCCCGCGTCGCCCATTGTTATCCCGTCGTTGCCTCCTGTCAGTCCGAGCGGTCCAGATGGTCCCCCGGAGGCTGCCTTCTCCCCGGTCCCGCCTCCCCCCAACCCGCCCGAGATCCCGGACATTCCTGTCCTCCCGGCTCTCCCGCTTGCGAGGTTTGATGCAATGGCGGACAACGCGGATGGGCTAATCCAGCAATTCCTGGCGGTCCCTCAAGCCCACACCACTGATGACCGTCGGGAACTCTTGGCGGCCTTCCGAACCCTGGTCGCGGAGGATATGATGAGGACCCTCTTGACTTAGAAGGATTGCCCCCCCTTTTCCTACTATTATTATTATTATTATTATTATTATTATTTTTTTTTTCATAGTTCCTATTCCGCACCCTTTTGCAAAGAAAGACTTTTGCCGCGCCATCTTGTGAGAGCCTTGAGAGAATTCTGCGTACACGCGTTATGAGTGAGAGTGAGATTGAGAATGAGAGCAAGGTTGAGAATGAGACAAAATTGAGATCCGCGCCCCGCCCGTGCACTGAGCCAATGAAGTTTTCCAGAAGGTACCTGGTCCGCCCCAGCCAAACTACCACACAGTTCCCTGTACCCACCCTGCAATAAACAAAACAACCCTACACCAGCGCGCGCACACAGTTATCCAAGAGAGAGGAAGAGGACATAAGGGAAACGAACACTCTGGGGTGTCTAGCTGTTCTGGCTGTGAACCAGCTAGAACACCCCCTTACCAAATAAGACTTGTCCCGCGCGTGTTCCACCCATAATCCGCACCCATTACTCCAAACACAAGACAACAGGTCGAGAGAAAAACAGAGAACAAGATCCAAACCTTAAAGAAAAAGATTACTATATATATATATATATATTTTTTTTTTTTTTTTGTACCTGGGGCCTCCCCTCCTCGTCCCGCGTGCCCATCTGCGGGGCTCTTCCTCGCGTTTACGGACCCAGCTTGCGCCACGCCTGCGTCCCTAAAAACCAAACATAGCCAACACCAGTACCAATTCGCAAAACCAATTTACACAAGAAATAGGAAAACGGACATTCTGGGGTGTCTAGTCATCCCGGCTGTGAACCAGCTAGAACACCCCCTCACCAAATCAGGTTTTTGCCCTACTTGCGCCCCCCTTCTACTTGACAACTTTCCCCAGCGACTCATAGCCTTTTACTCCTCCGGGGCGGCGTGTCAAGCGCGGGCTCCTCCTCAACCGACAAACCCGACCCGCCCATTGATTCTGGACCCTCGGCTTTGTCCCGCGCGTCCGCCCCATTGCCAGCCGTCTCGTTGAAGGAGGTGGAGCCGCGTGCGAAGAAGCGCTTCACGTGCAAAGCCGCTGCCTTCCGTTTGAGTGGCGCCCCATCCAATTCCTCAAGTTGATAACTCCCGCCTTCAAACTTGGATGCCACGTGGAAGGGGCCGTTCCATCGGTTGGCAAAAAGCTTACCCCACTGAGACTGCAAACTACGGTTGTACAGCAACACTAAGTCCCCCTTCCCAACGGATCCCGGAGACAATGGGAACAGCGCTCGTCCCAGTAGCGGACCAACGCCGTCCTGGTCTTTTGCAACCTATCTGTGGCCTTTGCCAGGGTCTTGTCCCGCCGGAGAAGCTGTTCGGCGCGCGCCTCCATGAGCTCCGCAGAGGTCTTCACCTTCCACCAATCAATGCCCAAGAAAGTCTCCAGCTCGATGTCCACCGGAAGGACCGGGCACTCTCCGTAGAGGAGTTCATAAGGCAAGTAGCCCGTCAAGTGCTTGACCGATATCCTGTCCGCAAAGAGGACCACTGGAAGGGTCTCCTGCCACCGCTTCCCGTCCTTGCCACACATCTTCACCAGCGCGTCCTTGATCGGCTGGTGGCCGCGTTCAATCATCCCGGCACCCTTGGGGTAGTACTCCGTGACCGCCCAAACTTAACCCCGCAGCTCTGAACTAACCCCATCAAGCAGCCTTGGAACTCCGCGCCCCCGTCAACGGTGACCAGTCGGAGCAAACCATAACGCGCAAACCAATCTTCCTCCAAAAACTGGGCAACCCTTTCTGCCGAAAGCTTAACCAGCGGACGCGCCTCAACCCAACCCAACAAATTGTCCCGCGCGACCAGCAGGTACGCGAACTTCCCCGCCTTGATGTGAACCACGTCGAGGGAGACCCGTCCGAACAAGGCGTCCTCCCCCGTAGGGTGACCCACCTCCCTCGGGAGCCTAGAACTCCGCCTCTGACAAGCCTCGCATGACTTCACCCACTTGCGCACCGCGCGTACCACCCCCGGCCACCAGAACCTTGCTTTCACCCGCCGCCGCGTTTCAATCTCGCCTTGATGCCCAAGGTCGTCGTGAAGACACCGCAGAATCACCTCCTGGTCCCTCCTCGATGTCGCGACCACCAGGGGCACAGGGGTGCACCTCCGCCACAGTTGCCCCTCCTGCAAATAGAAGTTGGTCGTCCGCCGTTTTGCCCACCAAATTACCATTTCCAACGTACCTTCCGGAAATCAGAGACCCTGCAGAAAGAAGCACAACGTTGCGTAACGCCCGGACTGCTGCAGCGGAAGGGCAACCTCCGTCTCCATCATGCCCACCCGGATAACCGGAGATTCCACGTCCAAGTGTTCCGCTCCTTCAAACGGATCCTCACGCGGGTACCGCGACAGCGCGTTGGGCATTGTGAATGCCTTCCCTGGGACATGAAACACACTAAAGGCAAAGAGTTGAAGGAACGCGACCCACCTAGTCATAGGGGCGTTTGGCAGCATCGGCGAATTGATCATCCGCGCCAGAGCCTCCGCGTCCACCAAGAGTTCGAAATTCACCCCCCAAAGCAAATGCTGCAGCCTTTGCACGATCTTGGTGACCCCGCACAGTTCCAACTTCGGTTGCAAATACCGACTCTCCGTCGCGGTGAAGGTTACGGATTCATAAAGAACCAGCCTATCCTTACCATCCTCCTCCCGCGCCGACTTTGCTAGAGTCAACGGCCAGGCGGATCCCTCCCAAATCATAGTCAAGGTCCCGGAGGACAATGTTGCGCCCCAAAATCTCCTTGAGCTTCGCAAAGGCAGCGTCACACCCCGCCGTCCACTCCCACGCCACACCCTTACGCGTAAGTGCCCGCAGCGGACTTGCCACCTCCGCAAACCGCTCAATGAACATGCGGACGTAGCTGCACAGCCCCAAAAACTGGAGGATATGCAAAGGCGTCCGTGGAGTTGGCCATTCGAGGACTTTATTCCGTTTCTTCTCCGCGATCCTCCAGCCGTCGGCGCCCACCACGTGTCCCAGCACCTCCAGCGCCGGCACGCAAACTGCCAACTTACTCCCTGACACCGTAAGCCCCGCCTCCTCAATTCGGAACAAGATCCGCTCCAACGTCCTTGCGTATTCCCAGACAAAGCGGCAAATCCTTGGGGCTTCCTCCAACACTGCGCCCCCGTAGTCCGTCTTCGGCCCCTTGATCCCCGCATTGTCAATGAAGATCAGAGCCCCCTCCGGGATGTCGTCCCGTAGTATCCACGTCATCTAAGCCTGGTAAACTGCCACCAAGTTTGTCGCGCCCTGCGGCAGCCGCGTCAACTGCATTCGTCGCAGCCCTGTTTCAAACGCGGTTGACGGCCGCGAATTGGGGTGGAGCTCCCGCTGATTGTACCCCCCATCACATCAACCAGTCTGTAACACGCGCGCCCCACCATCGATTCCAAGAATTTGTCCACCCGCGGCGGCAATCCCGCGTCCCGGATGGTGAATGAATTCAGCCGCTGCAGGTCATGGATGATCCTCAGCGACTTCCCGTCCTGTTTAACGACCGCAAAGATTGGGCTAGAGTAGCTCAACGTGGACTGCTCGTACAAACCCGTTCTAATGCCCTCCTAAACCAGCTCCAGAAAGGGCTCCCATACGGTCCGGGGAATCGGAATTGGCTTGATTTGCCAGGGTTCGTGCGGCACCGTGGGGATTACGTAGGGGTCGCCGATTCCTCTTTTCAACAATCCGCGCTTGTCCGGCCCGAAGGCAAGGGCCTTCTCGCAAAGCACCAATACCGATGCCAGCAAATCCTTTTCCTCCGCACTCAACCACCCCGCCGGCCCAAAGTTAAGCACTTCGATCCTTTGATCCGTGATCCGCGCTGACCGGGTTACCCACCCCGACGTCTTCAATGGACTTACCCAGGGATCCCAAGACCAGATGATTGGTCTCAGGGGCCCGTTCAGCCCCTGTGGCATTGGTTCGTTCCGAGGCCGGACCTTTCGCGCCACAGGCTTATACCGCCCCGCGTTACACCTAACCATCCGCACGCGTCTGTCGTCGTCGTCGTGGATCCTGGCAACAATCAACCCGCGGCTTTTGCCTTTGCTCACAAGCGTGGCACTATGGTAGGGTTTTTGAAACGCGGTACCTCCCGGTGACGCATACCAAGGAAAAGAACTCACTTCTGCCGCCCGCGCCCTCTGCGCGCTTCCCTCCCCCCCTTGCTCCTCCCTAGTCGGCCGCCCGCGCGAGACCAGAGCCTGTCCCGCGCGGTTGCCGCGGTAGACTAGGCAAAATCCCCCGTGAGGCGGCCCTTGCAGCCGTTCCCCCCGTCGGATTCCGTCTCCTCGCCAGCCGCCGCCGACCGCACCCACTTCCCTTTCCCGTGGTCGGAGATCATTGTCTCGAACTTGGCCCCGGATGCGTCCTCTACCGTCAGCGCCTCTGTCCCTTCCTCCTTGTTTAACGCCATCCGGGCCCGGAACCCAAACATAAACGGTCGACCCAAAATCATGTCGCCGCACTCCACCGAAAGGAATGACAGCGGCTTACAGACCTTGGCGACCTCCACCTCCTCTCCTTCCACCACCCCGTCCACCTAACACTCTCCACCGTTGAGCGCCCGCAATCCCATGGTGCACTTCCTCCGGACCAACCCCAACTTGTCTACCAATTTCGACGGGAGCAAGTTAACCATCAACCCGCTGTCCACCATTGCCCACACCTTCCGATCCGCAATCTTCATCGAGACGTAGGCAAGCGGGACCAACACAGCCTTGGGTGGGCACGACTCGCGTTCCCCCCCTTCCTCCGCCGCGTTCACGCGCTGCACCGTTGCCGGAACCCTGCCGCGCCCGTACTCCCTTAGCGCCTGCACCATCTCTTTGACGACCACCAGAGAGACCGCAGACAGCTCCCGTAGCGTGAGAGGAACCGGCATCTTGCTCCCCATCACCCGCCGCACCACTTCCGCGGCCTTCCTTCTTCCTCCGGAGCCGGCCAACGGCGTGTTGCCCAACGGTCATTGCGGACCAGTCGTCGGGGCTTGAGTCTTCAGCCGCTCCTTCACTTCTACCTCCACCTTCTCTGACAAGATTTGCTTGTCCGCCGCCAACGCCCTAACCTCCGCCTCCACTCGCGGAGCTTGCCACGTGCCGGGCCCGGTGACAATTTCAAGCGACACCCAAGCGGCCCCTGCAGACTGCGCTCTTGTCCTGACCTGGTTCAATGGGGACGGGTGGTCGGGCCCAAGACTTACCGGCTCACCCGTTGGAAATATGAAAGTCAATCCGGACGCGCGGACCAATCCCTCGTCCATATCCCTGGTCAACTCCGCGCAACCCGACCGCCAATGTCTCCTGTTGCCACAATATGTACAGATTTGGGCTGGGAACCCTCCCGAGAGTCCGCTACCAGGCCAAGGACCCCCCCCACGTGGGGCGGCTCATTGCGCCAAGGAGGCGGGGGAGGAGCCATTGACTGGATCGTTGGCTGGGCCGCGGGCTGTGCCGCGGGCTGCGCCATTACCCGATTGAGGAGTATCCGCAGATCCTTCAACATGTCCGTCATTTCATTCACCGGTACCTCCATTGTACCCGGCCGACTCGTCGTGGATGGGCCCGCGTGTAGTTCCTGCGCTGGAGGCGGGGCTGAGGAAGCCGCTGGTCTCTTTGAGGCTGACGGGAACGCCCTAGCCGTGTCCTCAATCAGTTCCTCCAGATCAATCTTGCTCTCTACCGCCACGTTGATTGCCCTCAGGTCCGGGAGAAGGATGACACTCTGGTCCACCGACCGCAATACCATCCCGTGCTCAAAGAGGTGCCGCTGAACCCGCACGCAAAGTTGTGGCACGAGCCCGCCCAAGAACGCCCGTTTCATTGCTACCGTCTGACCCGCCACCACCTGGTTCTTCGCTAAATAACTATAGATACGGTCAAACAGAGATTTGTACTCGGACAAATTGTTCTGCATCCGCACCCCACCTCGCCAGATTGCATCCGCCGCCGCCCGCTTGAAATCCATTTCCCAAAAGAGGGGTTCTTGCTTTCCCCACCTCGCCATCATCTCGCCCCGGAGCCTAATCCAGTCCCAAGCCTCGTAACCGGCCATATCCTCCACATCCCGCAGCTTACTTTTGTCCGTGATGAAGAGAACAATGGTGCGGACCTTGTCCTCGCTCGTCGCGTTTTTGGAGTCCGCAATATCCTTGAACCTCGCAAGAAAACGCCCAATATTGGCAGTGTCGAACCAAAGATGGGGGAATTTCTGCGGCCTAAGCCATACCCACCGTGGGGCCTCGGCCTCCTCCGAAGGCTCCGACCGAGGGGGGGCAAAGCCGCCGGTCCGAGTGGTGGGAGGTGGGGGAGGTGTTGGTCCGCCAACTCCCGCCCGGGGGGGAAATGGGGGAGGATTGGTCAATCCTGGAGTAGTTGTCGGCAACATTGCGTACGCTATCTTTGAGAGACTGAGACGAAAGGTGATTTCCCGGCCAGACCCCCAGATGTGGAAACTTAAGAAGAGTTACCTTTGCAAGTTGTCCTGAGTTCCGGAAATTATTGATCTAGCGTCTGTAAGATGATTGGGAGCAATGAGTTTTAAGAAGAGATAGTGATGATATGATGAAATTCCTTCCTTCCCCCAATCCGTAAGATGATGATCCTCCCCAACCCGGAGTTGAGGGTGAGGTCTTAAGTCCCCCCCTCAACCCTAGCCTAAGTACAACCACAAACAACAAGAACGAGTGATGAAATACAACCCTAAGCCGCAGAACCCTAGCCCAACCCTATCCCTCCATCCCTTGCCATTACCCGCGCCCTTCGTTATTAACGTAGCCCGGTTTGTCCTTCTCATGGCGCGGCCCTCCGCCGCGCCCTACTCGAAGCCCCCCGTGTTTCCGTCCGCGCCGTCTGCAGATCCCGCAATCCGCGGGTCGGCCCACGCTTATGCCCACGCGGGCCTCCTCAGCGCGTATAGCCCATGATTGCTCCGCCCTTGCCTTCCGGACTAGCCACCCGCAAGCTTGGTCGGGCCGGCTCCATCACTTGGTCCGCTTCTTCCGGGCCGGTCGCGGTCCGGCGCCGCCTGAGGTAGGCCCAACCCATACCTGGTGCTGAGCCCCGCAGCTCCTACTTCTGAGCCCGCAGCGACTGCTGCTGAGCCCGCAGCAGGCACTGCTGAGACCGCGCGCACCCCAGATGCTGAGCCCGACCTACCCAACTGCTGAGCGTGCAGCCCGCGACGCAGCTCTCAATCCGGGGTTATAAATACAACACCACAGCGGTCTCCAATAAAATGGAGGTGGATGCGAAGGAGCAACTCCCGTCGGCCGTTCCAAAACCGGCCACGCGCGTGACCAGAACTGAGGCGCCGGCAGCAAATCCTGTAGGGAAGAAGAAAGCGGCGGACATCGTGCGTAGGGTGATGGGGAACAAGACTCCAGTCCCACTGACCTTGCGGGAACTGGCGGCCGTGTCTCCGGTGGTGGTAGACAAGATGGTTCAGGCGTTGCGGGATTGAGGTCAGGGCAGGGTACCTCAGACGGTGCAGCGGGTTCATGTGGCGCGAGGAGTGTGAGTTGAAATCGGTTTCGAATCGGCTTGCTTACGTTCTGATGGTCATAGCGGGAAGGAAGGTGTGGTCTTTGGTGGACAGTGGTTCAATGGTGAACCTGCTGCCATCGCGGATGGTGGATGATTTGGGGTTGGTTTGGCCAAAATGCGCAATGGGTCTCCGCGCGCTTAACGGAGGGGAGTGTTGTGTGGATGGGGTAGTCGAGGAGGAGGAGGTCAAGGTTGCAAGGGTCCGTAGGCCTCTTTCTTTTCTTTTGGTTGATTGTGGGGATGTGATTTTGGGAAGGCCGTTCATGTTTGGGTTTTGAGCACAAATGGTTTTTGATCCGGGAGCGGGAACGGAGGTGTTGAAGGTGGAGGATTTGTCTGGCGGGAGGTTTGAGACAACAATCTGCGATCACGGGCAGGGAAAGTGGAGGAGAGTGTTGGAGTATGAGGAGGAACCGGACGCGGCGGTTGCAACCAGTTGGGGGGGGGGGAGGTGGTGGGGGTAGGGGATAAGTTTTGATTTGGTGAGGGGGTGCTCTAGCCGGTTCACAGCCGGAAAAACTAGACACCCCAGAATGTTTGTTTCTCTATGTTTCTTTCTTATCTGGATTGTGGGGTCTTTGCTGGCTTGGGGTTTTTTCAGGAAACGCGGGCGTGGCACAAATCCGGGTCTGTGAACGCGAGGACAAGCCCCGCGGAACCAGGACGCGTGGGCAATCCCGCGGATGGGGGAAGCGGACAAAGAGCAATTTGCGGGTGGCCTACGGGTGTTGCGCAAAAAAAAAGGTGTTCTTTTCTATTTTTCTTCTCTGTTGGTTTCTTTTTCTCTTTTTCTTTTCTCTCAGGATATCTCAAGGATGGGTGGTTGGTATGGGAATAAGCTTGATTTGGTGAGGGGGTGCTCTAGCCGGTTCACAGTTGGGACAACTAGACACCCCAGAATGTCTGTTCTCTTACTCTCTCTCTCTCTCTTCCCTTACGGTGGCGCGCGCTGGTGTTTTGGTTGTTGTGTTTTTTACAGGAAGGGTACGGAGAACTTTGTGGCAGTTTTTCTGGGGCGGTCCAGGTGCCTCTTTTGGAACGGCTAGTCACTTACGGTCGCTCACAAAGAAAAGCGCGCGGACGCGGACTCAACCTCAAGCTCACTCTCAGCAAGCGCGGTCGCGCACTTTTTCTCAGAAGGTTAGGACCTCGCGCGGATACGTGTATTTTCTTAATGAAAAGGAAGCGCGGTAAAACCAAAAAGAATAAAAGAGGAAAGGAAGAAGGGAAAGGGGGGGCGATGCGCCTAAGCCATCTTCATCATTTCCTACATTTCCACCCTTGAAGACGCCAGTAAAGCCCGGAAAGACTCCAGGAGCTCGCGCCGGGATTCCAAGGATTGAGCGCCGGGGATCGCGAGGAAGTCCCGAAGCATCGTGGTCGACCTTTCCGCAAAAGCCTCAAAGCCGGCCGCCGGGAGCGCCGTTACAATTGGAATTTCCGGGATCTTGGGAGGGCTGGGGGGAGGAGCGGCCGGTGAAGATGGGGCCTCCGGGGAACCAACCGGGGGGCTTGGTCCAGCTGGAGGTGATGACGGAACAACAATGGGTGATGGAGGCGGAGGGACGTCGGGGGTTGCAGGCCTCTCATCCAAGGCCACTGGTGGCGTGGGCGGTGTTGGCAGTCGTGGAGGAGGAGGAGGAGTTTCTGGCGCGGCGGCGGGTCTTCCAAAAAGCCTTGGGTCTGGTACTGTTTGGTTCACGCCAACAGCGGCAGCCCAAGCATAGGTCGCTGCGCGCCATTCCTCCAAGGTTTTGTATTTGCCTGTTGCGGAGGTCCTGCCCGGCGGAGTGGTGATGCCAAGTTGCAGCTCATGTGGGGGGGGGGTGGTGAGTGATGGAGCTTGGGGGCGGTGGGATGGAGGTGAACTGGGGGGTGTCCGCAAGCCCTCCAAGATCAACTCGTCATCCAAAACCACAAACGGGTCCAGACAAGCCCTCTTGCGCGGCCTGGGGCAAGAGCTGGATTGGGGGGGAGCTCGGGGCATGCTGTCGCTAAGCAAGCAGCAACGGTGGCCGCAACGGCAAGCAATGCAGGCGCGTGGACCAGGGACAATCAAACATGCGTGCCCGTTCTGGGCGCAGAACTTGCATGGGAGCATGTTGGCGATGATGTGGAAGGAGGACGGGGGAAGGCGGTAGTGGGAGTGGTGGGGGTGGTAGTATGGTGAAGCAATAGGAAACTTCTGGGGACAGAACTCAAGTTGGGGGGGGGGTGGTCTCAATTTATAGACACGGATTGGGAACTGCGTTGCGGCTGCGCGCTCAGCATTGGAGGCAAGCGGGCTCAGCATTAGGTTATGCGGAGTGCTCAGCAGCAGCCGCTGTTTGGAATAACACCTAGTGGACGGGTCAGGATCAGCATCAAATGCGGCGTGGGCGGCAATCCGCTGGTGGGTGACGGAGCTTGGGGGCGGCGGGATGGAGGTGAACTGGGGGGTGTCCACGAGCCTTCCAAGATTAACTCGTCATCCAAAACCACAAATGGGTCCGGACAAGCCCTCTTGCGCGGCCTGGGGCAAGAGCTGGATTGGGGGGGGAGCTTGGGGCATGCTGTCGCTAAGCAAGCAGCGACGGTGGCTGCAACGGCAAGCAACGCAGGCCCGTGGACCAGGGACAATCAAAAATGCGTGCCCATTCTGGGCGCAGAACTTGCATGGGAGCATGTTGGCAATGATGCGGAAGGAGGACGGGGGAAGGCAGTAGTGGGAGTGGTGGGGGTGGTAGTATGGTGAAGCAATGGGAAACTTCTGGGGACAGAACTCAAGTTGGGGGGGGGGTGGTGGTGTCAATTTATAGACACGGATTGGGAACTGCGTTGCGGCTGGGCGCTCAGCATTGGAGGCAAGCGGGCTCAGCATTAGGTTATGCGGAGTGCTCAGCAGCAGCCGCTGTTTGGCATTGCACCTAGTGGACGGGTTGGGCTCAGAATCAAATGTGGCGTGGGCCTCAATCTGCCCCGGATATTGGATTTGGAAGGTAGTGCGCTTGACTAGGTTTGCGGGTGCGCCGGTTCAGATACGTAGGGGAGGAGCAATCCGCGGGCTATGAAGGAATGGATGGAGCGCGCGTGCAAGCGCACTGATCATGCCGGATATTACCAAACACCCATGACGGGCGCGGACGAACGGATACGGACAGGCGCGGGGGCTCCAAGTAGGGCGCAGTGCAAGGACCGCGTCATGAGAAGGACAAACCAGATGGATGGAACGGTGTACGGACAACAGGGGGAGTTTGGTACGGAGGTTGGGAGAGGAGGCTAGGGTTTCTGTTTTGGAATTGTTTTCTGTTTCCTTGTCATACTGTTATTTGCACGTGTACTGAGGTTAGGGTTGAGGGGGAGGACTTATCCTCACTCCCAACTCCAGGTTGGAGGAGGGGAGGTATGGAATGAGGAAGGGAATCAGACCATCACATCATTGGCTTGGATCACTCATCTCACCAGGAGATTAAAGGAACTCATACCGGATACACATCCAGGTGGAAAGTTCTTAGGACTGAAGGATTGGCAATTTCACTCTCTCTCTACTTTTCTTTATCTTTTTATCTCCTTATCTCTATCTCTCATTTCAAGTGCGACTCTGGGCATCCCCATCTCCTTTCAAACGCAGGGAACTGTTAACTTCTGAACCTTGGGACAATTATAGGGGGATAAACTCTATTCTTTCCACAGCGTGCAGAAATGCACTCTTAAAATTGAACTGAGAGATTGGAAGTGAATGATAAAGAATGTAGAGAAGTGCAATCCTGAGTGAAGCAGCCTTTCCCATAGGGGAAAACATATCTTGATAGTCCAGACCGTAGATTTGATTGAAACCTTGCACGCACAATTGACTCTTGTAGATGAGAGGATCCCTGTGGCAGTTTTCCTTTAAGCGGTAGACCCAAGTTGTGTTCAGAGGATTGGCTGGCTTGGGTCCGTTGTAATTGTCCCAGAATTTCATGTTTTCAATTCCATTCAATTCAAAATCCATCAAATTTTCCCAATTTTTGGCATCCTGACATCTCTTGGCCTTTTTGTATGATTTGGGCACATAGTAGTGGTGATAGCCATAGCAATTGGGAGGCTTGAGCATAGATTGGTTGTGTAATAATCTGGAGGGAACCAGTTTGTTGGAAAATTCTTGAAAGGATTGAGAGACTTTCTTGCTGGTGTTGTTGAGAGAATCAGGTTCTGAGAAGCAAGTTTTGTTGAGTAATGAGTCAGGGATAGCTGCTGGTGAGTCACTTCAAGTGGGAGTGTCAGACAGAATTGGGAAATCAATGTCAAGAGGGGAGATTTTTTGAGAGTTTTCTATCAAGGATGAAAAGTGATGAGATTTGATAACTTTAATGTGTTTTGAGGATATAATGGAGTTGTTGGGTTTGAGAATGCAATAAGACAGGAGATTGGGGTTGAAGCCTATGAGAGTGCCTTTGAGTCTGCAATTGTTGAATTTGTTCCCATGTGGAAGCTTCATGCTCAAATGGACTACCTTGAAGACTAGAGGGTGGAAGTACTTCAGGGGTAGAGTCTTTTTTGTGAAGGCTTCATACAGGGATTTCTTATTTGGGAGTTTTGGGATTTGATTGAGCATGAGAGTAGAAGCGTTAGCAATTTTGGCCCAAAATTGAAGAGGAATCTTGGAAGAGCAGAGATTGGTTCTGATGGATTTGGCTATGGTACAGTTGGCGCGCTCCACCCATCCATTGTGTTTGTGGTGGTATGGTTCAGTTATGATGTGCTGGATGGACTTTTTTTAAAGAAGGAGATGAGCTCACAAGAAGTGAATTCCCCTCCACTGTCAGTGCAGATGGTGGAGGGAAGGTTTCCTTGTTTTTGATTTTCAGATCTAAGAATGGATAACAGATGAAGACTGGTGTCAGATTTTTAGCAAAGAGGGATAGCAGATACGTACCCAGAGCAGCTGTTGACAATGGTCATGATGTACCTCATCCCGTTGCGGGATTCTGGATTAATTGGTCCCATAAGATCAATATGGAGCTTTTTGAAGGGCTTTGAAGCAGGGTTGGCTTTCTTATTGAAAGGGGTTTTTGTAATTTTGGAAAAGGTGCAGTCGGAAAATTGGAAATTGTCAATTAGGGAATTGGGAATCTTTGTTTTGATGTTCTTCAATTGGTGAGGGCTAGCGTGACCAAGGGATTGGTGTAGGTAGATGAGTTTGTTGTTGTCAATAGTTTTTTGAGTGAGGTAGCTGATTCTTGAGTTGTTTCCAATTTAGCAGGGAAAATTGAGCGCCAAAAGATTGCATGGAATGAATCCTTCAAAGGCCGTGGTTCCTGAGTGAAATAACTTGAAGGAGTTGCCTTGTGCAGTGATCAAGCATTGCTTTTCAGTGATAAAGATGACGGTGCTGACAAGATTGATGACAAGGTATGCCACAAACAGACAATTGGAGAGTTGAATGCAAGAGTTTCTCCAGGTCAGGATGACTTTGCCTTTTCCTTTGACAGTGAGGTTGGCTCCATCTTTTCCAGTGCTAATGTTTTTGCCTTTGCTTTCTTGCAGTAAGGTGAAGTACTCAGTTGAGTTGAACATGTGGCACAACGCTCCCAAGTTGAGGATGATGCAATGGTTGGTGTTTAGTTTGTTAATCCACGTAGTGAGGAGAGTGTGGTAGTGAGCTACCTCATGGTTTGTAGGTTTCTTTTGGGCTCTCCATTTGGACTGGGATTCTTTCCAGCAGTCTGGTGAAAGGTGCTTGTGTTTGTGCCAGAATCTTTCCTTGGGGTGGTCAGTAGCGTTGGGATTGTGGTAGCCTTGTTTGCAACGTTGTGCTTTGGGACTGGAAGTTTTTGACTTGTTGGTGACAAGAGCGGTTTTTCAAACTGGAGCCTTGGTGAGTTTGGATTTGGATTCATTTTTGAGTTGTGTGAGATGGTTGAGGACAAGATCAACAGTGACTTCCTTGTCCAAATGCATTATTTGCTGCTGGAGCAAGTGGAGATATGAAGGAAATTTGAAAACAACTAAGTAGGCCAGGATTTCAGTAGGAAGTTCAATGCCAAAATCAATCATCTTTTTGAGGGATATTTTGATGTTGGTGATGAAGGAGACAATGGAATTGGGTTTGAAAGGTTGGTAGAGGAAGGCCTTGGAGAACCAAGCTCAATTTGCGGTTTGAGATGATGCAAAACTTTCCTTGATGGTCTTTCAGAGATCCTTGGCGTATTTTATATTATCCTGGCTAACTACATTGTTGTGGGTAGTGGAATTGATTTTGGAAAGAATTATGACACAAGTTTTGAGATTTTCAGCAGGGCTGAGAGGTTTGCTATTGTCTTTAAGAAGTTGCTTGACTCCCTTGAGTTCAAGAAGGATGGAGATTTTTTCTTTTCAAATTGAGTAGCTTTTGTCTTTCAGATTAGGAAAAGCTTCAAGAGAGGCCTTGAGCATAATTTGTTGAAAGCTGTCCATGGTGCTGGGTCCCTCCATAGTCTTGAGAAGAGTTTAGTTAGTCATTTGATTTGGCTTTTAACCATGTTGATTGAATTGAATTTGAAAGAATAGAATAATCATTTGAGAGGGACAAGACACAGTTTGGGGCACAGAAGATTGTTTGATTGAGCAAATGAAGAACATAGAAATAGCTGAAACTGAAGAGAAGGAAATCATACCAGACAGTCAAAGATTTCAGCCAAGAGGAGCAAGGAGTATTGAGGCAGATTGAAGGTGATTGCGTTTGAGGATTTGCAGTGTAGGGGTTAGGGAAAAAGCGGCACGGTGTCAACAAGTTTAGTGATGAGGATGGCAAGGCAAGTATTGAGTAGCAAGAATAGAGGGAAAGATACAAGAGAAGGAAAGAAAGAAAATGAGAAATAGACAAAAGAAAGAAAGAATGAAAATGTAAGATTGAGGACTGAGAGAGTTGAGTGACCAAAAGAAGAAGAGAGCCCTATGGGTGGGATTGGTGTAAGCCAGAAAAAGCCTCTTAGAGTGGCCCGTGCGCTAGTGCAGTTCTGCCGGTGTAAATTAGATAGGTGAGCGCAGGAGGCGCAGGCTTGACTGGAGCAGGCTTGTAGTGAGTTCAAGCTGAGGATTTGACAGTAGTTGTTCAATTGAAAGTTGGATTTAATGCTGAAATACCATTGAATTTGTTTTGCATTATGAGGACAGTGGCAAGCCCTACCTTTTTTAACATGGCTGAATTGAATGACTACATTAATAGTTCCATAAAAAAAGCTGCAGAAAACAAAGTTTTGGGTAATTAATCATTGGAAGCCCCAATTGCCTCCTCATCTAGGGTGACAATTGAGGAACAAAATGTTTGACAAATTGACATGACCTTTGGTGGTGAGTAAGATTTCATGTTGCTCTGGTCTTTGCCTGATTAAATTTGATGGAAACTGAACTATGACTATGTAAATATGACTATTTTACTATGACAGATCCACTTCACCCACCTCCTGTGAGAGCGTTTCCCACTAGGTAAGAGGCACAAAACTATTTTCATACATGGGAAATAAAGCATTGTTACGCTTTAACAGTTTTCAACTCAAAGCGTGATAAATATGTGGATTTAGCCTGTGATAGACATGGTTTTTACTCTGGGAAATTGCTCACAAAACAGAAAAGAAAAACTCACACAAGGAATGTTGGGTGCAAATTTTTAATCTGTGCAATTTTCACAAAGGCAGACCCCTTGTGGTGAATCTCCTACAGACATGATCAAAATAAACTTCAACTATCTCCATACCCCTCAGTGAATCCTATCCTGAGGAGACTCTACAGTGTGGCCTTAGTGAATTTTAAAGAAGCATGAATGATGGGCTCAATAATATTCAACTGAAACAAAAATTGAGCAATATTGATGGCAGCAAATATTTTGATGACTGAAAAATCTATAACACTAAGTGTAAGGTAGCACTTGCAGAACTAAAGAGAAAAAAGTGTTATGGAGGTTCTCTGAAGAACTTGGTGATTCAGGTTGGGTTAATCAAGCAAAATTCAGTGGAGAGGTTCACTTGGAGGCCCTTTTCTTGGCTCAACCCAAGTAATTAAAGCTTTTCAAGCAATTCCACCATATTGCTATGTTGGATTGTAACTATAAAAGAAATAAGTACAAAATCCCCTTATTGCATGTTGTAGGAATTACAGCCAACCAAAGAACTTTCACAAAAGCTCTAGTTTTTATAAAAAGAGAAATTTTTGAGTTCTAAAGTTGGTCTGTAAATGCACTAAAGGAGCTGGCTTATGATCCTGAGAGACTTCCCAAAGTCTTTGTGAAGGACCGTGAAAAAGGCCTTCTTTGTGCTATAGAACAAAGTTCCCCTGAATCAATAAGACATTGTTGTGAATGGCACTTGTCTAAAAACATACAAGAAAACCGTAAAGTGCACTTTAATAATGATTTTGACGGGTGGCATAGCTTTATGTCTCTGTGGGCTAAGTATGGGGCCTCAAAAATCAAGGAGGAGGCAGAGGTCAATGATGTGGAACTTAGATTAAGTGCCAAATAACTGCCTCTACTGTTAATGTTCCTAGCTTTGGGTTGCTTACATTATGACTTGTATAAAGTGTTTTTTGGCAGACTGTGAGGATGTGCTCAAGTATATGGATCATAACATCTTCTATATCAAAGAGACTTTTGTAACGGCTTGGAATTGCAAAAACCCCAACTTTGGAAATAAAACAACATCTTGGGTTGAAGGGGCCCATGCTACTCTCAAACAATTCCTTGCAAATTATTTGGGAAAAATTTTGGATGTTTGGCAAAACCCAGAGGGAACATTTTCCAATAAAATTAAATTGGTTTGGGCTATGCTTTAAAAATATTGAATTAAGAGAGGAATAGTTCTTCCTACTGAACTGTTGCCATTGGGGTACAAGGTTCCTTTAGAGGCAATCAAACTTGTTGTGGAAAAATTTGAGAAATTAAAGCAGAACCATCATGGGGAAGTCTGCACCAAGTCATACTGCAAGACCATGGGTTTTCCCTGTTCCAACAAAATAGGTGAACTACTAGCATTCCAAGGATCTGTTGTGCCTGAGGATGTTCATCCTCAGTGGAGCTTGGATGCCCTTGAAGTTCTAGTTCTGTAAGTTTTTTTAAGTTGGATTGTTGGATTTTTCAAATCACTTTGTGATTAATGCTTTTATATAAATGCTTTTTGAATGATGATTCCTACTTTACTAAAATTTGATACTTTTGAATTTTTAAAGGTTGATGTTGATCAAACAATCAGAAATTCTCAGTTACATGAGAAGCTCAATGCAATGATCTTGGGATACCCTGAAGAAGATCATTGCAGGCTTTTGAAGCACTTGATGATGGAGACTGCAGATTATCAATGAAAGCCAAGACTTTAAGCTAAAGTCTTGCAATCAAGCATAGGACGTCCAAAAATTACAGATACCCACAGAGATCATTCTTGATTTGAACACTTTGAGAAGAAAATTAAGTGGGAAAAGAGAATTAGAGGGGCACCAAATAAGAAAAGACAAAAGATTGTAAGACTTTTCTTTTGTGAAATGTTCATTTTTTTGGTTTAATGAACTGATGATGATATGATGTTAATTGTTAGTCAAAGTACACAGGATCAGAATCTGAATTTCATAGTTCAGAGGAAGGGACTGAGAGTGAATTTTCTTCACTTCATTTGGATTGGGAATCCTCTTCAGGGGAAGATTATGTGCAGGAAGCATCAACCAGAAGCTCATCTTTGGTGAGTGTTGATGTGATTAATTACTGTTATTAGAATTTTGGCTGATTTGGGTTTGATTATAGGAAACCAAATTGAAATAAATCAATCAAATACCTGAGAAATTAAATAAGTTCTTGGGTGAGGTTTGGGATCCAACTGGTGATGGTAATTGCCAATTTAGAGTTTTTGCTAAATTGCTTGGGTATGATGAACATAGTTGGTTTAAAGTGAGAGAGGAAATGACTGAAATATTTGAGAAACATAAAGCATGCTACATTAAGATGCTTGGGGGTAAAAAGGAGGTAGAAAATATTAAACAAAGACTTGATGTTTAAGACATCAATGCAAAGATTCCCTCTTCAAAATGACTGGCTAAGTTAGATATGGGTCAAATGAAAGCAGACACATATGCGAGACCTATATGTCTCATTTAATTGGAGTCATGTGATACTTCTACTCCAATGATAAAAGGTGTTACAGATCAATCAGAGCCTATTTATATTTACTTTTTCAACAATACCCACTGGGTTCTATTATTAATTCAGGGAGAAATGATTGAAATGCCACCCATTGTAGCAATACCCTCTGCTTTCATTTTGAAGAAAGCTTCTGGTTGGGTTGATCATCTCAAAGATCAACTGCATGTGTATTCTAGATTATAGAATTCAATTATAGACATCATTTCATCATTGGTTTTCCATATGACTTTTGATTCTGATTCAGCTAACTTGTAATACTATTAATATAAAGGGTTATCAAATTTTGAAAATAATTATGTTGGGTGTTTTGAGTTAACATCATTATGATGAGTGCTTTGAATGAGGTTTTATTTTTAAGGGCAATGTTAAATTTGCAACCCTATGGTTGCGGACGGGTGCTAAATGCTGTTTGCAACCCATCTGAGTTGCAAATGGCTGTTTACAACCCATTTCAGTTGAAAATGGTTTTTTGAAACCTTTTTCTATTTCATATATGGGCCCTTTATATATATATATATATATATATATGGGTTATGTTGAATTCATGGCTCATTTGAGCTGTGTGGCATGGCTACATGGCTACACCTGCGCCATGCAGACCCCACAAAATTTTAGTTTGGTTGGGATGTACTCCACACGGCACCATAAAGCCGTGTGGTGGCTGCACAACTACATTTGAGCCATGTAGAGTCCCAAACGGCTCAAATGTAGTCGTTTTACCGTGCCACATAGCCAGCCCAACCACATTTGAGTTGTGTGGGGCTCTGCATGGCTTGAATGCAGTTGTGTAGCCATGCCACACAGCTGCAAGTCTGGTGGAAAAATAAAAATAAAAATAAAATAAAGGGTATAGAATAAACCAAAATAAACTTAATAAAAATACAAAAAAAAACAGAAATCAACCAAAAGATCAAAAAAGGTTGATTTTTTGGTTAAAAAAACAAATAAAAATAAGAAATAAAATAAAAATAAACACATAAAAATAAAAAAAATAAACACTGAAGGGGCCACGTACCCCCAAACAAGGCTCAAAACCTCCATGTATGGGGGTTCACAGCTCAAATAAGCCATGTATGGGGTGTATACAGCCCCCCTTGGGTTGTGTGTTGTGGAATTCAGAAAAAGCCTTCTCCTTTAATGTTTCCCAAGTTTGGAAGTTATTGATCCCTTGTGTCTGTAAACCTTGAGTGCAACTGTTCACCCCCAAACTGAGAGATAGAGAATTGAGAGTAAAGATCCTTCCAAAAACCTATGAAAACCAATGTGATCCTCCGTGATCCAATTATCAATGATATCCAGGTTGAGGGTGCAGCTCAAGTAGCCTACCCCTCAACCCTAACCTAAGTACAACCAGAAAAAAGCAAGAATAATGAAATACAACCCCTAAGCACAGAACCCTAGCCTCAACCCTATCATTCCCATCCCACATCCCATATCCATCTGTATTACCCGCCTGCCATTACGTCCACCTGGTTTTTCCTTCTCATGACGCGGCCCTTGCTCCGCGCCCAACTTGGAGCCCCCCACGCATGTCCGCATCCACCCAATGCGTAATTGCAGATATCTGAGATATATCCATGCAATCCAGATCTGTGTCTTGGGATGTGCAATCCTTCCAATCAAATCCAATCCAATCCAATCCGATCCATCCCGCGTCTCCAGATGCTGAGCCCAATTTGACTGCTGCTGAGCCCGCAGCGCAACTTGCTATGGCAAAGCCACACCCATTTCTGAGAGAGCTACCCCTGGTGAGCCCACCGCTACTGCTGCGCGTGCAGTGCGCAGCTAATTCCAACTTGCGTCTATAAAAGACCACCACATCCCCCCCAACTTGAGTTCTGTCCCCAGAGATCCACCACTATCTCACCTGCCCCCAACTATACCACCTCCCCTTCCACACTGCTTCATCAGATCCAAGAAGAAAAACACCTTGTCCACCACTCTTCACCAAACATTTCCTGCACATACTGCAGCCGGAAAGGCCTTTTGTGCCTCATCCTTCTGGGCAGGCGTGCCTGTGTCCTGTGCCAAGCCGGAAACCGCTGCTGCTCCCTATCAGAGGGCATGCTGCGCAACTGCCCCCAAGGTCACCCAGGCAAGAGGACCTGTTGCAACTCCTTTGTGATCTTGAGCAACAAGGAGATCTCAACAAATGAGTAGACCCCGCCAGGCTTGCCTTGCAACCGTCCGCAATGCGCCCCTCAAAATCCTCCATTGCGCAAGAGCCACAACTCAGGCTTGCCATTCCTCCAGGCTGGACCTCTGAGGCGCCAGGATTTTCTAAACTTTGCGGCCTTTCAGAACGCCGCCCATGAGTGGGCCGCACAGGTACAAATGAACGTACCAGCGATGGACCCAAGGATCCCCAACCCTCTGGCCACTCCTCCTCCACCACCACTGAGGCCAGATCCTCCTCCGCCGCCACCACGTCCAGCTCCTCCTCCGCCGCCCCTGCGTCCTCCCACTCCTCCAAGACCAATGCCTCCTCCGGCTTCATCTCAACCGCTCCCATCACCATCACCCACTCCCAGGTCATCACCGGAGCCTGCGCACGCGCCTTCTCCTGTGATGATTGAGTTTTCACCGGAACCTGCGGCAGCTGCAACCCCTCTGGCCGTGAATTGCAAGATCTTGGAGATCCCCCTAGTGCCGGCACTTCCCTTGGCAAGGTTTGGCGCAATGGTGAACAACGCAGACAAACTCCTCCGGCAATATCTAGTGGTTCCCTACGCGCACACAGCCAATGTGCAATGCAAGGTCTTGGCGGCTTTCAAATCCCTAGCCACGGCAGCTTGCGCAGACACGGAGGATGTGATGAGGACTTGGCTGGCGTAGGCAGATTTCCCCCCTTTCTCCCTTCTTTCTTTCATTCCATCTTGTATCCTCCTGCGCGCCTATGCAAAGATAAGGACTTTTGCCTTGCCATCCTGAGCAGCCTTTGGGCTTTGTGAGACCCTTGAGAGAAATAAGAGCCACGCGCAAGATCCGCGCTTTGAGAGCAACCCACAAGAGTGAGAAATCTGCGCCACTGAGAGTATCCAGTGAAAGTGAACATCCGCGCGCAAGATCTGCGCTTGTGAGAGCAACCCGCAAGAGTGAGGAGTATCCGCTCAAGGTACCTGGAACACCCTAGAAAAACTTCCACACAGTTCCCGGTACCAATCTACAGAGCAGAGAGAGTACAAAGAAAAACAGCCGCGCACACAACCTTCAGAGAGAGAAAGAAAAAGAATCTGCCCACATCCTTTCACACCTTCCATCTATAAGATAACCAAGAAAAATTAAAGAGATTTTTTTTTAAACACCAACCTGTTGCCAAGCTGGTGCCTTTTATCTTTGACCCACATATTTTAGGCACCATGCGCTTTCCTAGTTCCCTGAATCATCCATTGGAAATCGTCCATGAATTTTTTTCTGGAATTTAGGGCTCATCTTTGCATCAGCAGACCCAGCTACATGCCATGCCCGTAACTAAAAGAAACCATCCATAGCCAGCAATAATCCCAAAGCCAATCAAGAGAGAAGAAAATAAGAAAACAAAAATTCTGGGGTGTCTAGTTGTTCGGCTTTAAACTGGCTAGAACACCCCCTCACCAATTACAATCATATCCCCTATTCATCCATTGTTCCCCCCCAACTTGGCTGCTGTCCCCATGTGTCTTCAGTTTTTTACTCTGCCAGATGAAAAGCGCCCGCACAGGCTTGTCCTTGGAAGAAGGATCCCCGTTTTTGTCCCCCTCACTATCTGAACCTACCATCTTGTCAAATGAAGTTGAGCCCCGCACAAAGAATTGTTTTACGTGCAAAGCCGCGGCCTTCTGTTTGAGCGGAGTTCCGTTGTGGTGAATCATTTGGGACACCTTGGGAAAATAATTCAAAAATTGTGAAAAAAAAACTATCCTAGTCGCGTCAATCCTCCTCATCCTCATCCTTGCGCGTTGCTCATCCTCATCCTCGTGCATTGCTCATCCTCATCCTCATCCTTGCGCATTGCTTATCCTCATCCTCATCCTCGCGCGTCGCTCATCCTCATCCTTGCGCGTCGCTCCTCCTCATCCTCATCCTTGCACGTCGCTCATCCTCATCCACATCCTTGCGCTTCGCTCCTCCTCATCCTCATTGCGTCGCTCATCCTCATCCTCATCGCGTTGCTCCTCCTCATCCTCATCGCTTGCATCCTTGATTGCTTCCTCACTTTCATCGCGACCATCGGTTGTTAATCATGACCCTCCCCATCGCTTGGCCATGCGCCAATCATTGCCTTCCCTCTCATCATCGATTCATCCATCATGGCATCCTCATCATCACCACCATCACAGGATCATTGATCACATCAACCCCATTGCTCATCATCAAAAACATCCAGCAATGATGAGCATCATCATCATTGCGCTCACCAACTCCATCATCATTGGGATCACTCTCTCCTCTTAGATTGGACAATCAGCAGCGAACGTCTTCCTTTTTTCATTTATTTGGATGGGAAGGGGTTTTGTGTTGTTACTAGGTGTGGGAACGTCCGCACGGACCTTTGCAAGCGACAGGCTGGGGTGAGAATCTCTCACCCCAGTCTGGAAGATTGGCAGAAGGGGACCGGGCCTCCCCAAGCTTGAGCCTCATCAATTGAAAAAAAAAAAAAATTCCGCTTTCATTTGTGTTATCCAATTGTAAATAGTTACAGGGCTCTCTAGCCTATTAAAGGAGGGGCTCTCCCCTGAATTTTTCCATCATCAATTCTTTCCACTAATAAGAATTATGAGCCCCTGATCCAAGAGCTCCTTCCTTTGTGAAATTGATCACTTATCCAGATATATCTTTTGATTATCCCTTGATCCTTATCCCTTACCCTTGAATTTTTTTAAGTCCAGAACTCTGATCTGCCCTTCTGTGGCCCTGTTTCTTATCACCAACCATAGAATTGCTGGTTGAAGAAGAATTCATTAAATTGAATTCTTGAGTGTGTTATACCACTCTTGATCCCTTTTTCTGAAAATTATTTGGTCTTGATCATTCATTTGATTGTCTTTCTGGACCAGTCACGTTTGACTAAGAGGTTTTATTAAGTTTAAACCTGGAGTGTTAAACCTCCCTTTAATTATTCAAGTTTCATTCTACCACGCTATTCTTGAATCCTTGAGAAGTGTTGGGTTACTCTTAGTCTGAAATTGTTACCGTTTGTTTCAGTGATCCATAAAACATATTGCATTGTCTTTTGCAGCCACCCACTGTTATCTGGTACCCTTCAAGCGCTTGATTGCGGAGAGTTGGGCAGGTTCATTGAGAACCTGGAGGTTGATTGGGTTTGAGTTGATTGCTCCCAAGCACCTGCTGACAACCAGAGTTATTAGCGTGTGGGCGCCGTTACTTACAACTGCTTTGTTCTATTGGGATCTGAGAAAACTTTAACTTATTTTGTTCAAATTCTTTCTCCTCATCATCTTGGTTTGGGTAGTGCTGCTTCCCCCTCAGCTATCATTGCTATCAACTTATCCCTATCCCATTTGATTCCTCACTAACAAAGGTTACTGGACCTTGATACTGGTTACATTTAAATATTTTTGCAACACTCAGGAGGGCAGCCTAAAAAAGCACCTATCCCCTTCACAGAACTGCAAACGCTTTGCGCTGTTTGGAGTCTTACACCATCCAATTCCTCCAACTGATAGCTACCTCCGGTGAACTTGGACAGCAAGCAGAAAGGCCCGTTCCATTGATTAGAAAACAGCTTCCCCCATTGAGTTTACAGGCTCCGGTTGAAAATCAGAACCAAGTCCCCCTTCTGCAACGGATCCCAGAGTTTATGCATGCAGCCTTTGTCCCAGTAGCAGAAGGACTTTTTGTGGGTTGCCTTCAGTCTTCCAGCCACCTTCTCCAACATCTTGTCCCATTGCAGGAGTTGCTCGGCGTGCACCTTGACTAGATCTGCGGCCATCTTAAACTTCCACCAATCAATACCCAGAAAGGTTTCCAGCTCAATGTCAATTGGCAGCACGGGTTGCTTCCCAAATAGCAGCTCGTACGGAAAATAACCCATTGATTTCTTCACCAAAATCCAATCCGCAAAAAGAATGACCAGAAGGGTTTCCTGCCACTGCTTGCCATCCTTGCTGCACATCTTCACCATTGAATCCTTGATTGGCTGGTGACCATGCTCAATCATCCCCGCACCTTCTGGATAGTACTCCTTCACTTGCCCAAACTTTGCTCTGAAACTTTGCACCAACTCTTCCAACTATCCCTGGAACTCCATGCCCCCGTTGACCGTTACCAGACAAAGTGATCTGTAATGCACAAACCAATCTTCCTCCAGAAACTGACCAACTTTTTCTACCAAAAGCTTCACCAGCAGCCGCCCTTCCACCCATCCCAACAGATTGTCCCGGGCAACAAGGGGGTACGCGAACTTACCTGCCTTGATGTGCACAACATCCAGAGAAACCCGCCCAAAAAAGGCGTCCTCCCCAGTGGGGATACCTACTTTGCAAGGTAATGTTGCGCTCCGCTTCTGACACGTTTTGCACAACCGTACCCATTCCCGCACCGCAAGTACAACCCCTGGCCACCAGAACCTTTCCTGCATGCTCTTTGGCATTTCAAGCTCACTGCAATGGCCAAGATTGTCATGAAGACTTCCCAGAATCACCTCCTGATCCACCCTAGACGTGCTGACCACAAGCGGTACCGGCGCGCTCTGCCGCCATAGCTGTCCTTCCTGCAGGTATAAATTTCCCACTCTCTGCCAAATCAATCAAACAATCTTGGCTGCCGTGTCATATGGAAACCAAAGATCCCGCAAATACAAACTGAGGACCGCATACCTTCTGGATTGCTGGAGCAGAAGTTGCACACCTACTTCCACTACCCCTACCTTAACCGTTGGGGCCTCCACATCCAATGGTCCTGCGCCTTTGTATGAATCATCCCGCAGGTACCAAGTCAGCGCATCCGGTATTTGAAAGGCCTTTCCCGGAACATGCACCACCGTGAAAGAGAAAAACTGAAGGAAAGCAACCCACCTGGTCATAGGCGCATTTGGCGGTTGGCAAATTGATCATCCGCGCCAGCCCCTCCGCATCCACCAGGAGCAACAAGTGAATCCCCCATAGAAAATGCTGCAACCTCCGCAAAATTTTAGTTACCCCTCAAAGTTCCAACTTTGACTTCAAGTACCAGCTCTCCATTGGTGTAAACGCAACGGACTTGTAAAGAACCATACAATCTTTCCCCTCATCCTCCTGGGTCAGCACCACCCCTGTGCCAAGCTCTCTTGAATCCACAGCCAACTTAATTCCTCCAGCGTCATAATCCAAGTCCCGCAGTAAAATATTGCACCCAACAATATCCTTGAGTTTGTCAAAGGCAACATCACAGTTTGAAACCCAGGTCCATTCCGTGCCATTAGGCGTCAATGCCCGCAACGGGCTAGCAACCTCTGCAAACCGCTCAATGAACATCCATACATATCTACACAATTCCAAGAACTGGAGAATGTGCAATACAGTCTTTGGCTTTGGCCACTTGAGGACCTTGTTGCATTTCTTTTCCACAATACACCTTCTGTTGGAAGCCACCACTTGTCCCAGAACCTCCAGCGCGGGTACACAGGCCGCTAGCTTTTTCCCCAAAACCTTAAGCCCTGCTTCTTTGATCCGGAACAAGATCCGTTCCAGATTTTGCGCATACTCCCAGAAAAATTGGCAAATTTCTGGAGCATCCGTAAGCCTTTCCCCTCCATAATCCGTCTCTGGGCCTTTGATGCCCGCGTTGTCAATGAAGATCTGAACCCCCTCTGGAAGATTTTCCTTCAGAATGCAGGTCATCTGCGCTTGGTAAACCATAACCAAGTTAGTTGCACCTTGCGGCAGCTGCTTCAGTTGAATCCTGCCCAATCAGGTTTCAAAGGCAGTCATTGGCCTCAAACTCCCATTGAGATTGTGCTGATTGTATTCGCCCATCACGTCCACCAACCCATAGCACTCGCGCCCTGCCATAGATTCCAGAAAATTTTCCCTCCCAGAGGTTGCCCCGCGTCTTGGATCATAAACAAATTGAGCCGCTGCAGATCATGAACAATCCGTAATGAATTCCCATCCTGCTTGACCACCGCAAAGATCAGATTCGAGTAACTCAATTTCAATTTCTTGTAAAGGCCTGTCCCCACAGGCTTGGGCACCAGCTCCAAGAAGGGCCCCCAAAAAGCCCGCGGAATCGGAATTGGCTTGATCTGCCAAGGTTCATGAGGAACCATCAGAATCATATAAGGGTTGCCTATCTTGCTCTTTAACAGTCCCCGCTCTTCAGGTCCAAAAACAAGTGCTCTTTCCTGGAGGACAAGTACCAAGGTCAGAAAATACCGTTCCTCTGCGCTTAACCAGCCCAGCAGTCCAAAGTTAAGGGCCGCAATCTGCTCATCCATAATCCGCTCTGATAGTGTTACCCATCCTGACACCTTCAGTGGAGATTTCCAAGGGTCCTGCAACCAAGGGATTGGGTCCAGTGGTCCGTTCAGATCCTGCGGCATTGCTTTGTTCTGGGGATGGACCTTTTGCGCAACTGGCTTATACTTTCCAACATTGCACCGCGTCATCGGCAGGCATCCAATACCATAGTTCCTAGTCAAAACCAGACCACGTCTTTCACCTTTGCTCATGAGCATGGCACAATGATAGTGTTTTTGTGAAGTACCCCCAGGCAATGCAAACTGAGGAAAGGAACTTACTTCCAGTGCCCTGGCGTCCCGCGCTTCCTCACTCCTTCCCACCTGCTCCTCACTGGTTGACCACCCGCACAAAGCCAGAGCTTGCTCCATGCGGTAACCTTGGCCGACTAGTCAAAATCCACCTCTGGCCCACCCTTGCAAACCAACTCCACGCCGGGGTCCTCCTCCTCCTCTCTTGCCAAATCCCTCATCCACTTCACCAACCCCTGATTGCAGATTGTGGTTTTGAATTGCCCGCCGGACAAATCTTCCACCGTCAACGCTTCTGTCCCCGCCTCTGGATCAAATCTCATTTGCGCTTGGAACCCAAACATGAATTTCCATCCTAAAATAGCCTCCCTGCTATCAAACAATAGAAAATAAAGTGGTTTACAGACCCTTGCAACCTTAACCTCTTCCTCCTCCACAACCCCATCCACGCGACACGCTCCCCCATTAAGCGCACAAAGCCCCATTGAGCATTTCTGCCAAACCAATCCCATTTCATCAACCAACCTGGAGGGAAGGAAGTTTACCATAGAACCGCTATCCACCAGCACCCACACCTTCCTTCCAGCAATCTTCATTGAAACCTAAGTCAGTGGAGTTGAAACCAATTTCATCCCTGCTAACTCGCGCTCAGCATCATCCCAAGCCAAGTTCACCCGCTGCACCATTGGAGGGATCCTATTGTGTCTGAAATCCTTCAGCCCTTGAACCATCTCATCCACTACCACCGGCAACACCACCGCCAACTCCTTCAAGGTCAAGGGTATAGTTGTCTCATTCCCCATTACACTGCACACAATTTCCACTGCCTTCTTCTTCCCTGCTGGATTCACCAGCCGTCCATCCATTTCTGGAATGCACGCAATTGGCTTAGGAGCTTCCGGCAGTATCCCTTCCTTGGCATCCACATCCATCCTTTCCACTGCCACCAACTCCTCCATTGCTAACACCCTCACTTCTGCTTCCATGTGCGGTGGTTACCATACCCCAGGACCAGTGACAATCCCCAGAAAAGCTTGAGCAGTTGCCGCCAATTCCTGTCCTTGCGTGCGTACTTGCTCCATGAAAGTTGGATTCCCAGGTTTGGAGGAGATCCACTTGCCTGTTGGGAACATGAATCCCATTCCCACCGGTTGAACTAATCCCGCCTTGAGGTCCTTTGTCATGTTATTGCACCCCAACCGCCAATGTCCCTTGTCCCTGCAGTAATTGCATAACTGCAAAGCGGGAGGATTTGAGGGCAGAAGCAGTCCCCCAAGGTGAGGAGGCGGATTTCGCGGCCCAGAAAACATTTGAATCAGAAAGATCCATAAATTCTTCATCCATTCCGTCATCTTGCTAACCTCCAGGCTTGTTGTTGCTAGTGTTGCCAGAGCGCATTCCGGTTTCAAGGGGCCTGCGGCCAGAGCTTGTGTTGGTGCCCCCAGAGTGTGGGAAGTGGACTTCTTTGGCCCTGTTGGGAACAACCTTGCCGTGTCCTTAATCAGTTCTTCTAAGTCCAGCTTGCTTTCCACCGCGCAACAAATGACAAGGATGTCAGGAAGAAACATGATACTCCCATCTAACAACCTCTTCACCAAGTTTTTGTCATACAAGTGCCGCTGAACCCGCCCACAGAGTTGGGGACCAAGTCCTCCCAAAACCACCCTCTTCATGGTGCCCGTCTGTCCTGATATCACCATGTTCTTTGCCAGGTAGCGATGATCTGATTGAACATTGCTACGTAGTCCCCTAGTTGCGCCTGCATCCAGACTCCGCCATTTGCACTTGCTTCCGCCGCAGCTTGCTCAAAGTCACTTTCCCAAAACCAAGGTTTGTGCCTTTCCCACCGCGCCAAGATTTCCGCCTTCAGTTTTGGCCAATAAAGTTCCTCATACCCCTCCATCTCCTCCACATCCCAAAGCTTCTCCTTGTCCGTGATGAAGAGGAAAACAAGCCAAGCCTTATCCAAACCTGTTGCTCCTTCCGCGTCAGCAATTCCTTTGTATTGCGCAAGGAATTTCTCAATGTCCTCAGTGTTGAACCGGATATGAGGATAGTCCTGCGGCCTGATGCAAACTGGCTTGTGGTTGGCACCATTGTTGGAAAGAGGGACACCGTATCCTGCCCCTGATGAGGGTTGCTTCCAAGAAGCCAGAGGAGAAGGAGGAGGAGGAAGAGGAGTGGGGGTAACGTTAGATGAACCCACAACAGTCAATGGGTGGTACTGGGACATTGCACTTGTTAATTTCAAGATAAAAGGACCAAAAGATTACTTCCCAGCCGGACCCCCAGATGTGGAATTCAGAAGAAGACTTCTCCTTTAATGGTTCCCAAGTTTGGAAGTTATTTATCACTTGAATCTGCAAGCCCTGAGTGCAACTTTTTACCCCCTGACTGAAAGATAGAGAATTGAGAGTAAAGATCCTTCCAAAAACCTATGAAAACCAATGTGATCCTCTGTGATCCAATGATCAATGATATCCAGGTTGAGGATGTGGCTTAAGTAGCCTACCCCTCAACCCTAACCTAAGTACAACCAGAAACAAGAAAGAATAATGAAATATAACCCCTAAGCACAGAACCCTAGCCTCAACCATATCCTTCCCATCCCATATCCCACATATCCCACATCCCATATCCCATATCCATCTGTATTATCCACCTGCCATTACGTCCACCCAGTTTTTCCTTCTCATGGCAGGGCCCTCACGCCACAACCAACTCAGAGCCCCCCGCGCATGTCTGCATCCGCCCAACACGCCATTCCAGATATCTGAGATATATCCGCGCAATCCAGATCCGCGTCTTGCAAGGCGCAATCCATCCAATCCATCCCGCGTCTCCAGATGCTGAGCCCAATTTGACTGCTGCTGAGCCCGCAGTGTGACTTGCTGCGGAAAAGCCGCACCCATTGCTGAGCCCCCCGCTACTTCTGAGTGCGCAGCGCACAGCCATTTCTGACTTGCGTCTATAAAAGAACACCACAGCGTGTTTGAGACAACCCCTTAAGCGCGTCTAGACGCGTTTTTTTGCCAGCAAGAGCGTCTTGGACGCGTGTAGGGGCCCCCACGCGTCCATTGGGCCGTGTAGGACCCTTGAATCCCACATGACTGGGAGTTGTGAATTTAACATCAACCTATATATATATATTAATTTTTTTTAAATTTCTTTATCAATTATTTCTTTGTTTGATTTTGATAAAAAATACAAAATAAAAAAAACAAATAAAAAATGAATATATCAATTAAACTAGAACTATAAATATAAAAAAATATATAAATAAATAAAATGAAATAAATTAATAAATTAATAAATTAATTCAATTAAAAATATAAATATAAAAAAAATATAAACAGATAGAATAAAAGAAAATGAAATCAATAAAAAAATTAAATAATTAAAAAAATAAATAAAGACATAAAAAAATTAATTAGTTAATATAATTAAAAATGAAAATATATATATATATATCTTTCCATTCAAAACCCAAAACGGGTTGCTTGGCGTGGTTTTCAACCCAAAACAGGTTGCAAACTGCCATTCACCACCTTCCTGAGTTGCAAATGGTCATTTGCAACTCAAATGGGCCGCAAATGGCTGTTTGAAACCCAAAATGGGTTGCAAATTGCGCCATGCGACCCCTTTTAGGTAGTGAACAGGGGTTGCAAGGTTTCAAATTTCACATTTCCCTATTGGTAAGTCAGTTCAAATTGTGTTTGGCTGATCTCATAATAAGGATCATTTTTACTTCTTGTGATGAGATCAGCTTAACCCAAGTTGAAATTTTTTTGGTGCTTTTAAAGTTACTTGTCTTGTTTTTTTGGTGTTTTTACTGTAGGGCTTGTCAAGTTGAACTTTTATATTTTTGGCCCTTTCACTTTAGAGCTAGTCAAGTTGAACTTATATTTTTTGGCACTTATACTTCAGGGCTTCCCCATAGACTCTTTCATTGTTTATTTAATTTTTTGTTTTTTGGTTGTCTTCAGTTTTTTTTTTTGTTATTTTGTACTTTGTTATTTTGTTTTGTTTTTTTGTTTTTTTACTTTGTTTTAAATTTTAATTTATTTTTTGTTTTATTTTGTTTTTTTTGACCAAATATCAACATTTTTTGATCTTTTGGTTGATTTGTGTTTTTTTGTGTATTTTTATTTAGTTTATTTTAGCTTTTTATTTAATTTAATTTATTTTATTTTTTTGTCCCACAACACTTGAAGTTGTGTGGCACAGAACACAACTACATTCCAGCCGTGTACAAGCACACATGACTCAAATGTAGTTTGATGTTGTGCCACAAAACCCAGGCAGTTGTGTGGGGCAACACAACTACACTCAAGTTTTTTGGTGGAAACAATACTACATTCAAGCCCTTTAGCGTGCCACACGGCTAATTTAGGCCATGAATTTATCATCACTCAAAATAAAAAAAAAAAATAAAACAAAAAAAAAATGAAAAAATTAGAAAAATCTATAAATATAAAAAGAGTGGTTTTTTGAGGGTTGGCAAATACTGAAGTTGGCCTCCTTGGGAAACCTCCCTCAAAAGGCCAGTGACTATCTGGCCTTGTTCTCTGCAATCTTAGGGTGCACCTCTTGCATCCAGTTGACTCTGCCTTTTTCTCATTTTTTTAGTCCACTTTTTTTTTCTCTGTCCACTTTTTTTTCTTTTTCTGCTTCTTTTTTTTCTCTGTCTGCTTTTTTTTCTCTTCCTGCTTTTCTTTCCAGGCCTCTTTTTTCAGATAATTTGTGTACATATATTTTAAGTTTTTATACTTTTCAACTGCTGTGTTTGGGTTTGTATGATGTATGTACATATGTAAGATTTGTGTTTATTTCTTTTTAATACTTTTCAACTACCTCTTTTTATGTATTTAGGTTTTTGTGATGTTTGTAAATATTGAAGTTTTGTGTTTATTTCTTTTTAATACTTTTCAAACACCTCTTTTTACGTATTTAGTTTTGTGTGATGTATGTACATATGGAAGGTTTGTGTTTATTTCTTTTTAATACATTTCAAATATGTCTTTGTATGTATATATTAGTTTTATTTATATATTGGTTTTATGTATGGGTAATGTTAAATTCACGGCTCATCGAGCCATGCACATGGTTGAAATAGGTCCATGTGGCATGCCACATGGTCCAATTCAGGCTGTGTACAGCCCCCCACGGCTCATGGAGTCTTGTGGCCCACCCAGCCAGGTCCGCTGCTGTGTGGACTTCCACACGGCACCAGACCGCGGTGAGAAAAAAAATGAATAGGAATGAAAGCGTACTAACACAACCGTTTAACTGAATAAACCTTCAAAAAAAAAACAGAAATCAACCAAAAAATCAAAGAATGTTCATTTTTTGGTTTAAAAAAAACAAAAAAATAAATATATAAATCAAAATAAAAAAACTGGTACTATCCAATGGACTATCCCTAAATTAAAAATACCTAAAAAAACACAAGTAACTGGACTATCCCTAAAGTAAAAACACCAAAAAAAAGACAAGTAACTTGACAAGCCCTAAATTAAAAACACAAAAAAAAATAAAACTAACTTGACAAGCCCTAAAGTAATTTCAAATTGACTAGCCCTAAAATAAAAGAGCCCAAAAATTAAATAAGTCTTCTTACAAGCCCTAAAGTAAAAGTGCCCAAAAAATACAAGTCTTTTTACCATCCATAAAGTAAGAACACCAAAAAAACAAGTTCAACTTGTGTTAAGCTGATCCCATCCCAAGCTTAACATAAGTTAAGCTTGAGATGGAATCAGCCCAACAAAAGTTGAACTAACTTACCATTAAACTCTCATTCAAAAAAATCAATATAATCATGTTAACTCAAAACACTCAACATAATGATGTTCAAAAGGTGATAACCCTGTATATCAATAGAACTCCTTAGCTGCATTAGAATTACAATTTATATGAAACCCAATGATGAAATGAAGTAAAAGTCTATTACAATCTAGAATACATTTGCAGTTGATCTTTGAGATGATCAACCCAGCCAGAGGCTTTTTTAGAAATCAAGGAATGTGGTTTTGCTACATTGGGCGGGATTGGAATCATTTCTCCCTCAAGTACCAATAGAACCCAGTGGTTATTGTTTACAAAGGAAATATAAATGGGTTCTGATTGATAAGTAAGACCATTTTTCATGGGAGTATAAGTATCACATGACTCCAATGAAATGAAACATATAGGTTTAGAAGATGTGTCTCCTATGATTTGACCCATGTCCAATTTAGCCAGCCATTTTGAGGGGGGAATCTTTTCATTGATGTCTTAAACATCAAGTCTTTGTTTGATCTTTTCAACCTCCTTTGAAACACCAAGCATCTTAATGTAGCATGCTTTATGTTTCTCTAATGTTTCAATCATTTCCTTCCTAACTTTAAACCAACCATGTTCTTCATAACCAAGAGATTTAGCAATGACTCTAAATCCGCAATTCCCATCTCCAATCTGATCCCAAACCTCACCCAAGAACTTTTGGAATTTCTTGGGTATTTGATTGAGGTATTTCACGTTTGTTTCCTACCATGAAAACTAAATTAGTATTCATTTCTTTAATTAGATCAATTAAATGAATACTCACCAAAGATGAGCTTCTGGTTGGGCTTTGCTGCACATTCTCTTCCTCTGAAGAGGATTCTGATTCAAAATTAAGTGATCCTGATTCACTTTCAGTATCTTCCTTTGAACTATGAAATTCAGATTCAGATTCTGCTGACTTTGACTAACAATTCATCATTAGTTAGTAACTAAGTTCATTAAACACAAAAAATGAACACATCCCAAAAGAAAAGACTTAAAAACTTTTTTCTTTTCTTGTTTGGAGCCCTTCTAGTTCTTTTTTCCCCCTTGAGTTGTTTTTCAACAAGCTCAAACCAAGATTTTTCTTGCCGCATATCTGTCAATTTTGGCCTGCCCCTACTTGATTGTAAGACTTTAGGTTCAAGTCTTGGATTCAATTGATATTTTGTAATCTTCTGAATAATATACTTCAATAGGCCACTTTGCTCATGATCTGAAGATTAAAATATCATTGCATTGACCTTTTCACGTAAATGAGTAATGCTTAGGATTTCATTGACATTTCACTGGAAAAATTCACAAGGATCAACCATTAGTGAATTAGGAATTATTAATCAAAAAGCATTAATCAAAAAGCATGAATCACATAGTGATTTGAACAATTCAACTTAAGCCAACTTACAGAACTAGAACTGCAAGGGTCATAGTCCAACCTCCACTGAGGATGAACATCTTTGGGTACCACAGATCCTCTGAATGCTAGATGGTCAACTATTTGGTGGGAACAGGGAAAACCCATAGTCTTGGAATATGACTTGGTGCACACTTTGCAATCATGATCACGTTTGAACTTCTTGAATTGTTACCTAATAAGCTGAATTGCCTCTAAAGAAAATTTGTAACCCAATGGTAACAGTTCAGGTGGAAGAACTGTCCCTAACTTAATTCATGAGTTTAAAGTGATGCATGAACCAATTTAATTTGATTCAAAACTTTTCTGTCAATGCTTTTCCAAACCTCCAAAATGTTTCCCAAAGAGTTTTCAAGGAATTTTTTGAGAGTTTCATGGGCCCCTTCAACCCAAGATGTTGTTTTGTTTCCATAATCTGGGTTTATACAAGTCCATGCTGTTACAAACGTCTCTTTGATAGGGAAAATGTTATTTTACATATACTTGAGTACATCCTCATAGTCTTTCAAGAAAAAATATACAAGTAAAAAGGTCAGAGCCCAAAGATAGGAAGAATAAGAAGAAGTTATTTGGACCTACTCTGAGTTCCACATCATTGACCTCCACCTCCTCCTTGGTCTTTGAGGCCCAATACTTTTCCCACAGATTCATAAATCTTTTCCATCCTTCAACGTCATTAACAAAGCGCACTTTACAGTTTTCTTGTATGTTTTTAGACAAGTTCCAAGTGCAAAATTGTCTTGATGACTCTGGGAAACTAAATTAAATAGCACAAATCAGAGCTTTTTCACGGTCCATCACAAAGAATTTTGGAAGTCTCTCAGGATCATAAGCCAACTCCTTTAATGCATTTACAGACCAACTGTAGAACTAAAACGTTTCTTTTGTTATAAAAAAAAGAGCTTTTGTGAAAGTTTTGCAATTGGCTGTCATTCCTACAACATGCAATAGTGGGATTTTGTACTTATTTGTTTTATAAGTACAATCCAACATAGCAATATGATGCAATTGTTTTGAAAGCTTTACTGCCTCTGGATTTGCTAAGTACAGGGCCTCAAAGTGACCCTCTCCACTGAACTTTGACCAGTGAATCCAACTTGTTTCTTCAAGCTGTTCATAGAGTACCTCCATAACAATTTTTCCCTTTAGTTCTGCAAGTTTGACCTTCTGCTTAGTGTTTTAGATTGTTTGGTCATAAACATAATCCCTCCCATCAATATTTCTCAATTTTCTCTTCAGTTGTAATGTATTGAACCCATCATTCATGCCTTCTACTAGATTGTCTAAGGCCACCCCCAAGATTCCCCTCAGTTGAGGATGCACCGAGGGATTTTCAGATGGTTGATGGTTATGTTGGTTTTTGTTTTAGGAGAGGTGCCAAAAGGGGTCTGCCTTTATGCAACTTGCATGGATTAAAAACTTGCACCCAACCTTCCTTGTGTGATTTTGTCTAGACCGTTTGGTAAGAAGACTTCCTGAATAGTAACCATGTCTATCACAGGCTAAATCCACATATTGGTCACGCTTTGAGTTGAAAACTGTTAAAGCGTAACCATGCTTCATTGCACATGTTTGACAATATTTTTGTGCCTCTTCCCTAGTAGGAAAAGTTCTCAAGGGAGGTGGTTCAAGTGGATCTGCCATAGTTAAATAGTGATATTGATGACATTCAATCCATCAGTTTCAATCAAATTAAATACGGCAAAGACCAGTAACATAAAATTTTACTCATCACCAGCGGTCATTTCCATTTGTGAATCATTTTGTTCCTCAATTGTAACCCTTGATGAGGATGCAATTGGGGCTCCCAATGTTTCATTACCCAAATCCTTTTTTTTCTTTTTCCAAAGCTTTTTCAATGGCATTATCAATTTAGACCTTCCACACAGCCATGTCAGAAGAAGGAGGGATTGCAACTGTTCCCATTTAAAAAAATTCAATGGTATAATTCAGTATTCAATCCAACTCTCAATTGATCAAACAAAGTTTGCTCACTTTTTAGTTGAGAAAGAATTTTTTGCAGATTTTTATATGATTTATCACTTTAATTTCACTTGGGTTTCACTTTAATGTCTCTTTGGGATTGCTAGGTGTGGAACAACAGTCCCACAAAGTATGCTTTAATCCCAAATTTGGGTTGACAGAACCCAAGTGTGGTCCAGGGGGTGCCCAAAATTCTGGAATGGCTTCTTGGGGGTCGTGCACCCTCAAACATGGCTAATTTGAGCCGTGTACGGGGATACATGGCTAATTTGAGCCATGTATGGGGGTACACGGCTCAAATGAGCCTTTTCGGGGGGTTATTCGGCTCCTACACAACCCCCCGGGGGTTGCGCATGTTTTAAATGGACCTTTGTAGTTGTCTTTGGGCCCCCATGGCTCATTTGAGCCATGGGGGCCCTACATGACTACCACACAGTTGGATCTGTGAATTTAACATTACCCTTTATGTATATATTAGTTTTATGTATATATTGGTTTTATGTATATATTGGTTTTATGTATATATTGGTTTTATGTATATATTGGTTTTATGTATATATTGGTTTTATGTATATATTGGTTTTATGTATATATTGGTTTTATGTATATATTGGTTTTATGTATATATTGGTTTTATGTAAATATTTTTTTTATGTATATATTGGTTTTATGTATATATTGGTTTTCTTTTGTACTATCACACACATACAGGGCCAAAAAATGTAACAGGGATACAAGGACTGTAACAGAGGACATTTTACAGGGGATATTGACAACACATGTAATAAACCCTAATTCCTCATTTAGTCCAAGATTTTTTTTGTTAGTTTTCTTTTTTAGTATCACAAACATGCAGGGCCAACAAATGTAACAAGGAAATGAGGACTGTAACAGAGGACATTTAAAAAAAATGTAATAAACACTAATTGCTCATGTAGTTCAAGTTTTTTTTTGGAACATTGAACATTTACATAGACCCCCTTCCATCCCACCTTGATTTGATGTACTTCCCCCCTAACCCAGAAATTAAAACAATTCAGTTTTTTCACTTATAAATTTCATAAGGCTTTTTCACTTCCAAAATTCATTAAATAGAAGAATTCTGTCCTTCCCTTACTTTGTGGTTCCAAATTTGCTACATGTTGTTTACAATTGGGGTTTAAAGCAGTCATCTCATATATAAAAACACCAGAATGGAACTACCATTTCACCAAGGAAGAATCATACAAACTTCCTCATTGGTAATTCTGGGTTTGTTCCTTACAATCCTCAACTTTGAACAAAGTACCAATGCCCTGCATCAATGTTAACATATGTGCAGGTATAGGTTTGATTTTCATCTTTCTGACCATCAACAAGTTTTTTTGAGTCAGGTGAAGCCCTGGATGCTATTATTCAAAGATTAACCCAAGGAACAACTATGCTCACATAATAATTCAAAATAATCCAATTAATGGTTTTGCAAGGAGAATCAAATATTCTGAATTTCCACAATACTTCACATTCCATTCACTCAGCATAGAAGAAAGGCACTTAATAGGGGGTATCAAAGTTAACCAAACCCGCAATTTTTTAATGGCGGGTTTCAACCCAAATCCGCCATTAAAAATCAAAAAAACCCACTTATTTCAGATCAGACGTGTCAAAGTTAACCTGAAATAAGTGGGTTTTTTCAAATAAAGTATTTAGATGCATCCACCACCTGTCTGCGTCATACACCCCTGTCTTCCCACCTCCTTCTACCTCCGACCTCATTGGAAAATTTTTTACCCCCACCCTCATCATAAAATTGATTGACCACTCTCATCACTTTATTGCTCTCATCACTTGATCACTCTCATCCACTTCATTGCTCTCAAAACTTCATTGCTCTTAAAACTTCATCACTCTCATCACTTAACCGCTCTCATCACTTGATCACTCTCATCCACTTTATTGCTCTCAAAACTTCATCACTCTCATCACTTAACCGCTCTCATCACTTGACCACTCTCATCCACTTTATCGCTCTCAAAACTTCACCACTCTCATCACTTTATCGCTCTCATCACTTGCGTAGCCCAAACTCTTTCAAATGGCCCCTCAGCAAACCTCCCCCCACAAGTCCAACACACCCAAGAGAAAATCGCCAAGGAACTCCACAACAAAAAATCCTCCCCCATCAGCTTCCAAGGGCTCAAGTCAGCTCAAGAGAGCTGATCACATCATCCTGGTAAACTGGCTGAAAATTCCCTCCAACTACGATGCCTGCTTTGGATCCGACAACGAAACACGTGTTGGCCGACCTCAATCCTCTAAGGTCAATGGTTATCTCCTGATGGCCAATGAACTCAAGAACAAAACAAAAGGTAGGCTGGATCTGTCATCCAAACAGATGAGGGAGCGGTTCAAAAACTATTGAGCCAAGTACAAAAAGGCCCACTCCATGTCTATCTCCACTGGCTTTGGTATCACCGACTTGGACAAAGACAAAGGAATCAACTCGGTGGTTGATAAGTTGGACTCCATTTGTCCTTTTTATATTCAAATGGATGAAATCTTCGGAAAGAAGGCCAACATCACCCCCCTAGCTGCTTTTGATGCCCAACAATCCGATTCCGTTGATGCCGAGGACTTGGCTGGGGATGCTCAGCCTACCAACGGGGACCTTGATCAAACCTTGGCCTTGGAGTGGCCCCCATCTGATGACGAGGAGGATATTCAAACACAATCGGCTCCAATCACTTCTACTATGGTATTGATTGATCAGTCAATCCCAACCTTGGACCCCTCACTTCCTTCTTTTGATTGCTCTCTTCCTGGGGCAGAACAACTGGAGAACTTGCCCAATGAGGAGGATGTTATTCCTGGATCACCGTTGCCATCAACATCGGCTCAAGTAAGGAACTAAATTGTTTTTGATTCTGTCTGGTTCCTCCTGACTGATTTACATTGTAAAAAAACAGGCTCATCCATTTTTGATTGGCCAAAAACTCAAGCCAATGGGGCCTCCCACATCGCCTTCAAATACTAGTGAGGACTTTCAGACCCAACCCTCCTCTGCCAAGGGTAAGCAAAAGGCCTCCAATTCCATCAATGTCAACCCCAAAAGTCATCAAAAGAGGAGAAACACTTCCAGTTTTTCGGGCTTTGAAGAAATCATGGAGAAGTGAGATTCATGTAAGTTGATTGATTCAATATCCTTGCTTTCAAAATCATGCTCATTGCCATTCCCCTCCAAAAAACATTGAAATCACAAATTGAATCAGATAAACTTCAGTTTGAAAAGCAAAAGTGGGATCGCCAACTGGCCATGGATGGTCAAAAGCAGCAAGCCAAGACTTTGGCTAATCAACAAAAATTGGATGCTGAGTGGAGGTTGAAACAAGCTGAGCTAGAGTTTCAAAAAGAGGAAAAGGAGAAGGATTGGCAGCAAGTGCAACTGGAAAAGGAGAGGGAAAAATGGGCAAACGAAAAAAAGGATAAGGTATCAGTAGCTTTGGCTTGCATTGGCAGTGGTAGACCGGTAGAAGAAATGCAGCAGATTACTCAAATGCTGGGCTTGTAAATATATTTGCATGGATGAAAGAAAAACAAATTATTTTTTACTACAACAACGTTTGAGAGCATTCTTAACCCCACCAATATACAAATCTTTTTTGTTTTTATTGATATTTTTTTCTCTAGAGTAAATTTGGCCGTTTTTCATGTCCCTACAAGTGCTCTGAGTTTTTTTATTAATTTGGAGTGACATGGCCATTCTGGTATGGGTTGCTGTGTCCACAGCTGGAAAGGTACAGTGCTTGTACTTGTTAGCCACCCAAACCATTTTGACTATACCTTTTTGCTTGAAATAAATTCCAAAGCCAAGGTCAGGAAAAACAAATTGACCGTCTGAAACTTGATATTCATCTGTATCTTCAATAAGTCGACCATTTGATTTTTTGGTTGGGACCACAAGTAAAAAGGAATAGCCAGAGATGTCGCCTTTGTCAATATGAGGAGAATTGTAAAAAGAATCCAAGGTGAAAGTGAGGTGTGGGGAGAAATCAAAAGGTGTAGGCTTGGAACCAAATTCCAACAAAGAGAAAGAGGGGATGTTGCTGTCCTTTATGGTATCACAGTTTGATTCAAAGGAAAGTTTGGCCAAATTACAAAACATTTGTCCTAAAATTCGGGATAATTTGTCGGCCTTCAAGTTGAGGACAGCGTACTCTTGAGGAGAAGATCTAATGGATGATTTCTTCACATAACGTCCGAATAACTCCGAAGGGTTCATGGATTTTTGCCAACCAATCGCCCACATTTTTCCACCCCAAGATCTTGAGGGACCAACTGGGTTGACAAATTTTTTTGAACTGTGAAGGAATGTTGTCACAAAGTTGATATCTTTCTTATCTTGCTCAGATAGTTGATCCAAAGGCACAAATTCAATGACGGCAACGAGAGCATGGTGATCAGATTGGTTGAGAACAATAAATTTTCGATGGTGGAAGAAGTGGAAAGCCCCAATTGTCTGTTTTGCTTGCTTAAATTCTTCCTGGGTGGGTTTTCAAGGGTTGTTTTTCTTTTCAGCCATGATAGCAGGGTACAGATCCAAAGGGCATAGCTTTCGTCTAGACCAGGCAAACTTTTCCTTGATCAAGTTGTCAGTCACTTCCAAAGAAATTTCCGAATCCCTCATTTGAGCCCTCCTTTTTCTACGATTCCTCTGCTTGCCACCTCTCTTTATGTTTTTCATACCATCTCCTTCCATCTTTCTCCCTCCCAGGCACTTGCTGCACCTGAGGTGAGGATCAAGGTGAAATTTGAATGGATGTATAACATTTTGATTTCGGTAGGAATTGAAGGAATCGATATCAAAAAAGGGGTTGGACAAACAAAATGACCGGTCAAACAAATAAAAAAAAAAATGTCAGCAACGTTCTCATTATGGAAATGGTGGGATTAAAAAAATCAAAAAGAGATGAAAATCAACAATTCCTCTGCTTGCCACCTCTCTTTATGTTTTTCATACCATCTCCTTCCATCTTTCTCCCTCCCAGGCACTTGCTGCACCCAAGGTGAGGATCAAGGTGAAATTTGGATGGATGTATAACATTTTGAGTTTGGTGGCCAGTGAAGGAATCAATAGATATCAAAAGAATAGAATTAGATGGGGAGGAGTGGTAATGATGAGGAGCCGCAGCCGGCATCATACTAGGCAAACCAGACTGTCCCAGGACGTAGCTTGGTTGGCGTAAGACTTGAGAGAATGTGTTCTGGCCAAGCTCGAAAACCTAAAAAAAAAAAAAAAAAAAAAAAAAAAAAAAAAAAAAAAAAAAAAAAAAAAAAAAACAGGAAGTCAGTTCCTGTACCCTACAAAAACCCTGCATCGATTGGCCCAAACAATTGGCCAATTGATCGCGAATCAATTGCTCGATCAATTCGCAATCAATTGATTGCTCGATCAATTGCAAATCAATTGAGCGATTGATGGCTGATCAATGGCCGATTGATTGCAAATCAATTGAGTGATTGATTGCTCAATTGATGAGAGGAGAAATTGGAGGAGGGGAGGGGCTCACCTTGAGGGATTGACCAGGGGAGCCAGGGGGGGACTACAGGTTGAATGATCAAAGGATCAGCAACTGGTGAGGGGAAGGAAGAGGAAGAGCGTGGAGGGGGCTTACTGGGATTAGGAGGAGGGGATTCAGTGAGTGAGGTGAGATGAGGTGGTGGTGATGAGTGAGGTGGTTTGGTGAGGAGGAGGCAGGGTTTGACCGGTGAGTGAGTGGGGTGGATCCAGGGGGGGACTACAGGTTGAATGATCAAAGGATCAGCAACTGGTGAGGGGAAGGAAGAGGAAGAGCGTGGAGGGGGCTTACCGGGATTAGGAGGAGGGGATTCAGTGAGTGAGGTGAGATGAGGTGGTGGTGATGAGTGAGGTGGTTTGGTGAGGAGGAGGCAGGGTTTGACCGGTGAGTGAGTGGGGTGGATCCAGGGGGGGACTACAGGTTGAATGATCAAAGGATCAGCAACTGGTGAGGGGAAGGAAGAGGAAGAGCGTGGAGGGGCCTTACCAGGATTAGGAGGAGGGGATTCAGTGAGTGAGGTGAGATGAGGTGGTGGTGGTGAGTAAGGTGGTGGTGATGAGTGAGGTGGTTTGGTGAGGAGGAGGCAGGGTTTGACCGGTGAGTGAGTGGGGTGAGGTTGAAGGGGTTGAGTGGTGAGGGGGAGGGGGGTGGCATTTGGTGAGTGGCAGGGTTTGAGGTGGAGGTGTTTTTCGATTCAAGTCCACTAAAAAAAAAATAAAAAAAAAACTCAGCCTATGAATCTTGGGTGAACAATGAAAACCAAAAAAATACGGTGAAGGGAATTTTTACCAATTTCAAAATCAAAAATTACTCATCAAAGCAAGCAAGGGTGAGAGGAAGAATCCGCTCTCTCATAAAAGAAGATGAGGGACCAGATGAGACAGGGATGACTTGAGGCCAATCAGGAATATCATCTTGGAATATTTTGTCCCATTCATCTTTGATGTCGGCCAAAAGGTTGTGAAGGATTACACAAGTGATAATCCAGTTGATGAGGAACCTCATATCTTTGGAACATTGGAGCTGGTTTCGCATCTCCCGTAAGCTGGCCCACCTTTCAGAATTCCTATGGCATGCTCAATCCGAACTTGTGATTGGGCAAGATGATAGTTAAAATTGGTTTTTCCTTGATCATTGGACAAAACATTCCGGTATGCTGGAACTACATATTTCCCACTAGCATAAGCCAAATTGGCCAGAAGGTATTGATCTTGGTCAAAGTAGATTTCTGGTTGTTGGGCAATCCGCATCCAATTGAAAACATATGAATCATGACAAGAGCCTGGAAGGCCAGCATGGAGGGAGATGAACTTCTTGTTTTTATCGCAAACAAGTTGTAGTGCCATGGGGTATCTAAACAAAGAGATGGAACATATTTGGTCAGTGTGTGAATCAAAGTTTTATCATAGCAATTGGAAAAGAAATGAATCAATTTCCTTTTTTTACAATCAAAATAGTGGTTGCCATCTAGGTTGGGTTTTTGACTCAAGGGGATGGTGGTTCCATCAACAAAACCAATGCAACCAGGAAAGCCTTCTGTCTCCATTACTTGAGATATCTCCTTGCGTTCTTCTTTGGTTGGCCATGAAAGGACCAAGCGACAGAAATATAGGATAGCAATCATGACTCTTTTGGTGTATAAGTCAATGCTTCCGTAACTGACTGAGAATATATTTTCCAATTGATGGATTGGTGCTCCATTTCCATTTGACCCCAATCTACAAAGAGCAACGGCAAGTTGGATGGCTGGATCGCGTTGAGGATTGCAAGAATTGTTCTGGAAGATGTGGTGGTCTTCAATCATTGCCAAAAGTTTCATGAAAGAAGGCAACAAAGTTTGGAACAGTTGCTGGAAGCTTAAGTCAGGGATGAGATGAAGCTTTTGCCTTTCATACATAGGGTTATGGAGAGTGTGTATTCTTGGAACCATGTATCGCTTTGCCAACAGAGAATTCAAAGCTAACCAAGTTGATTCCAAATTTGAGTCTGAATCAGAGTCTGAATGGGAGTCAAACAGTAGCAAAAGTTCAGTCAGCTTTTTTGCGTTTTCAACTTGCTGGCGGGATGTTTGATTGGACATGTTGAGAAAGGTGGTGAGTGATGTGGGGTGATGAGATGATGATGGGATTTGTGTGAAGATGGGTATGTGAAGGTATGTGAAAAACGATAGAGATGTGTGTGATGCAATAGATATGGGACCGGTATGGATTTGCTTATGTGGATGGGTGTTTTTGATGTGATGGATGGTGGATGGATGATGATGCATAAATGGCGGGTTTAATGGCGTGTTTGATGATTGAAATCCGCCATTTTCATGAAACACGCCATTTTGAAATACACCAGTTAGGGGGTATGTGTATTTCAGAAACCCGCCATTAAAAATGGCGGGTTTTGTCAAAAAAAATGGCGGGTTTCTAATGGCGGGTTTGCTAACTTTGATACGCCCAAATGGGTGGTTGTTCAATTTTGAGAATTTACAATTTTCCTCCTTCAGATTTAGAAAGAGGTTATCTTAGGTTATTGTTGAATAATTCTGTTGGTGATACTCCATTATAAAACCTAAAGCAAGTTAACAGAATTGATTATCCAACTTTCAGAGAGGCAGGCTTGGCCATGGGATTACTTGAGGTTGATCATCAGTTAAAAAAAAAATGCAAGAAGCCAATGAAAATATTCACCCTTTCAAACTGAGGAAGTTGTTCAGAATTCCATTAGCACTTTTTCAGCCAGAAAAATGAATTTTGATATGAAATTCTTGCTTCAATTTCACAGTGGAAGATTTAATTCACTCTGGGATTACAGATCAAAGAGTTCTCACAAATGAAATATTAACATCAATCACCACAATTATATTTCAAAGATGTGGAACAACTATTGAATGATATTGTCCAGTTTTCCCAAGATTTGATCAAACAATTGAGGTTAAAAGATTCCAAAGAAACTGTATCTTTTCTGCGAAAATAAATTCCTTCTATGAATCAATCAGATCTGCAAAAAATATATGTTTTTGATAGTCAAAAGAAGCATGTTAATTAATGCATACAATTACTCTCAACCATCTTCATTATTTATTCATGGCCTGGCGGGTCAGTAAAAACCTTTTTGTACGCGCTGGAAATTGAATGGCAGCTGTGAATCTACCAAATGGAAGAACAACTCATCTCACCTTTGGGATTCCCTTGGAGATCAAAAATATGCTTCAAAAATATCAAAGCATTCCAAAAAGGATTAATATCTCAAAAAAGATTATTTGATAATCTGTGATGAAGCACCTATGACTCATATGCATTCTCTTTAGTTTCCTGACCACTACTTCAAGATTTAATGGAGTCTATTAAACCTTATAAGGGAAAGTCAATGGTTCTTTGTGGTGAATTTAGGAAATGTTTTTCTGTTTTTCAAAAGGTGACGCATCCTCAAGTATTTGATGAAAATTTGGAAAATTCAGCATGCTGGTGATATTTCCAAATTTTGAACCTTGCTTCAAATTTCTGTGTGGCCGGTTATCCTTATTTTCAACATTCTCCATCTTCTGGGGATTGTCTCAATTTTATAAAATTTTCAGATAGAATACTTCTCCCTCAGCACAAAATGATTCATTGAGATGAGGAATATCATTCTTGAGAAAGATTAATCAATATTTTATTCCCAAAATTACAAAACCCCTACGTTGGTACCAGTCACCCAATTGATTCTGTTATTCTATGTTTCAAAAATACCAAAGTTGGTCTTTGAAATCGAAATTGAAATTGATTGATTGTGGTCAGATTGGGAACAGAGGTTATATTTGCCAAGATAGCTACAGTTGATGGATTCCTTAGGAAGAGTGATGGCAATTCTAGGGTTAACCTTGATTTCTGACCTGGATGAATTTTTTCTACCTTCCAAAATTATTTTAAAACAGTTCCCACTCAATTTGGAATTCTCATTAAAAAATAACAAACCAAAAGGTTATAAAATTTCAAATTTTGGTCTTTATATTCAAGATCCAGTGCCCTCCCATGGTTGGTTATAGTTTGAATTTTCAAGTGTGGATTCAGAAATTATTCAAAGGACATGGTTGCAACCTGGAAAAAAGATTTCATCTGAAACTGAAAACATTTTTTATCATAAGGTTTTGAATGCCATCCATCACTGAAACAAATACTGAGATTTCAATGATATATATGATTTGTTTTAATTACTTACCTGTTGAAATAATTGAGGAATTGTTAATTTCCTTTTTTTTGTAACCCATTCCCCTGATTTCCCACATCTAAATAGCACCCAATTTTTTCAAATCAATTTTTTTTATTCAATACATTACCCAAATTTGGGGGCAATACACTAAAGCCAATTTTTTGAATCCATTCCCTAGATTTTCAATTTGATTGTAATTATTTAAAAAATATCGCATTTCAAATCACACCAGGGTCAATTTTTTTAATTTATCACATTTTCAAATCAAACCAGGGCCAATTTTTTTAATTAATTCCACATATTTACTACTTGATTATAATCATCTAAACAATTTAAATACCAATCAGTCCCCAAATTTGGGGGCAATACTCTAGAAAAAAATTAAAAAAATAAAAAAATAAAAAAATAAAAAATAAAAAAGGCCAATGTTAAATTCGCGACCTTGAAAACCCCATTCACTACCTAAAAGTGGTCGCGTGGCGCCATTTGCGAGCCATTTTGGATTGCGAACCGCGCCAGGCGACCCATTTTGTGTAGTGAATGGCCAAAAAAAAAGTGGATTTTATTTATTTCATTATATATATATATATATATATATATATATATATATATATTTATTTCATTTCATTTTATTTTATTTATTTATATTTGTTTTTATATTTATATTTGTTTTTATATTTATATTTATATTTTTTTTTATATTTATATTTGTTTTTATATTTATATTTTTCTTTATATTTATATTTTTTTTTATATTTATATTTTAACTTTAATCAATCAATTTATTTTTTATTATTTATTTATTTCATATTATTTATTTATTTCATATTATTTATTTATTTAATATTATTTATTTATATAATATAATTTATTCATCTCACATTATTTACTTTTTTCATATTTTTTATTTATATATTTATATTGTTTTATATATCTAAATTGTTTTATATATCTAAATTGTTTTATATATTTATATTTTTAATTCAATTTATTTTTTATTTAAATCACAAAAAGAAGTAATAAATGAAAAAAATTAAAAAAAAATGTTTAAAGAATATATATATTATAACAATGCAACTCTGATGGGTCACAAAGGTCCATTTGCGACTCAGATGTGTTACAAACGGCGTTTTGCACCCCATTTTCAACCCCAGGGTCCCAAATTTTACATTGGCCAATAATAAAAAAAATAAAGAAAATGAAGAAAATAAAAAAAATAAAAAAAATAAAAAAATAAAAAAAATAAAAAAATAAAAAAATAAAAAAAATAAAAACATAGAAAAATAGAAAAATAGAAAAATAGAAAAATAGAAAAATAGAAAAATAGAAAAATAAAGAGCATTATTTTTTTCACGGGTGCTACCCTTAAACACAGGTATTTTAAATCCCTGCAAAGTCTGGTATACATGGACAAATCCTTGTTCACACGGGCCTTTCAAGAACTTTCTTTTTTGACATTCTAACACAGCAGGTCTGCAGATAGATGTCTTAAGCCCTTATGGCTAATCTCTTACAATTTTGGGACCAGTTAAAACCCTTTAAAAATCCAGTCAAAAAATTAACAAGATCCAAAAAAAAGCTCATTTTTGGAGCTAATCCTTTGGCTTTTGACTTAAGTTTTTTTGGCACTTTGAACTCTCACAATATTTATCAATCAGCTGAAGAGATTCAAAATATTCTTTTGAGAGTGTTGGAATGTATACTTGGGCTCCAAAAATTGAATCCAAAGTAAAGAAACTTCAAAATAGCATATCCTTTTCAAGAATTTCTTTTCACTTCTTTAATCAATGTTTTTCTCAATTTTTTATGGGCAAAACTTAAGATTAAAATCTAAACATTGAATTAAAAATCTGACTGAGCTTTGATTACAGTTTTTACCCCACAAATCATTCAGAATAATGAAAATAATTGAAAATAAAAGGTGTGCTCCACATTTTTTATTCTAATTTTTGTTCTGTCTTCATAAATACAAATACAAAATTTTATTAAAAATATTATAGCAATAATTTTGCTTGATATTATTCCAGTACTATGGGTTTTATTTTTCTTCTGGATTTCCTCCTTTGGAACAAAACCTCATCACCAATCTCCAAATTATTCTGAATAATGGTCATCCAAGCTTTGGAATCCCTGGTCACAAAGATTTTCCACAGTGGATCCAATTTGGGGTCTGGCCAATGATCAGACTTGAAATTGAATTAGACTATATTTTTAAATCTTCTCAAAGAATTAAGCAAATAGGAGATGGTTTGGGATTTAGAGTGGGAGGGGAATTCAGAGGAAGATAAGTGCAAGGCATTAAAGAGGCAAACAGAACCACTGGGCACTTATAAGTTTCAGAAAGAAGAAAGTCATGGCATGGGAACTTCAGCCACATGTTTATTGGAGCTGGTCCAGAGAGGTGGTTGAGTTTCCTCCATGCCTCTTGAAAGGTTTCACCCCAGATTTCATACATTAATTTTGAATCTTGGAAGATTGGGCTGGTTTTGAGCTCTTTGATAATTTCTTTCCTGATTTCAATCCAGTCTTCAGATTTCTATGCCAAACCAACAGCTGCTTCTCTGAAACAACAGTTACCATCTCCAAGAACATCTTGAAAGTGTGATATATGGGAAATAGCTGTTTCTGGCGCAATGAAGTCTTTGTATTGGAACTAAAAGGAAAAATCAGAATTGATTCTAAAATGAAATATATTGGAAAAATTCCACTCACTTTTTCCATTGAAAATTGCTCAAAGATTCCAGAAGAAGAATATGATCATTTGCAGGAAACCTTTCAAAAATTCCTAAAAAAATCAGAAAAACTGAAAAAATCAGGTATTATCAAATTCACTCACTTTCTCACTTATTTTTGTTTCTTTTTAAGAAAAAAAATGCTTTCCAGGTGTATGGTAAGGGTCTTCATTATCTTGACTTTTGTGCTTTTGTCTCTTGATTCTAGTCCCAGGATTGTAATCAGGGGAAGGAGCCCTCTTAGTGAAAACAGTTCCAGACCTCTAAAAAAAGATTAAATGGGAAAATTAATAAAAATTAACTCAATAAAAAGAGCAAATGTAATCTCACCGTCTTAATAACATCCAAATCTGGGAGCTCCTCATCTTCTGAAGTATCTTCCTCTGTCAAAATTTTTTATTTTGTGTTGTGATGTGATGTGGTGTGATGTGTTGTGATGTGATGTGATTTGATGTGATTTGATGTGATGTGATGTGATGTGATGTGATGTGATGTGATGTGATGTGTTGTGTTGTGTTGTGTTGTGTTGTGTTGTGTTGTGTTGTGTTGTGTTGTGTTGTGTTGTGTTGTGTTGTGTTGTGTTGTGTTGTGTTGTGTTGTGTTGTGTTGTGTTGTGTTGTGTTGTGTTGTGTTGTGTTGTGTTGTGTTGTGTTGTGTTGTGTTGTGTTGTGTTGTGTTGTGTTGTGTTGTGTTGTGTTGTGTTGTGTTGTGTTGTGTTGTGTTGTGTTGTGTTGTGTTGTGTTGTGTTGTGTTGTGTTGTGTTGTGTTGTGTTGTGTTGTGTTGTGTTGTGTTGTGTTGTGTTGTGTTGTGTTGTGTTGTGTTGTGTTGTGTTGTGTTGTGTTGTGTTGTGTTGTGTTGTGTTGTGTTGTGTTGTGTTGTGTTGTGTTGTGTTGTGTTGTGTTGTGTTTTGTTTTGTTGTGTTGTGTTGTGTTGTGTTGTGTTGTGTTGTGTTGTGTTGTGTTGTGTTGTGTTGTGTTGTGTTGTGTTGTGTTGTGTTGTGTTGTGTTGTGTTGTGTTGTGTTGTGTTGTGTTGTGTTGTGTTGTGTTGTGTTGTGTTGTGTTGTGTTGTGTTGTGTTGTGTTGTGTTGTGTTGTGTTGTGTTGTGTTGTGTTGTGTTGTGTTGTGTTGTGTTGTGTTGTGTTGTGTTGTGTTGTGTTGTGTTGTGTTGTGTTGTGTTGTGTTGTGTTGTGTTGTGTTGTGTTGTGTTGTGTTGTGTTGTGTTGTGTTGTGTTGTGTTGTGTTGTGTTGTGTGGTGTGGTGTTGTGTGGTGTTGTGTTGTGTTGTGTTGTGTTGTGTTGTGTTTTATTGTGTTGTGTTGTGTGGTGTGGTGTGGTCTGGTGTGCTGTAGGTGGTCTGGTCTGGTGTGGTGATGGGGGATGATGGGTGGGGGTGGGTGTGTGGAGGAGGTTTCCTTTATGGGTGATGGGAGGATGGGAGCGCTCCAAAATGGCCTGGAAGAATTTCAAACTCATATTGAATAGGAATGGTTAGGTTTGTAAGCATTGAGGGTTCAAAAAGGCAGACCCCAGCCCAGAGGGTGGTTTGTTGCCCTCCTTTTTGAATTTGGTTTTTAGAGAACAAATAGTGCTTCAAAAATTAAGAAAAAAATAAATTTGAAAACAATGAGAGACCTGTTCCAAAATTTGAAGGTCAAATGCTCTAAATTCTCATATTTAACCACAAAAAAGAATGCAGAAATAAGGAAAGACCACCCCTTTTATTTTCAATTATTATCATTGTGATGAATATTTGGTGGGGTAAAACCTATAAATATAGCTCAGCCAAATTTTTAATTCAATTTTTGGATGTTAATCTTAAGTTTCGCCAAAAAAAATTAAGAGAAAAATTGATTCAAGAGGTGAAAAAAAAATCTTGAAAAGTATATGTTATTTTGAAGTGTTTTTACATTGGATCAAATTTTTGAAGGCCAAGGATACACCAAAAAAATCTCAAAAAAATATTTTGAAGCTTTCCAGCTGATTGATAAATATTGTGAAAGTTCAAAGTGCCAAAAATTCAAGCCAAAAGCCAAAGGAATAGCTCCAAAAATGATGTTTTTTTTTTTGGATTTTATTAATTTTTTGACTGAATTTTTGAAGGGGTTTAACTGGTCCCAAAATTATAAAATATTAGCCATAAGGGTTTAAGGCACCTATCTACAGACCTGCTGTGTTTTAATTACAAAAAACAAAGTTCTTGAAACGCCCATGTAAACAAGGATTTGCCCATTCATACTGGATGTTGCGGGGACATAGTACACGCGTGAGTTTAAGGGTAGCACCTGTGAAAAAAATAATTCCCTAAAAATACAAAAAAAAAATATGAATAAATAAATTTCATAAATTTTTATTTTATTTTTTTGTGGTTTGCAACCCAAAAAAGGTTGTGTGGCAAACTGCCATTCACAACCCACCTGAGTGCCAAATGACCACAAACCGCACCACGCAACCCATTTTGGCTTGTGAACAGTTTGGGGGGGGCTGCAAATTTAGGGTGATGATAAATTCAAGGCTCAAATGACCTGTTTACACAATTTGAGCCGTGTGGCATAGCTACATGGCTAAATCTGAGACATCTAGAGCTCCACGCGGCTCGGGACTGCTGTTTGGTGTCTGCACAACTACATGTCTGGTGTCCCAATAAAAAAAACAACAAAAACAAAAACAAAACAGTAAAAATTAAAAAGTAAAAATAAATAAGAACAAAAAACAAAAAAAACTGAAGAAAACCAACTGGTTGCCTTCCAAGTTGACTAGCCCTGAAGTGAAAGGGCCAAAAAATGCAAGATGTCTTTTGACAAGCCCTAAAGTAAAAGTGCCAAAAAAATACAAGTCTTTTGAACAGTCAAAAAATAAAAGATGTCTTTTTACCAGACCTGAAGTAAAAGTTCCAAAAAAATACAAGTCTTTTGACAAGCCCTCAAGTAAAAACACCAAAAAAAACAACAAGTTGAACTTGTGTTAAGCTGATCCCATCACAAGCTTAACTACAAGTTAAGCTTTTGATGGGATCAGCCCAACACAAGTTGAACTGACTTACCATTAAAATCTCATTCAAAACACTCACCATAATTATGTAACTCAAAACATTCAATATAATAATGTTCAAAATGTGATAATGCTTTATATTAATAGAATTACAAGATCAGCATCAGAACCCAAACCCAAATGATGAAATTAATCTATAACTTAGAATACAAATCAAGTTAATCTTTGAGGTGATCAACCCAACAATCTGCTTTTTTAGAAACCAAGGAACAGAGTTTGGAGACTATGAGCAGGATTGGAATTAAATATCCCTTAATTACAAGCTGCACCCAATGGTTATTGTTAATGAAAAAAATGAACATAGGATCTGATTGTTGTTTTACACCCACTTTCATAGGAGTAAAAGTTCAACATGAATTCAATGAAATGAAACATATTGGTCTTTCATAAGTATCAGCTATTATTTGACCCATATCTAAATTTGAAAGCCATTTTTAAGATGGAATCTTTTCATTGATTTCATTGAAAGCAAGTATTTTTTCTATCTTTTCAACTTCTTTACTGCCACCAAGGATCTTAGCATAGCATGTCTTATTTTTCCTCAATGTTCCAACCATTTCTTTCCAAAATTTCAACCATCAATCCTCATCATACCCAAGTGATTTAGCAATGACTCTAAAACCAAAATTTCCATCACCAACCGGATCCCACACCCCACCCAAGAACTTATGTAATTTCTTGGGTATTTGATTGAGATAATCCACTTCTTAAAATCAAAAAGTTTTTAGCCCAAATTCTAAACTCATTAAAGGATTCAAAACTCACAAAAGATGAGCTTCTGTTTGACTCATCAATTTCTTCATCTTCATCCTTCAAAAAGGAATTGGATTCCAATGGCACCAAACCTGATGAACTTTCAGTTTCTTCAACTGAACTTTTAAATTCAGATGAAGAGCCTGACTTGGACTATGAACAATTCAAAATCAGTTCATTAAACCAAAAAAATTAACCTTTCACAAAAGAAAAGACTTAAAATCATTCATTTTTTCTTCTTTTGTTCCCTTCTACTTCTCTTTGCCTGCTTAAGTCCCTTTTCAACGTGCTCAAATCAAGACAGATATTGCCAGCTATCTGTCAATTTTGGACGTCCTCTGCTCAATTGCAAGACTTCAAGTTCAAGTCTTGGATTTGATTGATAATTGGAAGTCTCCTTCATCAAGTGCTTCAACAGCCCGCAATAATCTTTTTCAGGATGATTCAAGATCATTGCATTGAGCTTCTCATATAACTGAGAATTTTTTAGAAGTTAATCAACATTGACCTTTAAAAATTCAAAGGATAAAATATTAGTAAAGTAGGAATCATCATTCAAAAAGCATTAATCAAAAAGTGATTTGAACATTCCAACTTAAACCAACTTAAACAACTAGAACCACAAGGGTCATAATCCAACCTACACTGAGGATGAATATCTTCAGAAACAATGGAGCCTCTTGAAACTAGTAGGTCAACTATTTGGTGGGAACAGGGCAAACCTATAGTAATTGAGTATGACTTGGTGCACACTTACCCATCATGGTTCTGCTTTAACTTCTCTAATTTTTCCCCAAAAAGGTTTATTGCTTGAAAAGAAACCTTTTATCACAATGTTAACATTTCAGTAGGAAGAACTATTCCAATCTTTATTCAAGAGTTGTCAAGCGCAGCCTGAAGAGATTTAATTTGATTGGAAACTGTTCCCTATAGGTTTCTCCAAACATCCAACATGTTTTCTGACAAGTTTGCAAGGGATCTTTTGAGAGTAGCATGGGCCCCTTCAGCCCAAGACATTGTTTTATTTACAAAGTCTGGGTTTTCACAAGTCCAAGCCGTTACAAATTTCTCTTTGATATGGAAGATATTATGATCCATATACTCAAGTACATCCTCACGTTCTGCCAGAAAAACCTTTAAACAAGTCATAATGTAAGCAACCCAAAAATAAGAAGATTAAAAGTAGAGGCTGTGATTTGGCACTTAATCTTAGTTCTGCATGATTGACCTCCACCTCCTCCTTGGTTTTTGAGGCCCCATACTTAGCCCACAGAGACATAAAGCTTTTCTAACCTTCAACATCATTATTGAAGCCCAATTTACAGTTGAATTGTAAGTTTTTAGACAAGTGCCATTGACAGCACTGTCTTGTTGACTCAGGGAATATTTGTTTTAGAGCACGGATCAAAGCTTTTTCACGGTCTGTAACAAAGACTTTGGGAATTCTCTCACAATCATAAGCCGACTCCTTTAGTGCATTTACAGACCAACTGTAGAACTCAAACATTTCTCTTGTTATAAAAACAAGAGCTTTTTTGAAAGTTTTCTGGTTGGAAGTAATTTATACAATGTGCAATAGGGGGATGTTGTACTTATTTGTCTTATAAGTAAAATCCATCATAGCTATATGATGGAATTTTTTCAAAGCTTTAATGACTCAGCGTGATCCAAGAATAGGTCCTCCAAGTGACCCTCTCCACTGAATTTTGCTTGATGAACACAACTTGAATTACTAAGTTGTTCAAAGAGGACCTTCATAACACTTTTCTCCTTCAGTTCTTCTAGCGCTACCTTACGCTTAGTGTTATAGATTTTTTATTCATCAACATATTTGCCACCATCAATCTTGCTCAATTTTCTTTTGAGTTGAATTTTATTGAGTCCATCATTCAAGCCTTCTTTTAGATTTTCTAAGGCTACCCCAGAGATTCTCCTCAGGTGAGGATGCACTGAGGGGTGTGGGAATGGTTCATGGTTATTTTGATAATTCTAGTAGGAGATAAGCCTCAAGGGGTCCCAATTTTTTCAAATTTCACAGATTAAAAACTTTCAACCAACCTTCCTTGTGTGTGTTTTCCTTGACCATTTGGTGAGCAATTGCCCAGAGTAAAAACCATGTATATCACAGGCTAAATCCACATATTGTTCATGCTTTGAGTTGAAAACTTTTAAAGCGTAACCATGCTTCATTTCCCATGTTTGACAATACGTTTGTACCTCTTCCCTAGTAGGAAAAGCTCTCATGGGAGGTTGGTGAAGTGGGTCTTTCATAGTTAAATTTTTATATTTATTGCATGCACTCCATCAGTTTCCAGTTTCAATCAAATTAAATAAGGCAAAGACCAGTAACATAAAATGTTGCTCACCACCAGAGGTCATTTCCATTTTTGGAGCATTTTGTTCCTCAATTTTCACCCTTGATGAGGATGCAATTGGGGCTTCCAATTATTCATTACCCTCATCCTTTGTTTCCCCCACTTTGTTCATTGCACTAATGTAGTCCTTGAACGCAGCCATGTTAAAAGGAGGGCTTGCCACTGTTCCCATAATGTAAAAAAAATGCAATGCTACTTCAGTTTTAAATCCAACTTTCAATTGAACAACATTTTTCTCACTTTCAAGTTGAGAAAGATTAATTTTGTGGGATGTTTATTTTCATTTTCCTATAGTTTCACTTTAATTTCACTTTTGTGTCACTTTATGATTGCTAGATGTGGTCCAACAGTCCCACATAGTATGCATTGATCCCAAATTTGGGTTGATGAAACCCAAATGTGGTCCAGGGGGTCCCAAAAAGTTTGGCACAAGCCCCAGGGGGGCCATACAGGGCCGTACACTCCCTGGACACAGTTCAAGTCCACTGTTTATGGGGGGTATACCGCCTGCCAGGGGTTGCGCGTGTTTGAGACAGCCCCTTGGGCGCGTTTAGACGCGTCCAAAACTCCCGCACGCGCTTTTTGTACACGTGTATGGGCCCCCACACGTCCATTGGGCCGTGTAGGGCTGAACACAACTCCCAGGAGGCAGGGAGTTGTGAATTTATCATCAACCACAAATTTAATATTCCCCTATTCCAAAAGGTTTCAAACAGCCATTTGCAACTCAAATGGGTTGCAAACAGCGTTTTGCGGCCATTTTCAAATGCAGGGTTGCAAATTTAATATTGCCCTCTGTATATTTTTGAAAAAAAAAATTTAAAACATCTTTTCAATGGAGAAGAATCTTTTCAATGGTTCTTCAAAATTGTACAATGCACCAAAAACAAATTTCTTTCAGAAATTACAATTTCCCTGGCTGATACAAGGTGAGAAATTTCAGAATTTTCTTCAATTGATCAACCTATCAATCACTCCAAAAAAATACATTGAAAAATTCAAATTATCAATGAGCTTTTTTGTGATTTCTGTTCAATAAAGTACCTGTCACAAGTCTTCTACCAGAATGATAGAAATTATGAATTTATTTTCCCATCATTGGGATTATTGAATAAAAAATATTATAAACTTTTTATGAAAATTATTTATATTTCTTCCTGATTCTACAAAAAAAATTAGTATTCAAGTCATAAAATAATGTTTGATGATCTTCAATCACTCAGAAAATTACCCCTGTAAAACTATTAGAGTTTTCAGCCTACTAGATTCCAAAAAGCTTTCAATTCTTTTTCTAATAGAGCTGATGGTAGTTGGAATAAATATATTATCCCAAGAGGTACAGACATAATCTTTAAAAATGTGGATAAATCCAATATGAGGAGGTGTTTTGGTGGTTGTTAAGGAGTCGATTAATTAATAAATTAAATTTATAATCTGTAATCCTGAAATGATTGGAACTTTTTTTAATTAATAAAAAGAGGCATAATCCATGGTAAAAGCTTAGTTCAGGGTAGTGGACAGAAAGGGAAGAATGGAGACAATTTATGAGTAGATAATGATGGCCAAAATAGCTTCAAATGAAGAAACAAGGTTAATGCAAGCCTGGGTGAGATTATTATAGACATACTACAATCCCAAGTTTTTTATAATGGTGGAAGATGTTAGATATCAAGGCTGTTACTCATAAATTAAAAAAAAAAGACTGTGTGCTTCTCTTCATAATTCTAATTCTGAAATTCCTTCCTTAGAAAAGAATTCAGGGCATTTTGAAGCCCAAACTTGACCAGAATTTTCCAAGGCTAATTCAACAATTTATCAAAATTTGACCATACCTGTTCCTAAAGAAACTTCCCTCTTATGGTCTCTTAACATTGAATCCAATTCAATTATCTTTATCTCACTTCAAATCATAAATAAAAACAAAAACTCCGCCCTCTCCTGAAAAAAGAAAAAAAAAACTTGAGGATCTCTATCTAAGATCATGAAAAATAATCATAAATTTACTTGGATGGAATCCTATCCAAAATTACCTCCAAAAACATTTCAATTTGAATCATCAAGCCCAGATTCCAACTCAGGATCATACTCTTACTTTTCAAGTAAGATGAGGAAAAATAACCAAAAACTTGATTAAGATGGTCTAAAAATTGAAATGCAGAAAAATATGATATTTTATATGACTGATTTTCATAAGAAAAATTACCAATCCTTTTCCAATATAAAATCCATAGTATTTGAAACAGAATTCATTTGATCCAAAATGAAAAAATTGGTTTTATATGATCCTCATAAAAAAAATTCTTGTAAAAGCTATGAACTTAAGGACCATGATACATTCAAGTCTTAAAAAATGGAAAATTGGCACATTTCAAAATAAAAGGAAAAATGGTTTGGTCATAAAAAGAATAGTTTTTTTATCCAAAAGATGACTACTCTATGGAAAAATAAATTATTTTATACAAAAATGAAGTACTCATTGAGAAAATGAATTGATTTTTCCAAAAATTACTTATCTTATCCAAAAAACGGATACTTTCAAAGGTTTTGGAATTTTTTCCTACAAAAGGAAGAAATTTAATACCCAATGAAATTTAAAATATTTTTACACAAATTAGTTTGATTTAGTTATGGTCCTCAAACCCTTCCAACCAAGGCAGGTTCATGGAAACAATCTGCATTGAAGCCTTGTGAAAAGAAAATATAAAAAATCAATATAAAATTAATGGATAATATCTTATTCAAGATTGAAGAAAGATTTATGCCAAATGTTTCATCATTCAATGAAAGAAATTCTTGAAAAACTCTTGAAATCATAGATTCAATTAATTTTTTCATTTTGTATTTGGTAGATTTTCATTATGCTTCAGTTATTTTTTGATTTGTTTGAAGATAATATTCCCGATTCATTATTTTTTCATTTTTTACCATTTCATCTATTCTGGTTGAATTATACTTCTTTCTGTTACTCTCCCCAGATGGAAAAGTTTTGAAAATTTTGATTCAGACTAAAAATGCCTGCCCTTTTTTTGAATTTTTAAATTTTTCCATGCCATTATTCAATTGTAAAAACCCTAGAAAGCATATGGCTTTGCAAAAATTTTGAATTTGAACCTTTTTTTTAAAATAATTCATACCTTTTTGGATAAATTCCTAACTTTTTTCATTCATTCATTTTTTTTTTGGTTTGTGAGTTAAGAATGTGTAAAATTATCAAATTCTAAGGCATGAATACACTCTTTACCTGGAATAAAAAATCAAGATTATAGTTATTATGTGTTTATCAAAATAAATAATTAACACATTCTCTTCCCTCAATGTAAATTAAAAATACATGTTTCTGCACATTGAAATAATTTTGATTTTCATTAAAATATTTTTCATCAAATATACATCAAAACAATCAAATAAATATAAAATAAAAACAATACAGATATATTTTGATACCAATTCCATTCTTTATAAGTGAAAATTATCTAAAGAAATCAAGCAATATTGCATATTATTCTTCAATAGCCAATAGTCTCCCAATGGCCACCAATCAATTTTTTACTTTGAAAATATCTATCCAATAAACTGTTTTTGAGTAGGCATTCTTGACCCAAAAAAATTCAAAAAACTAATGAATTCAATAAAATACCAATATAAATTTCACAATTTTAACTCCAAAATACTTCAAATGTTCAAACTTCAAGAAACTTCAAAAACTTCAAAAACTACCAATACTAAAATAGAATTGAAATTAAAACTTAGAGAATGACCGCACTCATTTCAAAAACTTAAGTGTCTTGGATGATCATTTTCTAATTTAAAATTTGAAGAAATAATTCAAGAAATGAAGTTCACTCTAAAGATGCTTCCAAGAAAAAAACTATGTCTTTAGGGTGTTTTCAATAATGAACTTTTTACAAGGTGTTTTTCAGAGTCCTTATTACTTTTTTTGAGAATTTATTCTTTTAAAATATGAAATGTGACAATCATTTCTAAAAATTAAGTTTTATAAAGTTCTCTAGTTCTTCAAAAATAAATTATGTTATATCAAAGTTAGAAAACCTGCCATTGGAAAATTGCCATCTTTTTGTCAAAACCTGTGATTAAGAATTGCAGGTTTCCAAAATTCACTTGAGCACTAATTTGTGTATTTCAAAATGGAATTTTTGATAGAAAATTTAAATTTGAAAAATAAACCCTGAAATTTATGCATCATCATCTGTAAGCATTCCAAAAATCTCACCTTAATCAAATCTCAAACTAAATATGAACTCAACACTACTGGGTAATCAAGCATTACTCAAATTATTCTGATTCAAGCTCTTGATATAAAATTTATTCAATATAAACATATTTTCCATCTCCTCCCACCCCCCTCATAGACCATCCAGAAACTCAACCAAAAATTTGCCCTGTTTGAATCAAAACTCAAAATAAAACATCAGATCTTGGAAACTAATCTAATAAGTTTTTCCTGATCCCTCTAATCACAATTGAACCTAGCCAATTCCTCCTTGATTGAGAAGACCATGGAATGAATTTCCAAATTGGTTCTTCCATCATTTATCTAGTTGCCAATTCCTGTCAATGTTTTATAATTATTTATTTTTCGGCCGGAAAAATTGGTTCAAGTTTTACAAAACAATCAAGAACAAATTTTGATCCACACTTTTTGTGATCTAGACCTCAGTTTTGGTCAGAAAATTACTGATAAAGATTCCAATATTTTTGGTCAAGTATTGATTCACTCTTTCACCCGCCACTGTTTTTTTTCCTTCAAAATGTATGTATACATACAACAAATCAATACCAAAGCTTAATACTACTAATCCTGAAGGCTATTCTTTTTTTTATATTGTTAAAGCATTGGAAACTTACCAATTTAAATGAATTATTGTTCCAAACATTTTGGGGTCAAACTCTTTATTTCTGGAGTTGGTTATAGTTAACTGAAAACCTGGAGTAATTTTCAATCTTAGCACATCATTTCATGAACATTTTCACATTTAAATCCTTGCCTTCCCTTCCAATCAAATTGAATGATAGGTTGACTTTAATCCTCCATTCTTCTAGCTTAAATGCCAAAACTTTGGGTACTTTTATGCACTAAAACAAAAAATAAATTGGAAGTGAATTAAAAGTTTCCAAATAATAAATAAGATAAAATTGGCACAAGGTGAATTAAATATTTCTCTTGCTCCATCTCCCCTTTCCAAAGAAACTTGTTTGATTTTATGGAATTTTGATTATTGATTTCAGTCACTTGAATTACACAATTTCTAAAATTATTTATTGCTCCTACATTCAAAGAATTGAAAGGAGACTAAAATACTATTCCTGGAATTCCTGAGACATGAGATGGAATAGAAAATAGATGAGAAGAATATTCAGATATTGAAATTAAGGGTTATTTTTTTCTTCCTGAATCTTACTCCTTTGAAACTTCCCAAGACTCATCTTTTCAAACCCCTGAAGAATCTTGAATTCTATTCATCAAGAGATCATCAAACCAGACTCTGAGGTCTCCAAGATGATTCCAAGATAGGGAGAGTTTAGATGGAAAATTTGGGGAGACAATTGGATATTTAAAACCAAGAAATTTTGGATAGATTTGGTTATATTTTAGAAGCTTTAGAAAACTGTGAATATAGAACAAGTTTGGCCTTTAAGGATGAGTTGATCTGTACCATGCTGTTGGCCCAAAATTCAAAATCTCATTAAAACTATAGTTTTGGGAACTAGCAATCTTTCCAAGGTTGGAAATCATTCAAAATTCAAAATCCAAGCCTAACTGCAACTGTTTTTAAAATACGTAGGCACTTATGTGTGTGCCACCAAGGATAATTTTGGACATATATGGACAGCTGGGCTGGCCGGCCAAATTAGTCATTTTAAGCTATTGGGCTTGGAAGGCCTTTTGGGGCCGCTGTTTCTTTCATTGGGCCCATTTTTGGGCCCAACAGCCCATGCGGGGCTGTTTTTTGGGGGCAGAGGGACCCATTTGGAGTCCCTCCACCCCCGGTGGTAGTTGCGGCCGCGCAGTGGCAAGGAGGGGGAGCAAGGTTGCTCCCCCCATCCCCTCCCTTTGTTTGTTGCAAGGGAGGGCGCAAGAAAACCAGGCTGGCGGTGGTGGGGACTTGATCACCCCATCACCAGGCAGGGGCCATCTCCCCCCCCCACCCATTACCAAGGGCTGGGGGGACCTGGTCCCCCTCCAGCCCGCTCAGTTTTCCATAACGGCCTAGGCCAGTTGCATGGAGGCAAACGGAAGTGGGGGGGGGGATTTTTCACCCTCCAACCTGTGCAAAGCAAACAAGCGGAGTGCTCTCCTCAGCGCCAAGGGCTGGGGGGACCTGATCCCCCTCCAGCCCACAAATTTGTTGGTCTTCCTGGGGTTAAATGTTGTCCCAGGCAACCAGCAGGGGATTTTACCACCCCTGCTGGTCACCTAGTTAGGAAAGAGGGGGGGGGAAAGCATGTCTGCCAGTTACACCCCCCCCCTTTGTGAGCTTAAGATGGGAACCAGATGAGTTCTGGGTCCCACCTGGTCCATGTGAGGGGCCAGGGGCTGGTTGTATGAGGCAACCAGCCCATATGTGAGATCAAAAGGTTAACTGGGCTGGTTGTAAGGTACAACAAGCCAAGGGTTTGAATAGCAAAGGGGCTGATTCAGCACTGTGAGGATGGAAACAACAAAATTGAATGGAATGTTCCAGTTGAAAGGGTTCAGGTGCAAATGCCATGTGGGCTGATGTAGCCCAAACCAACTAACAAGGCCTGTAGAGCCTGTAGAGCCCTTTTGGGGCGGAACTTTTGCCTTTTCCCCTATTGTAACATCTGCCCAAAAGAAGCCAATCTTTTTTACTTAAGGAGCCCTTCTCCCTGCTGTTTTCCATCCCATCCATTCAAATTCATTCAATCAATTATCCAATGTATTGCCCCATTGTGAGAGCCCATTATTTATTATGGACAAACAAGGTTTATAGCATTTTTTTGCTTTAATTACTGCTCCTCCTACCACTATGCTAATTGCTGGCCATAATTTTCACAACTATCACTTTCATAAAATTGACTTTTTCATCAATCACTATTATCATTGGTTCTTGAGTCAGAATCAATACCTTGTTTTCCTGCTGCCTTGAATCTTGATCTCTTCAAAATTAATCAGACCTAACCTGAATTTTACTTAAAATTTTCCAAGAAAACAAACCTCTGACAAATCAGAAATTAATTTTTTAATCAATTAGCAAGGTCCTTTTCCAAAAAAAAGTTTCAAAATTTCTCTTCTTTTTCAAATAAAATAAACTCATGTTTTTTATTTTTTGTTTGTTTGTTCATAATTTTGATTGGTATGATTAGTTACCCTTTTTTTAGATTCTAGTAACCATTTTGTTTTTACCTCTAGGCTTTTTTTGTAACTATCTCATGTATTTTTCTATTTTATTTTATTTTATTCTCACCTTTTTTTCATTTTTTCATCTGGAACATTGGCTGGGCCATTATTTTCTTTTTTTAATCTCCCCTTTTTTGTACATGCTCATCCAGTTGGTTGAAATTATTAAAAAATCTTTTTGCTTTTTAATTATTGATTGGAGCCACTCAAATAATTTTGAATTCTTAGTTCATGATTAATTTCAATCTGGTGAAGAAGAATGGGAACACACATAAGAATTCCAACTGTTTGAGGAAGAGGGAATATAGATAGATTATTGTAAATTTACCTTGGTATAAGTCAGGGATGCTTGAAAACTGGGGAAAAAATGATTCTTTCCAATTGATTTTTTTCTTCAAAAAATCCAGTGTCCATCCGTCTCCCAATGAACACAATTTTTGATAAAACACAAAAAATTTTGATTTCATGGGGGGAAATTTGTTTTGCTGTTTTATCTGAATTTTATTTTTTCATTGATTTCTGCAAAAAAGGAATAATTTAAATTATTTTGCCATACCAAAATTAAAAATACTAACCTCCCATCCCAGTATTTAAATCCACACATCCAGATGGCCATAGAATTTCAGATTGAAATAAAAACCAGAAACACCAACAAGTTCTTAAAAATGGCCAGATATATTCAATGGTAAAGAATTAAATTGTAAATTAAAGATATTTGTATATTTGAGAGCTTAAAAACTGAATTAATTTTAGTTTCAAACAAGAATCATACTTGAGTTTAGTTTTATTTTTCCCAATGATTTGAATAAATATATCTATCATCCAAGAGATCAAATCAGATCTTTGAAAATTGAATTTCGCCGGGGGTTCAAACTGGCATTTTTCCCAAAGATTTCATCCATTCAAATTTAAAAAGGAAAATTTTTATTTTATTTTGAAACCACTGAATATATGAAATTGGCTTTATAACCTTTAGCAAAACCAAATCATTTCAGATTGGAAATAAACTGGTTTTTTTTTCTTTGAACTTTAGTTTTTGGATTTCTCCCTTATTTCTTTTTCTTAAAAATCTGTCCCAACTTTTTTTGAATTTTCAAGCTCATTGGCTATCAGTAGATAACCATTGAATTTAGAATATTGGAGTCTTCCAAACCTTTTTTAATTTTAAAACCTATAGAAAGTGGCATAGTTTGAGGAAAATTTAGCTATTTTACAAGGATAAGGTGATCTTCATCCTTTGGTTGTCAAGAAAACTTGAAAGCCCAGGGAAGAGGATTTTCTGTTTTTGATTTCCTGTCATGACCACAGTTTGACTAAGTCTCCTCAGCCTTACTCAACCCTCAGCCAGACCCAATCCTCAGTAAAATCAACCTTCTACCCCAAGATCTACATGCTGCACCTCCTGAAGTTTCCTCTGAATTCCCTGAATCTCCTATAAAATCTCCCAGGCTTACAACTCTACCTCTCTATGGCTTGGTGCATCCTCATCTCTCCTTCAACTCTATCAGTTATGGGAAGTGCATACATTAATCCCATATTACATACTCCTGGATGGACAACCCATACTCCAATTCAGTACATGAAACACCTTTCTGGAAAGTCCATTACTCAATTTTTCAAGCCACAGCCTCAATCCCAATTGGTAAAAATGTAATACCATGGGGCATCCCAGCCCCAGAACCAGTCATTCCTCCTCAAGGCCTCCCTCCCATTCTCACATATACTGGCCTCTCCTCCCTTCCTGCACTAATTCCCCTCAAGGAATTAGTATACTACTTCTTCTTGGTTACCCCCTTCCAATAGGTTTCATCTCAGCACAAGAAGGCCAACCAGCCTACCTTACTCATCTCACCTACCCCTTTGGTGTTACTATTATAGGATTCATCCATCAATCTCTTCCAGAGCCTTACTCATGGATTCTCCTTCTCCTTATAATTGTCATTACTCTACCTAGCTCCATTGCAATCTATCTCATCTCTCAATCCTGATTTCTGTGAGAAGTAGTTACTGTAACCTCATCTCCTTGAACTTCTTGGTTGTTTGTGAAATTTCCTTGTGTATGATGGCAGGAATTTTTTGGGTATTATTGGTTTTATTGTTTGTTTCTGTTTTCAGGGGGAAAACTTTTATTTTAAGGTAAGATAACTTCAGTGATGGTGTGGGAGTGAAAAGAAGCAATCAAAAGATGAAGAGACATTAATTGATTAGTTGAAGATTATGAATTAGCATTGAAATATGAAGGGGGGTGAAGTGATGAGGTGGGTAGTGCAACATAGCAATATAAAGATAAAGAGAACCAAATTTATGATTTTGGAAGTGTGAAGTAGTGATCTCAAGATGAATAGAAATGAATTTAATATCTGGGAAGTGTGCATTCCAAAATACAAGATGAATACTGGCGATTTTCAGAAGTGAATGAGTGAGGATGATGTTGGAGAGTGAGAGGGAAAGTATGAGTATTGGGGATGATTTTATCTGCAATGAGGGTACAGATTTAAGGAAGTGTCAATCAAGGATTGGATGGTGTTTTCTGAGGTTGAGTTTTTCAGTACCTTCATACACCTTACTTGAAAAAAAAACTTATTTAGCTTATAATTTAGACAGGAATGTTTTTTTTCTTTTTCTTCTTCTTTTTTATAAATGGAAGATTTGAAATGGTGTTTTTTTGAATTAAGCCTGCCATTGAAAAATATTGGGTTTGAAAAATTTTTATAGAACCTATTATTTCTGTAGGAACTAAATCCTATTTGATTCTTTTGCTAAAATCATATTGATTAATATGTAAGAACATGTGGTTAGTGTGTATGAATTCATTTTTTAAAAAGCTTAACATTTCACTTCTCAATTGAAAATTTATTTATTTCATTTCATTAATAATACTTAGCCTGAGATTGCTTTTCCATTTTGATCAAAAAGGTTGAAAATTCTTCCCTCTCCTTCTTTTCTATTTCAAAGTTCATGTTCAGTTGTTGTTTTTCTCTTTGGATCTCAATATCATTTTGATTTTAATATTATTTTAATTTTTCATCCTTCTTCCTGCCAAAAATCCAGCATGTGAATTTTTTTCCTTGACTCCAATTTGATGGTTCAATTTTTAATTTTTTTAAATTAAATTCTTTTTTAATTGAACTGAATTTTCAACGTGGAGAAATTAGAAATTGGTACATGTTTTTTTTTCTGGGTTAAACTGGTCCTGAGATCTCCTCATAATCATCTTACTTGACTATTTTCTTGAATATTAAAAAATAAATTCTGTTTTCCAAATTTATTATTTTCAATGAGGATTTATGTTTGATTATTTTGAAGCCATATTCATGCCCTTGATATTTTGCTGTTTCTTTAACTTGATTTTATTTTTTGTCCTTTTCATTGGAGGATAACTCACTAAGAAAGAAATCCAAATTAATTCAAGGCCTCATGAGACCTTTTTACTTACGCACATAGGATCTAAACAAATAAACATCATTGGATTCAAATATTTACACAGCCTTATTTCTTTCCCATGAGTTTTTTCAAGTGAAGAATAAGGAAAAAGATGGGAAATTCAAGTCCATCAGTAGTTTTGGAAATCCTTCATCAAAATCAAAATGAATTACCTGCTAGTTTGGTACTCCATCAACCAATTTTTAATCTTACCCCCTTTTGACAGTTGGCTGAGAAAATTCTCACAACTGATTTTCAAATCTTTCACATAAAGAGCTTCAATTTATCTAAATTCAGCGTGAGAACCATTATTTCAAATTTTAATCATTTTTCCATAATTTTTTTTTATTATTTGAATTTCACTCACTATCATCCCACCTTATTTTTATCAGATTTTTATGTTTTTCATTGGTTTTTCTATCAATAAAAATACCAACCTAGGTAATCCATCTCTTTGGAATTTGGTTTTTCCATATAATGACTGATTTATTCTGTTTATTTTTATTTTTATTTTTATTTTCCTTTTCCTTTTCCTTTCTCTTTTCCTTTTCCTTTTCCTTTTTATTTTTCTTTTTCTTTTTCTTTTTCTTTTTCTTTTTCTTTTTCTTTTTCTTTTTCTTTTTCTTTTTCTTTTTCTTTTCCTTTTTCTTTTCCTTTTTCTTTTTCTTTTTCTTTTTCTTTTTCTTTTTCTTTTTCTTTTTCTTTTTCTTTTTCTTTTTCTTTTTCTTTTTCTTTTTCTTTTTCTTTTTCTTTTTCTTTTTCTTTTTCTTTTTCTTTTTCTTTTGCTTTTTCTTTTTCTTTTTCTTTTTCTTTTTCTTTTTCTTTTTCTTTTTCTTTTTCTTTTTCTTTTTCTTTTTCTTTTTCTTTTTCTTTTTCTTTTTCTTTTTCTTTTTCTTTTTCTTTTTCTTTTTCTTTTTCTTTTTCTTTTTCTTTTTCTTTTTTTTTTCTTGTTCTTTTTCTTTTTCTTTTTCTTCTTCAGCTTCTTTTTCTTTTTCATCTTGATCTTTCTTTATGTTTATATTTATCTTTCTATTTTCTGAATTTTTTACTCAATCCTTTTTCCTTATTTGATGGTGTTTTCATTCTTATCTTATGAAATCAGTCCATTCCATATATGACAATCTTTGAACATCATTTTTTTTTGATAATTTAAATTTTTCCTTGAATTAAATATAGAGTCACACCCCAAGAAATTCATCAAATCAGAACCTGAATTATCAAAACTCAAGGTCTTCAATTGAATTTTAAAGCTACTCAATGATAAAATTAAACCCAAAGTTCACTTCAGAATTTCAAAAGAAGAGCTTCTGGGAGCACATTTTATGACTTCCTTGTCTTCCAATCTCAAGTCAAACACCCACCCCATGTAATATAGAGGGGAAAGGGAATTAGGTGGGAATTGAAAAAATTGAAGAGAGCAACACCAAATCAATTAGAAGGCCAGGAAAACTATATTCCAAATTTTTTAGAAGATGTATTAAATCATATGTTTGAAGGAAATATTTTAATGAGAAAAATGGCCCCAGCTTTATGCAGAAATTTTTACCCAGAAGATTGAAGAATTTATAAAACCAACTAACTGAGGAAAAAATCTGGAGGAGGCAAGCTTTTTTCTTTTAATTTAATCAAAAAAATAGTCTATAGATGAGATACAACCTGAGGAAGTCTTTCTCTTATTACAGAACTAATAATCAATGAACATAAGTAATTCAAAATTGAATTCAAGGTGAGAATTAGATTTTTCCATTCAAGTGAAGGATAATTGGGACATTGACAATATAGATAGGATAGAAAAGTGGAAGTATGGGATGCAGTGAAAATCAAAAGGCAATTCAACTGAGGAAAATAAGGTTTAAAAAAATTGAATTAATGGGGAATATGAATCAGATCATTGGCATAATTGGGAATTCTGTTCAATTCATCAATTATTAAGAGTACAGGGAAGGTTCAAAACAATTTTTTGAAATGTAAAAAGGAAGGAAACTGGTGAATCTAGGGAAAAAATCCACTGTTTTAATTTCCTGGTTGAAGATTTGAGGTATTTCAAGTAATTTAAACATTGATTTCAAGATGATGATGAGGTTAGTCAGAGTTGAAAGGTAATATTCAAAGATTGATTTCAACTGATGACTTAATTATCATCCTCATTGAAAAGCACCTTATGTTTTGTCCTTGATTTTGGTAAGAAGAACCCACTAAGTTCTTCAAGTGGTTTTGATTTGATCTTCATGATTTTGTTTCAAAAATAGATACAAATTTGATGGATGTGGATCTATTTATATCCCATAAATATGTTCTTCAAACCTTAGATAGACAACATCAATCAATTTGGGAACATTCATGATTCTTGAAGCCATCTTGGATGGATGGATGGATGGATGAAATATATATATATATAGGGAATGAATTTTCTCACACCCCCAATCCTTTCAATAACATAATTTTAATCACAAAAAAAATTAAAAAGGAAAACAAAAGGGTCCAAAAGCCCCATGAGAAGATTGAATTTTTTGAATTTTTTGGCTTTTTGAAGGAATTGTTGAAGGTAAAATGATAGATCCAAAAATTCTGAAAATAATATTAGAATTCTCTTTGACTTTTGTTTTAAATTTCTGATAGCTTCACTCACCAAAAAAAAATGAAATCACAAGGAAAATAGAAGGATGCAAATGTCTAATGAGAAATTTGATTTATTTGACTTTTTGAAGGAATTTTTTAAGGTAAAAGGATACATGCAAAAATTTTTAAAGAAATATTGAAAATCCCTTTGAATGTTTCTTGAACATTCTGATAGCTGCATTGAACCAAAAAAAAGTAATTAAAATAGCCAAAATAAGGATCCAAAAACCCATTGAAAAATTGGTTTTTGCGGATTTTCTTTAATTTTTTGGTTACATTTTTGCAGGGTTTCTAATGCCCCCAAAATTACCAATAACATATTTTAAGGGTTGATGAAACCCAGCTACAGGACTGCTGCATTGGAATTAAAAAAATGAATTCTCAAAACACCTGCAAAATAAAGTATTTGTCAGCTTGCTACTATTGCAGAGCAAGCTGAAAAAGTAACAGAAATAACATAAAAATAATAATAATACAATTAAACTAAGAAGGAGTAGGGAAACAATAAATATTGCTACAGAAATGAATTCTCCACCCAAATTTAGGTAGGGTCACTCACTGACCCCACCCTTGAAATCCAACTCCTTATATTTTTAAATAATTAAGGAAAGAAAAACCAAAATGCCACAGAACCACTATTGAACTTTTTGGCCAATTAAATAATTCACACGTATTATCACGTATAGGTTTCAAACCTAAAATTCAGTCAGAATTGAGGTGTTTTGTATATTCTAGGAGTTACAGAGGGAAATGTGTTCTGTCACAATTCCTGCATGCAGCCGCAGCAGCCAATGCACCCGCGCGCCGCTGAGATACAGCCCTGTCACTCCGTCAAGGTTGTGTACGCAGCCCTGGGCCTCTGACAAGTACGCTGTGGAAACTTAAGAAGATTTACCTTTGCAAGTTGTCCTGAGTTCCGGAAATTATTGGTCTAGCATCTGTAAGATGATTGGGCGCAATGAGTTTTAAGAATAGATAGTGATGATATGATGAAATTCCTTCCTTCCCCCAATCCGTAAGATGATGATCCTCCCCAACGCGGAGTTGAGGGTGAGGTCTTAAGTCCCCCCCTCAACCCTAGCCTAAGTACAACCACAAACAACAAGAACAAGTGATGAAATACAACCCTAAGCCGCAGAACCCTAGCCCAACCCTATCCCTCCATCCCTTGCCATTACCCGCGCCCTTTGGTATTAACGTAGCCCGGTTTGTCCTTCTCATGGCGCGGCCCTCCGCCGCGCCCTACTCGGAGCCCCCCGTGTTTCCGTCCGCGCCGTCTGCGGATCCCGCAATCCGCGGGTCGGCCCACGCTTATGCCCGCGCGGGCCTCCCCAGCGCGTATAGCCCATGATTGCTCCGCCCTTGCCTTCCGGACTAGCCACCCGCAAGCTTGGTCGGGCCGGCTCCATCACTTGGTCCGCTTCTTCCGGGCGGGTTGCGGTCTGGCGCCGCCTGAGGTAGGCCCGACCCATACCTGGTGCTGAGCCCCGCAGCCCCTACTGCTGAGCCCGCAGCGACTGCTTCTGAGACCGCGCGCACGCCAGATGCTGAGCCCAACCTACCCAACTGCTGAGCGCGCAGCCCGCAACGCAGCTCTCGATCCGGGGTTATAAATACAACACCACATCCCCCCCCAAGTTGAGTTCTGTCCCCAGAGGTCCTTCCATCACCACCTTGCCCCTGCCGCACCTACCAAACCACTTCCACCCCCTCCCCCAGTCCACCCCTAGCCGTCTTAGCCGCGCTCCTCCTCCGCTCCCTGCCATTGCCATGATCCCCTGCGATTACTGTGCCCGGAACGGGCTAGTCTGCACGATTGTCCCCGGTCAACGTGCCTGCGGTTCCTGCCGTCGCGGTCACCGCCGCTGCTTGCTGGGGGAGGGTATGCCACGCCCTCCACCCGCATCCGGCTCTTGTCCCAGGCCGCGCAAGAGGGCCCGTCCGGACTTGTTTGTGGTTTCGGACAATGACTTGGTCTTGGAGCACTTGTGGACCCCTCCTGGATCGCCCCCTGGCCGTCCCTCCCCAAACTTAGACCGCGACTCCACCTCTCCATACCGTTGCGCTGGACCTCCCCGCAAGGAGAATTACCCAAACTTCGCGGCGTTCCGGGCGGCCATGCGGTTCTGGGCGGACCGGGTTTGAGTGACGCAAGGCGCGAGGGACCCGCGCCTTGATGAGATTCTCCGGCTTCGTGCCCCTGGTCCTCCTCCAGCTCCCGCTCCTCCTCCAGCTCCGGCTCCCCCAGCCCCGGCTCCAAGCCCAACCCCTCCTCCCGCCTCCTATCACTCGTCGGACTCGGACGAGAGGCCCCCAACCCCGCAAGGCACCCCTCAACCGCCCGCGTCGCCCATTGTTATCCCATTGTCGCCTCCTGTCAGTCCGAGCGGTCCAGACGGTCCCCCGGAGGCTGCCTTCTCCCCGGTCCCGCCTCCCGCCAACTCGCCCGAGATCCCAGACATTCCTGTCCTCCCGGCTCTCCTGCTTGCAAGGTTTGATGCAATGGCGGACGATGCGGATGGGCTACTCCAGCGATTCTTGGCGGTCCCTCGAGCCCACACCACTGATGACCATTGGGAACTCTTGGCGGCCTTGCGAACCCTGGTTGTGGCGGCTTGCGCGGACGCGGAGGATATGATGAGGACCCGCTTGACTTAGATGGATCGCCCCCCCCCCTTTTCCTACTATTATTATTATTATTATAATTTTTTTTTTTTCATAGTTCCTATTCCGCGCCCTTTTGCAAAGAAAGACTTTTGCAGCGCCATCTTGTGAGAGCCTTGAGAGAATTCCGCGTACACGCATTATGAGTGAGAGTGAGATTGAGAATGAGACGAAATTGAGATCCACGCCCCGCCCGTGCCCTGAGCCAACAAAGTTTTCCGGAAGGTACCTGGTCTGCCCCAGCCAAACTGCCACACAGTTCCCCGTACCCACCCTGCAATAAACAAAACAACCCTACACCAGCGCGCGCACACAGTTATCCAAGAGAGAGGAAGAGTACATAAGGGAAACAAACACTCTGGGGTGTCTAGCTGTTCCGGCTGTGAACCGGCTAGAACACCCCCTTACCAAATAAGACTTGTCCCGCGCGTGTTCCACCCATAATCCGCACCCATTACTCCAAACACAAGACAACAGGTCGAGAGAAAAACAGAGAACAAGATCCAAACCTTAAAGAAAAAGATTACTATATATATATATATTTTTTTTTTTTTTTTGTACCTAGGGCCTCTGCTCCTCGTCCCGCGTGCCCATCCGCGGGGCTTGTCCTCGCGTTTACAGACCCGGCTTGCGCCGCGCCTGCGTCCCTAAAAACCAAACATAGCCGACACCATTACCAATTTGCAAAACCAATTTACACAAGAAATAGGAAAACGGACATTCTGGGGTGTCTAGTCATCCCGGCTGTGAACCAGCTAGAACACCCCCTCACCAAATCAGTTTTTTGCCCTACTCGCGCCCCCCTTTGACTTGACGACTGTCCCCAGCGACTCGTAGCCTTTTACTCCTCCGGGGCGGCGCGTCAAGCGTGGGCTCCTCCTCAACCAACAAACCCGACCCGCCCATCGATTCTGGACCCTCGGCTTTGTCCCGCGCGTCTGCGCCATTGCCAGCCGTCTTGTCAAAGGAGGTGGAGCCGCATGCAAAGAAGCTCTTCACGTGCAAAGCCGCTGCCTTCCGTTTGAGCGGTGCCCCATCCAATTCCTTGAGTTGATAACTCCCACCTTCAAACTTGGATGCCACGCGGAAGGGGCCATTCCATTGGTTGGCAAAAAGCTTACCCCACTGAGACTCCAAACTACGGTTGTACAGCAACACTAAGTCCCCCTTCCGCAACGGATCCCGGAGACAATGGGAACAGCGCTTGTCCCAGTAGCAGACCAACGCCGTCCTGGTCTTTTGCAACCTATCCGCGGCCTTTGCCAGGGTCTTGTCCCGCCGGAGAAGCTGTTTGGCGCGCGCCTCCACGAGCTCCGCGGAGGTCTTCACCTTCCACCAATCGATGCCCAAGAAAGTCTCCAGCTTGATGTCCACCGGAAGGACCGGGCGCTGTCCGTAGAGGAGTTCATAAGGCAAGTAGCCCGTCGAGTGCTTGACCGATATCCTGTCCACGAAGAGGACCACCGGAAGGGTCTCCTGCCACCGCTTCCTGTCCTTGCCACACATCTTCACCAGCGTGTCCTTGATTGGCTGGTGGTCGCGTTCAATCATCCTGGCACCCTTGGGGTAGTACTCCATGACCCGCCCAAACTTAGCCCCGCAGCTCTGAACTAACCCCATCAAGCGGCCTCGGAACTCCGCGCCCCCGTCAACGGTGACCAGTCGGAGCGAACCATACCGCGCAAACCAATCTTCCTCCAAAAACTGGGCGACCCTTTCTGCCAACAGCTTAACCAGCGGACGCGCCTCGTCCCAACCCAACAAATCGTCCCAGGCGACCAGCAGGTACGTGAACTTCCCCGCCTTGATGTGAACCACGTCGAGGGAGACCCGTCCAAACAAGGCGTCCTCCCCCGTAGGGTGACCCACCTCCCTCGGGAGCCTAGAACTCTGCCTCTGACAAGCCTTGCATGACTTCACCCACTCGCACACCACGCGTACCACCCCCGGCCACCAGAACCTTGCTTTCACCCGCCGCCGCGTTTCAATCTTGCCTTGATGCCCAAGGTCGTTGTGAAGACACCGCAGAATCACCTCCTGGTCCCTCCTTGATGTCGCGACCACCAGGGGCACGGGGGTGCACCTCCGCCACAGTTGCCCCTCCTGCAAATAGAAGTTGGTCGTCCGCCGTTTCGCCCACCAAATTACCGTTTCCAACGTACCTTCCGGAAATCGGAGACCCTGCAGAAAGAAGCACAACGTTGCGTAACGCCCAGACTGCTGCAGCGGAAGGGCAACCTCTGTCTCCATCATGCCCACCCGGATAACCGGAGATTCCACATCCAAGTGTTCCGCTCCTTCGAACGGATCCTTGCGCGGGTACCGCGACAGCGCGTTGGGCATTGTGAACGCCTTCCCTGGGACATGAACCACACTAAAGGCAAAGAGTTGAAGGAACGCGACCCACCTAGTCATAGGGGTGTTCGGCAGCGTCGGCAAATTGATCATCCGCGCCAGAGCCTCCGCGTCCACCAAGAGTTCAAAATTCACCCCCCAAAGCAAATGCTGCAGCCTTCGCACAATCTTGGTGACCCCGCACAGTTCCAACTTCGGTTGCGAATACCGACTCTCTGTTGCGGTGAAGGTTACGGATTCATAAAGAACCAGCCTATCCTTACCATCCTCCTCCCGCGCCGAGTTCGCTAGAGTTGACGGCCAGGCAGATCCCTTCCAAATCATAGTCGAGGTCCCAGAGGACGATGTTGCGCCCCACAATCTCCTTGAGCTTTGCAAAGGCAGCGTCACACCCCGCCGTCCACTCCCACGCCGCACCCTTACGCGTAACTGCCCGCAGCGGACTTGCCACCTCCGCAAACCGCTCAATGAACATGCGGACATAGCTGCACAGCCCCAAAAACTGGACAATATGCAAAGGCGTCCGTGGAGTCGGCCATTCAAGGACTTTATTCCGTTTCTTCTCCGCGATCCTCCGGCCGTCGGCGCCCACCACGTGTCCCAGCACCTCCAGCGCCAGAACGCAAACCGCCAACTTACTCCCTGACACCGTAAGCCCCGCCTCCTCAATTCGGAACAAGATCCGCTCCAACGTCCTTGCGTATTCCCAGACAAAGCGGCAAATCCTTGGGGCTTCCTCCAACACTGCGCCCCCGTAGTCCCTCTTCGGCCCCTTGATCCCCGCATCGTCAATGAAGATCAGAGCCCCCTCTGGGATGTTGTCCCGTAGTATCCACGTCATCTAAGCCTGGTAAACTGCCACCGAGTTTGTCGCGCCCTGCGGCAGCCGCGTCAACTGCATTTGTCCCAGCCCTGTTTCAAACGCGGTCAATGGCCGCAAATCGGGGTGGAGCTCCCGCTGATCGTACCCCCCCATCACATCAACCAGTCCGTAACACGCGCGCCCCGCCATCGATTCCAAGAATTTGTCCACCCGCGTCCCGGATGGTGAATGAATTCAGCCGCTGAAGGTCATGGACAATCCTCAGCGACTTCCTGTCCTGTTTAACGACTGCGAAGATTGGGCTAGAGTAGCTTGACTTGGACTGCTCGTACAAACCCGTTCTAATGCGCTCCCAAACCAGCTCCAGAAAGGGCTCCCGTATGGTCCGGGGAATCGGAATCGGCTTGATTTGCCAGGGTTCGTGCGGCACCGTGGGGATTACGTAGGGGTCGCCGATTCCTCTTTTCAACAATCCGCGCTCGTCCGGCCCAAAGGCGAGGGCCTTCTTGCGAAGCACCAATACCGATGCCAGCAAATCCTTTTCCTCCGCACTCAACCACCCCGCCGGCCCAAAGTTAAGCGCCTCAATCCTTTCATCCGTGATCCGCGCTGACCGGGTTACCCACCCCAACGTCTTCAATGGACTTACCCAGGGATCCCGAGACCAGATGATTGGTCTCAGGGGCCCATTCAGCCCCTGCGGCATTGGTTTGTTCCAAGGCCGGACCTTTCGCGCCACAGGCTTATACCGCCCCGCGTTACACCTAACCATCCGCACGCGTCCGTCGTCGTCGTCGTGGATCCTGGCAACAATCAACCCGCGGCTTTTGCCTTTGCTCACGAGCGTGGCACTATGGTAGGGTTTTTGAAACGCGGTACCTCCCGGTGACAAATACCGAGGAAAAGAACTTACTTCTGCCGCCCGCGCCCTCCGCGCGCTTCCCTCCCCCCCTTGCTCCTCCCTAGTCGGCAGCCCGCGCGAGACCGGAGCCTGTCCCACGCGGTTGCCGCGGTCGACTAGGCAAAATCCTCCATGAGGCGGCCCTCGCAGCCGTTCCCCCCGTCGGATTCCATCTCCTTGCCAGCCGCCCCCGACCGCACCCACTTCCCTTTCCCGTGGTCGGAGATTGTTGTCTCAAACTTGGCCCCGGACGTGTCCTCTACCGTCAGCGCCTCCATCCCTTCCTCCTTGTTGAACGCCATCCGGGCCCGGAACCCAAACATAAACGGTCGACCCAAAATCACGTCGCCGCACTCCACCAAAAGGAATGACAGCGGCTTATGGACCTTCGCAACCTCCACCTCCTCTCCTTCCACCACCCCATCCACCCGACACTCTCCACCATTGAGCGCCCGCAATCCCATGGTGCACTTCCTTCGGACCAACCCCAACTTGTCTACCAATTTTGACGGGAGCAAGTTAACCATCAACCCACTGTCCACCATTGCCCACACCTTCCAATCCGCGATCTTCATCAAGACGTAGGCAAGCGGGACCAACACGGCCTTGGGTGGGCACGACTCGCGTTCCCCCCCTCCCTCCGCCGCGTTCACGCGCTGCACCGTTGCCGGAACCCTGCCGCGCCCGTACTCCCTTAGCGCCTGCACCATCTCTTCAACGACCACCGGAGAGACCACGGCCAGCTCCCGTAGCGTGAGAGGAACCGGCATCTTGCTCCCTATCACCCGCCGCACCATTTCCGCGGCCTTCCTTCTTCCTCCGGAGCCGGCCGACGGCGTGTTGCCCAACAGTCCTTGCGCACCAGTCTTTGGGGCTTGAGTTGTCAGCCGCTCCTTCACGTCTACCTCCATCTTCTCTGACAAGATTTGCTTGTCCGCCGCCAACGCCCTAACCTCCGCCTCCACTCGCGGAGCTCGCCATGTGCCGGGCCCGGTGACGATTCCAAGCGACACCCGAGTGGCCCCTGCAGACTGCGCTCTCGTCCTGACCTGGTTCAATGGGGACGGGTGGTTGGGCCCAAGACTTACCCGCTCACCCGTTGGAAATATGAAAGTCGATCCAGACGCGCGGACCAATCCCTTGTCCATATCCCTGGTCAACTCCGCGCAACCCGACTGCCAATGTCTCCTGTCGCCACAATATGTACAGATTTGGGCCGGGAACCCTCCCAAGGGTCCACTACCAGGCCGAGGACCCCCCCCCCACGTGGGGCGGCTCATCGCGCCAAGGAGGCGGGGGCGGAGCCGTTGACTGGATTGTTGGCTGTGCCGCGGGCTGCGCCGTTACCCGATTGAGGAGTATCCGCAGATCCTTCAACATGTCCGTCATTTCATTCACCGGTACCTCCATTGTACCCGGCCGACTTGTCGTGGATGGGCCCGCATGTAGTTCCTGCGCTGGAGGCGGGGCTGAGGAAGCCGCTGGTCTCTTCAAGGCTGACGGGAACGCCCTAGCCGTGTCCTCAATCAGTTCCTCCAGATCAATCTCGCTCTCTACCACCCCGTTGATTGCCCTCAGGTCCGGGAGAAGGATGACACTCTGGTCCACCAACCGCGATACCATCCCGTGCTCAAAGAGGTGCCGCTGAACCCGCACGCGAAGTTGTGGCGTGAGCCCGCCCAAGAACGCCCGTTTCATCGCTCCTGTCTGACCCGCCACCACCTGGTTCTTTGCTAAATAACTATAGATACGGTCAAACAGAGATTTGTACTCAGACAAATTGTTCCGCGTCCGCACCCCACCTCGCAAGATTGCATCCGCCGCCGGCAGCTCAAAATCCGTTTCCCAAAAGAGGGGTTCTTGCTTTCCCCACCTTGCCATCATCTTGCCCCGGAGCCTAATCCAGTCCCGAGCCTAGTAACCGGCCATATCCTCCACATCCCACAGCTTACTTTTGTCCGTGATGAAGAGAACGACGGTGCGGACCTTGTCCTCGCTCGTCGCGTTTTTGGAGTCCGCAATATCCTTGAACCTCGCAAGAAAACGCCCGATATTGGCAGTGTCGAACCAAAGATGGGGGAATTTCTGCAGCCTAAGCCATACCCGCCGTGGGGCCTTGGCTGCCTCCGAAGGCTCCGACCGAGGGGGGGCAAAGCCGCCGGTCCGAGTGGTTGGAGGTGGGGGAGGTGTTGGTCCGCCGACTCCCGCCCGGGGGGGGGAAATGGGGGCGGATTGATTGATCCTGGAGTAGTTTTTGGAAACATTGCGTACGCTATCTTTGAGAGACTGAGACAAAAGGTGATTTCCCGGCCAGACCCCCAGATGTGGAAACTTAAGAAGAGTTACCTTTGCAAGTTGTCCTGAGTTCCGTAAATTATTGGTCTAGCGTCTGTAAGATGATTGGGCGCAATGAGTTTTAAGAAGAGATAGTGATGATATGATGAAATTCCTTCCTTCCCCCAATCCGTAAGATGATGATCCTCCCCAACCCGGAGTTGAGGGTGAGGTCTTAAGTCCCCCCCTCAACCCTAGCCTAAGTACAACCACAAACAACAAGAACAAGTGATGAAATACAACCCTAAGCCGCAGAACCCTAGCCCAACCCTATCCCTCCATCCCTTGCCATTACCCGCGCCCTTTGGTATTAACGTAGCCCGGTTCGTCCTTCTCATGGTGCGGCCCTCCGCCGCGCCCTACTCGGAGCCCCCCGTGTTTCCGTCTGCACCGTCTGCGGATCCCGCGATCCGCAGGTCGGCCCACGCTTATGCCCGCGCGGGCCTCCCCAGCGCGTATAGCCCATGATTGCTCCGCCCTTGCCTTCCGGACTAGCCACCCGCAAGCTTGGTCGGGCCGGCTCCATCACTTGGTCCGCTTCTTCTGGGCGGGTTGCGGTCCGGCGCCGCCTGAGGTAGGCCCAACCCATACCTGGTGCTGAGCCCTGCAGCCCCTACTGCTGAGCCCGCAGCGACTGCTGCTGAGCCCGCAGCAGGCACTGCTGAGAGCGTGCGCACGCCAGATGCTGAGCCCAACCTACCCAACTGCTGAGCGCGCAGCCCGCGATGCAGCTCTTGATCCGGGGTTATAAATACGACACCACAACGCAGCTGTGGGACTACGGGTTGACAAAGTGACAGGCAGCCTGAGAAACTTAGGTACCGCGTAAACATGATACAACCCACACGTGAACATTCTACATATCTAATAAATGTTCCCGTGGATAGTAGATAGTCTAAAAGTGCATAATATTATATAAAAATACTTAAATAACCCTTATACCTATTTTTTATTAAATATAATTCTAAGTACCAAGAATGTCAAAAATAAGACAATGACAACTTCATAAAATATATTAAAATACTGTTATATACTATTATGAAAATTTCTAGACATCAATATTTTTGTGACATACTAAGAAAACTAATGATGTAAAATTATTACATGAATTCCCATGACTTATATTTTTAAGTAATTATTTTAGTAAATCAACTGAAACTCAAAAATAAGGAGTAAAATCAATATCATGACTTTACTCCAATTATTTAATACATAATGAGAACTTACCTGACATCAGAATGTCCGTAGGAATGTCTATTAAAATAATTATTAACTTACTGGGAACATTCACTAAGGATAATTAATTAAATAATGGCATAAACAGGACAGATTAGTGTTATTCACACGTCCTAATATCAATTATAAAGTAGAATAATTCCCATACCCTGAGGAATTAGATGCTACCGGTGCTACAGCACCAAGAACACGTGACAGGCTACCACTGGTTACCCTGCTAGCCTCAGTGTCCATCCCTTTGAGTCCCTGTACCCCTCAGAAGGACAATATTGGGACTCAAAAAGCTATAAATAAAGAGCTCTTTTGAGGATATTGATGGGCAGAGACCCAGTTATATTTATATCCAGACACCGTTCCAAGTTAATCAAGTACTTATAATAGATAAGCAAGTGATTTATGGCTCAGTCGGATCAATAATATCCATCCTCAACCTCTTTTTATCAATTAAAACTGCTGAACAACTTTATAACCCCAGTATACAGGTTTAACCCATCAGTGCATGTCCCAAACAGATACCCAAAGGATCTAATAATATACCAGTGAGTTTTATTATCCTTTCTCTGTCGTGGCAGCTTGGTCACAAAGCCCTGCCACTCCACCATGTATTATATATACATATTGTCTTTGGGCAAAATATTCTTTAAACTAAAGAGCCCAAGGTAACCAGGACTACGTGTTTTCATACTGAAATCCCTGAAGAGAGGTGTTAAAGATCCCCAATATAATTGTGGCCCCTCTATAAAAATATTTAATAATCAATTTATTTATATTGATTTAAAACAATAAACCATAACCAAACCAATTAACCTTGCAATAAGCTTTATCCAAATATTTTACGGATTTTTGCTACATTTATTAAATAATATATTTATTATTTATTCTATCACCTCTGGTAGCTAAAGGATAGCAAGGGTCTTGGCATCCAGGAGGCTGACAGTATTTGTCTGTGTAGCAGCAAAGGCACACAATGGCACCCAGATGTAAAATTCTGTGATTTAACGGATTGGGGGTGTGAGAAAACTAATTCCCTATATATATATCAATATGTTACTTCCTTTGATCCTCCTTCAACCTTTACCAAATAATCAGAAATTTCAATAGCCTTTTTTTCTTCTGCCTCTCTCTCTTCCTCATGGTTGTTTTTTTGGCCCTTTCAAGGGTCTCTTTTTTCACATGTTGATTTATTTATTTATCCTTTTCAACTCATCATCAGTGTTATAAATGAAGATACACATTCCATAAGATCTATCAAAAAAAATTGATCACTTCTATTAAGTGAAAAAGTTAGGCTTGAAATATTTGTTGGAATACTCCTGTTGTTCTCATTGGTTCTGGTGTTGCTTCCCTAAATGGAGAATATTATCCATCAAGCCAACTACCTCCATCACTCAAAATATTAACTCCAGATGACTCTTGAGATCTAGTTTCCTCCCATCAACTCCTTCTACTGAATCATCAGCTCTCATACCACCTTGTTTCCCAAGTTCTACTCCCTCACTCTCCACCAAATTTCTTTTTTTCAACAAAAAAAAAATCAGAAAAACATGAAAACTTCCTTTGATCCTCATTCATTCAAAATGACCCTTATTTTTTTCCCCTTGCAGCAAAACAAAAATAAAGAATAAACATGAGATATGAATAAGTTTACAAGTTGGCACCTCCCCTGGGATTCCATCTCCGCATAGCTCAGTTGGAAGAGCATGAGACTGTAACGGGTAATTATCTCAGGGTCATCGGTTCGATCCTGATTGCGGAGATTTTTTCGTCTGTCCTCTTTTGCATCTCTTTGACCCTCAATTCCACCGACATGGAACAGCAGCAAGGGAAGTCGGGAGCGCCTCACAGAGCCGACGATAACAAGCGATGTTGTTTTTCGGTTTTTTGCTTATTTGTGTTTCACCAAGACCATGTTAAACGTGGTAAGTATGTAGGGGGCACATCATGGCAAGAGTCGAGTGAAATAGTTGGCAATCATCGGCTTGGGTGGACGGGATAACACATTTAGCAAATAGGCATCCAATGTCTTAAGTGGGCATGCGGCACGAAACTCTGTTCAAAGATTTCTCGCCAAAAAAAGCCTTGGCAAACAGCACCAATTATTTCCTGGAATCCTGATCGTTCCACCGAACTAAATCTAGAAATTTGACCTGCGTTCCACCGAAGATATCGAGTGAACTTGTTCATGTCCCGCGGTGACGTGATAAAAATGCCCAGGGAAAAGGGAAGAAAGGAAGAAAGATGGTAGAAGACCGCGGAAGATGATTAGCGCGGAGAAAAAAAAATGATGATGGGATCGGAAGCTCAGGGAAACTTACCTTCCAAAAGTTAGGTCGACCTTACCATTTGAAAGTGATTCAACAAGATCGAGATCCGACAATGATTTTGCTCCACCGGCATAGGTTACTGGGATTTTTGACCATTCTCCGAGGCCTGTCAGATCGATCATGAAAGAAAAGAGATGAGCTTTCATCTTTGGAATGATCGATCTCAGTAAATCGAACATTTACGAGCGACCAAGTCTGTATCGATTCCTTGGCATAAACCTTCATAATCAGCAGCGTGAATCAAAAATTCTGAACAATGTTCGGTCAAGTACTCGAGAGTTTCTAGATCAAACGTGTGAGTTACATATATGTGTTTTTAAGATCAGTACTGGATTAGAAGAAGACTGGAGGATGTTTATCGCCGATGATGTGAAGGATGCGCAAAGAGAGAGACCGACCTGCATTGACTTCGGTGTTAGTCAAAGTCGTCCATTGATTCATAGCGACCATCCAAGATGATTGAACACGCCGACAACTTTGGAATACCGAAGGACATATCCATCACGAATATTATGAGTTAATTGCAAGGTTGATGGACAGACGATTTTCTAGTCACTCGCAATGCAAGAGGCCCGACAAGGGATCAGAAAAACGAGGTATACGCACGAGTGGCTAACCTTAGGTCGATAACCAATTGATTTTTCCCGACTTGTTCTGTCAATTTTCTCAACCTTTGGGCAGAGAACTCCCGATCTGGGAAGAGATAGGAAGTAATGATAACCTACGTTAGGGTCGATCGAGGGAATTCAGACCACGTGTCAAATTGAGCCCATGAGAACCGTGGTGAGGGACCAAACCGAGTGATAGGAACTGAAAATCATGGGACTTAATACCTTCGAAGCTCCATGATCCAGCCAGTCCTGTGCATTTAGATCATTGATTCCGCCGCCGACTTGAATATTTCCAGGCCACGATTCTAATCCCCGACGGGCTACTTCGTCGTTCAAAGGTCCTAGCTTGATGAGATGAGTGCCTTGGAGTTTATGTTGCCGATACAATTCTGTATAGTACTCGATCGGGTGTCTTTGTTCATTCATGTCGAGCGAGAAAACGTCGGTAGGATGGATGACCAGGAAGAGCAAAAGTTGGACGACGTGAAGGACCAGTCAAATTCAGAGCTTATACAGATTATTCGAGTCAGTACCAGCTATGTCGCATGATGATCAACCAACGAACGATGACTCGAAGTTGGTTTGAAGTTTATCGGGATTTCGTAAATCCAAAGATCCGCCGACTATCTGTTTAACCTGCCATGGTTTACGATGTCAAGATCCGAGAGAGACAAGCGATGAGGATCGTACTCTCAAGTATCTATTTCGATGGAAATGATGATGGATGATGGACATGGAGAACTTACCTGACCGGCATGCAAATCGATACAGGGCCGAAAGATGGTCATCGTGCCACGGGATGGACAGAAGTTGATGGGCGGCGACTATCGCTTGCAAGCTCGGAGGCTGGGAGACGCGCTCGGCCACCGAATTAGCAGCTAGGGCTGCCCGATGGCCTCCCCGCAGCATCCCCGCCGGCACGGGTACCGCTCTGTCATGGTGACAGTGTCGGATGATACCCGGCTAGGCTCAGCGGGGAGAGCTACTCATAAGTACTACTTCTCCCGCTCAACAAGTCCACAAAACAATTATGTATATTGGCTCGGTCAGTTGAGCTTTCTCGTTGAGGCACAGGGACGTGTTTGCTTGTAAATAGTTACGCAGGAAAGAATCTGTTGAAAGAAGAAAAAAAAAAACTAAACAGCTTTCAAGCACATCATGCCTTGTGATAAGGGTGCAAAAGGCTAATAACAATTGTGTCAGTAAAATTTTTAAAAGAGATTTGATATTACCAGTGCTTGAGTAGTAGTAAGAAGACCAAATAAAATTCAATTAGAAAAAACCCCACCCATTTTGAAATCTTCAATTTTCATCCACTTCTAAATCAAACAAGTTCAAGCTCTTTAAGGGGGGAATCATCATTATTTTGATTGGTTGATTGGTAGTACTTTGATCATGTAAGCCATATCAACCAAAACTCCTTTTTTCCTCCTACCCCAATCACAAGCAGTAGATTCCCATCATCCACTCAGATACTTAAGTATCTCTTTATGAATCAGCCAGTCCCTCCCAGAGAAATCTCAAAGTATTTGAGTTCTCAAGCCCATGATTTTTAAACAATGAATGTTTGTATCAATTTCAAACCTGGGGCTTGATCAGCCCCTTTTTTCAATCCTAATCTCTGGAATAAAAAAAACTTTCTGGAAGGCAATCAAGATTCACTCAAGATCTGACTTCTTGGGATCCTTGTTTTTTTTTTTGAGCCTTCCCCTTCCCCCCCCCCTCCTCTCAAAAGAATGAAACCTGGAAAAAAAGAGACCATAGAGCTCAATGGTTTGATTTTTTATCTCTCTCTTATTAACCATATTTTATTTTATCAGGTCCCCCTTTTTTTCTCAAAAAAAATGAATTGAAATTAAAATTAAAATTAGGGAATTATTATTTGCTAACCACCCCCAATCCTTAAATTTGTGTGGTTTTGTGAGTTTTCAAAAAAAAAAAAAGAAAAAGAAAAAGAAAACTGCATAATGGGCATCTAAAACCTTTCTGATACCTTTTTGAGATTCTTTGGTCCATTTAAAGGCCAACAAAATTAGGTCCAAGAATTTGAAAAAAAAAATGTTACATCACAAATGTTTTCCCTTTTGTTTTGACATTTTTTTTCTAATTATTTTTGAAAATCTGAAGAGACAGAAAGTTTCCAAATATAGAAGTGAATTCAAATGTGAATTTTTTGTATATTTTTAGTACTTCAATTTCTTGCCAAAAGATGGGATTAAAATAGAAAAAAAGACATTATTTTTAACTTTTTTTTTGCATCTTTCTGAAGCATTTTCCAATTTTTGAGCTTGCAGACTTTTAGTGGGTATTTCAAAGAGCGCAAGAAAAATTTTTGAGGAGTTTTTTAAGGTATTTTTTTTCACCAAAGCAATTAATAATTTAAAATAAAAAAGTGGTATTTTTGCCCTAAATCATTGAGTCAATGATCAATGGAAAAGAAAAAATTATGAAAGGTCCAGGGGAAAAAAATACAAAAAATTCAATCAATATCAATTTTTACTAATTTATTTCTTTGATGTTCAGAATTTTTAGGAGGAAACATGATAGAATTAAGCTGAGATGCTCCAGAGAAGTTGCAGGAGGGAATAAGGAAAGGCTCTTATCACACTAAGAGGAGTGGATCCAAGAGTCAAATGGGAGCACTCAGGTTCAATGTAGGTCAGAACAAATAGTGGTAAATTGGATGGCCTACAATGGTGTTAAATAGTCTAGATACAAGCCATTTGATGAAGACCAACTTGTGGGTCTGACAATAACAAGATAATGAATAATGAATGAGAAGCAACCAAAGAACTGTCACATAATCAGTTAAAGACAGCATGCAACAAGGCAGAGACACAACAGGCCATAATCCAGGACATAAAAGCTATCAAAAGAAGAGTGACAAGTACAATACAAATGAGGCATTAATTCAAGCTGATTTGGTGGTTCAACAAACATTATAAGTAGGAAAGATCAAGATAAGAAAGGAGGTTCTTAGAGATAAGAAGACCTATAGATGAACAGTGATCAGGGCTCATGGCTACAAGATTTGATCATAGAAGGATAATCAGACTACTTGAACTAGCATTCTTTCAGACTTAATCATGACTTAATCTTGAAACAATCAACCAATAAGAAGGAAAACTGATTAGATATATTAGAGATCATTCTTAATCATAACACACTACTTTTATGAGGCCCTCAATACCGGAGGATAACTTAGATTGAAAGTATTTTTTGTTTAATATTTTTTTTTATGTTATAATTGGTAGAAAAAGAAAGAAGGAAGCTAGTTTCCAGAATTCAAACAAAACAAAATGTTTAGACCAAGTTCCAAGTAATTACAAATCAAATCCTCCCATTTTTATGATTCCTTGCTAGCAAAAGCCTTCCAAAGGGGATCTAATTTGGGAGCTGACAACAGTTCAAAATTTTATTGGAAAGAAACTATGAGTTCAAAATTTTCCAAAATGATTAAGCCTATGGGAGAATTCTGTTAATTGGAAGTAGGAGGGGAATTGAGGGGCAAATAAATTGATGGCATTAGCTTAGATAAAAGGACCACTGGCCTTTTGTATGTATCTTCCAGAGGGAAACCATGGCAAGGAGACTTCATCCAGTAAATTTGAGAGAAAGTTCCAGAAGGGTGGTTGGGATGATTTCTTCCTTTTTCAAAAATTTTCATCCCAGACTTGATCCATGCAATTTTCATCCTTGAAAAGAAAGTTTGAATCCATCTGCTTGGTCATCTCCTGAAAGATTGAACTTCAATTTTCAGATTTATGGCCCAGATTAACTGCTCCCAATCTTGATCCGCAGTTCCCATTACCCATCACATCTTGAACATGTAAAGTTTTTGGTATGGCTGTCTTGGGGAAAATGAAAGTTTTGCGTAGATAGTATGGAAAGAAAAATTAGTATTATTCAAGAGTAAATGAAAAAAAACTTACTTTATCAATATTTACCACTTCAAAATTATCAGAAGATAAAAAATAAAAATTTTTGAACTTGAATATGATCACAAAAAAAAAGCAAGGTTAATTAATGACCCTGTCACAACTTCCCCTGTCATGCAAAGGGCGGAAGGCACAGGCACTACTGCTCAAAGAACTCAGGATGGAGGATTGAGATAGATTTCAATAAGGAAAAGGAGTAGATTAATGAAAATGAGGAGGAAGGGAATTCAGGAGTAAAGCTCTGGATGAGATGGATGAATGAATCCTATATGAGTAACACCAAAGGGATAGGTGAGATGAGTAAGGTAGGCTGATTGGCTTTCTTGTGATGAGATGAAACCTATTGGAAGAGGGACTAACCAATAAGAATTAGTATACTAATTCCTTGGGGGGGATCAGTACAGGAGGGAAGGACAGGCCAGTATATTTGAAAAGTGGAAGGAGACCTTGAGGAGGGATTACTGATGCTGGTGCTGGGATGCCTCATGGCATTAAATTTTGACCAATTGGGTTGGAGGATGTGGCTTGAAAGATTTGGTAATGGGCCTGTCCAGAAAGGTGTGGCATGTACTGAACTGGAGTATGGGTTGTCCAACCAGGAGTATTTACTATGGGATCACTGTATGTACTTCTCATACCAGATAGAGTTGGAGGAGAGAGGAGGATGCACCAAGCCATAGAGAGATAGAGGATATGCCTGGAAAATTACCTAGGGACTGCAGGGCATGCAGGAAGATAATTCAGGAGGCTCCAAATGTGGATCCAGGGATAGAAGGTGGATTTTACTGAGGGTTGAGTGTGGCTGAGGAGACTGAGTCAAGTTGTGGTTATGAAAGTACCCCCCCAGAAGAGGAAGGGGTATCTCCTGATACCCATAAGAAGAGGTGAGAATGGGTTGAGATATTCACCATGACTGATTTGTCTTTCCCCCCACCTTATCCATCACCATCACCACCCAACAGATGGCCATCACTTTCATCCTACAACAGATCACCCACCTACTCATTCACCATGGAACTTACCAATAGTTATCACCCTGTAAACCAATACTTTTCTCCATGTTTCAGATTTGTTGAAACCAAGAAGATCTGCACCACCAGCATCACCCCCAAGTCAGAGAATTTTGAACACTTTAGAAGGTACAAGAGGCCTTGTTCTTTAGTCACAGAAGCTGGAAGGAAGATGCTTGGACCAGTGGTTTGGGTGAAGGATGATATTTCTCCCAAATTTGAAGTGAAGGAGGCACCTGATTACTCAAGTGTTTCCCTAGGAGTGGAAATTAGGGTAGTTCCATAAGGTGGTGAGTGGTTATCTGATCTTCTTATTGCTAGAGGCTTTCTTCTGATAGAGATTGTTTTTTTTCTGTTCCTAGTTGAGGCACTGAAGGATAAGATGAAGTTTTTTGAGAAAAGAAGATCAAAACTGAGGAAGAATGGGCAATTGGCCTTGGATGGGATGTTGAAGAAGGAGTCATTGAGCTGAAGGCAATGGAAATAAATTGAGTAACACCTTATTTGTTGTACATAAGTTCAATCAAGGATTCAGAAGGCGTAGGAAACCAATCAAACCTTTTTCAAGGCAAAATTGGAACCATCAAAGCTGGTCAAAGTGCCTTTGAACCAATCAAAGTTCAACAATCAAGGGTCAAACCAATTGAAGTTTGATAGGGTGCTTTCAAAGCTATTGAAACTTGTCAAAGGACTTTTGAAGTTGCCATAGTTCAATCAAAGCATGGTCAAAGCAGCGGAGAGGGAGTTGAAGAAGCGTTGAAGTTTGAATTTTGAAGAAGTTTTGAATCTTCAAAGAACCACCGTTCAAAGCAGTTCCCAGTCCCCTCAAAGTTGAAGGAGGCCAAGTCAAAGAGGTAAAACTTGAAGAAAAGGACAAAATTGAAGATGAGTAAGATGAATATGCTCCTGGCTGATGATGAAGAGGAGGAGGAAGAAGAAGAAGAAGAAGAAGAAGAAGAAGAAGAAGAAGAAGAAGAAGAAGAAGAAGAAGAAGAAGAAGAAGAAGAAGAAGAAGAAGAAGAAGAAGAAGAATAAAGGGAAATAGGAAGGAGTAAAGGGGAAGAGAAGGAAGTGGTAGAGATAGAAGAAGGGTCCCCTTGCCCAATATCTTTTGGGGAGTTTTTTGGAATAATGTTGGCCAAGTATGGGGTAAGATCTGACTTGGGATGACATTGGTTTCTATGCTTGCTCTGGAGGGAAGGTGGCTGTTACAATGGAGGCCATTGAAGATGATCTAATTGGCAACTTTAAAAAGATTGAAGAGCAGCTTGGAAGTTTTTCAAAAGATTCTAGAACCAATATGATTCTTGGATGGGGTTTGAATAATGGAGAAGAGGTTGAGAAGAAAAGAGGAAAGGAGGAAGTGAAGAAGGAAGTTTTGGAGGAGCTTGAAGCTTTTTTTTCTTTTCCTGGAGTGACTTATGAATTAGGAGCTACTGCTAAGGATAAGGAAGTACATGAAAGAAGGAAGATCAAGTTGGATAGTTTTTGGGTGACAAAGATTGCTAACTTGGTTGATAAGATTGGAAAAGAGTTGTAGATAGAAATTTAATTTTTACTTTATTATTTTATTTTATTGATTGATGGAATAGAGATAGCATTTATTGGCTATGTAAGATAAATAAAGTGAACATGTAATTAAGGAAAGGGAATTGATGGAAGAGAGGGATGGTGATGATGAGGATAGGGATTATTATGGATGTTTAGGTTTGGAGGGATAAAGGGAGTGGAAGTTGTGGAGTAGTGCTGAAAATTTGGTGAAGTTGGATACTGGTTACCATGAGATTCTTTCAGATTCTTCTAAAAAACCTTTCCATTTGACTAAGTAGAGGAGTTTGCCACACCTAATCTTGGATTCCAGGATTTGAGGCACTTCCCATTCTTCTTGGCCATCAATTTCCACCGGTTCTGGAGGTTGTTGATGGCTAAGAAATTTTGGGTCTGAAGAGTAGGGTTTGAGAAGTGATACATGGAAGACAGGGTGGATGGATCACCATTGATCAGGGAGTTGTAGTTTGGAAGCATGAGATCCTATTTTGTCAGTAATGAGAAAAGGACCCAACCAACGCTCAGACAGCTTCTTGGAAGTTCTGTTTGTATTCATACTCTTTGCATATAACCAAACTTTATTCCTAGTAGTAATAAATTTTGGAATATCTTTTCATTTAAGGTCAGCATAGTTCTTATACTTATACATAGACTCATTTAAATCTTTCTTTAGTTGAATCTGGTTCTTCTGAATATGATCCAAGTAATGACTGGCAGGCTGGTTTTCCAACACATGCAAGAATTCAAAGCTAGGATGCCTTCCATAGAGAGTGAAGAAAGTTGATTGCTGGTTAGAAGAGTGAACACTGTTGTTGTAAGAGAATTCTGCCAGGGAGAGCCAAGTATCCCAGTTTTCCTGGTGATAACTGATGTAAATTTGAATATATTGCTCAAGTGCTTGATTGACTCTTTCAGTTTGACCATCTGTTTCAGGGTGGTAAGCTGTGGAGAGATTCCTTTGGATCTGTAATTTATCACCAAGTGTTTTCCAGAAAGAAGAGATGAATAAGGAGCCTTTTTCACTGATAATGTCAGCAGGCATCCCATTCTTGAAGAAGACATGGCTGATAAAGAGTTGATCTGATTCTACTGCAGTCATTTTACTGGTTTTTTTGATAAAGAGGCCCATCTTGGAGAAAAGTACCACAACAACAAGGATAGAATAAAATCCATTGGAGAGAGGAAGTTTAGAAATGAATTCCATAGAGATATAAGTAGAAGGGCCATCAGGGATTGGAAGGGGTTTGATTAGTCCTAGTTTATTTTCATGCCTTGTCTTATTCCTGTTGCAAAGGCTTCAGGCTGAAACATATTTCTTAACATATTTTGAAATTCCATTCCAGGAGAAAGATCTCTTGATGATTTTTAGAGTCTTGTGTTGGCCAGGATGACCTGCAAGAGGAGAACCATGTCTTTGGTAGAGTATTTTTTGCTCAAGATGGTTATCTTGGTCAGGTACAACCACTTTACCATGGAACAGGATTAAGCCACTAAAGGGGTTTAAGGAATATTCAGCTACTTCCTCATTCTTATTCAACCCTTTAATGATAACTTGAACTAACTTTCCATCTTTTTGACCAGAGTTTAACTCGCTCAGTTGATCATCAATTTTATTAGCAGAAAGAAGAAAGAGTTTAGAAGCTTAAACTTCATTTTGTTTCAGAAGTTGTTGAAAATTTCCAGGATTATTTTCAGAATATGGTGTTCCCCCAGCTGGATACATGTTGTCCCAACATGAAAGGATATCTGGGATGGTTGAAAATTTTCCAGGCCTTTAAGTGATCACAAAATTGAATTCAGAGATGAACTCTGCCCAACAAGCTTGTTGTCTAGTGAGAACCTTTGAATACCTAAAATACTTTTAAGAGGAATGATCAGTCAGAACTTCAAAGGGGTCAGTAACACCCAAGAGGTAAGCACACCATTTCTGGAGAGAAAAGACAATAAAAAGGAGTTCTGTGTCATGGATTTCATATTTTAGTTCAGCACTGGACATTTTTCTCAAAGGCAATAGGGTGCTTAGTTTTATCAGCAGTAACCTGGTGCAGGACAGCACACAGGCCATAGTCACTGGAATCAGTTTCAACATATGTTCTTGAGAGGTGATCAAAATGGAAAAGGATTGGAGCTTTAGTGAATCATTGCTGAATGTTTTTGAATTGATGCAAGGCTTCAGGAGTGAGGGAGAGGGGAGAGATTTTTCCAGCAATCAAGGTGAGGTGGGAGAACTGTTTTGATTAGTTCTTTATAAACCTGCAATAGAAGTTAGCAAACCCAAGGAAAGAATGCAATGCCTTTCTTTTTTCAGGAGTGAGACAGGAAAGGATGGTCTTGAATTTTTTTTGTCTATGAAGATGCAATCCCCTGAAGTCACATAGCCAAGGTAGTCCGCGGAAGGTGCATGGAAGTTGCATTTGGAGGCCTTTGAGTAGAGCTTGTGATTTCTGATTCCAGTCAGCACTTCACACACATGAGAGATTTTTAATCTGTAAGTTGTTGGAAAAAATAAAGGTATTTTCAAGGTATGCCACCACATAAACTTTGATGAGATCAGCAAGGATTCCATTTATAAGGTTTTGGAAAGAAGCTGGGGCATTGGTCAGTCCAAAGGGCATGAAAAGGTATTCATAGCTTCCAAACTGAGATCTGAATGCTGTGAAGTGTTCATCTCCTTCCTTGATGTGCAGAAGGTTGTAAGGGCCTCTGAGGTCTATTTTGCTGAGGATAGAATAAACTGAAAAGACAGTCAGTAAGAAATTCATTAGAGGAAGGGGATAATGGTTCTTCTTTGGAACAGCCTTAAGCTTGAAATAGTAAAAACACAACCAAAAACTCCCATCCTTCTTTTTGAAAAAAAGAACAGTTGCTCAAGTGCTTGAAGTGCTGGAATGGATGAAACCTTTCTCCACATTCTCTGCTATCTGGGCTTGTAGGGTTGAATTTTCACTTTGAGATAGCAAATAGATTGGCCCAACTGGGGGAAGAGGTCCTTCCATTTTGATATGGTAATTGTAAGTGTGGTGAGCAGGGAGTTGATCTGCCTTAAGCTTAGAGAAAACACCTAGAAAAGAATGGTAATCAGCAGGAACTTTCTCCAACAAAGTTTCTATTTCTTCAGGGTCTTTATCAATGTCAAAATTGTCCCAGTCAGTTGAAGTGTCTTTATGGGGAGTAACAGAAATATTAGAAAAGGTAACCAATTGCATGATATGAAAGGATGAATCCCTAGATTCCTTCTCCACAGAAATAGTCAAGGGATTGGTGAATATCCAAGCAAGGTGGGATATTGTTGAGCTCAATGGGAATTGGATGGAGTGTTGAGGGTGCAATGGTTCTGAAGTGAGGAAAAATGCAATTGACTGCTGTGCCAAAGGTAGATTAGAGGGAAAAATGGTTGAAGGTAAGTTGGCCATGTTTGGTTAAACAAAGTTGGAGGAAAGATTTTCAGTTGGCTGGTGTGTTGGGCGATAAATCCCATATTCCAGTTCACTTCAGGATTCCAGTGGTGAAGGAAGTCAATTCCCAGGATGAGGTCTTCTGAGAATGTTGCATCACCTAGGAGAAATTCCCATTCAAAGCTAGGAAAGTAAGGAAGAAGACCACCCAAGTTACCTTTTGGGTAGTTAGTTGAGAGGGTGACTCATTAGGACTGAAGTTGAAGAGAGGAATAGGTTTTCCCAAGGAAGCAGGCTGCAAGGAAAACTTTAGTGCCATAGTATTAGCCATTACAGATTGAGTAGCACCTGAATCAATCAAAACACTCTAACTCAAGTCCTGATGAAATAGAATTAAACATAAGCCTTTAGAAAGTTGGTCAGAGTAGTCTTTTTTTATCTTTTGTACCCTAACATCAGTAGGGTGATAATCCTGGATTACAGAAGAAAAACCACCTATTTTTTTTTTGGCTTGGAAGTTGAGGAAGAGTTTGGGTTGGAAGAGGAGTTGGATACAGGCTTATTTTTACAGTTGTCTTTCTTGTTCTTCCCTCTGCAATACATACATAGTCCTTCCTTTTACATCCTTGCCTTTTCTTCAGCCTTGAGCTTGCCATCAGGACCTAAGTCCAAGATAGGTTTGGTTGGGGAAGATTGCTTCTTTGCATTTTTGTCTTTCTTTTTTGCCTTACCTTTTCCCTTGTCAGACTGGGAGGAATTGGCTTGGGATTGAGAGGGGTTTTTCTGTTTAGAGTGGCTTGGATGAGAAGACTTTTCCTTGACTATTTTTTGGTACCTGGTATTTTAATCCAACACTAAATCCATGAGGTCTTGAAGGGTGTCCACAGAACCATCATATCCCACTAGTTTTTCCAGAATTAAAGAAGGGAGACTTTGGAAAAAATGGAAATAGAAGACTCTATTACCCCATCCAGAGACTTTAGCCATAAGGGATTGAACTTCTGTGGTGTGGGTTGAAGCGTATCTAGGGTCCTTCATCTTCAAATTCACAAGTTACTTTTATGCTTTTGCTACTTCCAGACAATTGCCAAAAATAGTATGAAGCTGTTCCATGAAGTGTTTCCAGGATTTGAGCAGGAATGAAGTCTCTTGATTGGAGAGATGAGCCAGATAGGACTGGATCCAATAGATTGCATTCCCAGAGAGATAGGAGAAAGCACAAAAGACTTTCCTTCTGTACACAAAAAAGGTTCCTTCATTGTTTGCAAAGATGAGTTCAAAAGCTTGTAAAAAGGGTCTGAGATTGGTAGGTTTATTGCCTTCAACTTTTTCTGGAAGATTCATCAATGGATCTTTAAAGGTTCCAGAGTGGGACGTAATGGTTTTTGGAGGTTGAGATATTTTTGCTACCACTTAATTCATAGTTTGGAGAAAGGATAGGAGAGTAGGGTTAACAGCAAGAGGTTAAGGAGGTTGGATTTGGGGTCAGGGATTGCAGTTGAAGTAGAATGTTGGAAAGCTCCTTTTTGAGTTCCAGAAGTTGGTTAATTAATATTACTCAGGATCCTTGAATCAAAGCCTGCGTCTATGCTTTCTTCCTCTTCCTCTTCCACATCCTCAGGGAGAAGAATAAGTCTGATATTGTACAAAGGGGAATCCAATCCAAAGCCTGCTTGAGGATATTGACCAATTACACAATTAGCAAAAGGTCTGACAACAGGAAGAGCAGGAGATAAGAAAGCTCTGGGAGGAGCTGGGGGAAGGATACCAGTATCCATGGTGTTGGAATCTTGTGGAGGTAGGTTTTAAAATTTCCTCCCATGTCCATGGGCTTGAGGAGTGGATTGATTGTGATCCTGAATTTCTAAGGTAGAACCAAGTACTCTTGCTGCCCTAGTAAGAGGTGGACTGGTGATGATGGAGGGTTTTGCACATCAAGGAGGCATGTTTTCCACTTATGCCATAGGGAAGTGACCCAAGGAAAGCACCCAGAGAGGAAGAGAAGATAAAATATTGGCTTCAAAAAGTTTTTTAGGTTGTATAATGTCCGTTGAAGCACATCAAAGTAAGTTGAAGAGGGCCAAGGCAGGTCAAAGTGGGGCAAAGTCAAACTTGAAGTGGTCAAAGTCAAAGTCAAAGTTTGAGGTTTTAGTCAAATTGAAAGTTTTTCAAATTTTGATCAAACCTATTGGAGCCTTCAAAGTTCCATCAAAGTTCAAAAATCTTGTCAAAGCATCCAACTTTTTTTCAAATTTCCATTTAAGGGAAAATTGATGAAAAGGGTTGAAGATGCATAAATTCTGCAGGAAATTCCTTTGGAAAAGTGACAGGACAAACTCCTTTTAGCACTGTATCATGCACCGGCCCAAAAATATTTTAGGTAGTGTTATCCGTAGGATGAAATGGGTTGGGATGGATGGATAGGATAGGTCTATTGAGATATAGAGATGGGTGGTAACCAAGGGGAAGGAATTAGTATAATTTTACAACTGCCCCTGGAATGCAAAGGTCCAAAGGCACAGGCACTACTTCTCAAAGAACTCAGGATAGATAATTGGGATAGATTGCATTAAAAAATGTTTGGAGTAATTAAAATGAGGAGGAAGAGAATACAGGAGTAAAGCTCTGAAGGAGATTGATGAATGAATCCTATAAGAGTAACATCAAAGGGATAGGTGAGATGAGTAAGGTGGGCTAATTGACTTTCTTGTTATGAGATGACACCTATTGTAAGAGCTACTAACCAATCAGAAGTATTATACTAATTCCTTGGGGGGAATCAGTCCAGGAGGGAAGGAGAGGCCAGTATGTGTCAGAAGTGGAAGGAGGCCTTCAGGAGGGATGACTGATGCTAGGGCTGGGAAGCCCCATGGAGTTACATGATGAAAAATTGGGTTGTAGGCTGTGGCTTGACATATTTGGTAATGGGCCTGTCCAGAAAGGTGTGGCATGTACTGAACTGGAGTATGGGTTGTCCAACCAGGAGTATTTACTATGGGATCACTGTATGTACTTCTCATACCAGATATAGTTGGATGAGAGAGGAGGATGCACCAAGCAATAGAGATATAGAGGATATGCCTGGGATATTACCTAGGGACTGTAGGGAATGCGGGAGGATACTTCAGGAGGTGCAGCAGGTGGATCCAGGGGTAGAAGGTGGATTGTACTGCGGATTGGTTCTGGCTTAGGGTTGAGTGTGGCTGAGGAGGCTGAGTCAAGTTGTGGTTATGACAGACCCATAACACAAGATTATTTCAGAAAAACATTCACCTTTTCAGTTTCAGAAGCTGTAGCTGTGGGAGCAAAGATTAGATTCCCTGGAGGCCTATAAGCATCTGACTCTTCATCTTATTGATTTCTTCTCTGGATCATCTTCAAAGTCCCAGGACTGAAATTATGAAAATCAACATGATTATTAGGGCATATCAGAGTAAAAATTTTCAAAAAAATAAATGGCTGATTTCAGGCATATCCATTTTTTTTCAAAATTATATTTTTTTTAGTTAAAACCATTTATTCATTGTTTATTTCTATAAAAAAATATTTTTTGAAAAATTGATGGTTTCCCGGAAATAAGCTATTTAATTTTTTCAAAATTATAACTCTGATACACTGTATTGATGATGGTTCCTGACCTCTGATTGAACAATAAAAACATTAAAATTAATGAAAAATAGAAAAACTAGACTGATCCACCCCCAAAAAAAAAATTACAAACTGTCTTGATTAAATCCAACTCTTCAAGCTCTGGTGTCTCTTCTCCAATCATTTCATCTTCAATCATAAATTTTTCCCAATCAGGATAAAACATTAGCCTAACTGCAAACAACAAAAGAAATTGAAAAAAACATCTCTTCCTTGTAATCCTGTTTCTTTTTTCCCTTTGGCTTTTCTTGGGCTTCATTTACTTTCATTTTCCTGAGATTCTGAAATTATAGAAACCCAATTTCCAAGAAAATTCTGTTAGAATCCATCCAACCAAAAGAGAGAGATAAAAAAATTAAAAAATGAAAGAACTGATCATTGTGTTACCCACTTGGTGCTTCCTTGGTCTTCCTCTGATCTTAGATCCTTCAAAATCTTCAAAACCCAGATGGATCCCTCTCAGAGGAATACTGAGAAGTTTTTTTTGAATTTATTAGGGGCTCCTTTTGTGTCTTCCACCAATGTTCATTTCTTTCTTTGATAGGGGTCCTTGAATTGGAGTCACTCAATAAATTCCCTTCAAACAGTTTCATCATTTCTCCAAGATAAAAATGTTGCTCTTCTGGGAGAAATCTGAGGAATTGTTCAAAGAGTTCATTCTGAAAACAATTTACATTGGTCAATTATCAAGGTGATTCATTGGATGATTGTAATTTTTGGCTCAGTTTCCACAATTTACAACTTTGAATGATATCATAAGAAGCAGCTTAGGCAGATAGTAAACCCTGTTTGATGTGTTGTTGAGAAATCTTTTTGATTTTGATTTTGAGATGTTTTTTTTATGAAGACTTTGGAGTTTCAGATAGAGTATATAAATCAGAAAGATTAAGTATTTTGAGAGAAAAAAATAGTTCAGAGACTTGGGATTGGAGGGAAAAAAAACATGGGTTTTTTTGGTTAGCTTTTGATGTTGAATGGATTTGTTAATGATTAAAAAAAAAGTTGAGAAAATTTTGTTGAGGAGTGATTTTTTTTTTTTGATTTTTGATTTTTTGTATTCAGGGGTATTTATTTAGTGGGGTTGGATTGTTTAATTGGATTGGTTGAGTTGTGGTGATTAGTGATGTGTGATTGGTTGATTGGTGTTGAGTGGTGATGATTGGTGATGATTGGTGATGATTGGTGTGTAGTTGAGTGGAGTGGATTCTGGATGTTGAAAGATTATTTTATGGTTGGGGATACAATTGGACCGCCCCAAGAGTTGAGGAGGAGGCAGGAGCTCATTCAAAATAATATTGAATATCAGATTTTTCATAAAGAAGAGCCCAAAAGTGCAGACCTACCCCAGAAAGCAATCTAAACATGGTGATTTGAGGTTAGACATTTGAGGGCTAAAACATTAAGGTGTAAAAAATATGAAATATACATATATATATATATATATATATATATATATATATATATGTGTGTGTGTGTGTGTGTGTGTGTGTGTGTGTGTGTGTGTGTGTGTGTGTGTGTGTGTGTGTGTGTGTGTGTGTGTGTGTGTGTGTGTGTGTGTGTGTGTGTGTGTGTGTGTGTGTGTGTGTGTGTGTGTGTGTGTGTGTGTGTGTGTGTGTGTGTGTGTGTGTGTGTGTGTGTGTGTGTGTGTGTGTGTGTGTGTGTTGTTTGAAATTCATTTCAAAACTACCAACACAAATTGATGATAAAAAGAGTCAAAACAGTCTCAGAAATGGCTCCAAAAAACACCCCAAAATAGACATTTTCTGTTATTGTTTTGTTTTAGATCCATCAACTAGGTGGAGTTAAATTATTGATCCTAAAGATATTTTTTGTGCCTATTTCAATTCCTTCTAAAACAATGCAAGCTAAAAATCTGTGAAAATGCTTTAGAAAGATAAGGAAAAGAAAAAAGAATGGCTTTTTTATTTTATTTTAATCCTCATTTTTTCTGGCAGTCAAAAAAAGTACTAAAAATCTTGAAAAAGAGTATCATTTTAGTTGCTGGTTGTATTTGGGAAACTTTCTTTTGCTTCAGATTTCCAAAAATAATTATAAAAAAAATCATTAAAAAAAGGACATTATCTTTTTCACACCTCCAACCCATGATTTTGTGTGGTTTTTATGTTGTCACAATTTCTTGCAACATACCCAATCCATGCATTAATCCTTGATTTTGAAAAGTTTTGTGGTGACTTCAAAAGAAAAAAAAATAGAACTTGAGCTCCTAGAAAGGCATCTGAAACCTCTGTGACAGAAAGATGAGATTTTTTGGTCAATTCAAAGGCCTTGAAAATTACACTCAAAAAATTGAAAAAAAACCTGCTTCATGTCTTAAATCTTTTCACATTTTTTTTAAAAAAAATTATTTGACTATTTTGGAACATCTGAAGAGACAGGAAGTTTTAAAATATGACAGGCAATTCAAATATAGTTTTTTTAAAAATTTTATTAATGCATTTGCCCACCAGAAGATGGGATTAACATCAACAATAAGGCATTTTTATCCTTATCATTCCAAATAATTTTCCAAATTTTGAGTGTGCAGTCTTTTAGTGGGCATTGAAAAGGGAACAGAAAATTTGTTTGGGGATTTTCAGGATTAATTTTCTACCCAAAAATAATTGATGCATCTACAAAAATAACAGGAATTTTTTGTTTTGGAGTGTTTTTTGAGGCCATTTCTGATACTATAAAAAGTCTACACATCCAAGAAAGAAAGTAGTACAGCTTGATATTGATTGAATTATTGTAATTTACCTTCAACTTGTACAAGCCAATTTTTTTTTCCTGGGTTAAATTGGTTTATGCCCAAGTTTTTTTTTTTTAAGCTTTTAGCCAATTTGTTTTTTGAATCTTCCCTGAAATTTTGTTTGGTTCATCCCCCGATCAGACCAAGTTTCCCACAATTCCATCATTGGTCCTTTTTTGAAACCCATCCATCCATCCAATTGTCTGGACCAACTTTCCCACAATCCCAATTTTGGTCTTTTCTTGGCCCCATCCATCCATACCATTGTTGTTTCTTGGCCCAAAGTTCACACACACCATCCCATCATTGGTTCTTTTTTGGAAACCATCTATCCATCAATCCCATTGTTTTTCATTTTTTGGAACTCATCCATCCATCCCATTGCTTGTTTTTTTTGGCACCCATCTATCCATCCCATTGTTGGTCTTATTTTGGAACCCATCCATTCATCCCATAATCAGTCTTTTTTGGCACCCATCCATCCTCCAACCAACTATTGTTGAGCTTTTGGAACAATGGCTGATAACCAGAAACCCAATAATCAATTATTTTTTCAATCTTACCGTGAATCTTCTTACCAATCACATCCAATCAGTTCTTTTCCCCAAAACAATATTCTGGGCACATTTTTCCTACCAAAAAAGACAACTCCCAAGATAATGCAAGTGGTTGAGTTTTAAAAATGACAAAAACACCAATCCTGGAATCATATCCCTTTAAAGAATTATCCCAAAAGTCCTTTGGAGAGTATTTCTGAACAGAGTAATCAGTCAAATTTTGCACAGGTAATTTTTATCCAATTTTTGTCCCCACAAAATGTAACCAAAAATAATCTCACACTTTGTTTCTCTTCATTTCTCACTTCATGGTCAAGAATTCTGCTTTTGACTGCCAGATCAGCTTCATGTTATATTGTTCCAAAAAGAACCAAAGAACCAAAAAGAAGATCTGGAAGCCAGTATAACTATCCAAGGGATCTCAAATCACGGTTCATGTAAAACCAAACATGGTCAATTTTCAAAAATTTCAAGAGATGTTTACAGCAGTTTTTGATGCAGAATATGCCAACATCTCCTCAATGATTTCCAATGCAGGAACAGCAGGCATCCCTCCAATCTCTTGGCTCATTCATATTCCCAAGTTTTGGCCCTACATGAAATCCAACTTGTGTTCACTCAATTCTGCAGAAGATTACTCTCAATGGATATCAACAATCACTAGCCTAAATACTGCTGGTTGCACAATTTACCAAACTAACCCCAAGGACAATACTGAAAAAAACCATAACAAGGATTTGATTTCTAGGACCAACATGCGTGTTATCTCTTGTGAATCCTACATCAGAAAAATAGAAACCACCTCAACTCACATTTCAGATTCAGATTCCAGCTTCAAAGCAGACTCCAATATTGATGACTGTGAAATCCAGATGACTAGGATTTAAAATAAGTAAATGATCAATCACAAGTATGACCAAGTCCATCCAGCTTTCCCCCATCCTACTTAACCAGAAAAGTATATACTTTTGACCACTGGCAATTTTCTTATTTGGGCTGATTCACTGGTTAGTTTTTCCTTATCTGATTTACCAGGATTCAAGGATTGGCAATAAATGTTCTCACCAAAAGCAGTTTGGATGAAGTTGAACAAATGGCTTGAAATGCCAACTGGAGAGCAGATATCTTGGTGCCTGGATTGTAATTGTCAGGCTCCAAGGTTAAGGGTCATTTTCTTCTTCACTCAGACATATCCTTTTCCTCAGTACCATCTACCTCAGTCCATAAGCGTGACACAAATAAAGCACAACATCAATGGTGCCTTCTGCTTACTACTTTTTGGCTTGCATAACAACCTTCCAATCTTGGAAAATAAGTATATACTTGCAAATCCTTGCAGTTAACTCTAATACCAATCAACCATCCATTTGAGCTTTTCTCTTCTACCCTGGGTATCATCAACCCTTGGAATTCCATTCTTTGTCATGCACTCACACTAGTTTGCACTCCTGCCTCGATAGTCACATCAACTGTATAGTTTGCAAATGGACTAGTCCCTTACCCTGCATAAACTACATCTTCATATTTCCATTTTTCTCACATGTCATTCCTTCCTGTCTCATCCATTATGTCCTTGTACACTCATATTCCATTGTCTTGCACCTATGCTACAAACTTGGAAAAAATTGTACTTTTACTTCATTTTCCCATTCTTTTCCTGTCCTTCATTGCCTCATTGATCTCTAACTGTAGTTTTCAATTGATCAGGTTGTATCTAGATACCTTTGGGTTACCCTATAAAGGCTGTGTTGCCTGCCTGAAGATTGTCTCCTCAGTTAGTTAATTCCATGTGTTCTTTCATTTGCTAAATCAAGTCATCACATTGGGCTTGGGTTTAGTTCCCTTCAATTGGAATTGACTTCATCCCTTTTTCTGTTTGCTGAGCAATAAATTCATAATTTTGCAATTTGCAGTTATCCTAGCTATCTTGCATTATCCCTTTGTCTTGCACCTATGCTACAAACTTGGAAAAAATTGTACTTTTATTTCATTTTCCCATTCTGTTCCTGTCCTTCATTGCCTCATTGCTCTCTAGCTTTAGTTTGCCATTGATCAGGTTGTATCTAGATACCTTTGGGTTACCTTATAAAGGCTGTTTTGCCTGCCTGAAGGTTGTCTCCTCAGTTAGTTAATTTCATGTTTTCTTGCATTTGCTAAATCAACTCATCACATTGGGCTTGGGTTTAGTTCCCTTCCATTGGAAAACTTCATCCCTTTTTCTGTTTTCTGAGCAATAAATTCATAAGTTTGCACTTTGCAGTTAGCCTAGCTATCTTGCATTATCCCTTGCACTCAGTTTCTCCCTTTGCGCTCACAATCATCTAAGATTTCCCTATAGTATGTGGGGTGGTTGTGTGACAGTAATGTTGGAATACCATGAATGCCTCAATTGGATTTTTTTTCCTTCTTTCCAACCTATTAACAAGTAAGAAAATCAATGAATTAGAAGAAATAAGGATAGACTAATTTTTAAGATAACTCACAGAATGATCAGTCCAAAAACTCAATGATAATTGGTTGGAGGATGGATGGGTGCCAAAAAAAAAAAAAAAAAAAAGACAAATGATGGGAGGGATGGATGAATGTTTTTTGAAAAAGGACTGATGATGGGATGGTGTGTAGGAAAGTTGGGCAGAGAACCAATGATGGGATGGATGGATGGGGGCCAAGAAAAGACCAACAATGGGATGGTGGGAAAGTGGGTCCAAACAATTGGATGGATGGATGGGTGCCAAAAAAAGATCAATGATGGGATTTTGGGAAAGTTGGTCTGATTGGGGGATAAACAAAACAAAATTCCAGGGTGAATTTAAGAAATAAATTGGGCAAAATCTAAAAAAAAAAAAAAAAAAAAAAAAAAAAAAAAAAATTGGAAAAGAATGTACTCTTATCTTTTGATGTTCATCTCATTTTCTGGTGGGAAAATGAAGTTCTCAACATCTAAAAAAAAAAAAAAAAAAGTTATATATATATATGTATATTTGAATTTCTCATCAGTTTTGGAAACTTTCTGTCTCTTCAGATCTTTCAAAATAATAAAAGCAGAAACTTTTCAAAAGCCTGAAAAGATTTGAGACGTAGAGTGGGGTTTTTAATTTTTTTTGTTAAATTTTTTTTTTTTTTTGAGTGTAATTTTGAAAGCCATTAAAGTTGGCCAAAGACTCTGATCATTCTTTTTCAGAGGCCTTAGATGCCCCTCTAGGCGCTCCTTTCTTTTTTTTCTTTTTTTTTTCTTTTTTTTTTTTTCTTTTTTTTTTTTTTTTCGATCACCCCGTCAAACCGCGCAAAATCAAGAGGTTTATCCCGCCGATCGGGGTCATCGCAAGACATCTCGGGTGAGATCAAATCCGTGCAAACTCAAGGTTTGGGGCCGTCACAAGAAAAGAAGGCCCTAAAAGAATGTGAAAAGATTCGAGACGTAACGTTGGGGTTTGGTTTTTTTTTTTTTTTTTGTGATTCTAATTTGGAAGGCCTTCAAATCGACCGAAAAAAAAAACTCTCGAACGAGTTTTTTTTTTTTTTTTTTTTTTTCTTTATTTTTTTTTTTTTTTTTTTGGGAGAGGTTTTAGATATGTATGTACCCCTCCAGGCGCTACCATCCTTAATGGAGGATCTTAATCAATTTATGTATCCTCTCAACCTCACGAAACCGCGTGAATTTCGAGGAAAAGGGCGCGGATGGTGGGACGTCGTTGGGCCGTCGAGACCGCACGAAGGCAAGGATGCGGTGGGGGGGGGGCGCGTGAGAGAAACAAAAGATGATGCCCAACATGAAATGGTAGATTCCGATCGAGGCCAAGGTATCGTCGTGACCGCCATGCCCCGGCAGTCGAGCGGTCCGAATGAGCTCAACCCACACTGACGAACACATCTACTGATATTCTTCGTGGCTCAAGATCACCGACGATGGGTGCGTCTCGACAGGTCTCTCCGACGAGATGACGAGAGCGAGGAAGGGATCGAAGAGGCTTTAGATCTCGAAGGATGCCGAAGCGCCAAGGGGGGAGCGGAAGAAGGCTTGAGTGGCTCACTACTACTCGAGGTATGTATGTACACGGCAGTGATCCCTGTTCGCCCCACTCGACTCGTCTCGCTGGATCACTAGGCTCGATGATAGGTAAGGTCCTCTCACGAGCTCAAGAAACGCTCCCGAGTCAACTCGGATCACTCGAGACCCATTAAACAAGAAGTTCGAAAACCTAACCAGCCACCGTCAAATCTGACCAAACCCCATCATCATCATCATCGAGCCATCCTTTGGGAGACTCATCTCATCCCTCTCTCAACAAGAATCATGGGGTATATCGTAGATATATTGATCGCAAGTATCGATACAAACAATTCCTTCACATCCTCCTCCCCGACAAAAAAAGAACAATTAATTAAATAACCGACTGGATATGACCTCCCCCCAAAAAAACACATTCAAGAAAGAAAAAAAAAAAAACACCGCCCGTTCCTTCGCTTAGTCATCATCATAAGACGATTCGAAGGAGAGTTCAACGACTTTGTAAAAAAAAAAAAAAAAAAAAAAAAATATAGATAGATAGAAATTTAGAGAGCCCGACGACATCCTCGACCCAGCCAGACTGTCTCGCCCGCTTCTTTTTTTGTTTTGTTTGTTTGGTGGATAATTTAAGCTCGTTACACTGGGTTTGAGTTCGTTGGGTTAAGTTCCGAGTTTCTTGAATGGTAGAATTGTGAGTCTGAAGATAGGGCTGGCTTTTCGACCGACGAATGATCTCCACAAACCAACAAAACAGGCATGGGGTGGGGTGACGATAGCGTGAAAGGTCCAGCATTCGGTCTGGTCGGCGGCTACGAACCCGTCAAGTCATACCGGGACCTTGACTCAGAATTGGAGAGGACCGAATGCGCTTGGTTGATCTGTCAAAAGATAAGACGGTCGACGTTCGAGTCGTTCACATAGTCGATTGGGGAGTCAGTTGAACGAACGGAAGAACCATCAGATGAGTCGACCGGTTCCCGAGATGAGATCGTTCTCTCTCTTCAAGAAACTAAAAAAAAGAAAAAAAAGGAAAAACGACGACTGACGGCCTGAAATAACTCGGTCCGACCTCCTTTATCAGGATGATGAGTCAGACTCAAAGTCCTAAACGATTTTCTAATGTCTTGAATCGTAGCATCGCTCTTTAACCCGAGCGTCTGGGGGAAGGTTTTTAGAAGAAAATGGACCGCCGGAAGAGCTTCAGCATAATGTATTTGGGGTGAGATCACAAACACAAAAGATGATCGGGTACGAAACAGCGCGGGTCACGACGAATCTGTAATCTTACACGATAGTAGCCTTTAGGATCCCGGGAGGAGGAGGATGTGTGACGATGAGAACGAGTGTTTTGATGGTCGTATTGGCTTTGATTCTGACTGTAACTTCGACTTTGATACTGGTGATGATGTTTCTGGCCTTGACTTTGATGAGAGGATTGTTGATTCGAAGTCTTGGTTTGATGTTGGTGTTGAGTCTTTGAGAATGATGAGTAAGAATATGAATAGGAGCTGGACCCCGTCGAAGAGCATGAATGGGGATTCGAATGAGTAAACGAAGCTCTAGGGGGCGAGAAGTGGTGATGGGTACGGAGATTGATCCTCTGAGTGGCTTCCGCGAGTGCGTCCGAGACGTAGGAATCCTTTAAATCGATCCAAACGGTGGTCAATAGGGTCAAGATAGCTCTATAGATCCTAATCGATCTGGATGGAACCAAGTCAAGACTGGATCTTGCTTGAACGAGCAGCAGTCTGATGACGTATACTCTATAAGGTTCTGAGGTCGTTTTGCCCATCGAAGAGATCGAAAACTTGAGGTAGCTGGTTAGAATTTCATTCGATAATACCATGATTCGATGATGAGCCTTTCCGTCCATGGCACCTTGCTGAAAGAAACAGCCCAACCGGTGAGTGGCTCGATCCACACGTTCAGAGGAGAGATGAGGAACCTACGACAGCGTAGAGTTGTTCACACAAGATGGTCGAAACGATGATCCGCAGGTTGGTGGTGATTGGCTCGGTGAGTCGAGTCAAGAGTTCTTCACAACTCTCGATAGTTTTGAAATGATGGGAATCTGAAGTCCGTTCGATGGCCAGGAGTGGTTCCAGGAATCCTTGGATATATTGTGACAAGGATCTAAATCCCAAGGGTGAAGAAGTGAATGGATATGAGTCGATGAGACTTGCGAATCGATCGACGAAGGTTTTCGATTCGTTTTGGGGACTATGGGAGGGTTGGGGTTTAGGATGAGTTGTTGGACTGACCTGAGGGTTAGATCATCGGGGTATCGATTCAAGATACCTAACGTGATCTTGTTTGCCTCGTGTAGGTTTCCCTGTCCGAACGAAATCCAAGCTTTGACGACTTGATACTCGAGCGAGGGTGAATCGAAGGGCGGGATACTACGATCGAGTCCAGGGAGGGCGTTGAGGATGAACTGGGATGACGATGATCGAGCGAGGAATGGAGAAGGGGGAGGGAGAGAGAGGACTTACTTGTTGAGGACCTGTTCTGCAGCGGGGATATGTCCACTTCGAACGAGAGCTTCAGCCTTGAGAAGAGTCCAAGATTCGGGTAGATGACGAGGTTGAAGTTTGAAACCCCAGGAGGGGATTCGATCCTCAAGTTCTTGAATGGTGAGCAAGACTCGATGCCAACGATGATGAGCCTTATCGGCTTCGAGTTTCTCGATCGAATCTTGGATGGATTTGAGTCGAGCGGATAGGTTGGAGAGTTGGATGTGATGGTGGGATGATTGATCGGAGAGGGAGGAAGGATCGATGAAGATCGGAGAATGGGGATCGTGAATGATATGAAAGATGTGAGAGGCGGATTGATGGTCGAGTAGGGCTAGATGGCAACGAATTAGACGGAGGAGGCGTTTGAGGAGATCGTTGCGGATGTTGGAGGTGATCAAAGGGGGTATCTCGACGGCTTCCAAGGATGATCTCAAGTCCTGGACGGCTAGTGGGTAGTCGAACCTAGCCATATGGGCCGAGGCACGATTGGCGAGGGAGGTAGCATAACCAGGATGAAAGGTTTGATTGGGAATAGATTGAGAGGGGTATCGAAGCAAGGCTTGAGTGTAGAGGGCGATGGCAGCCTGGAGAAGGTAGGAGAGAGGGAAGATGAAGTTAATTTTGATCGATCCCGAAGGATGGATGAATCGAGTTGAGGGATTAGAGACCTGATAGTCCGAGTTTTTGTAAGCTGCGTTACCCTCCAGACGAAGTCGTTCAGCCTCGGCGACGAGGATCGCATACTCGGTCCTACTCTCGGGGCCAGGGGTGAAGTTGGGGAGAGGATGGCGGGATGAGTTGGAAGATGAGGGATGGATGATATTCTTAGGGTGATGGTGGTTGATATTCTTGGGGTGATGGTGGTTGATATTCTTGGGGTGATGGTGGTTGATATTCTTGGAGTATCTTGTATGGTCTTGATACTCGAATCGATCGAGGTCTAGTTTGATTCGCTTGTGCAACTTGAATGGATTGATGGTAGTAGTAGGATGACTAGTTAGTCTACCATCCTCATCATCCGTTCTCGATGAACTCGTGAGTACTTGATCATCATCGCTTATTTCGATGAGCTCGATCGTTCGTTTCTTGATGGTCTCTTGATGTTCTTCTCCTTGGGTGCTGCTTGATGGGCTCACCAATCGAGCTCTCTTGAGACTTGGATAGACGATCTCCTCCTCCTGCTTCGATGATGATACTCTATTACGTTTGTGTGGTACTTGAGCCTCGATCGGTTTCCAACCTTGGGAGAGTAATCTAGCTAGTCGGTGATCTATTATCCTCTCCTCTTCCTCCTCCGATCTACCTTCGATCGGCCTTGTGTTCAATCTGATTCGTTTGTGGTCACTTCGACTACTCCTTCCTCTTCCTTCCTCTTCGCCTTCATCATCTCCTGTTTCCATTCCTTCCTGCTTGATCTTCTTCTTCATCCTCGCCATCTTCTTCCTCATCTCCTCATCTCCTAATCTCGCCTTCGTTTTCCTTCGATCCTATTCTTCCTCTTTCTCTTTCTCTTTCTCTTCCTCTTTCTCTTTCTCTTCCTCTTTCTCTTTCTCTTTCTCTTTCTCTTTCTCTGCCTCAGTCCACTTCTCCTCTCCCTCAACCTCCGCAGCGTGCCCCCGCCCCCGCCCCCGCCCCCGACCCCGACCCCATCGTCGTTATTATATACATATACCCTCAACTGTATACCCACCCACCCCGCTTCATCCCCTTCCTCTGGATCCTTCCTCAGTTGCCTTCCTGTCAGTTGCCCCTCGCTTCCATCTTCGTCTTCCAATCCAACTCCCGCGTATGTAGTATGACCGGCCTATTTACACATCTCGATCGAGCTATCATCTCCATCTAATCCTCGAAACTTGATCTCTCCGTCATCCACTTGGCACCGATCTAGTCTAGCTGTGTATCTACATCAGTACCATCCATTCCGAAACCTGCGCAGATCGAGCTAGCTGGGCTTCACTACGACTATCCATCATCGATCAACACCGGCGTATCTACGAATCTATCTACGTCGCATACATACTTATTTACATCACTCGAGTCAATATGTCACCTCTGTAAGGATGCGTGATAGGACACAATAATGTCACACACCTAAATACATACTTATGTCACACTTTCTCACATGTCACCAACCTTGTATATAGATATATAACCTGATCATCCACCCGCCCCGGGACCAGACTCTCTCCTCATCGAGAGTGGATCCCGGAACGCCCAAACCGTGCTGACGGAAGGTGGTGGTAGATGCTTAGGTAAGTACTTGATGATGCAATATGATTGAGAGTGGATCCCGGAACGCCCAAACCGTGCTGACGGAAGGTGGTGGTGGATGCTCAGGGTAAATACAAAAAGGAACTTTACAGGTTAAAAGCTGGCTCACCAGATTAGCCAAAGGAATGGATTTTATGGAAAAGCAGTACCAAAAGAAAAAGGAAGACTGGTTAAAGAAAAATTTGGCCAAAGCGGCACCTGACACCACCAACCCCATGATGGGGGAACCAAGCAACTCACTGGGGGCATTTGTCTTGAAGACGGAATTCAAGTTGTGATTTGAAACCCTACAAACAACTCTTACCCAACAGTTTCAGCGTGTGGAGGCGGCCATGAGCAGGATGGCAACCCAACAGGAGTCCATCCAGATCCCGGTACCACCACACTTAGACTTACCTATGCAACCAACCAGCAATCCGTTGTGCTTGAAGTTTGTCAAGGATCCCATGTTGTTCCACTGGAACATCAACACAAAACAACCAGTCCTAGCGTTTGATGGATCCAACTTTAATGTGTGGGAGGGGGTGGTTGACCATACCCTCCGGCAGGCCTTCAATTGCAATCCAACATTCCTAGGGGATCCTGCTAACTTTAGTGACCTCACAACAACAGAGAACCAAGCTATCATGAACCTACTACGTAACTTGGTCAATGATGAACTCTACGCAATTGTTGAAGCTTCCCAGGTCAAATTGGGGAAGGCAATTTACGACATGCTGGTGGACACGTTGTGGAAGGTAAAGGAGAGTTACGCTCCTAAGTTGTCTGCAAGTCCAGAAGTTATTGATCTAGGCGTCTGTAAGGAGGTTGGATGCAATGAGTTCTTAAGTGTAGTGAGGTAAAAGAGAGATGATGAGATGTATTCTTCTTCCTCCAATCCTTCCTCTTCCTTTCCTTTCCTTCTCCAATAGATGGATTGATAGATAGATTGACAATCCTAACCCAACCCAGAGTTGAGGGTGAGGACTTGGATCCCCCCCCTTCAACCCTAACATAAGTACAACCACAAACGCAAAAGAACAATGAAACACAACCCCTAAGCACAGAACCCTAGCCCAACCCTACCCCTCCATTCCTTGCCCCATAACCCGTGCCCTTTGATATCAACGTACGCCCAGTTTGTCCTTCTCATGGCGCGGCCCTCCACCGCGCCCTACTTGGAGCCCCCCGGTTTGCCCGCCCGCGCGCGTCTGCAGACCTTGCGGTCCGCAAGTTGGCCCGCGCGCGCCTAACCCCCAATCGCCCCGCCCTTGCCTTCCGGACTAGCCTCCTGCAAGCTTGGTTGGGCCGGCTCCATCACTTGGTCCGCGTTTCCTGGGCGGCTCGCGGCCCGGCACCCTTGGAGTAGGCCCAACCCGCAATTCCTACTGCTGAGCCCGCAGCGGCTGCTGCTGAGCCCTCAGCAGGCACTGCTGAGACCACACGCACCCAAATGCTGAGCCTGACCTACCCAACTGCTGAGCGCGCAGCCTGCAACGCAGCTCTCAACCCAAGGTTATAAATACAAAACCACAACGTGCAAGCAATCAGACAGGCATCACAAACTTGCAGTGGCAGAGAAGATGGTGGCGCTACTCACCTCTCCTGAGGCAGATATGGGTTGGATCACATCTTTCCATACAGTTATGGCGAACCTAAACAAGCTGGACATCACCCGGAATGAATTAGTCAGGCTGCTCGTACAATCAGTGGCAACGGCACCTCCAGGCATTGATGCAAAGACCTACAATTACTTGGTGTCCCAGCAGCTGAACAATGTGAATACCATCCCACAATTTCTGGATGTAGCAAATGTTCTCCAGGGTGTGATTGGTAAGCTATGTCCAAAGGCTATGGGAGGAGCCAATCTGATGGACCTAGACAAAATTCAGGCTGTTTGGGGGCGCTACGTCTCTCCTCAGCGTTGAGGCCAAGCTCAGCTACCATCCAAGCCAAATCTGTCAGTCAATTGCGCTGCATACTACGCAGGAAAACAGAAATCAGAGGCTCTCCTGGACACCTATGGTTGTGCCTGCCGGTATCATGGTACTGACGGACATTGGTATGCAGACTGCTTGATCTTCTGGGTGGATTTCCAAATGGGGAAGATACTAGTGCCACCAACCAACCATGCGGCACATAACTCAAGGTACTTACCTCCTCAACTCCCAAGCAGGGATCACCGTTGAAACGACCAGCTGCGGGTGATCGACATGCCAGAGATGGACAGTGGCAAGATATTACTTGATTCTGGGGCCAGTGCACACGTGAGTGGCCCCTCCCGCTATTTCTCCCCAACCTCTCATCTGTCCCAACCAAAGCAATTCCTCCTAGCCGCTGACAAACACCACATCACCGCCTCAACTATTGGCAGCCTCACGATCCCAACAAAAACAGGGACAATGAAAATTGATGACGTGTACCTATGTCCAGAGGTTAATGGGATCATACTGTCAACAGGGCGTCTGCTGTTGGTGGGGTGGAAACTGACTTACTCAGGGCTGAAGGCCATCCTGACCAATCCTTTGGGGAATGATTATAATACTTCTTTCCGTAACTACTGCTGGATGATACCCACTTGCATATTGGAAAACAGAGCAATGAAACTTTCCTCAAAGCCCTCCTTCAACCCATATAAATGGCATTTACGCCTAGGCCATGCCTCAGAGGCAGTTGTGAGACAGTTCCTGAGAACACACTACCCGGATGAGATCAATGGCGTATGGCGGTCATTTTTCTGCAAGCGATGCGCCATCTCAAAAAGTCTGGACTGGAAGGCGCCAGGCGTTGAGTCTGGGATTGCTCAAGATGCGCCTCTCAACCTCTTTGTAACAGATGTTGCGGGCCCTTTTGAGGAGGATTTGATTGACTCCAGGTTTCTCTTGACCGTCAGAGACCATGCAACTATGTGCACATTCATCGCAACCCTGAAGTCAAGATCAGAGGTGCCCAACAAGATCATGGGCTGGCTGGAGAACATCAAACTCACCAGAGTGTCCTATTGCAAGTATATCAGGAGCGACAATGCGGCGGAATACACCGGCCCGCTCAAGCACAAGATCAAACCGTTGGGTATCCAAATAGCATCCATTCCCCCGTACCACCCGGAGCAGAATGGGGAGGCTGAAAGGGTTAATTGCACGCTGGGAGATCTGGCAAGGACCATGTTGCATGAAAGCGGCATGGATAGGAAATTTTGGTCATTTTCTTACCACATTGCGGCCTACATCATGAACCGGCTCCCAAATTTGAGGACTGAAAACAAGACTCCTCTAGAACTCCTTTGCGGTGCGGCCCCCAATCCCGCAATCATCTATCCTTTTGGGGCAGAAGCAATTGTCCACACGCCCTCGGAACTCCGGGGGAAACTAGATGAGAGGGCACAACACTGCTGCTTGCTTGGCTTTCCCCCCTGGGGGAGCAGGGTGGCTATTTTGGTCAGAGAAGGAACAATGGGTTGTACACTCTACCTTGGCCATCTTTCCTTTCTTCCAGGCGGTGGCAAGCGCCACAATAGATATCATCAGTAATCTACGTCTGGGAGAGGAAGCAACCAACAAAATAGCTGCGGATGAAGAGGTGGCAATAGACGCTTTGCCCAGGACAATTGAGAGGGTGGTTCCTTGCTCAATGCCCAAGGCACTGAAAGGGGAGTGGACTGCAGAGTGGCTGCAATCAGGGGAAGATGAAATTCAGCAATTTGACAACCTTGATGTGTGGGAACCGGTTTGCGCATGCAAGAATGAAAGTCTTAGGGGCAAAATTTGTCCTGGCACATAAAAGGGACCCGGAAGGGAGATTAATGCAACGTAAATCGTGGTACGTCGCCAAAGGATGCAGCCAATGGATGGGAATAGACGTATACAAAATCTACGCACCAACTGCCTCACTGAATACCCTTTGGCTACTCCTGGCAATAGCGCATCATGGTGGTTTTCCTCTGGCTAGCTTTGACGTCAGTGCGGCATATCTATACGGGCCAATAGAAGGCAAAGTATACGTGCAGCCACCCGTGCTGGTCCGTCCGCAATGGAAAGGTTTTGTGATGAAGCTAAAAAAGGCAATGTACGGGACAAGGCAGGCGGCAAGGTGCTGGTGGAAACACTTCAAGTTGGTTGTGGAGAAGGTGGGATTATGGGCCAGTGATCTGGAAGATTCCCTCTAACTCTGCCAGGATGGCAGCAAGTTTGTTATTGTGTGGCTGCATGTTGATGACGGGGTTGTGATGGCGTTGTCGGACCAGATGCTGGCACAATTCAAGGAAGGAGTGGAAGGCCAACTAAAGATCAAGTGGAAGGCGTCGGTGGACAAAATTGTTGGGATAAGGGTCCGGACAGCAAAGGAGGAAATGACGTTGGGCCAGTCACTATTTGCCCAGGAGATAATTGATACCTAACCGCGACAGGCCCCCCTCAAAAGGGCGCCATTATCTGAAATTAGAATGGAGACAAACACTGGTGATGCAGTAGACATAACGGAGTACCAATCTTTTGTTGGCTTGCTGATGTATCTTGCATGCGGGACATGCCCCAATATTGCCTATGCGTTTAATCAACTAGCTAGGTTCAGCTCATGCCTGTCCTCCATCCACTGGCAACAACTAGACCACCTTGTGGGTTACCTGAAGAGCTCTGTCAATCAAAAACTCTGTTATACCCAGGAGGTCTCAGGGGGTCTCTGTATGTGGGAAGATGCTAGCTTTGGGGGCAAACACAAACGTTCTACCAGTGGTTATGTAATCCGGTACAATGACAACACGGTAGCATGGGGGGCAAAGCAGAAAACTGTTGTAGCATTGTCTACCTGCGCCACAGAATCTGTAGCGCTTTCCAAGGGGTCCCAACTGCAAGCGCACCTACGTCTAACTCTGTCTGACCTTGATTTTCAATTTGCCTCAACAATATACTGTGACAATGAGGCGGCCATCCTTATAGCAACTAGCAACGGATTGAGAAAAAGAACAAAATATCTGGATTGAGCCTTCTATTTTGTGAATGACCTCATCCAAAGGGACAAGATTGGCCTGAAATGGACTAGCTTGGCCACACAGCTTGCCAACATCATGACAAAGCCCCTTGGCCCCAACAAGCACGCCATCGGAACCAAAGCCATTGGGTTATGCGGGGACATTATTGAGGGAGGGGGTGTAAGGATGCGTGATAGGACACAATAATGTCACACACCTAAATACATACTTATGTCACACTTTCTCACATGTCACCAACCTTGTATATAGATATATAACCTGATCATCCACCCGCCCTGGGACCAGACTCTCTCCTCATCAAGAGTGGATCCCGGAACACCCAAACTGTGCTGACGGAAGGTGGTGGTGGATGCTTAGGTAAGTACTTGATGATGCAATATGATTGAGAGTGGATCCCGGAAAGCCCAAACCGTGCTGACGGAAGGTGGTGGTGGATGCTTAGTGGTGGATTCTCAGGGTAAATACATAAAGGAACTTTACAACCTTGACCAGATCTACTGCGGCCCAGCCATTCATCCAGGCACATACTAGCTAGCTAGCTACACTACTACTAGGCATTCCAAAAATACCCCCCTCTATCTCCATAAAACTTGTCCGCTGGTTTTTTTGGTGTTATTGTTTGATTTTATCTCTTTGTCCTGATTTATCATGCTCCTGTCCTCAATTCAATCAGAGGCAATCAGTCGAAGCATCCCACCGCCGTCTTGATGAGTCAATAGACCAACTCCTCCAGCATTCTCCCAATCACACCACCATTGTGGGCTTGATAGTGTTAGAACCAAGCTAGACCAACTAGGGTGTATGTACAACATAATCATACTCAAACATATGGTGTATACAGTGAGTTTGGTCAGGTGGTCAACTTGGTGGTTTTTTTGGTTAAACCACAGTTGGTGGGTACTCAAGCCCACATGGCAGTTAGTCAACCACCACATCTCAGGTGGTCAACCAATTGGGGTGTGCCATCAACTTGGCCATGCTGGCTCTCAACTGAAGCCACCAAGTGTTTGGCTTTGACTGGAGGCCATCCTGTTGGTCACAATCATCATGAGCTTCATAGCAGCAGCAAAATCTCTAGTTCTTGTTGCTCTGAGTTGATCATCAAAGAAACCACCACTGAGTGGAAGGAGCAAGGTCACAGGTTATGGGACCAAGAGAGATAGACATGAGTTGGGCAAGGGAAAGTACCTAGGCAGGTATGTAGTAGGAAGTGAACAAACAATAACAGATGAAGAAGAGAGATGGAATGCTGTACAAGTGAGCCAATAGAAAGTGTAGGCTACAGGATTTTTTGATAGAACTGATAGGTGTGAGAAATAGCAAGTTTAAAATCAAGATTAGGTTTAGAGATATGTTGTTATTAGGTCTTCCTTAGATTGTGGGTCACATGTCTCAAAGTCCTCAAAAAATCCACTGGCCTTGGTGGGAGTGGCAGCAGCCCACCACCAGACCCCAATCTGGTGCATATTGCTGCTAGCCAATAAGGCAAGCAACTCTGTGTAAAGTTAGGTAAAATTTACTCAATGGTAAGAGAGAAAGAAAATTTTGGAAGGTATGAGAAGAGCAGGGTTAAGAGACCACAGCTTGGGTTAGGAAGTAAAAGCAGTAGGATTTACCAATTTGGCACCTAACTACATGGTGTAGAAAAACAGACAAAGGTTGAACTCAGTTGGTTCCCCCCTGGTTGTTTGAGTAAACTTCTGCAATTATCTCCTGTGGCATTAGCAGTGGTTTTTAAAATTTAAGAAATTTTAGGTAAACAGTGAAGAAAGAGCAAATAATCCCTGAAGTAGGGGAGAAAATTTAAAGAATGATGTGAAGAGATCTTTCCAGAATAGCCTTCTGAAACTTGTAGGTAATTTATTTTTTTTATAAGTCTATCACCGTATAATAGAAACCCTCTTGTCTTTTTTAGATTCTTTGATGATCCCTCTGGATCCCCTTCTACACTCCCCTCTATATATTCAATACAGCAGAATAAAAAACATGGTCTGAAATCCCCACTCCTAGCCCATTCTCCAGAGGTTTGTATGCAGTTAGCTATCATTCCCTGACTTTCTTCCCACCCTTCATGCAGACTTGGTCAAATAAGGTTTCCTCCCCTTCTGGAAACTGACAGCTCCCCTGAATACTTTCTCACTCTATGATAGACCCCCTATTTGGTATTTGCATTTTTCATCTCCAACATCCATAACCATTGTTTCAAGGAGACCCCCTGCATGGCTCCCTACAGCCACCCATTGTCCCTGCAGCCTCCTATGGCTTCCCATTTTCCCTACAGACCCTCAACTTCATCATTCCCAATCCAGGCCCGCAATTTTTGCCTACTTGCATGTCTAAAAGAGGTATTGTCTTATTGTTGTCTGCATTTGGTAAGCTACAAATTTGTTGCATGCGCTTGTCCAACCTCTTCCAAGTCTCTGCATTAGGTAATTCATTAAATCTATTTTTGCCTGAACCATTAGCATTCCACATTTTGGCAACTGCATTGAATCCTTTTCTATTTTTACATTCCTGTTTTTGTTTTATTTTTGGCCAAAGTTCTCTTCCTCCATCATTGCCAGCTATGGTCCACCTTCTGGGTTGTGTCTATAAAAGACCTCCTCCACACTGTGCTTGATGAATTCATTTCATGGGTGAAAATCTGAGGTCTTCCAGAAATGTTTGATGTGAATCAGGGTTGAAAAACTTAGTCATCCCATCTGCCTTAGTTTAAGTTTTTGGAACATAGGTGAGAATGAGGTCATTGTTGGCCACATGGTGGTGTATTCACTGTAGTCAAACATCAATATTTTGCATTCAATTTTGATACAGGGAGTTTAAGGTTTAGGTTTTGAGCAGTGGCTCCCTGATTATCATAGAATAGGGTAGGTGATCTACAAGAAGATTTAAAGAAAGGAGAGAGAGATGAGATTACAGAAGTTCTTGGATGGATTCTGAGCAGGATTTATGTTTGGCTTCTGTGGTAGATAATGCAACTATAGACTTTTTAGAGCAAAAAAAAATCAAGATTTGGTTCAGAAAAAAAGTGCTTCCCATGAAGGAATGTCTGTTGTTGCTTGTGGAATTATCTGAATTACAGTAGTCTGTCAAGGTGAAAGCCAATTTGACTGGTCCTCCCACAGTGATTCCACAAGACTTGGTGAGATTGAGATAGCAAAGGAGGTAATAGAATTGCCTTTGATGAATGATGGTGTGATTTTTGAGTAACTGTGCTAAGTTGCTCCAGCTGAAGGCTAGATTGGGTCTGGATCATTGAACTAGGTAGGTTAGAAGGCCAACTCCTCATTGGTAGCTGAAGGTTGGATCAAGAGGGTTTTCAGAGGTGGGGATTTTGGAAGCTTTCTGAGGAAGAGGGGTGGAGAAAGGTTTAAATTTGGACATGAAAAACTTGGAGAGGATACCATCAATTTATCTTTATTGACATAGATGAATGGTTCAAAAACTGCATTAAAAATCCACTTGCATCCCCAGCACCCAGTTGAATTTTCCAGGGCCTTCCATCCCAAAAAAATTCTTCATTTGATTTATGAAATCTATCAAATCTTCTTCTCTTCCTCCAATCACTAAATTTTCAAGATGTAAAAAGATTAAGCAAAAATTAGCTGTATTAAAGTTCATGAATAGACATGGATTGGCTTGGGATAAATCTCAATTCAGGGAATGAAAGAAATAAGATAGGACAGTGGACACACCTAGGGCTCTGCTTGAGTTTGTGCAGAAATTTCAGAAGGCAAATGCTGTGTCCAGCTGGAACAGAGGTTCAAAAATCTCCAGAGGTTTAATAAAGATTTCCTCTTTGGGTTAAAAATTGAGGAAAGCACATTTGATTTCCATTTGGTGAAGGGCAAAGTAAAAAGAAGCAACTAACACCTTGAAAAAATAATGATCACTTGATTAAAAGTGACATACCTGACCAAAAAGGGGCCCTTTGTGCCCTGTTATGTCACTTTCAACCAGGTGATCATTGTTTTTTCATGGTTTAATCTCAGGAGAATTCATAAAGTGGCAAGTTTTCCAGTAGGAGAAAAAAATTTGTTGTGATCTCTGACTTAAACTGAAAAAATCCTTGGGCACATAATCTGGCTTTCTTCTTGATGAGACTGCTGTTGGAATCAAACTTTGTCCTGGGGAACCAGGTGGTTCAAAGCCCCTTAATTTGAGAAGGTTTGGGTACTATTTCCCAGACTTGATTCCTTATTCAGTTATTGTTTTAAACCATGATGGTAGATAATCATTAAGCCACTTGGCAGATTTTCTTGATTTGAAAATACTAGTGGGATCTATTAATGAGGTGGGTCAAGAGGTCATAAAATTGTCTTGATTTATTCTCTTGGTGGTGAGAATGAAATCAGAGGATATATCCAAAACAACTTCTTCAGGAGCCTTCTAAAACCAAGGAATATAAACATGATGCTTGAGAAATGAAGGATTTTATTGAGCAGGAATTTCTTTGGATAATGGTGAGCTTTATGATTTGGAAGGAGGTTCTGTTTCTTCCAATAAAATATTTTTTTTAGAATTTGGAGAAATTTCAAAATTAGTATTCATAGAGGATTGAGTAAACAGGGTCATAGGATCATCCAAGAGGAGATATAAGTGGGAGGACAAATTTCTAGGATGAGCTTCATCCTTTAGGGGAAAAAGTGATTGAAAGTTTTGAGATGGTAAGACCAAAAAAATTTTTCATAAGAGGAGTTCCAGAAATTTGAGGAGTGATTGTGGGAATCAAACCAAATTAGAATTCATTTGATTCCCAACAGAGAGAAATTTGAGTTTTTACATTTTTTTTCAAATGACAAGACCACCTTACAGCAAAAGGGGGGTAAGTGAGACAGGCCAGGAGGTTTTCCAGTCCATATCTTGTAGGGAGTGAATGTGTTCAGGACTGAGTGTGGATTTTGGTTTTCTAGGAAGACTGTAGTGATTAATGCATCTACCCAAAGAATGGTTGAAGCTCCACTAGTGGAAAAGGGAGTTTTTTTTTTATGTTTGTTTGATTCACTTGTATATATAGGGAAAATTGGTGATATTTTGGATTCTTTTTTATTCAAGAAGATGTTTAAATAAGTGATTTAAAAACTCCCCTCCATTTTTGGAGACTAAATATTGAACATTTTTTCCTGAGGAAAATTCCGGCTCATTGAGGAAAGAGTGGAAGCCATAGTAAAAGTCAGACTTAATACTAATAAGAAGGATGAAGGCTTAGAGGCTGTAAAATTTAATAATCTTGAAAAATGATTGGTTACCAACTTTCACTCTTGGGGTGATTGGTCAAAAAAAATCCATGTCCACACATTCTAAGGTTTTGGAAGGCATAGGGAATAAACCAGAAAAGGGAGTCTTGGTCATTTTAGAAATTATACAGTCTGAGCACTTTCAGTCCATGGAATCTTTACTTGGGAAAGGTTTTTTTATATAATTAAGACTGGGGTGATTCAGAGAACAATGAAGGCCTATGTCAGCCACAACACAAATATAATTGTTCAGATGTCTGCAGAGATCCTATTTATTGTTAGTATAGTGGTTAAGTACTGGGCTTATCCCTCAATTGTATGACAAAAATTTCACTTTTTCAAGCCACCAAAGAATCCAAAATAAATTATCATCAAGTTTTTTGTAATTTTATAATGAATTTTAATGATATTTTACAATTTTTTGTAAGCATTGTTTCATAAGTATGTTTTGATAGGTATTAATTATGCAACAACAACCTTGATAATTCACATTATCAATAAGGGGATCCAGAATAACTTCAAGCTAAGTTATGAGGACCACACTGGATACAAATTAATACAGTACAGATTCAAAGAATAAATTACTTCTTTGACAATAAATAATTTATAATCCATATCCCATAATATAGATAAATTTTATGAAAATTGATCCTATTCTTATTTCATATTTATTGAAAGTTTACTCTGTCAAAAAATTCTTGAAAATTTTTACATAAAGAGAAAAAAAACCTGTTTTTTTATGGATAAAACTTGCAAGATGATTTCCAAAACTATATTCTCTTTATATGTATAATTACCACCAAGATACATGGTTTTGGTGGATAAAAACCTGAAAGGGGATGTTTATAAGGTTTTATGTATTGGTTTTTAAGTTTTCTGAGTCATCTTCAATGTCAATATGACTGATATGTAACTCAAAACACTGAAAAATTAACCTGCTGGGGTTTAAATTAAAAAATTACATTCAAAATCTCCCCCAAGGAGTATTAGTCTGGATGATTAAATGGTGTTTGAGCCCTTCAAAGAAAAAAAAAGGGATAGAATATGAATCCCCTGATGATCCCTGAGTTGCCAAAGTGCTCCTCCTAGCCTAAATTCATGTAAATTAAAAATTTACATTGAATAGGGTAATTTTAAATTCACAACTCTTTGAGTTGTCTACACAACTCAAATGGGCCGTGTGGAACACTACACAACTCAAATGGGCTGTGTGGCATACTAAACAACTCAAATGGGCTGTGTGGCATGCCAAACGACTCAAATGGGCTGTGTGGTATGCTACACTTCCTGTTTGAGTTGTGTGTCACGCTAAAAAACTAAAATCAAGTTGTGTAGCCTCCACATGACTTGAATGCAGTTGTGTATCCCCCACATTGTGGTTCAGTTTTGTGTTGCACCACACACAACTACATTCAAGTCGTGTGGGGTTGTACATAACTCAATGCCAGTTGTTTTCCAAGACACACAACTAAAAGGATTGCAGGCTTAAAAAAAATTAAAATAAACCAAATAAAAAAAACAGAAATCAACCAAAAAATAAAAAAATCAAAAAATGTTGATTTTTTGGTTTAAAAAAAATAAAAATATAAAATAAAATAAAGATAAATATATTCTTGAAAAACCACGGGGGGTTGTATAACCCCATAAACAGGTCTAAATGGTTGTGCACAGGGGTAAAAAAATCAAAAATGCCCATTATGGGGGGTATATGCCCCCCCAGGGGTTGCGCGTGTTTGGAACAACCCTTTGGAGTAGTGTATGGGCCCTACAAAACTCCCACAGGTTGTGTGGGGCCCTACACGACTCCCACAGGTTGTTTGGGGCCCTACACGACTCCCACAGGTTGTTTGGGGATCTACACAGCTCCCACAGGTTGTGTGGGGCCCTACATGACTCCTACACGACTGGGAGTCATGAATTTATCATCACCCTATTGAATATCTGCTACAATAGGTAAATATTTGTTTATTTCTCATTTTGGTTGAAGCCCTTGAAGACAAAACCAGGGAGAGCCCTGAAATCCCCTAATGATTCCTTGAGTCCTCTGAGGGCTCCTGTTACCTTAATAGGTTAGGGAATTTTAACTATAGCCCCTTCCTCAGTTATTTATTATTTATTACTGATCCCAGGATACATCAAGAATTGAAAAGCCCAACTATTTTAATCTCAAGAAAGAAGATTGACTGGGGCCTGAAAATTTAGTATCAAAAAAAAAATTATCAGATTATCATCTCCAAGTTTGATTGGGAAGCTCTTTGAATTTTTAAAAGTTATTTTTACTTCAAAGGGTGCAAGTTCACTGTTGTAAAAAAGTAAACTTTGAGCCTTATTCAGTTAAGTCCAGGCCCCTCATCTCTTTAATGATACCAAAGTTGTTGCTTTATTACTCATAATACTCTAGTATGATTTGATTTTATTTTATAGTAACAATATTAATTTCAAAATAAGGCAAGTGGTGATTTAATAATTCAAGTAATGATTTAATTATTGTTAGTGTCTTAATTTTGCAGGTTTAACCATGGCCCAAGACTAGCAATACAGGCTAAATCACAGACAATTGGGGGCTTTATTGGGATTTAAAACCCTTAAGTAGAACTTTTTCTGGTTAAAGTACACATTTTTTGTATGTTATTTTAAATTTTCTTTGTTTAATTGATACATTTCACCAAGAATATATGTAAAAATATTGAAAAAACAGAGATTTTTTTGTAAAAACTTTGTAAATTCTTGTGAGAAAGTAGTGAGTTTTTCCATTGCCATAAATATAATTGTATTTTGATCCATTAAACTCAAAAATATTAATGGATATTGACTAAGATAAGAATTTCCTCTGAAAGGGTACCATTTTATTTTTCTTTAGTTTACAAGAAAAAGAAGCCCCCAAAATTGAAATTTTTTCAAAAAAGTCTTTTAAAATCCAAAATTAATTTTCATGCTGAAATGATTATAATTGTTTTTCCATCCTTATAAAAAATACAGGAATAGAATTTTTTTTGTTTTATTCAGATTAAAAAGTTTTTTCTGAAATAACAGTTTTTTGAAATTTCAGATTAAAGTCAGCAAAACTGAGATATTGCATAAAAAAGAGAATTTCAGGATTATAAAAATAAGAAAGAAGATGGCCAGAAATTTCTTGTTGGAGACAAGATCATTTTTGAAAAAGATCATTTATAGATAGTGGTTGAAGAAAAGCTGCTATTGGAACAGATTGCATCAGTTTGGAGGGGGCAGCCAAGAGTCAGATTTGTGAGATTTTAAATATAAAATTTTTATAGCATATTTTGAAGCCATTTTGTGCTGGGAGCTGAAAGCTTAAATATATTTTGCACTCTGAAATCCAGTGGGAAATTATTTTTTTAATTATTTTTGCATACTGGATATCTTATGAATCCAAAAAATAATACAAAATAAACAAATTGAGTGGTGATCTCTACATTACCAAGGTGCAGAAGAAATGAGTAAAATTTCAGACTCTTTCTGGTTGAATAATAGAGCCTTGGGGAGCTTTCCAGATGTTTGTGGCCATTAAGGGCCAGATAGAACCAAAAAATTATGTGACCTACCTTGTTAAGAGCTGAGGAGCAAAGAAAAAATAAAGGAAGATTGTTCTGGAATGGGATAAGGTTATTGATGTGAAGCTGATCTCCAGGAGAAAAAATGACCAGAAATTCTCTTTAAATTTGTGATTCAAAGCAATTGATAGGGTAGTCAAAGCAATTGATAGGGTAGTTCCAATCAAGAATTTTAAGAGTCTCAATTGCTTGAGAGTCTTTTCAACTAATTTTAAAAGTTGAAATATGGATCACATTAGGCAACCACTTGTTGATTTTGAAACAAAGGGTGTGACCAAGGGGACCAGAGGTATCTTTTCTGGTGAACAGAGGAAAGTAAGAAAAATAAATTCAGGAGAAACTATCCTCAAAAACATTCCATTGGTGCCAAGATTTTCCACCCTTTCAAAATGAAAACATTGGTTCCTGAATCAAAGGCCTGTAAAATTCATCAATGAAACTTGGAATCATGGTTTCAAAGCTTGATAAAGTCTTTTTTCTTAGTGGAGAAAGCTCTAAATTAACTCAAATATCACAGATTGCAGGTTGAATCTCAAAGATTGAGCTTGAAACTCAAAACTTGAATCTCAGAGCTTGAGCTCAATGCTCAAACTTTAAGACTTGAGCTTAAGCTCAAGCTCAAAATTTGAACTGGGTTAAAAATATCATATAGCAAGGAATTTGGAATTAATCCATTATTTAGATAATTTTTGATTCAAAGTATTTATCACTTGGTTCAATTTTGTAAAGAAAACAGCACAGCTAATATTAGGAAAGGATAGTAACTCTGATATTTTCCCAGATGTTGTCACAAAGTAGTATTGTAATTTTGTTCCTTAAAAAAATGAATAAAGAATTAAACAATAGAATATAAATTGAATGAGATAATCAATAAGATAAGTAAAAAATTTCAATATTATTGAAGTACTTATTTTTGAAGATTTTTTTAAAAAATAAGTTTTTGAGAATAACTGGGAGAAAAATAGTGTTCATTGTCATTAAAGGATAATATAAATTCCTTTAAAATTGTTTGAACTGATAAATTTACCAGAAAAATTGGATCATATTTCTTATGAGAATATGGAATCAATTGAGAGATAATTGTTAATTCAAAAGTCTCAATTTTTTTTTTAAAAAAAAACCAAAAAAATGAGTCTTCAGCTTTCTAAAACAAATGAGAGTATGGAAAAACACTGTCTTATTATCTCAAATTAATTTTATATTTTGTTTTTTATTAAATGGGAGAATCAGGAAAATCCTTCATTATAAGAAATTATGAAAAATTGGTTGATATTCTATACATAGGGGATAATTATAATTTCAAAAAACATTGGAAGAACATAACACAAAAGTTTTAGTTATTGTGAAAACGCTCATGAAGATGACATTTAAAATACCTTCAAGTAATTTTTTTGCTTTGAATTAATTGAAAGCTTTTAGTAACATTGTGAGTGATTTATCCCTTTTTATAAATAAAACAAGTCAAATTAGAGTGGAAGCATTCTTGTTGAAACTAATACCTACCAATATTAAAGAAATGTAGAGATTTTGAGGTTTAAAGGAGATTACAGACTGAATATCAGAGATTTTGTTATAATATCTTCCAGTTTATGTGAAATCTGTTTTCTAATAATTTCATTTGAAATGAAAAGAAGGAGGCTTGAAGAGTATGAATTACTGAAAATATTTTTGAACAGATTACCATTAATGTTCCATCCAGAACCTAAGAAAAAATTTGAGTTGTACATGGATGAATGAATGGAGGGTCTAGAAGCTGATTTGCATCAGGTACCAACCGTGAATGAAAAAAAAAAATTAAAGAAAGATTTTTTTTATATGCAGAAAGATTAAGGATAGTGAAAGAAGATGTTGTGCATCAAATTTAGAGTTTTGAATTTTGGTTTGGGACTTATAGAAATTTGATTATTAATTAGATGGATATCAGTTTGAAGTAATTACTGAATTCACAGATCTTTATCCTTTTTGAGCACAAATACAACCAAAAAACATGTTTTAAGGTGGAAAATTGAATTCCAGAAATGGAGAGTTTCTATGAAAATAGTCTACAGAAGGATTGATAAAAAAGAATACAGATGGTTTATTGAAATGGGCCTTGCTTAATGATATCAATAATACTGCTTATGAAACAGAATCTGATTTTTAAAAATTACATATTATGGGAATATTAATTAATAATATAGCTAAGAGCTTTTGGGAATAATTATTTGATTATTATTCAAAATTTAAAATTACTTGATTGCTGATAGAAATTCTGAGATGCAAGTTTAGTATTCAGAATCTAGTTGAAATTTTCAATGAACACTGGATCAAAGAATTTCTTGTTGGTAGATATTACCTCTAGATGGATTATTATTTCATAAGTGTACTCAGTGCTTTTCTTTAGTATTAGGATATGATAATCATATAAATTTAATGCTGAGTCAATTCCATGATAATATTTGTTTAGGAAATGTGTCAAAGGACTGAAATACAGAAAGAATCAAAATGATAGGTTAGTTTCCAAGTTTGAGGAAAATTTTTTAAGCATACTGTGAATATTATGAATGATTCTAGAAAGGAAATAGAGCTACAGGAAAGATTTATGGATTTTTCAATCCATAGAAGAGTCAAAAGAGAGATTTTATACAATCAATATGAATTTTTATCTGTTTTACCCCCAGGATGGAAAGATAACTACAATTTTGTATTGGTGGTAGTTGATAGATTTTCTAAGAGAGCCAGGTTCCTACAATGCTACAAAGATTATTCTGCAATGGAAATAGATATTTTGTTTTGGAATAGCCTTGTAAATGATGTAGGATGTCCCATAAATATGATTATCAATAGAGAGCAAAAATTAAACTCTAAGGTCTGGAAAGTTTTGTTTGACCTAGTAGGTACTAAGTTTTATTTCTCTATAGCTTATCATCCAAAACCTGATGGTTTAGCAGAAGGAATGATACATTATTTTTCAGAAATCATAAGGATGTATTTTGAGCATGGTATTGAATACAAAAAAATGATGGTTACACACATGATTGGGTATTGTTTTTACCAGCCTTAGTATTTGCTTATAATTCAAGTAAAAATTCTAAAACCACAATCTTACCTTTTGTGGACAAAGGTTGGATTCAAAGCATGTCCAGAGATATTCTACTAACCAAAAGCATTATTTTAAATCTTGCATACTTCAACTTATTGATTCAGAGAAATGAGGAACAAGACTCATAGCTTTGCAATAAAATGTGTCAGTGATGCAGTAGAATATAACAAAAGTAAATGCAATAAAATCCATCAAGATCATAAAGTTAGAATTTGAAAAATCATTTTAATTTAAATAAAGACCCAGAAATCCATTGCTTATGGATACAAGAGGTTGGAAGAGTGGTTCTGGAACAGGATGTGTCTCTCAATTACAATGTGCACAAAATCAAAAGTACCTTGATACATCATAAAAGATTTACAGTGCAACAGCTAGATCAAGGGAAAATCACTCCAATTCCTATTTGGAGATCATGGGGGATGAAATCTGTTAATTTGGTCAAATCACCAAGCTCTTTTTGCAATCAGAAGGTGGGTATTTTTGGTTTGTGATTTGGTTAATCCAAGATGCACATTCAGAAGATGCCAAAGATCCATGAACAGCCCACCCCAACTTAAATGTGCAAGTGGACTTGACAGATCTAGGGGAGATTTTGGTGGTGAGGGGAAAGGAGATAGTGGGGCATGTGGCCGTTTTGGAAAATGTTGCGGGGATGTTTGGCTGTTCAGGCAAGACAATGACTTTGATTTCCCTGGCACAAGTAGTGAGTTTCCCTTTTAGCTGAGATGAGGAGAAGGACAAAACTGATTGTGGAATTTGCAGGGATGGATTTCAACATGAAAGTACAATGTTTTTTGGCCTATGGATGACCTGAAAACTTAGCAAGCGTCAACAAGAATCATTTGAGGAAATGTGAAAAAGTGGATGCTGAATGCCAACCATATGACCCTTTTTGTGGACATGAATGGGGCATGAGGGATGATTAAATGGAGATTAAATGTGAGGTTGGTAGACATAATATTTGTAATAACAGAATCTTGGAAATTAAAATTTTCATCATGCATTGTATTATTTTCCAATGAATTGGAAAGACAAAGCCTCATTTTTCAAATGTTTTGATTTGGGGAATGGTGGAGGAGGAGAGGAATAAAAATAAGAAATCCTCTTATTTCACATTGATCATCATCCTCTATCTGTTCTCTCCCCCATAAAAATCACCCAGTCTATCCTCCAAGTTATCTTTTAATACTCTCTCACAGATAAACAATACTATCTCACACACTCACCATATTATAGTATTCTATTACCCTTCACCAACTTTTGAATATTAATTCTTCATCATGCCAGACCAAAGCACCCATACCTCCTAACCTGCTGCAACTGGTCAAGACAAACTGATGCTGCCTGCAGATACAGTATCCTCTGGTGCGCAATAGACAGTATCATCTGGTTTGAAATATCATGAGGGACTCCTGGATGACTTACTCAGGGGGGTTCCCCCAGATGTGAATACTATACCAGAATCAGGTGAGAAGTATGTTTGAACTGGGAAGTCCACTCATTTTATTAACACAGAGATTCTTATTGAAGTTGATTTAGTGGAAATGAATGATTGCACTGGTCAATCTAGGATTGGACTGACCAACCATTCTGAAAAGTTAAAACTGGAAAAGAAGACTATAGACCGCAAATTGGAACAAGTGCACCAGATGGTCACAAAAACCCCCCTCCCCAGTCAATCTAGTACAATGTTGCATTCTTTATGTCAATGGGTCCGCTTTTTGATGGGGATGTCAGCCAATGTAACCAACTTGCCCTGACCAATCTCTCCTGAAGAAATACTGAAATGGGAACAGTGGACTCCTATGGGGGCCCAGCAGGTAATGGCGCATCTTGAGTCTGTCCAGACACAACATGGAAAGCCACATCAGGTGGATGGGCAGCTGCAATACAATGAAGAATTGGCTAGACTCAGAACCAACATTGTACCCCCACAATTCCACCCAGCACCCAATGTGCCATCAACCAAAAGTTTCCCATGGAGTTCTAAGGTAACATGTGAGAGAAATGTGAAAAAGGCTGGTTTCTCAAGGATTACGTTTGAGTGGCATGCAAGGTCCTTCTTATCATCTGGCTGGAATGCAGCAATAGGTGCAATCATACTCCAGCATTACTCAAACTGGGAAAATGCACAACCTGGGATTGTGTGGGATGGCATGGAGAACATGAGAACATTATTGGAGAGATGGGTCTTGGGGCAGGGAAAAGAAATACGGCAAGCTGGACTATTAGGGTCTAAGTTTCAAGAAAATACAATTACAAAGGCCAAACAGGCATCCATCCAGCAAGCCAAAAAGAAGGTTAGAGCATGAGTCCTGGGTATTTGTATTCAAATAATGGATGCTGATGGTGTGGGTTGGTTTGTGTTCCAGATAAGTGAAAATTGTTTTCACACAGCATGAAAATACCTTCCCAAAGAAGCAGCAGAAGTCATTGCAATATTTGACTGTGTGGATGTTGTTTCTGATTGGGAGGAAGATAAAGATGGCACTTGCACAAATGTTAAAACCCCCTGGAGAAGTTTCAAACTAACCCATCTAACTCAACTCCTAGATGAAATAGCATGACAAGTCACTTTGAAGCACCAAGAAATCAAGCAGTTGCATTCAATACTTGATTTTGTGTCAGGAAAGACAAAAACAAAGGAATTCACCCTCCTCAAATTCCCAAAAAAACTTCTGATTGATGCTTATCACCCTGCAGTTCTGAAAGCCCTTTTGGAAATTGACCTCAAACTTGTGGCTCCTTGTGAAAACTCAAAAATAGTTGCAGCAATCACCTCATTATCAGAAAAAATCAAGAAGAAGCCTGAGACCACAATTGGAATAGTTCCAGCTCACACCCCAGAGGCATGTGGATGGTGCCAACAATAGTTGAGACTTGTGTGGGATTTTTTTATTCCTGTATCTTGAGAGCTTTTATATTATTATATTTTTTTAATGAAATGAAAGTTGATATGCAAGTTTTGGTTTTTATGTCTCTGCAAGTGATGCATGAGTGTAAGTGATCAATAAGTACATGTATCAAACACACCCAAGAGACTGGGGACTTTATATTGAGACTGATGTTGAAATATATTGATGGAAGAGACTGGAAATGACATTCAGGTCATGAAAATTTTCAATGATCAGGTGACCTTTCATTGCAGGAAGTGATTTGTTGGCACACAGCATATTGAAAATGCCAGTCAACCTTGTGAATTCAGGGATAATGCAAACCCAGATGCAACAAGTATTGCCTTGCCAACAAGTGCCAAATGATGCGCCAATGTTGATTAATCCATTAGGCTATTTGGGTTGATATAAAAGGTGCATGTCTTTCCCTGATAACAATGGGAAAAATCATCATTAGTTCATCAAAACAGATTGCAACCTGGCCCATTTGACTTCTTTTGTGGAATTGATCACCCCTGATCCATATAAGTTCCTTTTCTGGATTTGCCACCATGGCTCACACTCCCCAAAAGCCCAAAATTGACCAGAAGCTGACACCTGGGCAGCAAAAACGGTTAGAAGGGTTCAAGTTAATGAAAAGCGTGCATAAAATTTGAGTCTCTCACATTAATGGATGCTTACAGTGGACTAAAACAATGGTCACTTTCCATAGAGCTATCACAATGCATCTGGAACAAGTTTCAAGTGAATAAACAGTGTGCATGAACTTTGAGTCTCTCAAATTACCAGATTCTTACAGTGGACTAGAACAGTGGTTGCTTCCCATGGAGCTATCACAATGCATCTGGACCATGGTTCAGATAAATGAACAGTGTGCATGGACTTTGAGTCTCTCACTTTAACAGATGCTCATGGGACTCAGCTGACAGCAATGTCACATTAAAAAATAATTTATCAAGAATTAATTTGCATAAGGCATACATGAATTTATTTATAAGCATGATGATTAAAAGCAACAGAGAAAGAAAAGCTAGTACACCAAGACACTATGATAAATTTGGGATAGCTGGAATAGTAACATTGAATTTGCAAGGTAAACTGAATACAGGATTATAAGTTGAAGGTTTTTAGGATAGCCAATGATTTCTGAAATCAAGGAAAAGACACTTTTCCAGGTCCATGTGGGATACCCGTGTTCCGGGCTGAAATTCAGGGCTGAAAAAGCAGTCTTGGATAAGCTACACTATGTAAGAATTTTTCCGCGTCCATACTTGTTCCTTGATGGTTGGCTTTGGAGACAAGGCTCAGGAGCTTGAGGGATTGAACCAGGAAAAATTTCCTAATGTCCAATGGTATCAGCAAGAGGCCACGCACTCCAGAAACAAGGTAGGCCACAAGAATGTGGTAGTAGGGTTGGGATGTGATGGTGACCATGATGGTGTTGAACTAGGCCTGCTGTGGTGCCACTGCTGTGGAGGACCCCTCCAATCAAAGTTTTGTCTGCAGGATAGCAAATGCAATGAGCTGGTGGTAGATGTTGTTGACCAATTTGTCCAGGGAGTTGAAGCCAGATTAATTACTAGGGCTGTCAACCAGCTGTCCTTCAATCCAAGCAATGTCTTCATGTGAGCCAAAAAAAGCAGCAAAATACTTGATGATTGAGATATCACGGCTTTCCTCATCTTCAGTATCTGGCAGTTGGATAAATACTGGTGGCTGGGTGAGTTTTCTTGAGAACAGGAGAATGGATTGGAACCATGCTTGTGCCAATCTAACCTTAGAAAACTCTGGAGGGTGAGTGAGGTGGATCCAGAGATTGTGCAGATTAGCTCCTATGGTTGTGGCTGGTGGGGGCAGTGACCCAGGTAGAAGAGGCAGAGAAAATACATCTGGAATGTAATATGGCTCCAATGTGCAAGGTGGGAAGGGATTTGCATCTGTAGGAATGAGGAGAGGTTGGCTACTTCAAGGGCAAAAGATCCCAGTGGAATCAAGCTTACCACTTTTAGCCAATTGACTGATCCATTACTTAATAAAGGCACTGATGGTGTTGAAACAGATTGTGTGAGATAGCAATTGAGGGTAAGGTCCCCATTCTTGGTGGTCTTTTGCATGTAATGCAAAGAGGTGCACTGCTGCCTCAACTGCACTCTTATAGCACTTTGAGTCAATGATGCCATTTGCAAAGGGTTGAATGGCTTCCTGGAGTTCAGCCAGGTATTTTTTGAACAGTGTGGGAAAATCTATGGAGGGAGATACAGTGATTGGAAATCAGGGAAGGAATGTAAATGAATGAGATGGAAGTGACTTACCAGGGTCATTTGCAGGATCAGCGGCAGCGGCAGGAGTAGCCCCCTTGGTGGGCAGGGAGTCTGGTACCACTGGTATAGCATTGGGTTCAAGGGGATTGGTGATGAAGGCCTGCTCTGCTGGGACTTCAGGGGTAAAGAGTGGAGGTTGGGATTCTTTGGAGGGCACTTCATTTGGAGCAGCTTGCATGGGGGGAGTATCAGGGCCTGGGGTACTTTCCTCTTCACCACTTTCCATCAAGGGCACAAATTTATGTCTCTTCTTGTTGGGATTGGCAGGGGCAGTTGCAGCCCATCTTTTGGAGAGAAGTTTCATGAACCCAATTTGAAGCTCCTCCTTGGGAGGGAGGTCATCACCTTTTTCAACCACTGGTGAAGGACACAATGAGGATCAGCCAGGTTTCAGACTAGCATTCAAGCTTTTTAACTCACAGGCCATTGCATCTTGAAGACTCTTCCAGGACTTGACTTCCATGTCTCAAACTGATCATGGAAGTGATTTTTCATATGCAACTTTAAGGAGCTTTCCCATTTTACATTTGCTATTCACAAGGAAGTTAGACTTTGAGACAAACAAGGCTTCCTGTGTGCTCATCAAGCCACTGGTCTGGGCAGGGGGTGGGGGTGGGGGTGCAGCATGGTGGCTTGATGATGATTCCGTGCCTACAACTTTGAACCACGGTGAGGGTGGTGGAATAGAGGCTAAGGGAGGTCTGGTCAGCCAGTGAGGCAAGCATGAAAAAGTGAAAAGAGGACTCATGGTCTGGGGTGATGATTTCTGGGCAATAAGCAGTTGGGTGATCTCCAGCAGGTTCAGCAAGCTGAGCAGATGGAATTGAGGGTGGGGGTTTGGTGTGTAATGGATCAGCAGTGGGTTGATCTCCAGTGGACTCAGAAGGCTGGGAAGATGGAATTGAGTGTGGGGGTTTGCTGTGTACAGGTGATTTAGACATAGTGGAGAAGTCTTGTGGTGATGGTATGGATGGATGGATGGATGGATGGATGGATGGATGGATTGATGGATGGATTGATTCAGGAAGAATGGAAATGGGTGTTTGAGATGGTGGGGGAAGAAAATAGATGGGAGGGAAAGGCTTCTGTTATATATTTTTTGATTGCAGAAATTTTGTGGTGACTCAGTTGATGATTTTAAGGACATCAAAAACCAAATGAAGGGGGAATTTTGATTTCATCTTAATACTATGTGAACATAAACCAAGGCTAATCTAGCCCATAAGCTATGCTTAAAAATTGAATCACTGAGCAAAGGGATGAGCATGTACATCAACTTATGTGCAGTAATACAAAATAGAACACACAAGATTGTTTAATAATAAGCTTTTTAACTAGAATGCAATACATTTCTGCTATGATCAGTCTGCCTGAGCCTAGTGATGTAATTTTCTGTGTTCTTATTCCCAGGATGTTGAAATTTTCACAGAGCTGGGTGCTGAGTAGCTCATCAAATACACATTCATGCTTTCCAGAACTCTGAGGCCAAGTATTTTGGAATGTGAATGTCAGAGTTCTTGGGGAAAGCTCCAAAGTCGTGTGTCACCAATACGCCTGCACCCTACAGTTTAAATTGCAATTATGTGCAAGCAAGTTGAGAATACAACATGCGTAATATTTATGCCTACCCCCCCCATGAGGTGCTCCAAAATGAAGCTTCAAAACATGTGTCACTTGAGTTATGCCCACACCATTGCACAAGGAAAACAAATTCAGTTGCGCCCTTGCTGGCAAGCCCACTTGGAATTTCTTGGCTGCTCAGCCAGGGTGTGGGCGTGCCTTAAACCTCATTTGGAGCTGTACCCTGGGCAGCAACCAAAAAAATCTGAAGAGTCCACAATGGTGTGATCATAAATCAAATGCCAGGTGCAAAAGGCTGATGCATACCCATCCTGTATCCTGGCATTCATTGATGAGTTGTACACTTTCCAAAAAGCATACAGTTACCCTTTGGTTTATGTGGAGAGTGAGTTGGAAGCAATTACCCTTCCATGGTACCCAGAACTGGCTGTGCCCACACCCCCTTGTGGAGCACTCAAAAGCAGAATTGTACACTTTTCATAGAGGGAACACTCTAGTCCTCCATGGCCAAATATGCCCCCTTCAGGGGTTGTATGCTGGCCTCCCAGAATACAACTCTGTTTTTGTTCTTTCAAAAAGTTCTGGGCATATTAAGCAGTCTATTGTACACAGCCTATGGTATTCCCATACCCTTGTAGAGCAATTTCAGATGGAGCTGTACGCAGAACTCCCAACACAAAAACTATGCTGTCCTATGCACAATGATCCTTTCAGGAGTTGTGCGCTTGACCCCCAGCATACAAATCATTGTTGTGTTCCTTCAAAAGAGTCTGGGAATAGTGAGCAGTCAATGGTACACAGCCTATTTTATGCCCAAACCCTTGCAGAGCACTCACAAGTGGAGCTGGAATTTGGCCGCCCAATGCACAAACTCATCATTTCCTATGCACAATAATCCTTTCAGGAGTTGTACGCTTGGCAGCCAGAATACAACTCCATTTTGTGTTCCTTCACAGGGTGTGGGCATATCAAGCAAGCTTTGATACACATCTTATTTTATGCCCACACCCTTGTGGAGCACTCACAAGCAGAGCTGGACTTTGGCTGCCAAACGCACAACCTCATTATGTCCTATGCATGATGATCCTTTCAGGAGTTTTATGCTGGCCACCCAGCTTACAACTCCATTTTTTGTTCCTTCACAAGCATCCTTTCCATTAGTCCCATGAGGAGCTATGTTGTGGCTCAGCATACAACTCTACTTTTGGTCAATTACTGGGGTGTTGGTTTAAATTGAGCACCTGAGGTCACTGGCTCTATTGATGCCCATACCCTCACAGCGCACCCAAAGTTGGATTTGTACGCTGGCTGCCCAGTGTACAAGTCAATTTGGTGTTGCTTCACATGGGGCTTGGAATATTTTTTGGTACGTGGCTCTTTCTATGGCCACAAATCAAAGACAGTGTTGTGTCCTTGCCGCCACACATTAAACTCCATATTGACATGCCCCACGCAGGTGGGACTGAGTTCATGACCTCTATTCAACAGCTCAATTAATGTTTGCATCCACGTAGATCAGTCAAAAATGGAGCTGTACGCTTGCCACCCAGTGTAAAAGTCCATTTTAGACCCTCTTGAATTGATATGGTGCAGACCATTAACCAAAATTGACACAAGTGAGACGTCAACCCTCCCATCATTATGCATACTTCCACATTTAGAATTTGCATAACACTGAATTTAATGATGTCATATGCCACTCATTTAAAGAACTTTATATATTTTGATAAACAATGGTGTACATCATATGCATGAGACTATGCCCCACATAATCTAACAAAAGCATCCCCTATTTGAATGGCCTGGGCAGGCTGAGAAAAAAGACCCCACATCAAGCAGAGCTCAGAGATATCAGAATTGAATACTCCTACTCTGCTAACCTGCAAATCCAGCCACAGAGCTCCCCACAAAACAAACAATATGTTGAAATGAATTCCTACCACAGGGCCACCTCCTGGTCAGCTCAAAGATTTTAATACCCACCTTCACACACGTCTCTTCCCCCTCAAAATCATTTTTCTTCCCACAATCTCTCACATATTTCATCCATCCCTCTATTAAATCCTTTACACATCACATTACTTCATTAAAACTTAACCATGGCTTCCTTCTCTGCTAAATGTCTTGGCCTCCTCAAAACCACCCTCAGCTCAATTACTGAAACTGTTCTTCCCTATCTTATTTCCAACCCATTGACTCATTGGATCTTCCCTCTCCGCCAAGATAGAAAACTTCTTTTCAGAATCCAAACACTAGATCAACCTGTTGGATCCATGCCACTTCACCTGTCACATCTTCTTCTCCCTTATATCCCTGATGAAATGTCATTTGGTCCTGCTGGGAAATTTGCTTTGGAATGTACCAAACAGACATCTTCACAGATCTTTGTTGAGGAAGTTCTGCATTTATCCTCCCAGCCTGCTGTCACATTCAATTTGGCATTATTGATATTTGGCAGCAAACATGATCTCATGGACATCACCACCTCCATTTTTTCCTCATTCATTACCCTTGAACTCCCTCAACAATAAAATCCTGCAAAAAACAACTCCATCTCCATTTCAAACCTTGCCACAGAAATTGTAGACCTCCCCTCAACTATCAAAGAGCTACATTACAACCCTGCTATACTTGAGGTGCCCAGAGGGTGCTACCTGGACCCTTTTTCTCCTCCTGAAAATTTAATCAAAAACACATTGCTACCACATAAGTCTCAATGACTTCCTTTACTCCTTGATAGTGAATCACCACGCGCTGCATCTGCCTTGGATCTGTGGAAGAGGACCTCAATTGATAGCAGTGCACTATGGAAGAACAAGATCACTGGTGAGAGCATAGCTCTTGCAAGGGGCAAGGAAATTCCTGACAAAATGGGTCTTGGTAAAAAAATAAAATTGATTTCACTCATTGCAACCACCTTGCTTCAATCCTGGACCTATGGCCTCACACTGGATCCCCCCCCATGAAAAACCTCCACATAAAGACACACTTGTGATAACCCCCCTGTTCCTCCTGAAAAATTGGAAAAGAGAGATAATGAAGCATACCCAGTTAAAGGCCATCAACTTTCTCACCTACCATGGAAAATGGTGGCATCAGACCACAACTTTTCTACTGGAGAATGCAGAAGTGATTCTCACATTATATCAGCTGGTGTCATTGGAATACAACAAAATGCAAGCAAACCCCAAAACCCCACGCTCCATTATCTTCTCTAGAAAATGGTTTGGGATTATTTTGGATGAGGCAAAGTAAGTCCCACCTTCATCTTGCTATCTTTCCTACCCGAGTATATTTTTTTTGGACAAAAATGACTGAAATTCACTTGCATCACAGCAATATCTGAAATACCAAGGCAAAACTGTCCCAAGCGGTCACCCAGGTTGCCACAAATTATAGAGTTTTTCTCTCAGGAACTCCAGTGAAAAACTGCCTTCAAGATTTAATCTCTCTCCTTAGATTCCTGGGTATCATTCTAGAAAATTAGTAAAGCAACTGGGCAACTACCCTTTTGCCCCATCTAAAAGCAGGGGACTTTGCCCCAATACAACTGGTCCTCTGACACACCACTCTTCAAAGGACCAAGGTTTATGAGCTGTCAAATCTTCCCTGGATTACTCACAACTACATCAAGAAACTGCTCTCACCTGCATCTGAAGACTTTTTACTGTTGAATCCAGGACCAATTTGTTTCCAAGATCAGGAATGAGCCGCCTGCTGATGAATCCAAGCCAATGAAGCTTTTTCTCCTCAAATATCTTTTCCAGCTCACTGGAGCATGTAATCATTGATTTATGGTAGACCTCAACGTCATCATGGACCAAAATGGAATATTCATCCTCAAAGAAGAGTTGGATCCCAAGGATCACAGCAAGGGAGTTGAAAAAATTGTCCACCACATTGATATCAACACCTGCCTTGAGAACCCCAAAATCAAACAGCTTGTAGGGATGATTCAGCCAGGATTGAAAGAGGTAGCTGGAGAAAGCAAAATTGTGGTATTGTTGTTTTGGAAAAGCTATCTTGATCTGTAAGCTTGCCATATTTTCCTCCTGTTTCCAATCAGACCCCACTTAAAAGTTCATTTTCACCCAACATGCACAGGATTGGAATGACACTAGATGAATATGGAATCTCCTCCTTTTTTCTGGATGGAGGTCTGAAGGCAAAACAGCAAGAACCACTTATTGAGCAGTTTTTTGCAAGTAGAACAAAATATGTGCTACTTGCCTCCATTCAGGAAGCTTGTTTTGGAATCAACATCAAATCAGAAAATGTTGTATTCATCATGGTAAGAAACCAATACTTTCTAGAATTTTTCCATTTACTTAGTCTAAATTCATTTGATCTACATAGAAACCCCACTGGAACCCCACAACCCCATCACAGACATCCAATTGGCTACATCAAATGGGTCAAACAAGGCCAGTGCAGGTTTATTACCTCATTTCATCTAATACCATTGAAGAGAATATTCAAAAAGTAATTTCCTCATACTCCACTCATCATACGCAATTCACTGAATTTTCCCTCTCTCCTTCAGATTCCAAAAAACAAGGAGCAACTTTCCCAGTAAGTCTTTTTTCCCTGAAAATATACTCACCAACTTTACAGTCCACTGACTCAGAAAATTGTGCTCATCTCGAATTCAGGTCAAATATTCTCACCACCAGGGATTGGAGGTAAGTGTTCCAATCCCTAAAGTATGACACCTAAATCCCCTCTCTCTTAGCTTCTCATCTACTTCTTCCCAATCTCAATCATATGATTGTTGTCTTCTTTCCTCACTATCCTGTATATTACTATTGCATCACAATTCTTGAGAAGTACATTTTTTCCACTATGCCATGAGTAATTTTTACTCATGATTCACATCATGACCGTCTTGCCACCACCTGTCACCAATAATCCCATATGTGTAAATAAGATGGTACACTGCATGACATTTTGTGTGAAACTCTTGTCCAAGAAATGAGATTTGGATAATATTGAACCACTTCAATGGAAGACATGCTCCAATTCCTTTGACCTTGTTCATCTATGATAGATATTGATGGTGGCCATCCATTAGCTTTTTTTAAAGGCTAGTGTTCATGTTTGACATTGTGGAATACAGAAGAGTACTTCTCCTTTAATAGTTCCAAGTTCAGAAGTTATTGATCCCTTGCGTCTGTAAACCCTGAGTGCAACTGTTCACCCTTTGACTGAGAGATAGAGAACTTAGAGTAAAGATCCTTCCAAAAACCTATGACTCCCAATGATCCTCCATGATATCCGGGTTAAGGGTGCAGCTTAAGTAGCCTACCCCTCAACCCTAACCTAAGTAAAACCAGAAACAAGCAAGAATAATGAAGTACAACCCTAAGCACAGAACCCTAGCCTCAGCCCTATCCTTCCCATCCCATAATCCACAACCCATATCCCATGTCCCATAGCCCATATCCATCTGTATCACCGGCCTGCCATTACGTCCACCCGGTTTGTCCTTCTCATGGCGTGGCCTTGCGCTGCTCCCAACTTGGAGCCCCCTGCACATGTCTGTATCCCCCCAAAACGCCATTCCAGATATCCAAGATATATCTGCGCAACCTGGATCCGCGTCTTGCAACACGCAATCCGTGTGCAATCTGTCCAATCTGATCCAATCTGTCCATCCCACTTCTCCAGATGCTGAGCCCAATTTGACTGATGATGATCCCGCAGCGCGACTTTCTGCGGCAAAGCCTCACCCATTGCTGAGCACGCTTCCCCTGCTGAGCCTGCCGCTACTGCTGAGCACGCAGCGCGCAGCCTATTCCAACTTGCGTCTATAAAAGACCACCACATCCCCCCCAACTTGAGTTCTGTCCCCAGAGATACACCACTATCTCACCTGCCCCCACCATACCCAAAAAATACCACCTCCAACCGTACCCCTTCATTGGACCAAAAGAAAGAAAAGAAAAAAAAACCCCATCCAACACCCCTCAACAAACATTTCCTTTACCTACTGCAGCCAGAATGGCCTTCTGTGACAAATTCTTCTGGGCCAGCACGCCTGTGTCCTGTGCCAAGCCGTACACCTCCGCTTCTCCCTGTTGGAGGACATTCCGCGCGACCATCCCCAAGGTTGCCCGCGCAAGAGGGCCCGTTGCAACTCCTTTTTGATCTCAAGCAACGAGGAGATCTTGAAAAATGAGTGGACTCCGCCTGGCCCACCTTGCAACCGCCAGCAAAGCGCCCCAAAAAACCCTCCATTGCACAAGAGCCACAACTTGGGCTTGCCGTTCCTCCAGGCTTGACCCCAAAGGCCCCAGGATTTTGCAAACTTTGCTGACTTTTGGAATGCTGCCCATGAGTGGGCCGCGCGGGTTTGGATGAATGTACCAGCAATGGACACAAGGATTCCAAACCATCCTTCCGCTCCTCCTCCATCCCCACCAAGGCCAGCTCCACCTCCGCCACCTCTGCATCCTCCCACTCCTCCTCCGGCGCCATCTCCACCGTCATCATCACCATCACCTGCTCCCAGGTCATCACTGAAGGCCCCGTGCGTGCAGTCTCCCGTGGTGATTGAGTCTTCACCAGAACCCGCGGTGAGTGTAACCCCTCTGGCCGCAACTCCTGAGATCCTGGAGATCCCCCTGGTTCCAGCTCTCCCCTTGGCAAGGTTTGACGCAATGGTAAACAACATGGACAAACTCCTCCGGTGGTTCCTATTGGTTCCTTACAAGCACACCGCCAATGTGCAAAGCAAGGTCCTGGCCGCTGCGGCTTGCGCGGACGCGGAGGATGTGATGAGGACTTGGCCAGCTTAGGCGGATTGCCCCCTTTCTTCCCTCTTCCCTCCATTCCATCTTGTATTATTCCCTGCGCCCATTTGCAAAGACATGGACTTTTGCCACACCATCTTGAGTAGCCTTTGGGCTTTGTGAGAACCGTGAGAGAAATGACAGCCACGCGCAAGATCCGCAAGGGTGAGAGTATCCAGTGAGAGTAAGAAAATCCGCAGGCAAGATCCGAGCTTTTGAGAGCAACCCACAAGAGTGAGGGATCCATGAGAGTGAGAAGTATCCGCTCAAGGTACCTGGACCACCCCAGACAAACTGCCACACAGTTCCCTGTACCCATCTACAGAAAAGAGAGAGTACAAAGAAAACCAGCCGTGTGCGCACATCCATGAAAGATAGAAAGAAAAAGAATCCACCCAAGCCCATTGTCACCTCCTATCTATAAGATAACCAAGAAAACTTAAAAAGATTTTTTTTTGAAAAAAAAACCAACCCGTTGCCAAGCCCGCGCCTTTGCTCTTTGACCCACATCTGTACGGCGCAACACGCTTTTGTAGTTCCCTGAATCATCCGTTGGAAATTGTCCATGCGTTTGCTTCTGGAAGCAGGGCTTGTCCGCCCAGCTTTGCACCATGCCCACACCTAAAAGAAACCATCCATAGCCAGCAATAATCCAAGAAGCCAATCCAGAGAGAAGAGAATAAGAAAAAAAACATTCTGGGGTGTCTAGTTATTCCAGCTGTGAACCGGCTAGAGCACCCCCTCACCAAATCCAATCATATCCCCTAATCATCCAACCTTCCCCCCAACTTGGCTGCTGTCCCCAGCGGTCTGCAGTTGTTTACTCTGCCAAACTCAAGGCACCCGCATGGGCTCATCCTTGGAGGAAGGATCCGTGTTACCATCCCCTTTGCTATCCAACCCAGCCATCTTGTCAAATGAAGTTGAGCCTTGCCCAAAGAATTGTTTCACGTGCAAAGACGCCACCTTCCACTTGAGCGGAGTTCCCTCCAATTCCTCCAGCTGGTAGCCACCTTGGGTGAACTTGGAAATCACTTGGAAAGGGCCTTTCCATTGATTAGCAAACAGCTTCCCCCACTGAGCTTCCAGGCTCTGGTTGTAAAGCAGAACCAAGTCCCCCTTGCGCAAAAGATCCTGGAGTTTATGTGTGCAGCACTTGTCCCAGTAGCAGATGGACTTTGTGCAGGTTGCCTTCAGTCTTCCAGCTGCTTTCTCCAGCATCTTGTCCTGTAGCAGGAGTTTCTCAGCGTGGGCCCCAACTACCTCTGCCACCATTGTAACCTTCCACCAGTCAATACCCAGAAAAGTTTCCAGCTCAATTTCAACAGGCAACACAGGTTGCTGCCCAAATAGCAGCTTGTACGGCAAATGACCTGTCAATCTCTTCACCAAAATCCAATCCGCAAAAAGAACCACTGGAAGGGTTTCCTGCCACAATTTGCCATCCTTTCCGCACATCTTCACCATTGCATCCTTGATTGGCTGGTGACCGCGCTCAATCATCCCTGCACCTTCCGGATAGTACTCCATCACTTGCCCAAACTTTGCTCCGCAACTTTGCACCAATTCCAACAACCATCCCAAGAACTCCACACATCCATCAACCGTTACCAGCCAAAGTGATCTGTAAGGCACAAACCAATCTTCCTCCAGAAACTGACCAACTTTCTTGGCCTAGAGCTTCACCAGCAGCCGTGCTTCCACCCATCCTGACAGATTTTCTTGCGCAACAAGGAGGTATGAAAACTTACCTGCCTTGATGTGCACAACATCCAGAGAAACCTGCCCAAAAAAGGCGTCTTCTCCAGTGGGGATACCTAATTTGCAAGGTAAAGTTGTGCTCTGCTTCTGACACGCTTTGCACAAACCTACCCACTCTGGTACTGCGCAAACTACACCCAGCCACCAGAATCTTTCTCTCACCTGCTTCTGCATTTCAAGCTTGCCGCAATGGCCAAGATTTTCATGCAGACTTCCCAGAATCACCTCCCGATCCGCCCTTGACGTGCTGACCACAAGCGGTACTGGCACGCTCCGCCGCCACAGCTGTCCTTCCTGCAGGTAGAAATTTCACACTCTCCGCCAAATCCATGAAACAATCTTGGATGGAGTGTCCTTGGAAAACCAAAGATCCCGCAAATACAAACTGAGGACTGCATACCTTCCGGACTGCTGGAGCTGAAGTCACACACCTACTTCCATCACCCCCACTTTAACCATCAGGGCCTCCAAATCCAAGGGTTCTGCACCTTTTTACGGGTAATCCCGCGGGTACCAAGACAGCGCTTCTGGCATTGTAAAGGCCTTCCCTGGAACATGCACCACCTGGAAAGAGAACAACTGAAGGAACGCAACCCACCTGCTCATAGGTGCGTTTGGCAGTGTTGGGAAATTGATCATCCGCGCCAGCGCCTCTGCATCCACCAGAAGCAAAAAGTGAATCCCCCATAGAAATGCTGCAACCTGCGCACAATATTAGTGACCCCGCAAAGTTCCAACTTTTCCTGCAAGTACCGGCTCTCCGTTGGAATAAATGTGACGTACTTGTAAAGAACTCAACAGGGTTTACCCTCATCCTCTTGGGTCAGCACCGCCCCTGTGCCAAACATGCTTGAATCCACGGCCAACTTAATTCCTCCGGTGTAATAATACAAGTCCCGTAGTACAATATTGCAACCAACAATCTCCTTGAGTTTGTCAAAGGCCACATCAAAGTTCAAGCCCCAGGTCAATTCCACTCCCTAACGCGTCAATGCCTGCAATGGGCTAGAAACCTCTGCAAACCACTAAATGAAAATACGTACATAGCTACACAATCCCAAGAACTGGAGAATGTGCAAGACAGTCTTTGGCATCGGCCACTCAAGGACTTTGTTGCTTTTCTTTTCCGCAATCTGCCTTCTGTCGGAAGCCACCACATGTCCTAGAACCTCCAGCGCGGGAACGCAGACCACTAACTTTTTCCCTGACACCGTAAGCCCCGCTTCCTCAATCTGGAACAAGATCCGTTCCAGCTTATGCCTGTACTCCCAGACAAATCGGCAAATTTCCAGAGCTTCTGTAAGCGTTTCCCCTCCATAATCCGCCTTTGGGCCTTTGACGCCCGCGTTGTCAATGAAGATCTGAACCCCCTCCGGAAGATTGTCCTTCAGAATCCAGGTCATCTGCGCTTGGTAAACTTCCACCAAGTTAGTTTCACCTTGAGGCAGCCGCATCAGTTGCATCCTGCCCAATCCCATCTCAAAGGCAGTCATTGGATGCAGACTCCAATTGAGTTTGCACTGATTGTATCCACCCATCACATCCACCAACCCATAGCACACGCTTCCTGCCATAGATTCCAGAAACTTGTCCACGCGTGGAGGTAGTCCTGCATCTTGGATTGTAAACAAATTGAGTCGCTGCAGATCATGAAGAATCTGTAGTGACTTCCCATCCTGCTTAACCACTGCAAAGATTGGACTTGGGTAGCTTTATTTTGACTGCTTGTAAAGACCTGTCCCCACATGCTCGCCCACCAGCTCCAAGAAGGGCCCCCAAACCGCCTGCGGAATCGGAATTGGCTTGATCTTCCAAGGTTTGTGCAGAACCATTGGAATCACATAAGGGTTGCCTATCTTGCCCTTTAACATTCCTTGCTCTTCAGGTCCAAAGGCAAGCACTCTTTCCTGGAGAAAAAGTACCAAAGTCAGCAAATCCTGTTCCTCCGTGCTCAACCAGCCCAGCGGTCCAAAGTTAAGGGCCACAATCCGCTTCAATTGCATCACCCATCCTGACACCTTCAGTGGAAATTCCCACAGGTCCCAAAGCCAAGGGATTGGTTGCAGTGGTCCGTTCAGATCCTGCGGCATTGCTTTGTTCCAGGGACAGACCTTTTGCGCAACCGGATTATACTTTCCAACATTGCACTGCGCCATCCGCACGTATCTGTAACCATAGGTCCTAGTCAAAACCAAGCCGCGGCTTTTGCCTTTTCTCACAAGTGTGACACAATGATAGTGTTTTTGTGAAGTACCTCCCAGCAATGCACACTGAGGAAAGGAACTTACTTCCAGCGCTTGCGCGTCCCCCGCTTCCTCCCTTCTCCCCACCTGCTCCCTTCTCCCCACCTGCTCCTCACTGGTCAACTGCCCGCACAAAGCCGGAGCTTTCCCTGTGTGGTAACCTTTCCCAACTATTCAAAATCCGCCTCCGGCCACCCTTGCAAACCAACTCCGCGCCAGGATCCTCCTCCTGCTCTCTTTCCAAATCCAGCCTCCACTTCCCCAACCCCTGATTGCAGATCATGGTTTAGAATTTCCTGCTGGTCAAATCTTCCACCGTTAACGCTTCCGTCCCCGCCTCTGGATCAAACATCATTTGTGCTTGGAACCTGAACATGAATGGCCATCCTAAAATAGCCTCCCCGCAATCAAACAATAGAAAAGAAAGTGGTTTACTGACCCTTGCAACCTCAACCTCTTCCTCCTCCACAACCCCATCCACTCAACACGCCCCACCGTTAAGTGCGCAAATCCCCATTGCGCATTTATGCTGTACCAATCCCATTTTGTCAACCAATCTAGAAGGAAGGAGGTTCACCATAGAACCGCTATCCACCAGCGCCCACAGCTTCCTTCCAGCAATCTTCATTGAAACATAAGCCAGTGGAGTTGAAACTGATTTCATCCCCGCTAGCTTGCGCTCTGTGTCATCCCAAGCAAAGTAAACCCATTGCACTGTTGGAGGGATCCTATTGTGCCTGCAATCCTTCAGCACTTGAACCATCTCATCTAAAACATCCCACAACACCGCCCCCAACTCCTTCAAGGTCAAGGGAATAGTTGTTTCATTCCCCATCACCCTGCACACAATTTTCACCACCAGATTCACTGGCAGCCTGTCTGTTTCCAGAAAGCCCATGACCGGCTTAGGAGCTGCCGGTTTTACCCGTTCCTTGGCATCCACATCCATCCTTTCAACCGCCACCAACTCCTCTGTTGATAACACCCTCACTTCTGCTTCCACGCGCGGTGGTGCCCATACCCCCGGACCAGTGACACTCCCCAGCAAAGCTTGAGCAGTTACCACCAATTCCTGTCCACGCGTGCACACTTGCTCCATAACAGTTGGATTCCCAGGTTTGGAGGAGATCTGCTTGCCCGTTGGGAACATGAATCCCATTCCCATGGGTAAAACCAATCCTGCCTTGAGGTCCTTTGTCATTTTATCCCACCCCAACCGCCAATGCCCCTTGTCCCCACAGTAATTGCATAACCGCTACACGGGCAGATTTGAAAACGGAAGCGCTCCCCAAGGTGAGGAGGCAGATTGCACAACCTGGAAAACATTTGACTCAGAAAGATCTGTAGATCCTTCATCAATTCTGTCTTTTTGCTAACCTCCGGGCTTGTCATTGGAGGGTTTGCCTGAGCCCATTCTGTTTTTGAGGGGCTTGCAAACCAAGCTTGTATTGGTGCCACCGGGGTGTGAGAAGCGGAATTCTTTGGCCCTCTCAGGAACAATCTTGCCATTTCCTCCATCAGTTCCTCCAAGTCCAGCTTTCTTTCCACCTCAAAAAGAATGACAAGGATGTCTGGAAGGAGAGCAATGCTAACATCCAACAACCTCTTCACCAAGTTGTTGTTGTACAGGTGCCGCTGCACCCTCCCGTGGAGTGGGGGACTGATTCCTCCAAAAAATTCCCTCTTCATTGCGCCCGTTGGTCCCAATATTACCTTGTTCTTTTCCAGGTAGCAATAGATCCAATTAAGCATTGCTACATAATCCCCCAATTGCCCCCACGTTGGGACTCTGCCATTTGCGCTTGCTTCTGCCGCGGCTTGCTCAAATTTGCTTTCCCAAAACCAAGGTTTGCGCCTTCCCCACCGCGCCAAGATTTCTGCCTTCAGTTTTGGCCAATCAAGTTCCACATACCCCTCCATCTCCTCCACATCCCAAAGCTTCTCTTTGTCTGTGATGAAGAGGACAACAAGCCAAGCCTTATCCAAACCTGTTGCACCTTCCGCTGTAAGACTCCAAACGGTGCTAGGCCGTGGCAGTTCTGTGGAGGGGAAAGGTGCTGTTTAGGCTGCCCTCCTGAGTGTTAAAAAAATATTAAAATGTAACCAAGATAAAGGTCCAGAACCTGGTAAATGAGGAATCAAGTAGTAAAGAATAAAGATGATAGTAGTTTGGTAGCAATGGAACAGCACTATCTGAGCCAAGATTATGTGGGAAAAACTTGGAAAAAAGAAGCTAAAGTTTGTTTAAAGTTCAAAGAACAAAACTGTTGTATGTAAACAATGCCCACAAGCTAATAACTCTGGTCGTCAGCAGAAGATTGGGGATGATCAACTCAAACCCAACCAACCTCCAGGTTCTCAATGAACCTGCCCAACTCTCCGCAATCAAGCTCTTGAAGGGTACCAGATAACTGAGGGTGGCTGTAAAAGACAAAGCACTATGTTTCAAGAAGCTCTACAAGCAAACAGTAACTGATTTGAAGCAAGGATAACCTCAACACTTCTCAAGGAACTCAAGAGTAGGCTGGCAGAATTCAACTCCAAAAAAAATAAGGGAGTTATAACACTCCAGGTCTTAAGCTTAATAAGACCTCTTCAATCAATTGTGATTGGCTCCAGAAAGATGATCAAGGAGGGATCAAGACCAGTATAGTCAGAGAAAGGAATCAAGGAGTGGTATAACACACTCAAGAATTCCAACATACAGAATTCTCTTCAACCAGCAAGGCTATTGGTTGGTGATAAGGATCAGGCCACAGAGGGGAAAAGACTCAGGATCAATGGATCAGGGGGCAATCATAGATATACCCAGGATGAGGATGAGGATCAGATTTCAATTATAACAGGGGGACATATGCACACACCCCCCTTGATTCTCTTGGAAAAGGCAGGGGAGAGCCTTTCCTTTCATAGACCATGGGTCCCTGCATGCTATTTACAAGAGATACTACAAATAGAGCAGAAAAAAAAGTTTTTTTTTTTAATAATGAAAACTAGAAGAACAGACCAAGGGAAGCCATCAGCCCGTGCCAATGATGAGCGCGGGAAGGTGACAATGACAGGGAAGGCCTGCGCAGGAAGATGACTGACAGGCCTGGCCAATGGATGACCTCAGATGAGCGGCAGCGGGCCCTGGGTGTCATGACAAGGGGATCCGCAGGGACTACTGATGAACCGCGCGGGAGACCCAGGATCTCATGCGGTGGATTGGGTGCAAAGGTTCCCACAACCGTGAGCAACGCTTGCGGTCATCGGCCGATGGATTGGGATTGGGGATTGGGGAAAGGAGGCAGGTTGGGATACCGGTTCAATCAAATGAGATTGGAGATGAGCCCCAAGTTTGATGACGGCTAAGAATTTGATCAAGCGTTGTTTGAGTTTGAGCATACCATAATGATCAAGGTCCAACTGATGACAAGCGTCAGATAGGAATGATTTGGATAGGATGAGCTGACGGTTGGAGTCAATAGTCCCCTTTGACCAGGGTAACTCCAACATGATCTCCAAGTAGTTCCGGATGAGACTATGATCAACAGAACTCAAAGGGATCAAGGTGAGTCGTTTGAGTTCCTTGGTGCAGATCTCAAAGGCTTCCTGGCTCATACCGATTGAGTGAATCCTGTGTTTCAACCGTACAATCTCATCATTGAGTTCTTCATGAGCAGGAGGACCACCAACTGGGTTATTTGAGTTGGAGGAAGGTTTCTGTTGTCTTTTTCTGTTCATATTTTGTAACTGACAAATTTAGTCAGCTTTATTTCTATCTTACTGCTTTCATTAAGATATTATTCCTGTCTCAGGCCCCCTCTGGGGGCTCTCTAGTTGTCTTAACCCTGCTACCTTAGGCCCCCTTTGGGGTTCTCTAGTTGTCCATAAATACTGGTCCTTCCCTTGGACCAGGAATGAAAAACATCTGATTACCAGAACTAAACCGGAGTGTCCCTTCCTCCTTTTCAGATCAGTTACACTTGACTATACAAGTATTTTCCCTTTTCCCTGGCTCTTGTAGCCTCATTATTACTCCCCATTAGACTCCTCAATAGCCTAAAACCATCTGTTCATCTCTCCATGGCATCATAGCCTTTCTTTAACTCTTCACGGTTAAAAGCCAAAGCTCATCCCACTAAGTCATCCGGTTGACTTCATTGTTCTAACTGGTTGACTCATTGCCCATCTCCCTACGCTCTTCATTGTCCTCACCATCCAATTTCATCCTCATATCTTCATGATCCACCTTTACTCCTTCAACCATCCCTGTTCCTTTGAACCCCTCACAACCAATCCTTCTTATCTCCTTCCTTCTCCCTCATCAACCTTCCTATTTTCTATCATCTCAATCTCATCCACTTGATTCCTCCTTAATTTATCATCTTACATCCTCCCATTCCTCCAACATGCTCTCCATCACCTCTTCCTCTTCCTCTTCCTCTTCCTCTTCCTCTTCCTCTTCCTCTTCCTCTTCCTCTTCCTCTTCCTCTTCCTCTTCCTCTTCCTCTTCCAATCACCCCCGTCCTCTCACTCCTCCAGTCATCATGACCATCTTCCTCACACCATCTTCACCGCCAGTCTTGACTCTCAATCTCATCCATTACTTGTCATCTCAACCTCAAGCTTCTCATCCATCAATCTCACTCACTTCAACTCTCTCATCCAATCCGCAATCCTTTGATCCTATCCTCCTATCGTGCCATCCAACCTACCATCCGTAAGAACCTCAAGGCGATCTGGGTTGTCCATCCTACCTTTTGGGTTAAGATGATCATTGGTCTCTTCCTCAGAACAATCATCTCCTGGAAGATGTCTCGGAAGGTCCATTGGGTCAAGGATCTCTCCTCACTCGCCCTACTCGTCCCAATCCATCAGATCCCTATCCCTCCCAAGGTTCACAAGCACGATCTCACCATCAAACCCTCAATCGTCGTTCCTGACTCACTCCGTCAACCTCCACTGTTTGGTGTCCCCTTAGAACACCTCATGGGCTCAAACGCTCAACTTGGAATCCCTCAAATTGTTCAGGATTGTGCAACCTGTATCAGATCATCCGCCATCAACTCCGAAGGGCTCTTCCGTAGAACTCCCTCCCTCACAATGACTCAAATCATCAGGGATGCTTACCATCGTAGGCATCCAGTCATCCTCCAAGATTACCCCAATGGCCCGTTCTTAGCCGCCTCATTACTCAAGCGCTTTCTCAGGGAATTACCCAAACCGATCTTCTTAACCTTGAGCTATCCAATTATAAAAACTGTCCTCAGATCCATCATCAACCTCTCATCCACGCTTGCTCATCACCGCATCCGACTCAGCTATCATCTCCTATCCCTCCAGGCGGGTTATGCCCTTGGCGTATCGATCCTCATCCTATGCAACCAACTCACCATCCGTATCAATTACCTCCAATGGATTGTTTCTCCTCATCCAACCCCATCATCCTCCGCTATCGCTCTCCAACTTTACAACCTGGCTGTCTGGCCTTCAATCCTGCTCCCATCCGCGACCTTGCTCACAACTCCATCAGATCCTCCCCGGCTCACATCCTCCTCAATCTCAATCACGATTTCTTTTTTTTCTCTTCGCTTCCTCCTCCATCCGCGACATTGTTCACACTCTCTTCCCTTGCTACCTCCTTCTTGTTCTTGCTGCCTTGATGGCGACTTCAATCACCTCTCAGCTCAACCCTAGTCGCCCTTGCTTTCCTATTGGCGTTCGCGCGCTCCTCCTCGCTCGTCCGCTCCCTCTCTCACTGCCTTGATGAAGACTTTGATGGCGACCTTGTTGCTCCCTTGCTTGCATCTTCAACAACTAGCAACCTTGGTCGCATCCTCTCTCGCGATCTTGCTTGCTCTTTCCTTGCAATCCCGCTCGTTCTTTCACCTTTCAACCTTGCTCGATCCCTCTCCAGTCTCGCTTTTCCTACCTTGATTTCTGGTCACCCCAATCTTTGCGAGCTCACTCTCTCTCAACATCTTCTCTCCCAACCTCACTTGCGATCTCAATTGCTACTCATCTCTTGCTCCGCTCTTCATTCATTGATCCAATCTCAATCATCCATTTGGGGTGGTCCATTCATTTGGCCCGTCCTGCCACCTCTCATCCCCACATTGCTCCATTGGTCCATCTCAACCGCTTGCTTGCTCCCATCCATCTCCTCCGCTCCACCTGCTCAACCACCAATTGCTTCATCTCCTCCATCTCCTCCACTCCATCAACTACATCAATTCGCTCCATCTCCCCATCAACGCTCCCATCATCCTCAACCTACACCTCTGCTCCCTCCAACATTGCATCTCATCCTCTAACAACTCATCCATCAATCACTCACTCCAAATCAACATCAACCATCAACCATATCAACCTCTCAATATCATCCATCAACAACATTAACAATCAACTTCAACAACAAATCAATGTTCCTTCCCATCTAGTATTGAACAGGCTGGTGTGTTGGAATCCTTTCCTCCTTTTGTTCAATACTATCTGTTTATATCTTCCTATTTTCCACCCTCATTCATTACAATAAAGACATTCATTATTATCCAATACTGTCATCACCCACCATTATCCTATAACTGTCACCAATCCATTTCAACTCCATCACCATCACCATCACCAACTCCATCACCATCACCATTACCATTACCATCACCATCACCATCACCATCACCATCATCATCCCATACCCATCACCATTACCATTACTCTCATCATCATCATCATCATCATATCATTCTCCCCATTAAGCTAGGCAACTATGCCTGAGTTCCTTGTTGCTCCTCTTAAAATAGGCTATCATTCCTCCCATATTAAGCTAGGAAACTATGCCTGAGGTCCTTGTTGCTCCTCTTAAAATAGGCTTTCATTCCCCATCTCATATGCTGACAAGGTGGTGTCTTGTCATCCTTTCTCAAATCTCATATCTCTCGTTCTCATATTCTCTTCTCATATTCTCCTCTGAAATGTTGATTGGTCTCAAATTGGTTCCTAAATTTGTCAGTTAAGGTGGTGTGTTGTCTTTTTCTGTTCATATTTTGTAACTGACAAATTTAGTCAGCTTTATTTCTATCTTACTGCTTTCATTAAGATATTATTCCTGTCTCAGGCCCCCTCTGGGGGCTCTCTAGTTGTCTTAAACCTGCTACCTTAGGCCCCCTTTGGGGTTCTCTAGTTGTCCATAAATACTGGTCCTTCCCTTGGACCAGGAATGAAAAACATCTGATTATCAGAACTAAACCGGAGTGTCCCTTCCTCCTTTTCAGATCAGTTACACTTGACTATACAAGTATTTTCCCTTTTCCCTGGCTCTTGTAGCCTCATTATTACTCCCCATTAGACTCCTCAATAGCCTACAACCATCTGTTCATCTCTCCATGGCATCATAGCCTTTCTTTAACTCTTCAGTTTCCAGGCTAAAAGTCTTTGATTGGGCTCTTGGGTCAATTGAGGGATTGAATGGATGATGATTAAAAACCAAGGTGGGTTGGAGGGAGGATTGGATGGCGAGAGAGAACTCCAAAGATGGCAAAGATGGCGGTGTTGTCCTGGTTGTCTTTTTGACTATTGGGACGGGATGACCAAAAAAGGGATCAATGGAAGCCAATTGGGGGTGCCAGTGCCGGTTAGAAACCCGCAAGCCAAGCCGGTCTTCATCCGTGCATTTGCTAAAAGGGTGGATAGCAGCGTGAAGCAAGGGCAAATTGAACATAGGACCGGGCGCTAGGAACCCAAGGGATGATCCTAGACGACTAGGAGAGTGGGAGCTGGAAGTTTTGGAACTGGATATGGGAATCATTCTGGATCAAAATGTTTTTTTTTTTTTTTGGATCTAAATGGAGGCTATAGAAAAGTTCATAAAAAATTTTACTTTTTTTCTGTACTGGTCCAGAGGTGTCCCAGATTGGGCACCACACCGCCTCAGCAATTCCTTTGTATTGTGTGAGGAATTGCTCAATGTCCTACGTGTTGAACCGGATGTGGGGATAGTCCCGCGGCCTGATGCAAATGAGCTTGTGATTGGCACCATTTTTGGAACAAGGGACACCTTATCCCGCCCCTGATGTGGGTTGTTTCCAAGAAAACGGAGGAGGAGGAGGAGGAAGAGGTGTGGGGGTAACGTTAGATGACCCTGCAATGGTCAATGGGTGGTACTGGGACATTGTGCTTGTTAGTTTCAAGAGACAAGGAACAAAAGGTTAATTCCTGACCAGAACCTCACATGTGGAATACAGAAGAGTACTTCTCCTTTAATAGTTCCAAGTTTGGAAGTTATTGATCCCTTGCATCTGTAAACCCTGAGTGCAACTGTTCACCCTTTGACTGAGAGATAGAGAATTTAGAGTAAAGATACTTCCAAAAGCCTATGGCTCCCAATGATCCTCCATGATATCAGGGTTGGGGGTGCGGCTTAAGTAGCCTACCCCTCAACCCTAACCTAAGTACAACCAGAAACAAGCAAGAATAATTAAATAAAACCCCTAAGCACAGAACCCTAGCCTCAACCCTATCCTTCCCATCCCATAATCCACAACTCATATCCCATGTCCCATATCCCATATCCATCCATATTACCCACCTGCCATTACATCCACCCGGTTTTTCCTTCTCATGGCGGGCCTTGTGCCGCGCCCAACTTGGGGCCCCCCGCACATGTCCATATCCGCCCAATGCGCCATTCCAGATATCCAAGATATATCCATGTGACCTGGATCCACATCTTGCAAAGCGCAATCCATCCAATCCAATCCAATCCAATCCAATCCGTCCATCCCGCTTCTCCAGATGCTGAGCCCAATTCAACTGCTGCTGAGACTGCAGTGCAACTTTCTGCGGCAAAGCCGCACCCATTGCTGAGCAAGCTTCCCCTGCTGAGCCCTCTGTTACTGCTGAGCGCCCAGCGCGCAGCCTATTCCAACTTGCGTCTATAAAAGATCACCAAAACATGAATGTTCAAAAGAATTTAATGGTTGCTGACCATAGAGAACTCTTTTAATACCTTCCAAGAGGCATTAAAATGGATTCCCCCCCAGGAGGTTCCATGGTTGCCATTTATCTAAAATGGCAATTGTGACTGTCTACTTGAAAGAACAATGGTCCCTGTCCCTGGGGCAATCAAATTGCTGCCCTCCACAAAGAATTGCAATGTTCTGCAACCATTCAGAAAAAAATTGGCCACCATCAATGATAATGGGTGAATTCTGGCAGGAGAATCAATGGTTGGTGACCATTAAGAAGAAAATTTTTCACTGTTTATGAGCCATTCTAATGGTCACAGTCAGTAATGAGGATCAATTTTTGCCATCCATAAAGAACTGCAATGGTTGGAAACCATTAAGAAGAATGTTTCTAACTGTTTATGAGTCATTCTAATGGTCACAGTCAGTCATGAGAATCAATTGTTGCCATCCTTAAAGAAATTCAATGGTAAGCAACCATTAAGAAGAACATTGCTTTCCATTTATGAGGCATTCTAATGGTCACATTCTGTCATGATAGGAAATAATCACCATCCATAAAGAGTTGCAATGGTCAGCAACAATTAAAAATAAAGAGTTGCAATGGTTGGTGACCATTAAGAAGAACATTGGTTGGTGACCATTAAGAAGAACATTGTTTTCCATCTATGAGGCATTCTAATGGTTGCAGTCTGTCATGAGAAGAAATTGTTGCCATCCATAAAGAGTTTTAATGGCTGGAAACCATAATGGAATTCAAAATTTTTCAGCTCAATTTTATTAAATTGAATACCAATGGATGCCATCCTTAGAGAATTTAAATGGTCACCGTCCATTAGGAATTCCAAATTTTTCAGGGCACTTTTACCACACTTAATGCCTCCAAAAAGATTCACAAACCACGTGATGGATTATTTGTCAGCCAATGCAGCAAGTTGTCAAGGCTTAAATATGCACAGGTCTATCCACAGATAATGCAAGCAACATGCATCACACACCAGCATCACACACAAATGAACATGGATCTGCATGTTGCATCATGTAGAAATGGTAAGCACCTTTGTTTTTTTGGTGGATTGCAGCAAGGAAAATGAAAAAAGCCTTCTTGTCAATAGCTATAAATATCCCTCCCTTCTGTCAGGTTTTTCCCCTTTTCTCCATTCCCCAATAACTCTTGAGCCAGCTTCACATCTTTTCCCCATCTATTTATTAATTTCCTCACAATGGCATCCACCGCTCCTACACAGGAAATCCCACCTTCAGGTTTGTTAACTCACTGTTTTGTATTTCATCAAATTTAAAGACCCATCCCTACAAACGTTGGCCTTCATTGAAGAATGAATTTTCATAATCATCAGAGTCCTCACCATCAACTCATGAAGATGAAACCCTCCCAGCACCTGCAGACAAGTCCCACCCTGCATCAGAAGTCCAGGAAGTAACTGAGGAAGAATTCTATCAGAATGTAGATAATATTCAAGAGATTGTCACTACCTGTGCTTGCCTCAGTTTCCCCAGGGCAATATGACATACTGTCAACAGGTTAAACTCCAGCTTGAGAAATATTGGAAAAGGCTAGTTTTTGCCCCACTTTCATTCTTCAGATTTGGAAGTCTTATAATTTTTTTTCCCATAGAATACAATTGTAAAAGGTGTCTCACTAACACAGAAAAGCTGAGCATCACACCCAGCTCCTCATTTTCCCAACAGCCCAGGTCACATCCACCTCCAAAACTTCCACGCTTGACTCATCCACCTATGGACATGACCCCACATCTACAAATAATGGGCAATCACAATCCTGCCTCCTCCTTTCCTGAAACAGCATCAAATCACAAAGCCGTTGCACCCTCCCCTCAACCAGAAATACAAATAACTTCTGCGCCTTCCCTCTCCACCCAACCCCAACTGGCTACAACCATTGAGGAACCCCAAGTCACTTCTGATCAACCCCAGGAAGCCCCAGATCAACCCAAGACATCCAATCAAGCATTAGTGATTGAACCAGACCCAACCTATCCCCAGCCAATTTTTTCTGGTACAGATGCTCTCCAAGATGAGAATACCAATTATGATTTCGATTATCAAGCAAGTAGAGGTTATTTTACCATTATCTACCACAGAAGAATACACAGGGAGCTTCATTCAATCACTCAATCTTTCAAGGGTCAGAAATCTCCAAAGAAACTCCAAATGGGATGAGATGGGGTGAAGAACTTTTTTTATTTCTTTCTCCAGGCTACCACTTCTATGGAACCACCAGAAATGCAGTACATCTTCCATTCAGCCAATTTTGAGTATGATAACTGGGTTTGGTAGATCTGCAAGAAAGGTTTGTTTTATTTGAATATCCCATCAACTTGCAAGATTTCTTTTTGCTAATGACCACTGTTTCATTTCATGGAAACAGAGTTTCTAGGCTCTAGTGCACATGAGCCATGGTGGGCACCAGAAACCATCAGTTTTCATTCCCTCAACCACCTGAAGAACACCTGTACTTGTCCCGCTGGCCCACCCTCCCTAGATCAGAAAATGGCTTATCTAGAATACAATCTGGTGCCCTTTCTTCATGCCTTGGACCATACCACTGGAAAAGCTGTCAATAAATGGTCCAAGATAGTGGATTTCTCAGTGAAAACAGTTGCGGATGAACTGTGTGCACAGCATCCCCATCCTCTCACATTAACCATCTCAAATTTCAAGGAAAGCCTACAAATGGTAATGTGGCTCCAAATCATAAAGACATTGCCAAATTCACTCCAGCCCAAATCCATAGAGAATCAACTTGTTCTAGAGGATGAGGCCCAGAAAAATCAGTCAGAGGCTATGCCTGTTGAGCCAAGGCACTGTATTCAAGAGCTACACAGTGTCATTATTGATATCATGATAAGCTTCAGCTTGCTTCAGGCTCATTCCCAGAACTACCCAAAGGAACCTGCAACCTGCAAGAAGAAAAAGGCCAAGCGCAAAGAACCTCCAGCATCCAATATTGAAAACTCTTCCCTCACCATCTCAGAGTTTTCAAAAAAACAATTTTGCACTGAATTGACCCAAGTAGAATGCCGCCACAATTTCCTCCCTCTTGTCTTCTAACTGCTTGCTGGCATCCAGGGGAGCTTCATTGCTTCAATAGACAGAAGGATTGCTTCTTTATGTGATTTTCATGAATTCCTCTGTTTAATTAAAAAAATTCAGTCAGTCTCAGATGGGAGACCTTCAGCCAAGGAACCAATATGAGCTCACCTTCAAATGTACATTTGATACATCATGATTGGTATATCTGAGAACCCTCAAGCTACAGGAAAATTGAAATTAACCACACAGCATGATGTAGCCAAGGCTATTGCTCATGACTACATGAACCACATGAAAAAAATTCCTGTTCTAAAATGCCATTCAGCCTAATACCCACTCCAATCACTGAGTTACCAAGCTCAAATGGTTAATATAAGTGTTTTCATTTCTTTTCTGAGTTGCTTTAGCTTTACTGTGTCATCTTCCATGTAATTTTAATCCTTCTTTCATAATTTGAGCTGTATTTTTCATTTTTAATATTTTTTAAAAATGTTCTTTGCAAGATAATTCATAATAAAATTTTTCAAAAAAGAGTGATTGTCCAATATTTTTCAATACTGGAAGCCCCAGTTACAATAATCTTGCCCTGAGTAGTGAGATTGGATACCTCAAGGTCAACTTTTGAATTTGGACTGTCTAAAGCCCTAAACCACCACTCAGCACTTTTAGATCAATTGAATATTGAAAATGCAACAGATTGTTTTCCCCCACCCACAACTCAACCACCTGGCTGAAGCATACTTCAAGAAATACTTAAAAAGGTCCTCTTTCTCCCCTTAAGCCATTTCCCCCATCCCATCCCACCGCTTTCAGAAATATGGCACATGTTCCATTTCAGAGAAACCAAACCCTCATGGAAAATTATCACATCTTATCTTTCTCCAAATTATCATTTGATTATCCTCTTGGAACCAGCTCTGATAACATAGAAGCAAATTGCATCCACATATTTCTTGGCTGCAAGGCAACAGTACCTGGCCAGAATGCACCAAATTGGATTCTCTTTGCAGCTCTCAGGGCACCTAAGTAGTCCCTCATCCAGTCTTTGACAGTTCATTGGTGTGATTTAATAATCATGGATCTCACAAGATTTAAAAACCATCCACTTTTTTTGTAGCCCAATGTATTCAGACATTTTTTTGCAGAAGTAAACTACCAGAAAAGGAGGATAGTTTTGTTTTGTGTTTTCCTTGGTCCACCATTTATCAAGATGCCTTGGTCATTCAGATCAATGGCGGAGCAAGGAAAACCCCCAAAAAATCTATCCTTTTTTGCTGGTAGTTTACTTCTGCAAAACAATTTCTGAATACATTGGGCTACAAGAAAAGCAGATGTTTTGAGAAGCTTATGAGATCCATGATGGGTGGAATCTTTGCTATCCCCAACCAGTTTTTTTTGTGCTTCAAAGCTTCTTTCTTCTTTCCTTGAGCTTTTTTGTTCTTGAATTAATCAAAACTGTGGATTTTCCAGATTTTGACATAACAGTCACAAACTTGAATAGAAATGGCCATTGCATTCACACCACCACATCAACTGCATATTCAAAATTCCACAGATTGTTTGCCCCCACCCACTACTCAACCACCTGGCTGAAGCATCCATCAAGAACTAATTAAATAAAACAATTTACCCCATAACATCCCACCAATACCTTTGTTGGAACTGTCACCATACAGCATTCACTCAATTGGTCAAATGTCCCAGAACCTCCCACTACTACTGATGTCATACAAAATACTTGTAAGATCTTTTCTTTTACTCCTGCATATAAAAGCAATGGAGAACTCATGTAAAACTGCTCAATCAATTACATTATCATCCACAGAGCAGACCACTAAGAATTCTTGCACAATTTAAACCTCAAATTCTCCCAATAAGACAAAAGCATAAACTTGTACTCCCACATCATCCTAACATATCTTGAACTCTCTGGGAATAAGGCCTCACAGTCCTCTCCCCAGTGAATTGCTACAATCCAAATTGATATTTTCATTGCCAGGAACAAGACTGAAGTGTATAGTTTTTTCCTTGTTATTATGATTTATTTTGATTCACCAGGAGGACATTGTCCCAATCCCTCCCCAATTTTTTTCTTTACTTCTCTTTCTGCAATTCTATGATTCAATATGCTATCAAAACTTACCCTGGTGAATATGTACTGCATACAACTCAACTGTTAATGCCATTACTTTCATGATTCACAAGGAAAAAGGCACATGGTAATTGTAAGATTGCTGGAGGAAAACAAGCTCATTACAAATTGAAGAGGGATCTTCTCTTTACCCAAAAAATCACATGTAACTAGGAAAAGGAAAAGCAACCCAACATTATGTGGAGGTACAGGTCCTGAAAAAATGCAAGCTCTATCCACAGATTGTTCCTGAAAATCCCGGAAAGCCAACAAATGAAGATTTAAAAGAGGCGCCTGCCTTTGTTGAATCCAAATTTCAACTGGTTGATCATGGTTGAGTCCTCCTGATGGATAAGGAGAAGAATGATATTATTGCCTATATTGAATTTAACCAAATCCAGGACCTATCACCTCAGGAGTATGGTAATATTGAATTTCTTGCTTGGTTTCTGCACCAATGAAAGAAAGTTTTAAACCCAGTGGGCTCACCATCTAGATCATGGGCAGGAAAAATGTGGGAAATTGGATGGAGAAAGGCCCTTGTAACAGCTGAAATGATTGGCCAATAAATCAAGGACCTAGAGACTGCTACTGCCAAGTGCCATTATGACAAGCTTATGTCTTACTCTGAAAGGGCTTCTATTATACTTGGAGGATTCTTCAGCAATATGGCACACATTCCATTTCAGAAAAACCAAAACCTCATGCAAAAGTATCACATCCCATCTTTCTCCAACTTATCATTTGATGATCCTCTTCAAAACAGCTCCTGTTCACCTCACCTTAAAATCTGATGGCTTCTGCAATTCATCCCACATTGATGAAAATGATATATCCAACTTTGCCTTTGCTTTATTCATACCACAGAAGAAAGAATGTGAATCACTTCCTACTCCCTCTGAGGGCTGCAATGTTCACAATGGGCATTTTTTAATACCTGACTATGGGTTTGGGATCAATTTCTCTACTCAAAAAGGAATTTTTAAGTTACTCTGGCAATAAAAAAAGTATTGGCATTGTACACTTCCTCCTGTAGAAAATTATTTGTATACCCATCTTGCCATGTCTTTAAAAATCAATGTTAGAACCCGCAACACTTGTAGAAGCATTCAGGATGGTACTATAAATTATACCAAAGCTAACAAAAATAAAGTAATCCATATTTCTTATCATAATTATTATTTGCATAGAAATTAAACTGTTTCTTTTTACTCTTTGATCTTGAACCTTTCTATTGGATGGTCTTGTAGATTTTTCTAGTAGGTATGTATTTATGTTTACTCTGTCTTTATATTCCCCCCCAAAACAATAAAAGAATAAAAAAAGCAGGGGAAAAGAAGAAACTAAAGAAAGAAAAAAAGTCTTATGGTGCCCTTCCAAACAACTGTACCACAGATTTTGCTTTCTTGACCGTTCCAAATGCCTTTGTGAATCCATTTGCCAGTTGATCTGTCCTGCTAATCTACTGAAGGTTTGCCTTGTCTTTTTTCAGCTTCTCATTGATGAAGTAAAACTTCAAATCAGTGTTTCAGGTTCTTTTCATGCTGGATTTATCTCCCAAAATCTATTGAGGTTTAAAAAAGAGTGTGGAGGTATGTACCAAATTTAACAGGACAAGATTTACAGGAGTAATCTTTTCTGGGTGTGATGCTCAGCTGGGGAAGGCATTGCAACCATTGAAGGGGGAGTTGTGGATTGAGGATTGTAGATGGGCAAGCAGAGTAATGGTGGGACAAGAGAAAGGACACCGTTTTAACCAGTGACCAAAAGCTTGACCACCAGCTGATGGCAGCCCTCACTCCAGAGCTACAAGATTGGCCAAAGCCTCCATGGTTCAGGGTGCTTGCTGGTCCTCTTTTCTCATGTCTCAAATCTTTGAGTCACTTGGATTGTAGTTTTCCTGCTAGTTGTCTAGATTAAAAACATAAAAAAAATTGAAAAAAGGACCATTTGATGGACCATAATGCCATAGGGGAAAAATTTTTCCCTTAAAAAAATGGTGTGCCATTGTTGCCATCTGCAAATGCCGCACAAGGGAGGGAGCATGGTGGTGCCATTTGGCACACCATTTCCCCAATCTTGTCGCCACCAACCTCACCCCCCACCTGCCTGTCAGAGTAACCGAGAGGAGAAATCCAAAACACCTAGGACCACAACTGAAATGGTGCAATTGACTAAAAGTAACACTTCAAGTTAGATAGTTCCATCACTTACCAGAAAGAATCAAAGCAGAAGTGTAATGCATGCCAACTTTGGTGGATACACAGGCACAAGGAAAGACATGAAAGATCAGGCTTTAGAAAGGCAGTCAAGGAAAGATAGAACCCAGACCAGACCCAACAGGGAGTAAGGCATCAGGTGAAATGCTTATCCTCAGACCAATCAAACTTGAAACAGACCAAAATGTGCACTGAAACAACTGTTACCGCTGATTGTCAACAGATACCAAATGAGGCAAAAAGCCTTATAAGCCTGAAATGAATTTGTTAATTATTTCTCTCCTTCCCTTTTTCCTTGTCCGTTCAGATTGAATCAATATCTTTAATAATTAAAATGCATGTTGTAAACCCATTCACAATCATTTTTCATCAAATCCAAGTTTCAAACTAGGTTTAATGTTCAATTCACGGCTCCAATGGGCTGTGTGGCATTCTACACGACTCAAATGGGACATGTGGCATGCTAAACAACTAAAATGGGCTGTGTGGCATGTAACACGGTTAAAATGGGCCGTGTGGCATGCTACACAGCCCATTTGAGTTGTGTAGTGTGCCATACGGCCCATTTGAGTCGTGTGGCATGCTAAACAACTACAATCAAGTTGTGTAGCCTCCACAAAAATTGAATTCAGTTTTGTAGCCCTCACATGATGGTTCAGTTTTGTGTGGCAACACAACTACATTCAACTTGTGTGGGGTTGTACATAACTCAAATCTAGTTGTGTTCCATGCCACACAACTGAAAGCATTCATAAAAATAATTAAATTCTTTCAAAACCCCAGGGGGTTGTATACGCCTTTACACAGGTCTAAATGGTTGTGTATGGGGGTAAAAAAGTTAAAAATTCCCATCAAAGGGGGTATGTCAGCTTGCTACTATTGCAGAGCAAGCTGCAAAAGTAACAGAAATAAAATGAATGCAAAAGTAACAGAAATAAAATAAATGCAAAATTAACAGAAATAACATAAAAATAATAATATTAAAATTAACCTCAGAAGGAGCAGGAAAACCATGAACATTAGTGCTAAAATGGATTTTCTACCCAAAATTAGGTAGGGTCACTCACTGACCCCACCCTTGAAATCCAACTCCTTATATTTTTAAATAGTTAAGGAAAGAAAGACCAAAATACCACAGCACCACTATTGCACTTTTTGGCCACTTAAATATTTCACATTTATTTTCACGTATAGGTTTCACACCTAAAATTCTGTCAGAATTGAGGTGTTGTGTGTATTTTAGGAGTTAAAGTTGGAAATGTGTTCTGTAAAAATTCCCACATGCATCTGGGGCAGCCAATACACCCGCGCGCGGCTGAGCTACAGCACTGTCACCCTGTCAAAAGAGGTGTACGCAGCCCCGGACCTCTGACAAGTACGCACCCGCGGGACTACAGGTTGACAAAGTGAAAGGCAGCCTGAGAAACCTAGGTACTGCATAAACATGCCACAACCTACACGGGAACATTCTACATATGTAATAAATGTTTCCGTGGATAGTAGATAGTCTAAAAATACGTAAACTTATATAAAAATACCTAAATAATCTTGATACGTATTTTTTATTAAATATAATTCAAAGTACCAAAAATGTGGAAAATAAGATAATGACTACTTCTAAAAGTATATTAAAATACTTTAATATACTATTATGAGAATTTCTAGACATCAATATTTTTGTGACATACCAAGAAAACTAATAATGTAAAAATATTACATGAATACCCATGACTTATATTTTTAAGGAATTATTTTAGTAAATAAACTGAAATTCAAAATAAGGAGTAAAATCAATATCATGACTTTACCCCAATTATTTAATGCATAACAAGAACTCAAATCACATCATACTATCCGTAGGAATGTCTATTAAAATAATTATCAACTTACTGGGAACATTTACTAAGGAGGATTAATTAAATAATAAATAAAAAGGACAGATTAGTGTTATTCACACGTCCAAATATCAATTATAAAGTAGAATGATTCACATACCCTTTGGAATTAGATGCTAACTGTGCTACATAACCAAGAAAATGTGACAGGCTACCACTAGTTACCCTGCTAGCCTCAGTGTCCATCCCCTTGAGCCCCTGTACCCCTCAGAAGGACAATATTGGGACTCAAAAAGCTATAAATAAAGAGATCTTTTGAGGATATTGATACCCAGAGACCCAGTTATATTTACATCCAGACACTGTGCCAAGGTAATTAAATACTTATAAGAGATAAGTTAATGATTTATGGCTTTAGTCTGATTAATAATATCCATCCCCAACACTTTTTATCAATTTAAACTTCTGAACAACCTTTTAACCCCAGTAAACAGCTTTAACCCATCAGTGCACGTCCCAAACAGGTAATTCAAGGATTTAATAATATACCAGTGAGTCTTATTATCCTTTCTCTGTCGTGGCAGCTTGGTTACAAAGCCCTGCAACTCCACCATGTATTTTATATACATATTGTCTTTGGGAAATATATCCTTTAAGAATATAAATTAAAGGTTCCAAAGTAACCAGGCCTACATGATTTCATACTGAATTCCCTGAAAAGAGGTGTTAAAGATCTTCAATATAATTGTGGCCCCTCTATTAAAATATTTAATAATCAATTTATTTATATTGATTTACAACAATAAACCATATCCAAACCAATCAACCTTGCAATAAGCTTTATCCAAATATTTTATGGATTTTTGCTGCATTAATTGAATAATATATTTATTATTTATTCTATCACCTCTGGTAGCTAAAGGATAGAAACAATCTTGGCATCCAGGAGGCTGAAAGGGTATATGCCGCCTCGGGGGTTGCGTGTTTTTGAAGCAACCCCTTGGAGTAGTGTATGGGCCCCCACGCGTTGATTGGGTCATGTGGGGCCCTACACAATTCTCAGAGGTTGTGGGGGCCCTAAAAGACTTTCACAGGTTGTTTGGGGCCCTGAAAGACTCCCACAGGTTGTGTGAAGCCCTAAACAACTCCCATAGGTCGTGTGGGGCCCTACACAACTCCCACAAGACTGGGATTTGTGAATTTATCATCACCCTTTAAAATAATCCTGCATTACCATCATTCTGAAATCAAGCCACAAACTATAAAACTGTCCAAAAAAATTTCTTAGACTCTCTTTTAGAATTATTTTATTTTTCATTCTCACACCCTAGTAATTTTATCACTACCAAGCAAGGGGGGGGGGCAAGCAAGCAAGTGAGGGGGGGATTTCATCATCCCCTCACAAAGGGGGGTATTTCATCACCCCCCACAAAGGGGGGTGGGCCAAGCAAGCAAAGGGGGGGATTTAATCTCCCCCCCACCTAGCTAGCAAAAAAAAAGGGGGGGGGGCAAGCAAGCAAGCAAGGGGGGAATTTCATCACCCCCCCACCTAGCTAACAAAAAGGGGGTGCTGAGCGAGTGAGCAAGGGGGGGACCGGCTTGATGGGGGGTGGGGGGATTTCATCACCCTTCCACTTAGCAAGCAAGCAAGGGGGAACCGGCTTGGTGGGGGTGATTTCATCACCCCCCCACCTAGCTAGCAAAAAAGGGGAGACCAGCGTGGTTGGGGAAATTTAATCACCCCCCCCACTTTGCAAGCAAGGGAGGGGGGATTTCATCACCCCCCCACCTTGCTAGAAAAACAAGGGGGGGCCAAGCAAGCGAGAAAGTGGGGCGACTGGCTTGGTGGGGGGGATTTCATCACCCCCCACTGAGAAAGCAAGCAAGGGGGGACAAGCTTGATGGGGAGGATTTCATCACCCCCCCCACTTAGCAAGAAAGGGGGGGGGGGATTTTATCAGCCCCCCACCTAGCTAGCATAAAGGGGGGGGGGGCAAGCAAGCAAGCAAGGGGGGGATTTCATCACCCCACCAGAAAGGGGTATTTCAAATCCCCTCCCCACCTGTTGGTCAAAAAGGGTGGAGGGCACCCTTGTCCTCTGGGCTACCCCTCCCATAGTCACCTGGACCACTTTTGGGGTCTTTCATCTCCAATTTAAGGTACAGCCCTACTATGAGGTGAACGGCCTCACCCACCCACAACAACCAGCACCACCCACCACCACCCAACAGCAACCACCAGCACCCACCAGCACCCACCAGCACCCACCAGCACCCACCAGCACCCACCAGCACCCACCAGCACCCACCAGCACCCACCAGCACCCACCAGCACCCACCAGCACCCACCAGCACCCACCCGCACCCACCAGAACCCACCAGCACCCAGGAGCACCCACCAGCACCCACCAGCACCCACCACCACCTGCAACTTCAGGGGAGGCCAAGGAGACATAACATGGATCAAAACCTCTTGTAGTTGGAAAAAGACACAACCTACCCAACTCAAATGTTACTTCTACATCCCAAAGTAAAAAAAAGTTCAAACGTGCCAGAAGAAAATTTGCGCAAGAATTTGATGAGCCAACATACTTTGTGACCCTTTGGGATAATATTCCACCCAATCATGTTTTCTTACCACAACTTTGCCCTGAAATGCAGGTCAATTCTGTCAAAAACTCCCAATTTAAGCCCTACTTCATTCTCAAATACCACAGTTTGAGAACTCCTCAAAATACTCCAAAAATGGATACTTTGTCCAACATCATCTCTGAATTTTACCAAATGGAAAAGAACCACCATTCACTCAGCAACAGCCTTAAATGGCTGTATGCATGCCATTGGATTTTGTGCTGGAAGTGATAAAGGTACCTCTGCAGGTTTTTCCAATTGTTTATGTCAGATTTGGTCAGAAAATTTGAAAATTTGAATCTATGTTGACTTCAAATCAAAAATAGGGGTCTATTCTTGCAAACCAGGTTTGGATGAAGAGAATTTCAAGAAGGATGATGAACTGTGGAAGCATCTTCCCGCAAAAAAGAAATTTGTCTTTGAAAGAATCCAATCACTGTGTACTTCAGCTCATTCTTGAAACAAGAAATTTTTGGATCAATATCTAATCCCAAATGGTATTCATCTGAGTGGATGGAAACACAGCAAGATTTAAGCATGTTTTCCAATGTGGTTGTGAAATTTGATGTTTCTCAAACAAGCTACATACTGATAAGAATGATTTAGATGGTTTTAAATATGGGATATTTTCTTAAATCAACATATCCACAGGACAGCCTATCCTTCCTCCCTGCCATGATATCGGTAATAGTTTATCTTTTCCAAAACTTGGTTGAATTGTTGAATTTGCAAAAGCTGAAGGCATTATTCAAATTCTTTGGCAGAATCAATTTCATGATCATCAGACTACATATCCTCCTCCTAGTTGAAATATCTCTTCAAACCACACTCAATTTGGCTGCTCATTCCAAATTATTAAAAAACTAGCCAATGTATCTTTAAAACTCCAAAATTGTAGTCCTTCAAAAATTGATGAACAAATTTTGGAAAAGAAGGCCCAATATGGCTGATGATGTTGTTTCTGTTGTATTTTTTTCATTTTTGAAAGTTTTATCTAAGTAATCAATCAAATATATTTACAAGGCCAGTAATTGAGCAATCCGCTTGAGTTCCTTCACCCAAAGGCATCTGGATCAATGGTGAACCAAGGAAAAAAACAAAAAAAAATCTATCCTCCTTTGCTGGTAGTTTACTTCTTTCAAAAATCTCTGAATATGCTGGTATACAAGAAAAGCAGATTCAAATATTGCTTGTATGGTATCAGAGCTGGTTTCAAAAGGATCATCAAATGATAAGTTAGAGAAAGATGAGATGTGATACTTTTGCATGAGGGTTGGGTTTTTCTGAAATGGAACATGGGACATTTGTTCAATGATGACATGCCTTGGTGACTAGCCCTATTCCCACTCAAATTCATGTCTTTTTTTTAATTCCACAATTGATGCCCTCCTTCTCATGCCAGAAATAGTTCAATGCATTTTTTTATTTTTATAAATATTACCTATTCTTGCTTTTCTACATTGCAAAAAGAAGCCTGCCTTTTTCCTTGGTGTCAACATTCTCCCTCAGAAAATAAAAGAAACTTCCCTTTTGTGCAGACCAGGGATGGTGATCAACACATCTAAGTGAGGATATTGAATTTTTTTCTCCCTTCTTTTTTTCTTTTTCATTCCTTTCATCTCTTTGGTATTTTCTCATCTTTCATTTCAAATATTGTTCATTTTTTGAAATTTGAAAAAACAATTTTGGCTTGGCTCTCTGTATTTTCCCTGATGGAAAGTAGAATTACAAAAAAAATATTACACCAACATATTTTATTGAATAAGAAAACAACAGAAAAAAAACCATGAATGGCTGATTCATAAAAGGAAAGCTTTGTAAAGTTTATGAAAATGGTGTGTTAGTATTATCCTAAATACATGCTTATGCATTTAATTTTGGGCAGTGAATAAGAGGACTTATCCAGTTTTGGACCAGTTAATGGAAGTTCAAGTCTGGAAACAATCAGCCTCTTCTGGAAATTTTGAATTTCACTTTGAAGGAATTACCAAACACCAACTGTAGTAATTTGTGGATGATGTGTGGACTGCTTGTGAAGCAACAGGCTTGCCCATATCTAGCTTTCCCTTGACAATCTCTTATGTAATAATGTGGAAGAAGTTCAGCAAATGCTGATCTCTAGTCACAATATTTCTCCACCTGCTAAAAGTTAATGATGAGATACAGCATCACATAACCCTGAGATATCAATGTGATACAGAAATGCCACCTGCATACAGGTGGTGGCCATTTTTCTGTGGTGAATTCTTCAATTGAATTAGTGATGGGGTTAGAATTTATAATTATACTATCAGACTGAGGCCATAGATAACTTGTTTATCATTCATAAATACTTGATCACAGTTGGCAATAGGTCTGGATTGATTACTTAAAAATTACTAGTGTTTTGATTATCCTAAAGGGGCTGTATATATACCTTTTTGGGGTAAAAAGGTCCTTCCAAGGACACATAGAGAGGTTTTTGCTTGTGTTCTAAGGCTAGAAGACTCGCCAGGGTCGGTTTGACACATATTCTTAGTGCTTTCAATAAGCTGGACCTGTCTGTGTCATATTTATGGGTTAAATAATTATCAAAATCTGTTTAAATATCAATTTTTTATTTTTACAGTTCTGGCATATTTCCTAATTTTGTATTAGTTCCTTTTGAGTGAAATGGTCAGAAGTTGTTATTTTTATATTCTAAGCCATTTTCTGAACATGTTGGTAATTTTTAATAATTTTTAGGGGAACTCCTTGATATTTTTTGTGGTTCATAAAGTTTTAATATTAACATTTACATGACAACTTTCATTATTATGTTCCCCACTTTGTCTATCTTATATTTTGAATTTCATAATTTTTAGTCAATTTTAAGAGGTTTAAGACATCCCTCAATCCGTCAGTCAGTTTGTTACATATGCATGGTGTATGAATCCAGGTTGTAGCCTGTTCCTGCTGTACCTGGCTATCAGGAGTAGTGCAGTTATTCTTGAAGCGCGCATACTTGACGGCTGCGTGCGGGAATCCAGTGTCTGCAGCTAGCAGCATATTGCATCAGGGATTCTTGACAGGCGCTTACATTTTGAGTGTCAGGCGCATGTACCCTTGCTTTATGGATGCAGGGCTGCTTGCAGGAATTTTGACAGAACACAAATCCGGATGTAACTCCTAAAATCTTAAAAACACCTCAATTCTGAGTGAAAATTAGGTGTGAAACCTATACATGACATTCCATGTGAAATATTGAAATGGCCAAAAATTGCCATAGTGATGCAATGGCTTTTTGGTCATTTCTTTCTTTAATTATTCAAAAATATAAGGAGTTGGAATTCAAGGGTGGGGTCAGTGAGTGACTCTACCTTAATTTTGGTAAGGAATCCAAATATTTCATGATATTTCAGGATTTCTCACTCTTTTTGTTTCTATGATTTATTTTTATTTCTACTTTGACAGGTTTCTCTGTACAATTAGAAAGCTGTCAATTTTGGCTTCTTTCCCTTCATATTGAGAAAATTTGATAGATTGAATTAATGAAAATGATTGAAGGATTTTCTTCAAGATAATTATTGGCCCGAAGATTCTGATTGTGGTGGAATCAAGGTTTTGTGAGGAGAACTCAAGAATTGATTTTAAGTTTTCTTGAAACTGATTTAAGGATTCTTGGAGGTTTCTGTTGGAGAAGGGGATATCATGTAGTCAACCAATTATTTTAGCTATTTTCTCCAGATACTTGGTAGATTAGTAGCTGCCAATTGAATACCTTGATTATTTATGTTCTTAAATTGTGGGATTATTGAAACAGAGGGTAGAGTTTTTTATCAAGATGAAGTTTGATGAAGTTGGTGGAATGGTTTTCCTTTAATTTGATAACAGGTGTGATTTAATTAGGAATCTTGAACAAAAAAGTTGAGTTCTTTGAAAAACAGAGAAGTTATAATATTTTTGAAGCAGCTGAAGAAATTTTTTGAACCAAATAAATCTTAAAATTTGAGGCCTCCAGAATACATTGTTTATACCATAATGAATTTGTCCTAGGTATGGGAGGGAATTCAAGAGACCCAAATTAATAGTTATTGGATGGTATCACCGGAAAAGGATTCAGAATCCAGGGAAGAATGATAGTCTCCACTGGATTTATTGGTAGCTAGAGAAGATGGAGTTTTGGAATTCTTTCTTTTTAATCTGACCAAAAAGGGATCTGAAACTACGGAATCAATATTTTATTAACTTGAGTAAGCTCCCTGTCCTATTACTCATGCAGCTGGTAGATATCTGGGCTGATAAACTGAAATAAACCACCAGTTAGTGGGAGAAAAAAAGGGCACAGGTTGTGGGAACAAGAGGAATGGAAACAGGATGCAAAAGAGAAATTAACTGGGGAGGTATTCTGTAGGAAGTGGAAAAAAATAAAAGATCTGAATTTCAGCAGGAAAAAGTAGATAGAAAAGGAAATAGAAATATAAATCAAGATGAAATAGAAAGAATACCTGAAAGAAAGCACCAGTGAGTGAAAGTTTCAAGGGGACAGGTTGTGGGTCCAAGAGAGATGGAAATGAGATGAGAAAGAGAAAATAACTAGGGAGGTATGTGTTAGGAAGTGGATGGAAACTAACAGATGAAGAAGGGAGATAGAAAGCTGTATGAATAAGCTAATAAATAGTGTGCTTTACAGGATTTTTAATATGACTAACGCCACAGATATATGCATGTCACTTGCTAGAAAGTGCCACCAAGGAGCTCATGCCCAATGTATGACCAAGCTCAGGTCAATCTCTGGCCCAGCTCAGGTCAAAATTTACCCAAGCTCCAATGAAAAGTCAATTTGCATTTTGCACAGTCATTATGCACCAAAAAAATGTTAGAGCATGGAAATACCTTCAAATAGAGATTGGAGAGAGCTTCAACAAGAGCTTCCTTGATGGAACTTGCTAGCAAGTGCAACCACCTTTTTTGTGGTGTAATAGGTGTGGGATATACAGAGTTTAACAGAAAGATTAGTTTTGAAGATATTTTCTCATTTGGTCTTTGTTTTTCTTTTGTCAGCTTTTGTTTTGAATGTCTTGTATTTCTCAAACCTCTATTGATCAAAAACCAAATTGGGTTGATTGGCCAAAAAGATGGGGCCCCCTTGGCTATTTCCCCATTGAACACAGCTTTTCAAATGACCAGTGGGATTTTAAGAACCAACTAAAATCACTGGATAAACCATATATACAAAATTGATCATCATTTATTTTAGGTCATAAAAAAAATTAAAATGAAATAAAAAAACAGGTTATGAGCAATTGTCTATCAGATAAACCAATCTCTGAAAAGTTTTCATGAGACCAAATTTAGAAAACAATATTCATAAATCATATATTATCCATAGTATCCAACCATACAATAGACCAAAATAAGGATAACCATGTTTTGGGAGACTTTTCTTGACCCTCTGTTCCCCCACTCTCTCCCTTTAATAGTGGCGGTGATTTGAAAAAATTTTTGGACCCAAGAATGGCCATCTGGTATAATTTGACTCCAGAAACATGGTACCATAAAGTTAGGAAAAGAAAACCACTATTAATAATTTTCCCTTGCTCTGTATCCACCATTCCATGTGGTAAAGGTGAGTCAGGAGAGCCCCACAGAATCTTTTTTTATTTTATTTAAGTTGTCTCCTATTTCATTTCCCCCCCAACTGTAACACCTTACAGAAACTGCTCAGATGGCCTTGAGGTGGAATTACAAACCCACCCCCCTGCCGCTCTTCCTACTGTCTCTCAATGCAAGAAACCTCAATTCAAGCATCATCCACCTTTTCCAGAAAACCAGCTAGTAAACCTCCCAAAAGTACCAGATGAAGAAAATGATATGGAAGAAAAAATTTGGGCTTCCAATGCAATGCAAAAAGAAGTTCATTGCATCTTTAGCACAGGGTGTCTTCCCTATGGTGGCACCTTGGACTAAAAGCCAAGAAATCTTGCAGCTGCAGGAAAAACATATGACACTATGAGGTTACCTACCCACACAGCACAGAAGCCTACCAATGAGGAATGGCATCAGAAACATTTGAAATCCAAATTTTAACAGTTGAAACTAAGGATGGAGCAACAGAAGATCTCCAATTGGTTGATAAATTGAGCAACAGCAAGGATCTTCAGGAAGCAAATCCTCTGTGCCAATTTCAAGAATTTCAGCCGGTGGATGCAGGACCTGAGAGAGCTGGGATTCAAGAAAATCAGAAGCTCCAACTTCTTCTGGACCTAAAAAAACCAAAAAAATATAAAAATGAGTAAAGAGAGACATCATATTAGTATCCATAAAAAATTGATTGGTAATATATAAAAAGTACAGGAGGAAGTGTAATGCATAGGATCTTCAAGAGCCTCAAAAAGAATTTCCAGTTGTTCAGACATGGATCCCAACTAAAAATCTTCAAAAATATGCTAGAATTAAATTTAAATGAGAATCTGGGAACAATCAGACTGTATTCAACCCTCAAGGACTTGATTTTAGAGTGGTAAAATTTAATAATATATGTAAAAAACAAATCCATCCTATTCCTGATTTTACAAAAAGGCATCTCTTCATCAAAACTGGCAGAAGAGGTTAACCATTGCATTGAAAACATTGTGCAACTTGCTTCCAAATCATTCTTAAGTTCTACAAACTATAAGTACTGCCCAACAGAACCAGGATTTCAAACTGGTGAAAGTACCAACTACATCTGCAATGAAAGTTGGAGTGGCCAAAATTGGAAATAATTTGCCTGCCAGAATTTAATCGCCTCCCCAATATCCTGTGATTGATGCCCCATAGGAGATGAATTTGAAGTACTGGGAAGAAGAACTGAGCTTCTATGCAGCAGATGTAAGCCAGTTCTGGAAATTCATTAATTATGGACACTGGAAACACAATTACCCTGGTTGAAAATCAGGGAAAATATAACCTACAACACAAATTGTTTTTGGATTCATTTCTGCAGGGAAAAAAGGAATATTTGAAACCCCAGTTGTTTCTGTCTATCCACCCATGTTAAAATTTGTATGCACTCACATGTGTTCTACATATAGGTGTAATCCAAATGGGGTAACTTATGGGCCTCTACAGCTCATTGGACAACCAGACGGACCACACGGGTCCATGTGGATGTCATATATTTGGGGAAACTGGCCTCAAAATAAAGGAATAAGTCATTTGGTACGCGGGCCATCACATTCCTGCTGAGATGGATGGGCCCCCACAGCCAAATTGGCTTTAATTGGGCATTTTTGGGGCCCAATGTTCATTTTGGACATACTTGGCCAGCCAGGCTGGCCTGCCAAAGTTGTCATTTTGTGGGTTTGGTCTGGGATGGCCCGTTGGGCCTTTGCCAGCATTGCAGCCCGCTTGGGGCCAATTTTTCTTTCTTTTGGCCAGTTTCTGGGCCCAACAACCCACGCGGGGTTGTTTTAGGGGGCAGAGGGGCTCATTTGGATTCCCTGCACCCCAGTTTGTTGTTGCAGAAGCGGAGGGGGAAGCAATACTGCTTCCCCCCTCCCCCATTGCCTCACCTTCATTGCCGCAAGGAGCAAACAAGGTGGCTAGGCCGGTTGAAACAAGACAACTGGTGGTGGTGTGGATTTGATCACCCTCCCAACAGCATAGGATCAGGCTGGTCCCAACAAGGCAACCAGCAGTGGGGGGACCTGACCAACCTCGCACCAACAAGTGAGGGGCCATCTCTTCCCCCCCTTTACCAAGAGGGAGGAGCAACAACCCTGGGGGGGACTTGAAAACCTCCCCAGGGTAAAATTATGTTACCAATGATGAAGGGGGGGATCTGACCACCCCAAAATTAATATTAGTTGAGACTGCTGCCGCTACCAACATGGTTGTGGCAGCAATGGCGGTACCAGAATTCCATGGGTGGGGGGGGGATTTCATCACCTCCCCCCTCAAATGTGAGATTAGAGGGGGGGAACACATGTCCTTCAGACTGCCACCCCCCTGGTGTGTGAGTAGCACCAAGAAACCCTCCCTGGATGGGTGGCTTGTTTAGATGGTGAGCTTGAGACCAGACCCAGATGTGTCCTGGGTCCCACCTGGCCCATTTGTGGGGCCAGGGGCTGGTTGCATGAGGCAAAAAGCCTGTTAAGTGAGGTCACAGCTGTAAAAGGGCTAGTTTTAAGGACAACCAGGCCAAGGTTTTGAAAAGCAAAGGGCTGGTTCAACCCAGTAAAGATGGAAACATAAAATTTGACCGGAATGGGCTGGTTGTTAGGGTACAGGGACTGATGCCATGCAGGCTGATGTAGCCCAAACCAAGTAACAAGGCTTTTAGAGCCTGTAGAGCTCTTTTTTGGAGGAAATTTTGTCTTTTCTCTTGTTGTATCATGCACCCACAAGAGGCAAATCTTTTGAAATTGAGGAGCCCTTCTCCCTGCTGTTTTCCATTAATATCCATTCAAATTGATCCAATCAATTATACAATGTATTGCCCCATTGTGAGAGCCCATTAACCTTTATAGATACAAGGTGTCCAACATTTCTTTTGTTTTTATTACTGCTCCTCCTGCCACTCAGCTAATTGCTGGCCATAATTTTCACATATCATCAGTACCAGGCTTTATGGGGTCCACTGTTGGGATCTATTTGTGTCTGTTTTAATTCTGGCTTCTCTATAGTACCTTTAATTTTTGGAGAAGATTTCTTTCATTCAAGAATCCATATATGCCAAAATTATACTGAATGAGTCAAATTTATAATTGTTGGGCAATGCTTATGGATATTAAGGTTGGTGAAATTTTTTTTGTTCAAGTTATGAGGAATCATGAAGATTCAGATCTGTTCTGAGGTAAAGAAAATGTGTTACCATCTTATTTTTTAGGAAATTGAGCCAGAATCACGTAGCATAGGTTTCAGATACTCTGGTTGAAAGAAGAGAATATAGTTAGTATCTTATGAGAGATGCTGAATGTGAATTATGTTGGATATTCAAACCATAAGAATGGTCACTATGAAAGTGGAAGGAAGCAATGAAGTTGATTTCCATGGAAGAAGACAATAAGGTCAATCTTGCTATGGAAGATGTTCCTCTGGGGGTATAGGTTGTTGATTATTGGATCTAACAAAGAAATTCCAATTAGTATGAAAGTACTCAGGATTGTGGAAATATGTCCCCAATAAGAGAGTTGGGGTATGAGAGGATTACGTAATTGACTTGATTAATTACCAGGAGATTTGGAGTAGGGATTAATTATCTCAAAGAAGACAAAGGCTTTTTTTTGATTAGTTGAAATGGAGAACTGTTCTTTTTGGAAAATTTTGGAATAAATTGCTTTGTTCAGATTTATTTAAGATTTCAGCTCTGAGTACAGTGGCTCACTGTAGAAATGGTCATAAGGCAAAGGACAAAAACTGTGAGAGTTTTACCTTAGGGGCAAAGACTTGAATTTTTTTCTCAAAGAGTAGAGTTAGAACTATGATTACTACAGAGGAATTTTCCATAGATTTTCCAGGGCAATCCAACCCAATGTCTCTTGGAGGGGCAAAGTACTTCATCAATTTAGTTGATACAGCAACTTATTTTGTATTGGGGAAACCAATAAGATCAAGGGATCAAACCACAGAGGATATTTCAGTAATCTTCTAGGTCTGGAAACAGAATGCTTTGATGAAGGAGATCAAAAGGTTAATAACTGATGGAGGGGGTGAGTTTGTAAATAAGGAGGTTGAGAAGTTTTTAAGTGATTATGGTATTGTTTATATTGTTACAACTGCAAGTACTCCACAAAATATTGGAATAGTTGAGAGAATGAATAAGACTTTTTTGGATAAAGTCAGAGATATTATGGCTCAATATGATCTACCAAAGTTCTTATGGGCTGAGTTTTTATTTACAATTTTTCTGTTGCATAATTTTGTGAGTTTTAATTGGAAGAGTCCCCATTATCAGTTTTGGAATCAAGATCCCAAAATTTCACACCTTAGAAAAATTGGTTGTTTGGTGTATTCTAGTATTCAACATAATGAGGTGATTGGAAAATTGGATCCTGGAGCAAGAAAAGGGTTTCTTGTTGGTTATGATTTAATAAGTAATTCATATAGGATATAATGTCCAGAATCTAAAAGGTTATACTTAGTAGGGATGTAAAATGTGAGGAAATTAGCTTTCCACTCAAGAGGATTGAAGACTTTTCTGCTGATAAATCACAGCAAGAAATAGCATTAGAGCCTATTTCACCAGAAAAGGCTGAGGAACATTTAGTTCCAGATTATTAGGAGATGGCAGAAATTCCAGCAGAGGGTTTAGTAATGGCTTCAGGGTGTTGAATAATCTCACTCCTTCTTCCTTCTCTACTGTTCTTCTTTCCTTCTCTTTTCTCTTATTACTTTCATTGTTCTTTCTTTCTTTTACCTTCCTTACTCTCTTTACTCTTTTACGTGTCTTAGTTCTCATGTCAGTTTCTCATGTCATTACTCACGGGTTCTCATGTCACCGCACAGCCTCAAGTCACACTAGTCTTCTCAGTCACACGCCTGTCATCTCTCCTCATCGCGACAATGACCATCAGGGACTCTTCACATCTTAAATACTCCAACCAGCCTCTTCAATGCCAAACTCATCCTAGATAGACCTCTCGACTCGACTGTCTCTTTATTCATCATCTCATCCACTGGCTTCATTTTCAACATCTCTTTTCTTTCTTTTCTTCAACCTTTTTCCCCTTCTTATTCTTCTTGACTTCTACCATATTCATCAACACTCAACTCACAAATATTCTTGCCATCGACATCCATCTCAAATTGAATGGTAAGACTTACCCAGAACTTTCTCAATTACACTCAACTACCGTGGATTATCTCTAACTCAATCACCACTCGTGGAAACAGTCACTCAGCATCTTTATCAGCTTATTGGACCTCAATCTCACTCAACATGCCTGTTCTCGTCTACTGCTAAGAGCTCCTGAGCTTGATGTTTGTTTCTTGTTCTCTACTTTATTTTTGATTCTTTTTCTTTCATTCCTTTATATTTGATTCCTGGCTCATTGATGTCTCCTTCTTAGCCCTCTTAAGTCCTTTCTTAATTTTGTTCTTCATCAGAAATCTAATTAGTTAAAACGGTTAAAAGCCAAAGTCGACCTGACAAACCTAACCTGCGGACCGAACCTATCTAATGGAGGGATCAAGCAACAATGGATTTTGCCAAGTCATTCTTAAGGCAGCTCTTGAGGCCATTCCCATCCTAACAGACAATAACTACTCTATCTGGAAAGACAAGATGACGATGCTCCTTGAACTCAAAGGTGTAAAAGATGCTCTAGAAAATGATACTAAAAGTCTAAGCTCGACGGAAGACATGGAAATCAGAGTAATATTACTGTCTTGTATTGACGCAATCACTCACAACAATGTTGTTAATTCCTCAAACATTTCATCAGCAAAACTCCTCTGGTTAACCATCAAAGAACGATTCTCCTCCTCTCAAACGGCTAATTGTGCTCATATCTTCAACAACTTTCTTTATCAGCAGTTCAGGCCAGATGCTATAAACACGTTCATCACCAATACTAAGATCTCTATCAAGAAAATGCTAGAAATCGGGATTGATCTCCCCAATGACATACTTTCTTATTTGATTCTTTTCAAATTCCCAACATCACTTCACTCTCTCAGACAACAAATAATGCACTCCGATAAAAACGTCTCCATCAATCTAGTCTTTAATCATCTTACCCAACTCAACAATGAATCCAAATCCAAATTGAAGGAAATCAAATCTCATGATACTGCTCTCATCACTCCTCAAATTCCCAAGAAACCTGTTCCTCGCGAATATAGATGTAAATGAGGGTTTCACAATCCACTTTCCCCTGATCATTCAGAAGATAAATGTTGGCACAAGCACAAACATCTAGCGCCCGAATGGTGGAGAGAAGCACAAGCAAACTGGAGAGCCCAAGTTAACTCCAATTCAAAAGGGAAAGAAGTTGCCCACTATCATGCTCTACTTACCTCTTGGATCAAAGAAATCAACACAATTAATCACATTATTCTCTATTCAGGCGCCTCTTGCCATATGTTTAACTCCAAGGACTTCTTCGTTCATCTCGACCATCTCACGGGAAAAAACTTTATCAATACAGGAAAAGAAGGAGCTAAGCTTCCTATAAAAGGAAAAGGAACCGTCAAGCTTTTCTGGAATAATTCAGTGGTAACTTTAACAAACTGCTTCTTTGTTCCGGATTTAGTCATCAATCTTATTAGTCTTGGCAAGCTCATCTCATCCAAGGGTTGCTCCATTGTGTCAAAAGGTTCTCAATTTCAACTCTACTCCAAATCTCATCCTGTTTTCTCCGGCTTAATTCGTGGGAATCTTTTTGTTGTTAACCTTCCTTCATTAGTAGGAAATCAACACAAACTCTACTATCTCAATCAAAAGAAAAGTAATTCTAATGATTTAAAGCATCTCCACAACTCTCTGGGCCATGCCAGTCCTCACCGCCTTAAAAATCTTTTTCCTCATCTCTCCTCTCAAGAAATCTCTGATTTTCAGTGCGAAGATTGTGTCTTCTCCAAGATCACTAAATCCTCTTTCAACCGCACCTCCACTTCAACTTCTTGACCATTCAAACAACTTCACGTTGATCTAATTGGACCCATCACTCCTCACTCTAGAAATAATATGAATTACATTATGTCAGTCGTCGATAATTTTTCCAGATACTTATCAGCAATTCCTCTTCAATTCAAATCCGACGCCAGCTCTCAAATCCAAATTGTTCTCAATCATGAACATCAAAAACGCAATTGCTACCCTGCTACCATCTGCACAGATGGTGGCGGCAAATTCTGTTCTGCTGAGCTTGAAAATTTCTTCACGACAAACGCCATCCAACATCTCATTACCAAACCGTACCATCACGAACATAACGGAAAGATAGAACAAGCCAACAGAACGCTTACTGAAGCCATTTGATCTATTCTTTGCAGTTCCAAACTTCCACTCAATCTGTGGGCCGAAATTTTGAAAACTGCCTGCCTAACTCTTAATCAAATCCCCAAGAATCCTCACTCTCCTTCTCCGTACCAAGTCTTTACTAATAAAACACTACCTGTCAGTTATTTCCACCTGATTGGATCCAAGGTTGCCTTTGTCAATAATAAAATTGCTCGGGGCGAGAAATTCAAGGATTGCGGTCTTATTGGCATTCTGGTGGTTTACAACCCAAGTTTTCTCTCTTACAGAATTCTCACCCCCGATAACTCTATCATCTCCACCAAACACGTCAAGATCATCAAAAACTCCTCCTCATCTCCTCTGCCCACTACTCTTCCTAATAACAATCCTGACGAATCACTTCTCATAAACCTTGACGATGATTTTCCTCTTCCTCCTTCAAACTCTGTTCCTCTTACTCCCAATTCTCTACCTGATTCTTCCATTCCTATCATTTCTTCTCATACACCTTCTCCTGATTCTCCCCAACCTGACAAGTTTACCTCCGACTCATCCTCTAACTCTTCCAACGAAATCGCTCATCAGCTCAATCCTAAATACGAATTACGTGATCAATCCTCAATTCAACCTCCTGACAGATACGGATATCATCATTACTATGTTCCAAGGACGTACAAACAAGCCAAGAAATGTCAAGACTCTCTCAAATGGGATGCTTCCATGGACTGCGAACTTGACGGAATCAAAAATCTTTCCGTTTGGGACAATTACAAGGGTCCAGAGCCAGTCAATCTGCTCAACACTACTTGGGTTTATCAAATCAAAGATAATTGTCACGGTGATCCACTCATTTACAAAAGTTGTCTGTGTGTCCAGGGTTTTGACCAAATCTACGGTCTCGACTACCAGGATACCTTCTCCCCCACCGTTAAGGCGGCTTCTCTTTGGATGGCTCTCCTCTTTGGTTTATATTATTCTTTACCCATAAAGCAATTCGACGTTAAGAGCGCATTTTTACATGCACCTCTGACAGATAAAGTTATCATTAAGCGGCCCAAAGGATCCAAAATAACTTTGAAATACCTCATCTTAAAGAAATCACTCTATGGTCTCAAAAAGGCGCCCGCCAATTGGTTTCAAACTTTAACTTCATGGATTCGCGAACAAGGCTTTCACGAATCCATCTCCGACCCCTGTCTCTACATTCACTCCGAAAGCAAATCTCTTCTTTTCTTCCATGTTGATGATCTTGTTCTGGTCGGAACAGGAAAAGATTTTCAGCAAGCTTTCCTCAAACGATTCCCTAATTCCAGTCACCACGAACCCAATACCATTCTTGGTATGAAGTACGAGAGATCCAACGACAAAATCTTGCTTTCTCAACCAAAACACATCAAGCATGGACTGGAAGAACTGAAAATGACCAACTGCAACCCATCCTCTATTCCCTTAACTGTCAACAAAAACCTTTCCCCTTCCTCCGATGAAGATCATGAAGAGTTTAAATCTCTTAATATCAACTACTGATCCGCACTATTCTGAATGAATTACATCGCCTGCCTCACTTGTCCAGACTTAAGCCTTGCAGTTTCCAGCTTAGCAAGATTCTGCGAAAAACCAGGAATTCGTCACTGGAGGGAAGTCAAGCGTTGCTGGAAATACCTCAAGGCGACCAAAAATGTTAAACTTACTCTTCAAATTCAATCACCCAAATCCCAAATTGAATGCTTTAGCGATGCCACGTGGAGCGACGACTTAGAAACGCGACGATCTCAATCTGGACACTTATCTATTCTCTTTGGTTCACTCATCTCTTGGAGCACCTATCGTCAAAGGAACGTTACTCATTCCACCACGGAGGCGGAACTGAATCCTTTGGTTGATTCTTTCTTAGAAGCAATATGGATGAAAAATCTAGTCGCCAAGCTTTGGAAAAAGCAACTTGAACCAAGCCTCCACTACATCAATAACAAGGGTCTTGACAAAAAACTCAAGAAGTTTGGTTGTAACTCAAAGACGCGTCACATTGATATTAAAACAAAAGCTCTTTGTGAAGAACTAAAACTCGGAAATCTCATTATTAAACTCATTCCATTGTCAGACATGAAAGCCAACGGACTCACTAAGCCTCTACCCTTAATCTCTTTAGTCAAACTCATTAATCTCATCGATCCGTCGTACACGTCTTCAGTTCCAGTCTTACCAGCCACGGGGGGTGTTGAATAATCTCACTCCTTCTTCCTTCTCTACTGTTCTTCTTTCCTTCTCTTTTTTCTTATTAATTTCATTGTTCTTTCTTTCTTTTACCTTCCTTACTCTCTTTACTCTTTTATGTGTCTTAGCTCTCATGTCAGTTTCTCATGTCATTACTCGCGGGTTCTCATGTCACCGCACGGTCTCAAGTCACACCAGTCTTCTCAGTCACACGCCTGTCATCTCTCCTCATCGCGACAATGACCATCAGCGACTCTTCACATCTTAAATACTCCAACCAGCCTATTCAATGCCAAACTCATCCTAGATAGACCTCTCGACTCGACTGTCTCTTTATTCATCATCTCATCCACTGGCTTCATTTTCAACATCTCTTTTCTTTCTTTTCTTCAACATTTTTCCCCTTCTTATTCTTCTTGACTTCTACCATATTCATCAACACTCAACTCACGAATATTCTCGCCATCGACATCCATCTCAAATTGACTGGTAAGACTTACCCAGAACTTTCTCGATTACACTCAACTACCGTGGATTATCTCTAACTCAATCACCACTCGTGCAAACAGTCACTCAGCATCTTTATCAGCTTATTGGACCTCAATCTCACTCAACATGCCTGTTCTCGTCTACTGCTAAGAGCTCCTGAGCTTGATGTTTGTTTCTTGTTCTCTACTTTATTTTTGATTCTTTTTCTTTCATTCCTTTATATTTGATTTCTGGCTCATTGATGTCTCCTTCTTAGCCCTCTTAAGTCCTTTCTTAATTTTTTTCTTCATCAGAAATCTAATTAGTTAAAAAAGGGAAGTCTGTTAATTTGGAACCTGATAAGCCTTCACCTCCTGTTAGAAGAAGTGGTAGGATGAGAGTACTGGTTGATAGGTATGTGGAATGAAATTCCAATTATGCTCCTGCAGAGTATGAAGAAGATAAATTCAGGGAACAATGTATGCTTAATGAAATTCTGGAGTTGAGTTCAGATATGGGTAACAGGGCTAACCCAAATAGCTACTGCCAAGCTATGAATTCTGAAGAGAGAGACAATTTGAAGAAAGCTATATATGAAGAGTTTGATTCTTTGGAGAATAATAGCGTTTTTGTAGTGGTCAAGTGGGATTTATTTCTAAAAGGAAAGACCATTTTTGGGTCTAGATTAATTTTGAATAAAAAGTTTGACAATAATTGAGTTTTGAAGAGATTCAAGGCAAGACATGTTGCACAGGGCTTCAAACAGAGGGAGGGTATAGATTACCAATAAAATTTCTATCCAACTGGAAGGTTTTCCACCTTCAGGTTTATCATTTCTCTTGCAGTGGAGTTGGTTGAAGAGATCAGAAAAGCCAATTTTGTGACAGCATACTTGAATGAAAAACTTGAGGAGGAGGAGACTGTGTATATGTCAATTCCTGATGTTTTTAGGGAATCCTTAGTTGTGACTCAACCAGAAACCAAGAAGGAAATCTGTATTAGAAGTTTTCTTTTGTAAAATAAAGGGGAATATGTCCTCAAGTGGTGTAGATCCCTGTATGGATTAAAAAAAGTAGCTAGGTTGGGGAATAAAACCATGAGTTAGAAACTAATAGAGATTGGTTTTGAGACATCTAAGGCCAACCCTTTTCTCTTTGTGAGAAAGGATTAAAATTTTTTTTTTATGGGTTGATGACATTATCATTATTGGGAAGGGTAAAAAGAGAGTCATGGAGACAATCAAAAAGGAGTTAAAGACAAAGGATATTGGTCTGGAACAACAGGTGCTAGGAAAAAGCTTTAGATAGGAAAAAGAATCAAGGCTTTGTGACTAATCTATGGCTTTCACCCATATTGGATTAAGGGGGTGTGTTAAAATACTTATGCACTCACATGTGTTCTAGGTATAGCTTTAATCCAAGTGGGATGCACTAATGGGCCTCTACAGCCCATTGGACAACCACACAGACCACATGGGCCCATTTGGATGTTGTAGATTTGGGGAAAATGGCCTCAAAATACGGGGAATAAGTCATTTGGTAAACAAGCTATCACGGGCCCATTCTGATGGATGGGCCACCCCAGCCAAATTGACTTTTATGGGCCTTATTGGGCCCAATGTTCATTTGGACATACTTGGCCAGTCAGGTTGGACTGAAAAATTTTTCATTTTGTGGGTTTGGCATGGGATGGCCCATTGGGGCCATTTACCGAGTTGCAGCCTGCTCAGCGCCACTGTTTTATGCTTTTGGCCCGTTTCTGGGCCCAACAACCTGTGCAGGGTTTTCATAGGGAGCAGAGGGGCTCATTTGGAGTCCCTTCACCCTGGTGTGTGTGGAAACAAGAGAGAGGTACTCCCTGAAGTTGTTCTTAAGTATGGAAGTTATTGGTACTAGCGTCTGTAAGGAGTGGGATGCACCATTAAAGAGAGAGAGATAGATGAATTCCTTACTTCCTTTCCAGACCATGTGGTGCCCCCCTTCCAACCCAGTTCTGAGAGTGAGGTCTTTATGTCCTTTCTCTCAACCCTAGCCTAGGTACAAGCACAATGACAGCCTAGCAACAAATAAGAAGGCAACCCTAGAAACCAGAAACCTAGCCTTACCCTAACCCTTAACCATACCATCCAATCCTCTACACTTGCCTGCCATTACACACAACTGGTTTTTCCTTTTCATGACGCAGCCCTCTGCAATGCCTTACTCAGAGCCCCCCGCCCTTGTCTGCATCTGCCTGATACCCCATCATGATTTTTCCAATATCCCCAGATTGGCCTGCGCTTGGGGGCATACTCTTGCATGTAAAACCTCTGCAATTTCCCCGCTCATACCTCCCCAAACTAGCCACCCCGCCAACTTGGTTGGTCTGGCTCCATTCCTAGGTCTGTAACGTCCAAGCGGGGTTGAGGGCCCGCCACATCCAATTAAGCCCAACCCGCACCTGGTGTGCTGAGCCCTGTGGCCCCTACTGCTGAGACTGTGCGCAACCCAGCTTCTAAGCCTGACCTAACCAATGCTGAGAACGCAGGCCACGACCCAGTTCAAAATACAAGGCTAAATAATGACACCACATAAGTTTTTGTGGCAGAAGAGGGGGAGCAATACTGCTTCCCCTCTCACCCATTGCTGCAAGGAGAAAAAAAGGTGGCTAGGCTGGTTTCAACAAGGCAAAAAGGGGTGGGGGGGATTTTATCACCCTCCCACTAGCAAAGGACCAGGTTGGTTGCAACAAGGAGACAGGAGGTGGGAGGGACCTGACCACCCTCCCACCACCAAGAAAGGGGCCATCTCCCCCCCCCCCCCTTAACCAAGGGGGAGGAGCAAAAAACCTGGGGGGACTTGATCACTTTCCCAGGGTAACATTGTGTTACCAATGATGAGGGGGGATCTGAACACCCCCCCATGAATATTTTTCAAGACCGCCGCCACAACATACATGGTTGTGGCGGCAATGGGAGTACTAGACCCCCATGGGGGGGATTTCATCACCTCCCCCCTCAAATGTGAGATTAGAGGGGGGAACACATTTCTGCTGGACTGCCACCCCCCTGGTGTGTCAGTAGCACCAAGCCACCATCCCTGGATGGGTGGCTGGTTGAATTGGTGAGCTTCAGACCGGACTCAGGTGTGTCATGGGTCCCACCTGGCCCATTTTTGGAGCCAGGGGCTGGCTGCATGAGGCAACCAGCCTGTTAAGTGAGGTCAAAGTTGTACAAGGGCCTGTTTTAAGGACAAAAATCCCAAGGGTTTGAACAGCAAAGGGCTGCTTCAACCCATTAAAGATGGAACCATCAAATTTGAACAGCATGGGTTGGTTGTAAGGGTACAGGGACTGACCCCATGCAAAATGAAGTAGCCTAAACCAAGTAACAAGGCTTTTTAGATCCTGTAGAGTTCTTTTTGGGTGGAAATTTTGCATTTTTTCTTGTTCTATCACAGGCCCACAAGAGGCCAATCTTTTGTAATTAAGGAGCCCTTTTCCCTGCTGCTTTCCATTAATATCCATTTGAATTTATCCAATCAATTATCCAATGTATTGCCCAATTGCAAGAGCCCTTTAGCCTTTATAGACAGAATTTTTCCAGCATTTTTTTTAATTACTTCTCCTCCTGCCACTAAGCTAATTGCTGGCCATAATTCTCAAAACCCATTCCAATCTACAAGAAACCCCAAATTCATCCTGCAAGCCAAATGATGTGATGGCTATGTATAGACATAGGCTCAGCAGTAAGCCAAAAGTGATGGGGAGGATGCCAAGGTGTCAGATCCATAATTTTAGTAATGAGATCTGAGGATCTGCAGGCTTGAATACACAAAAGTTTTTCCCAAAATAGAAAATAATGGTTCTGAAAAAAGGGAAGGAAAGTTTTTGCAGGCACAAAAAAGGAACAATCTGCAAACTTGTGTATAGTGGAGTGCTATTGGTTACAAAATGAGGAGAAGTGAAGGGGATCAATAGTTCTAGGAAAACTAAGGGAATAGGAATGGAAAACCAGAGCTATGGATAAAGAAAATCAGATTTACAAAATATGGAATAAGCATGTGATTAGACAAGGAAATTATGCAACAAAAGACCAACTATATGGTATGGTACAGATTATTCATTGGGCAGGTGATTTTTAGGATGAAAGATTGAGGGAAATTTGTGGGGGAAATAATGTGGAATATCAAAGAGGATCAAACAAGAATGAATGCATAGGTAGAATGCTTAGTAAAATTCCAAATATCACAAGCAATTGGATGAATAGGGTGTATCACAGTGCAACAAACAGGCCATTTTTTAATGGTGGTTTCCAACCCAAATCCTCTATTTCAAACAGGCCATTAAGAATAAAAAGCAAACACTTATTTAAAATCAGGAGTGTCAGATTTACCTGACAATAAATGAGTTTTTTCAAATGAAGTATTTAAAGGCTTTCACCACCTCAACCCATCATTCCACATCATCACCCCTGGTTTCAAAATCCAACCTTATCAGAAAGATTCTACCTCCAGCCTCATTATAAGAATATAATTCATTTCTCTCATCTCTTCTTGCTATCCTCATTGCTTCATTACTCTCATTGCTTCATCACTCTCATTGCTTCATCACTCTCATCACTTCTTCAATCTCACCATTTTATTTCTTTAATCACATCCTAACTCTCATTGATTTATCACTCTTGTCCCTTTTTCACTCTCATCTCTTCATTTCTATCCTCATTGATTCATTGATCTCATAAATTTATTGCTTTCATCACATCCTAACACTCATCAATTTATTTCTCTCTTTGCTTCATCCCTTCATACTTGTTACTTTTTTCAAATGGCCCCTCTGCAAACTGCCCCCGCAATTCCACACCAACATACAATTGACCAAAGCAAAAGTCCCAAAGGAACTCTAAATCAAAGAATTTCCCCCCATCAGCTTCCAAAGGCTAAAGTAAGCTCAAGAGAGCTGATCACATCATTCTGGTAAAATGGCTGAACATTCCCTTGAACTATGATGCTTTCTTTGGATCCAACAACAAAACGCAAGTTGGCCAACCTCCACCCTCTAAGGTTAATGGTTATGTCCTGATGGAAAATGAACTGAAGAATAAAAAAAAGTGTAGGCAGGATCTTTCATCCAAAAAGATGCAGTAGCAATTGAAGAACTATTTAGCCAAGTAAAAAAAGGTTCACTAATATTAAATCTCGACCGGATTTGGTATTGCCAACTCTGGCAAAGCCAAGGGAATGAACCCAGTGGTTGATAAGTTGGACTGAATTTGTAATGTTTATATTCATATGGATTAAATATTTGGAAAGAAGGCCAAAATCACCACTTTAGCTGATTTTGACACCCAAAAATCCAATTCAGTAGATGCCAAAGACTTGGCTGTGGATGATCAGCCTAGGAATGATGATCCAAGAAAAAAGTTTCCTCTTCTATCTCCAAAGAGATTTCAGAATCTTGGTATTGAGCCCTCTTTTTCTGAAATACCCTATTCTTGCCACCTCTCTGTATGATTATTGAATCATTTCCTCCCATCTTGTTCCCTCCCATCCAAATAATTCAATTGGGGTGAGGATCAAGGAAGGATTCAAGTGATTGTGTAGCATTTTGAGTTTGGTGGGAGAAGAATTGAACAGCAGGAAAAATGGCAGTTGTAGACGGAGCAAGGGGTGGAAAGATGTGTTTCATTGCATGGAATCCAATAAAAAGCAAAGAAAAACATTGTTTAGTTAGTTATAGTTGGGGTAGATGATCAAAAAATATAGAAAAAAAAATGGAAAAGTACTGGTCAATCTTCCCCCCCAAAAAAACAGTCAGCCCAATATTTTAATCATCTGGGTGGAGGCAGAGGGGGACGAGTGGGAGGAGGAGGAGCAGGAGGGGCAGAAGGGGGATTTCCAATCAATCAATCAATTGACAATCAATTGATTGGTTGATTGCTAAATGATTGATTGATTGCTAGTTGATTGATTCATTGCTAATTGATTGATTGATTTCTAATTGATTGATTGATTTCTAATTGATTGATTGATTGCTAATTGATTGATTGATTGCTAATTAATTGATTGATTTCTAATTGATTGATTGATTGCTAATTGATTGATTGATTGCTAATTTGTTGATTGATTTGCTAATTAATTGAGTGATTGCTAATTAATTGGTTGATTGCTAATTGATTGATTGATTTCTAATTGATTGATTGATTGCTAGTTGATTGATTGATTGCTAATTGATTGATTGATTGCTGATTTATTTATTGATTGATTGATTGCTGTTTTATTGGTAATTAATTGATTGGTTGATTATTGATTGATTGATGCATGAAGAGGAGGGAGGGGGGGGGGATTTAACAGGACCAGGGTGCCAAGCACCAAAGAAGCCACAAATTGCAACAAGAGGAGGAGGGGGATTGCCTAAAGGGGCAGGAGAAGAGTGCAATAGGTATGAAGGAGTGCTGGGGGTGTACCTTGAGAGGCTGGATCAATCATTTGATTGGTTCAAAAATTGAAGGCAGGAGGACAAGCAGGAGGAGAAGGGAGTAGGGGACTTACCAGGATGATTCAGCTATGAATTGGGAGAAGAAGCAGGTGGTGGAGGAGGAGGAGGACTACTGGGGGGACTTTGAGGCCAAGTGGATGGTGAGATGGAGGTGGTGGGTAAGGTGGTTTGGTGAGGAGGAGGAAGGAGTGGACCAATGAGTGGGTGGGGTGAGGTGTGTGGTTTGCTGACCAGTGAGGTATGAGGTGGAGGTTTTGTGTTTTTTTATCCAAGTCCACCAAAAAAAAAAAAGAAAAATAAAAATAAAAAAAATCCCCAATTCAGCCTATGATTTTGGTTCTACAAAAAAAATAACTACTTCAACATTATTTTTTACCTATTTAAAAACTGTATGATACTCATCAAATTGCGAAATTGTGAGGGGTAGAATCTTCTCCCTCATGGAAGAAGATGAGGGAAAAAATGAGACTGAGATGACTTGATGAGGATCAGGCATATCTTCTTCAAATATTTCCTCCCATTAATCTTTGATGTTGGCCAGAAGGTTGTGAAGGATTACATGCCTGATAATCCAGTTGATGAGGATATTCATGTCTTTGGAATTTTGAAGCTGGTTTCACATTTCCCTTCAGCTGGACCATCTTCCTTTCAGCAAAAATATTGCATGTTCAATCCAAAAATGTGATTGAGCAAGATGAAAGTTGAAATTGGTTTTTTGTAGATCATTGGAAGAAACATTTGGATAAGCTGGAACATGTTATTTCCTGCTAGCATAAGTTGAATCATCCAGAAGTTAATGATAATGTTCAAAGTAGTTCTTTGGTTTTTTGGAAATCCACATCCAATTGAAAACATATAAAAAATGAAAATACCCTGGAAGGCAAGCATGGAGGGATATGAAATTCTTGCTGTTATCACAAAAAAGTTGTAGGGACACAGAGTATAAATAAAAATAGATAAAACACATTTGTTTAGTGTTTTATCTAAGGTTTCATCAAAGGCTTTGGAAAAGAAATGAATTGATTGCATTTTTTGACAATAAAAATAGTGGTTGCCATCTAGCTAGGGTTTCTTACTCAAGGGGATAGTGGTTCCATCAACAAATTCAATGCAACCAGGAAAGACTTTGGTCTCCATTACTTGAGATATATTCTTGTATTATTCTTTTTTTTGCAAACAAAGGACTGAGCAATGGAAAGATAGGATAGCATTCTTGACACTTTTGGTGTATAATTAAACAGTTCCATAAACAACTGAGAATACATTTTATAATTAATGAATTGCTTCTCCATATACATTTGATCCCAATCTACAGAGAGCAACGGCCAGTTGGATAGCTGGATTGCGTTGAGGATTCCAAGAATAGTTCTGGAAGATGTGAAGGTCTTCAATCATCTCCAAAATTTTCATGAATGAAGCCAATAAAGTTTGGAACAGTTTCTGGAAGCTTAAGTTGGGGAGGAGATGAAGCTTTTGAATTTCATACATAGGGTTGTGGAGGGGGTGTCTTCTTGGAACCATGTATTGCTTTTCCAATAGCTAAATCAAAGCTAACCAAGTTGATTTGAAATTTGATTCTGAATCAGAGTCAAATAATAAAATAAGTTCAGTCAGGTTTTTTGAATTTTCAACTTCTTTCTGGGAAGTTTGATTGGAAATGTTGAGAAAGATGGTGATGTGATGCAGGGTGATGAGATGATGATTGGATGTGTGTTATGTGATGGAGATGTGAAGAAATGGAGAAAAGATGTGTGTGATGCAATGGAGATGGGATTAGTATGGATTTTCTGAGGTGGAGGGGTGGATGGGTGTTTTGCATTTGATGGGATGTGGGCAATTTGATGGAGATGCCTAGTAATTGAGAGGTCAAGCAATGGAGATGAGATGTGTGTGATGTGATGGAGATTGGATAGGCATGGATTTGCTGATGTGGAGATGTGGGTGGGTGTTTTGCATGCAATGGATGGTGGATGGATGATAATTGCTGGTTTTGTGATTGCAATCTTCCATTTCCATGAAACATGCCATTTTGCAATACACCAGTTAGGGGGTATGTGTATTTCAGAAACCCACCATTAAAAATGGCAGGTTTGGTCAAAAAAATGGAGGTTTTCTAATGGTGGATTTTCTAAATCCAATACGCCCTAATGATTGAAGAATTAAATAACCAAAAAACAAAAAATGACAGGTGGCAGGTGTGTTTAATTTGATGAAAAGATGTAGATCATTTTTGATTTACAAAGATTATTCATGGAACAAGTAATTATTTTTCAAGCTTTTCTGGCTCAGTGCATGTGAAAATTATGGCCAGAAATTAGCTTAGTGGCAGGAGGAGAAGTAATTAAAGCAAAATAAATTCTGGAAATGTTGCCATAAAGGCTAATGGGATCTCACAATGGGGCAATACATTGGATAATTGATTGGATGAATTTAAATTGATATGGGTCGAAAACAGCAGGGAGAAGGGCTCCTTAAGTACAAAAGATTGGCCCTCATGTGGGCTCAGTTTACAACAAGAGAAAAGGTAAACTTTCCGCCCCAAAAGGGATCTACAGGCTCTACAGGCCTTTTTAATTGATTTGGGCTACATCAGCGCAAATGACATTTGCCCCTGAACCCTTTCAACTGGAATGTTGCAGTAGATTTTGGTGTTTCCACACTTACAGGGCTGAACCAGCCCCTAAACTGTGCAATCCCTGGCTGATTGTTCATCAAAACCAGCCCTGTTACTCTAATGACATCAATTGATGGCTGGTTGACTCATGCAACCATCACCTGGCCCCTAAAATGGAACAGGTGGGACCCAGAATTCATCTGGGTCCGGTCCCAAGCTAACCAAGGGGGCTGTAACCGGAAGACATGCCCCCCTTCTCTCTGTCAATTCCCTGGAGGGGGCAGCCAAATACCCCTACCAGGTCCCTGAAGGTCAATACCCCCAGGGTATCATTAATGTTAAGTGGGCTGGGAGGTGGTCAGATCCCCCTCAGCCCTTTGCTCCTCCCCCTTGGTAATTAAGGGGGGGATGAGAGTGCCCCTTGTTGGTGGGCGGGTGGTCAGGTCCCCCCCACTGCTGATTTCCTGATTACAACCAGCCTAGTAATTGCTCCTCCCCCTTGGTAAAGGGGGGGGGGAGATGGCCCCTGCCTGATGGTGGGGTGATCAAGTCCCCACCACCGCCGGTTCATTCATTGCTACCAGCCAGGTTGTTTTGCACCCTCCCTTCTGGTGACCAAGGGGAGGGGATGGGGGGAGAAACCTTTCTCCCCCTCCTTGCCACCGCAGTGTGGTGACCAAACTGGTAGACCTCAGAAAAAAAGGGATATATATATATGTATATATATATATATATATATATATATAATATTTTCCAATATCATGATGGCTACCCTTCTTTTTCTCCTTCTCCAAACTTCCTCCTGTCCTAGCCGTCTAGGAAGGGCCCTCCAGCCCGTCCCAATCCCCAGATACTTGTTTCAAATCCTCCTTGTTGCGCTTGGAACCAAATTTTTTGGCCAAGCGCATGCAAATAATCTCCATCACCTTCATCTATCATCATAATCTCCATCATCCTTGCCATCCTGAACCCTCATCAGCACCAATTATTGCATCCAATGGAATAGCAAACTGTTGTTTGTGGCCACTGGTGCCAACGGTCATCATGATCCCACCTCATCACCCAATAACCTATCAGGTGGCCTCACTGACATCCATCTTGCATCAATCAATGCAAGGCCGTCGCCATAAACCTATTTTCCTCCTTTCATCCAGCCGGCCCAAAATGTTTTCCGAAAGCCATCAACTCATTACTACCCTTGGTTTGATCACCTGATGAACCACCAAGCAACAGCTTGCAAACATCTACCATCAGCTTTCCTCCAATCATCCCATCTCAATCAATCCACATCATTGCCCTTGAATTGAACACCTGACGGACCAGAAAGCTGTGGTTGGCGCCATTGCCTTTCACCATCCATCTGCTCTCAAGTCTCACCTCCAATGCTTGCGGCCAAGGTCATCCAGTGATGCCTTGCACCTCAATCCTCCCACTCAGCCATCCATCTAATTGCCCCCTGTGTAAAATCATCACCATTTCCCACCTGAATTGCTCATTCATTTGTGACTGGTTGCATTTGCAGTCCCTCACACTCTTACTGTTGGATCCACGGCTTGCACCTGGCAACTGTTGCGCATCCGCCAGAATGCTCCCATTGCTGGTTGTGGCCGCTCACCTGCCATCCCCCAGAGGCTCATCCTCTGCCTGCTTTTGGGCTTGTTTCCTTTTCCCATTTTTTTTTCTTATTTGATGTTCATCCTGTCGCCATTTTGTTTTGTTTTTTTCATAATTGGTTTTCATGGATCCTGTCCTCTTAAAAAAATAAATAAATAAATAAATGAAAAGATATTATTTTCCACTCTCATATGTGTATCTCTTGCAAGTACTCTACAGGGCCTCTTTCCCAGAAAAGGAGGGGCTCTCCCTTGCCTTTTTTCCCATCATCTTATCATCATCCATCTTGTTGTATCCAATCCATCATCTAATCTCCTGATCAATAAATAAGGGTATAAACCTGGGTGTATCATCATCATAAAGCTGGATATATCTGTTGATTATCCCCTGATCCTCATCCTTATCACCAACCAATAGCCTTACTGGTTGAAGAAGAATGCATTTGGTTTCATTCTTGCGGTTGTTAAACCACTCCTTTTATCCTTTTCTCTGACCACTTTGGTCTTGATTATTAATTTGATTGTATTTCTGGAACCAGTCAAGTTTGACTGAGAGGTTTCTTTAAGCTTGAAACCCGGAGTGTCAAACCTCCCTTTATTTCTTAAAAGTTGAATTCTGCCACGCTATTCTTGAGTCCCTTGAGAAGTGCTGGGTTATTCTTGTTTAAATTTGTTTCTGCTTTGCTTCTAGAGCATCAAAGGACAAATTTCTTTGTTTTTTACAGTCACCCACAGTTATCTGATACCTTCAAGCGCTAGATTGCGGAGAGTTGGGCAGGTTCATTGAGAACCTGGAGGTTGGTTGGGATTGAGTTGATCTTTCCCAATCTTCTGCTGATGACCAGAGTTATTAGCTTGTGGGCATTTTTACTTACAAATTCCTTGTTCTATTGAACTCTGAACAACTTTAACTTAGTTTGTTCAAGTCTTTTCCTGCACCATCTTTCCTCAGATAGTGTTTCTCCATTGCTGCCAACTACTATCAAAATTTATCCTTTCCATTGATTCCTTATTTACAAGGTTCTCAATCATCATTTTGGTTAGATTTAAATATTTTTGTAACACTCGGGAGGGCAGCCTAAACAGCACCTTTTCCCCTCCACAGAACTGCCTGCGTCTCAGCACTGTTTGAAGTCTTACATTTAGTGCCCGGGGCTGGGATCAAACCAGCAACCTTGGGATTTACAGTCCCAATACGTTTGGAATGAACTTCAAAGAATCCAGTCCTTTTTATTTTTTTTTGCTGTTTCTCTTTTTCTTTGATCTGATTTGTGGAGGAAACTTATCTCAGAAGTAAGTCCTCCCAACTGCCCACTGCTTGGGAAAGATTCTTGTTGTTTTTTTTGAAACCCTACTCTTGCCACACTCATGAGCCACTTTGGAAATCTGCTCTTTGGATCCTCTAGGAACTCTTTCAAAATGGAATCTAATGGTAACACCACCTCCTCTCTTTTTGCTAAGATGGTCAAGATCAAACCCCAGAACAAGAAATTGGGTTTCAATGGGACTAATTTCAAAAAATTCCTGGATTATTACAAAATGGCTGCGGAAGTGGATGGAGCTAGCAAATAAAATATGGACTATCAATTAAAATTGTTTATTTCCTCTGATGAAGTTATGGAAGTAATCAAGTCTTTTGATGTATTGAAATCTTATAACTGGAAAATTCTAAGGAAAGAAATGCTGGAATATTGGGGAAAGATAGATATAGCTTGATTTACGCTACAGGACTTGGATGATCTTGTCTCTCAGTGGATATCAAAGGATGGAATTTATTCAGCCTCTGATTATCAATCTTTTAGGAAATTTTGGGATCCTATCCAATCTTATCTCTCTAGAAATGACCATATTGACACCATGTGTTAGAATACGTATGCACTTACACGTGTGCTAAGTATAAGTGTAATCCAAATGGGATTCACATATGGGCCTCTCCCGCCCATTGGACACTCACACGGACCATATGGGCCTGTGTGGATGTCAATGATTTGGGGAAACTGGCCTCAAAACGCGTGAAACAGGCCTATTGGTACACGGGCCCTAACAGGCCCATTGAGGTGTATGGGCAAATACAGCCAGATGGGCTTGTATGGGAATAATTGGGCCCAAGGTTTATTTTGGACATACTTGGCCAGACAGGCTGGCCCCCCAAAGTATGTTTTACTTAGTTTTTGGGCTTGGGCGGCCCATTGGGGCCGCCGCCCGTGTTGCAGCCCAGTTGGGGCTGCCGCCCGTGTTGTGGCCTGCTTGGGGCCGCGGTTTTTTCCTATGGCCCGTTTGCGGGGCCAAAAGGCCCGCACAGGGCTGTCGTAGGGGGCAGTGCAGCTGCCGCGCGGGGTGGAGGCTGGTTGTTGGAGCCGCGGGGCTGGGGCCAACAGCCCTGGCTCCTCCCCCTCCCCTTGCTCCCCATTGCAAGGGGGAGGGGGAAGGCTGGCTGGTTTGAACCAGCCAGCAACCGGTCATGGTGAGGGGGACTTGATCACCCCCCCCCACCAAAAGGTTTTTCTAGGCCGGTTGCATCAAGGCGACCAGCGGTGGGGGGGAATTGACCACTGCCCCACCATTGAAGGGGCGCTCTCCCCCCACATTTACTGAGGGGGAGGAGCGACAGGCTGGAGGGGACCTGACCACCCCCCCGCCCACCTACCCTAGCGACTCCCTGGGGGTATCAACCCCCAGGGCCCCTGGTAGGGGGATTTGACCGCCCCCTCCAGGGATATGTGAGAAAGAGGGGTGGGGGGACAGCATGTCTGCTGGTCACACCCCCCCCCCCCAAGTGTGTCTGAGACCGGACCCAGGTGTGTCCTGGGTCCCCCCTGGCCATTTGTATTGCCAGGGGCTGGTTGCATGAGGCAACCAGCCAGCATGTGAGGTAACAGGATGGTTGTAATAGACAACTGGCCAGGGTTTTGAACAGCTAAGGGGCTGGTTCAGCCCCCTTGAGGTTGAAACACCAGAAATAAGGGGAATAGGCCAGTTGTAAGGGTACAGGGACTGATGCCATGTGGGCTGATGTAGCCCAAACAAAGTAAAAAGGCCTATAAAGCCTGTAGAGCTCTTTTGGGGCGGAAAATTTGCCTTTTGACTTGTTTTATCATGGGCTCACATGAGGCCAATCTTTTGTACTTAAGGAGCTCTTCTCCCTGATGTTTTCCATCATCCATTCATTATCCAATTAAATTCATCAACAATATCATCAAACATCTTGCCCCATTGTGAGAGCCCATCAGCAATTATAGACACAAGGTGTCCAGAATTTATTTTGCTTTAAATACTGCTCATTTGCCTAAGGTAATTGCTGGCCATAATTATAACACCATGGACAAAATTAAAGTCCAATTTTTCCAATCTTTTATGCTAGGACCCCAGGAGCAAATGAGGGACAAATTGGCTTATTCTTGATCTATGATAATGACTAGGGATAATTGTTTCAGGCTTCCTGCTTTTCTTTTCCTTAGGAGTGCTGTGGATAAAGTCATGAATGGTCAAACTGCTCTAAATTTTGAAAAACCCCGCACCACTGAACCTGTCCCTGCTCCCCCATTTTCTGAGTCTAACCAAATTATGAGGAAAATGGAGGCCAGTTTTTTTCCCAAATCAAATCCTAAGGCTAACAAAGAAAATGCAATTATTGATGAGATGAAAAGAATTCTCCAAGCTTTTTAAAATAAAATGGATCAAAAGATTTCTGCTCTTGCTGCTCCCAAATCTTCTGATTCCGTTTCTAGATACACTCTGGTCTGCGACTATTGTCATAGGGAAGGTCATGGAACCCAAAGATGCCCAGAACTCCAGAAGGATAAGGAGGAAAAGTTGGTGGAAAAAAGGGAAATAATTTTTTTCTTCCTAATGGTGCTCTGATCCATTCCAATTCATCACACCCTATCCATCATGTGGTTGCCTCATTTCAGCCATCTCATCCTAAGAAATCTTCTTTGGCCTCTTGGGATTTTTGATATTCCTGTGGTACTCTTTAACCATGTTATCCTCCTTCTATCTCCTCCTCTAGCTTCTCTGTAGATTATCAATCTGATCCTTCTAGGAAACAAAATGAGGAACCCAAACTTCACAAAGCTCCTTCTATGCCATCAGCTATCATTTGTAAAAATTTCAAAGTTCAATCCTCCCCTGAACCTCCTTCCTCTGTGGTCAAAGGAATGGACGCAGAAAAGGAAGCTCTGATGGAAAGCTTTCAAAACCACACTGATCCTTCTCCTCCACCTGTTGCAAAAACCCAACCTTCTGATCCTGTCATCATCCCTCCTTCACCTGAGCATCCTCCCTCCACCCAGCCCAAAGTTTGGTTTGAGAGGGGAATCTCTAAGGACCACCCCAACGCTGTGGAAGGGTTACTAAAAAAATCTGTGATCTAAAAATTCCTGATTTATCTGTTGCTGAGCTCCTGTAAATTTTGCCCTCTGTTGCTGAATGGATGAAGGAATGGGTCTCTTGTCAACATGTGGGAATTGGCTCTAACAAATTGAAAGTTTCCTCTGGAACATTGCTTGAGGACTCTGGTGCAGCTGATCCTTCCTCAGATTGAAACCTGTACTCTTTTCCGCTTGGTTTTCTTCCTTTTTTTCTTGGAAAATCAGATAAAATGGTTTCTCTCCTGGTTACTTCCAGTTCTCAACTTAACCTGATTTTAGATTCTATGGCCTGCAAACTCAAGCTCAGTCCTAGAGTTAACTTCAACTCTGCAGTTTATGAAATAGGGAATAAGTCTTGTGAGTTAGTTGGTATTGCTGAAGATGTTCCAGTTTGAATTTGTTGAAATATTGTTGAAACCTCTATTTTTTGGATTACTTGTTTGGAAGGACCTATGATCTTGGGTCAACCCCTTTTAATGGACTTTGGTGCTACCTTAATGTTTTCTGATCAAGTTGGGGAGAGAATCCTTCTTCCCAATGCTGATGGAAGGAAGATTCAAGTTCCTCTCTGCTCCTTATATTCCGGTAGTTGGGAAAGAGATTTCCCTGGTCATCCTCCTAAATCAGTTCTAAAGGGGAATCATAAGCAAACTTCTAATTCCTCTAATTTTTGTGGAGTAGTTGATTCAAATGATATTTGTAGTTCTTGAAGGCCTTGGACTTAAAATCAAGGATCAACTCTCATCCAAGAGGCTTATTTTTCTTTTCTCTCATCATTTTCTTCTGATTTAAAAATTATTAAAAATCAAAAACATGTCAAAATAAAAAATCCCAAAAATATTCCCTCTCTCTCAGGATCTTTGGTTTATTCTTTTCCTTTTTCTCTTGATCCTGTTAAATTTTCTTTTAATTCTGTTGCTAATCTCCACAATGAGTATAAAATAGATCTTAACCTTAATTCTATTCTTTATGGTTTTGGTATGGAGGAATATGGACTTCAGTGGAGGCACTTGGGGTTCAAAGTAAGTCCTCCCAATTATGAACTGCTAGGCAATTTTTCTACCATCATTTTCAAAAATCTACCTTATGCCACACCTGTGAGCAATGTATTATCCCTTGGTTCTTCTTTGATGGAAAAAGCACCCTTCAAGGACATTTCAGAACATAGGAAATGGAAAATGCTGGAAGTTGGTCTCAGTTTTTGCAGTCAGGTCTTCCTGGTAAACACTTGGAGGAAAAAGAAACTTCTCTCTTTTGCCACAAACTATAAACCAGTTGCAAAAAAAGGTCCAACCCATCAATTGGCCCATTCCCCTTAACCTTAATCCTCCTCTCATGTGCCCTCCCTTATCCTGTTATCCTTACTGTGGTTTATCTTGATCTCTTGCTGGTCCCTTTGTGCCTTGTGGTTGTTTCACTGAAGAAAGTTTGAAAGTGGTCAACTTTGGTCCAGATGGATGGCTTCTTCCTGATGAGTTGAATTAAATAAAAAATGTCTTATGTCTTTGGGAAAATTCTGTTGCCCTCTGTGAAGAAGAGAGAGGTCTCTTGAAAGAATCCTATGGTCTCCCTTAAATTATCCCAATATTTGAGAACAATCCTTGGCAAAAGAAAAAGACTGCTATCCCTGGTGCTAAAGTTGACAAATTTATCAAGTTGATCTTAAAACAAGTACGTACTAGTCTATATGAACACTCAACTTCCAGTTATTCAAGCCCTTTTTTCTGTGTGCTTAAAGGTAAGGGTAAAATTAGAGTAGTTCAAAATCTCCAACCTCTCAAAAAAGTTACAATTAATGACTCTGGCGTTCCTCCTGCTACTGAAGAATTCATGGAATCTTTTTCTGGGAGGGCTTGCTATGGTCTGGGGTACATTATGGGTGGCTATGAAAAATAATCTCTACATCCTATCTCTTTTCCTCTGACTACCTTTTATACTCCTCTTGGTTGATTCCAGCTTACTCAATTGCCTCAAGGTGCCATCAATTTGGCTTCAGTCTATTAGGCCCAGATGATATGGATCCTCCAGGATTAAATTCCTGATCATTCTGGGATCTTTATTTGCAATGGCATAATTGAACATCCAGTGTCTGATTATGATAAAAAGCCCTTATCTTGAAATTCAGGGATTTTTTGATTCATTTGGTAATACACTACTACTTTTGGAAGGATTCTGTTTTGAATCAAGGAATTGGGCCTGACTTTTTAGGGATCCAAATTGGATTCTTGTGTCCCTGCTCTGGAAATTTTCTGCCATGTGGTCTTCAAGAAAGGAAGAAGGATAGCCCCATCCAAAGTCAAAAAGATCATATTTTTTCCCACTCCAATCAATCCCACTGAAGTCAGAGGCTTCTTGGTTTTGTAAATTATGTTCAAATCTTCATTTCACCTTTATCCAAAATTTGTTCCCTTTTGCATTGTCTAACCAGAAAAGAAGCTGAATGGATTTGGACCCAAGCTTGTGAAAATTTGTTTCAGTTGCTCAAAACCATTTTTGGGAAAGACATAGTATTGAAGAAGATCTCTTATGGACCAGGAGCTGGCAAGATCAATCTGGATTTTGATTCTAGTTATTAATCTGTTGGGAATGTTCTTACTGAGGAAGATGAAAATGGTTGGTATCATCCAGATCTTTATGAATCCTTGTTAATTTTCAGATGTGGAATCAAGATAATCTAAACCAAAACTGGAACTCTGTGGCGTGGCTTGAATGTTGAAGAAACTTTAAAAAGTGCTCTGGGGTCAACATTTCAAATTAAAAGTGGACGCTTGATCCATAATTGAAATGATCAATAGTCCTAGCCTTCCAAATGCTCCTATGACTTGTTAGGTGGCTTTTATTCAGTTGTTCTATTTTGATATTGCCTGGGAAATCTTTCACCATGCCTGATGGTTTATCTTAACATCCTTGGGGAGATAATGAATTGGATTTTGGAGTGGATTTCAATGAGGAGGAACCCATAATTTGACCTGTCTTCTCTGTCTCCTCTCAAGATTATTCTGGCTTTCAGAAGGTTTTCTGGCTTAAATTAGAGCAGTACCTTTCAACTCTCCAAAGACCCCCAGATAATTCTGCCAAAGAGTTTTGATCTCTTAAGAGAAATTACTCTAATTCCTTTTTCCAAGGTTCTAGGCTTATGAAAAGAGGAAATACTTGTGCTCTCATTGTTGTTGCTATCTCTTCTAAACAAGATTCAATCCTTGAAAATCTCCATGAGGGTCTTGGTTATTGTGGGGAAACCAAAAATTATTGAAGCATATCCAAACAATTCTGGTGGCCATCACTGAATAAATCAGTCTCTCAATGGTGCCAGATTTGTGAAGTTTGTCAGAAAAGTGATCTTAGGTGCCCAGCTGAAATTTGTTATTCTACTGGGGAGTCCACTTTCTGTGGAAGGATTGCTACGGATGTGGTTCATATTAAGGCAGGTGGTGCTAAGTATCTCAGTGTGGCTAGAGATGATTTTTCTGGATGGGTTGAAGCACAATTCCTTAAGAATTTCAGCTCTGAATCAGTGGAAGCTTTCCTTTATGGGAAATGGAAAATGCGCTATGGCTTGGCTCAACCTTATTCTACTGATGGTGGCTCTGAGTTTGGTGGAAAACTTGAGGAAATGATCCAATCAATTCCTGAAGAACATTGAGTTACTAATGCTTATTATTGGGAAGACCAAGGCATTGTGGAAAAAGGCCATGCTCCTTTGAATGCTTCTCTTTTCAAACTGGCTGGTGAAATTGGAAATAATTGTTGAAAATTTATTCCTCTGGTTCTCTTCTCTGATCAAATCAAAACTAAAAGGACAACTGGCTACTCACCTTAAAAAATCATTTTTGGCCAAAGGACTGTCCTTCCTCTTGATCTTGAAATGGAATCTTTCCTGGTTATCTCATGGGAGCAGGTTTCCTCAACCAATGATCTATTAGTTTCCAGATCCAATCAACTTGAGCAAAGTTTAGACATTTGTGACAAAGCTTATCAGAAGATGATGGAATCAAGAGAAAAACCAGTTCAGTATTGGGAAGATAAGCATGCAAATCAAATCAGGGATCCCTTGAATCCTGTTGATCTAGTTTTGGGTAATAATTTATCCTTGGAGACTTAGTTAGGAAAGATCTTTTCAAATTGTTGGAATGGTCCTTGTTGGGTGGTTTTTAAAGTCAGAGGTGGATCCTATGTTTTGGAAGAACCAGATGGTACTCAGTTAGCCAGAAGGTTCTCTGCTGATCAAGTCAAGAGGTTTCATTGTCATGGGGGCAATTTGGGGTCAAAGTAAGTCCTCCCATTTTTTTTTATTTATATGGTCCCCTTTTCTCCTTTTTTTGATATATTTAAAATCTTGAGATGCAGACTAGGGACAGTCTGTAAGTTGGGAAGAGATGTTGTCAGCTTGCTAATATGTCAGAGCTAGCTGAAGAAGCACCAAAAAAAAGAAAATTAATTAAAATTAATAATAAAGAATTAAAGAGTATGAATATCCAAAATATTATTGAAGATTTGGATTCCTCACCCAATTTTGGGTAGGATCACTCAGCAACCGTACCTTCCAATTCCTACTACTTACCCATCTTAAATCACACAATAGTGAAATTGAAGCCCACAGCACCACCAGTCTACATTTTGCCACCTGAATCATTTCACATGAAAACTCAGGTTTAGTTTTCATAGCTAAAATTCAGTCAGAATTAGAGAATTCTGTATATTTTGGGATTTATTGACAAAAAATCATTTTGTTGACACTCCTGCGCGCAGCTGCAAAAGCTACACACTTGCGCAATAGATGCCTGAGTATAAGCCTGCGTGAGAGAAACTGCTGAAAAGCGGGCGCGCAGCCCCAGGCAGGTGACCAATGCGCAACCGCGGGAAGATGCAAAGCAACAGGCGCGACAGCCATCAACACATGATGAGGAACCACTGTCAAAGTACCAATCAGACAGGCTAATACCCATACTGATAGATCCAGGGTATGTAATAAATATCTCCACGAGTAGAAAGTGAATAAATAAGTAGATAAATTAATTTAAAATACATAAAAAGATCAGTTTACATATTTAACTAAATTATATAAATAAATACATGAAATGTCGAAAAAGAATATTAACAACTTTGGAGGCTTGCATACCTATCTAATCTTGACATAAATGAGACCTTCAGGAAACCAATTTTTTTTTTGATAATTGCTCCAACCCAGATATTTAAAAGCATTACTAAAGTTCCCAAAGGAACTATTTTTAATAAATTATTTTACTAAAAATCATTGACCTTCAAAATTAACCATCAAGAGATTAGAAGAGTCTAATAAACTACTTCCCATGACCTTTATGAAATTTTGAAGACATCTTCATGTCCATAGAGTTTTCCCCAATTTAAAAAAACAAATATATTACATTTAAATTTCAATTAATTATTTTTAGTAAATTATTTAAATAAACCAATACCATTTTCAAAAATTGATGGTGCCAACTTCAAAGGACCAGAACTCACACTTAGAGTGACCTAACCAGGAACTATATGACATCAAACTGTTTGTAGAATATCCAAAAATTAGAATACTGAATCAAGTTCATTAAATTCTCATGATATACATGACTGAAGGAAGATCATATGACCAACTAGGCGCTTTTTCCCAACATATTATTAAATTATTATTGGAAATGGCTCCAGATCAGGACTGATCCAGCTCCCACCCAGGCTAAAGCACCTAGAATACATGCAGGGCCAGCACTGGTTGCCCTGATAGCCTTAGAAAACGTCCCCTTTGGCCCCTATACTCCTCAGAGGGACAGAAATGGGACTCAAAAAGATATAAAGAAAGGCCCCTTGTTGAGGTTATTGATCATCCAGACACTGTTCCAAGGTAATCAAATAATTTTAAGAGATAATTAAGTGATTTATGGATTTATTCTGATTAACAATAGCCGTCCCCAACCATTTTTGTCAATTTAAACTCCTGAAAAAACTTTTTAACCCCAGTAATAGGTTTAAAGCATCAGTGCACGTCCCAAACAGGTACCTAAAGGATTTAACAATATGAAAGTGAGTCTTATTATCCTTTTTCTGTCGTGGAAGCTTGGCTACAAGTCCCTGTCACACCACCATACATTTTATATATGTATTATCTTTGGGCATGTCTCCTTTAAGATTATAAATTAAAGGTTCCAAAGAAACCAGGTATATGTGTTGTCAAAGTGAATTCCCTGAAGAGAGGTGTTAAAGATCCCCAATATTATTGTGGCCCCTCTATTAATTTATTTAATAATCAATTTATTAATATTGATTTATAATATTAAAACATAACCAAATCAATCAAACTTGCAATAGCTTTATCCAAATATTTTATGGATTTTTCCAGCAATTATTGAATAATATATTAATTATTTATTCTATCACCTCTGGTAGCTAAAGGATAGAAAGGGTCTTGGAATCCAGGAGGCTGACAGATGTGATGAACAATTTGTTACACCTCAGAAAAAAAGGGAATTTTTTTAAACTTTTTTTTATGTGTTCTTTCATCCCAAATTCAATATATATATATATATACATATATAATGGGGTCCAGATCTAAAAGATTGATGCTTGATTGAATTTATAGATAACCCAGTTTCAAATCAATATACAGAGTCTTTGCCAATGAGTTCATTGGAAAAGAGTATTGATAAAGCCAATAGGCCAAGTGGGCTGTTCAAATTTTCACGGGTTGAAAATGGCATGAATTAATCACAGAATAATTTTGACAATTTTTTTGGTACAGTTTCTGCCCCAATTTCAGCCTCACAGGAAAAAAAAGAGTCAACTGGGTTGCGGTCTTCAAAAAAGAGCCTAACCAAGGCAGGAAATTTTTATCCAAAAAGTTGTATGTTCTCCTATTTATGTGAGAGATTTTTGTGGGATTATGTAATAATGCAATCTTGATCTAGTCTGCACTCCAAGGTCCCCAGTGGCTCCATCTGGAAGTCAAGGTAGGTATTCATAAATGTTTTGCCAAAATACATCCTTGTAAATTTATCACATTCCACTTTTTAGGAAAAGTGACTACTTTTGAACGGGAAAGGAAAAATTCACAAAGACAAGCTGAAGCAGCAGCAAGGAGAGAAAAATGAATATTCCAGCGCAGAAAGAACAAAGCGGTTATTGTAAATTCTGTCTCCTCAAAAAAGCAAATGGAATTGCATGGTAAAGATGAAAATAAGTTGGCAGCCTCAGGAGTGACCTCTGTGGGAATTACCTTGGAACAAAATTTGGATATGGAAGATGAACGTTGGTTTATCTAAATGTAATTGAATCAAACAAAATGACTGATCATTGGTTAAAATTCCTTTGAAAAGAGAGACTAGCACACCTGCTTGAATCAAGAAGAGAGACTAGCAATACTTGTGAGTGAAGCAGGAGAATTTTCTTAGAATCCTTCACATTTAAAAAATGTTTTTTTCATAGTGGCCTCATCTGAATTTTCCACATCTGAGGCATTGACAAAAACCATACCAAAAACAATTTCAACAGGTATGTGGAAATTATTTGTGACTTCTAACCTTTTGGCTTATTAAAATTTTCAAATTAGGCATGGAAGAAAACCCACCACAATATTACAAAACACTATCAGGGGCCAAAAAAAAAACCTGTCACACTTGAAGCTTCTGGTTCAATTGGAGAATCAAGCTTGGGGAGACAATCTGTGGATGTTCTCATGACACAGATTTTAGGTAGGAATATTGATTTAATAGGTGTGTTTGATCTCAAAAATTGAGTTGAAATAATAAAGAACTGAAAATTTTATTGCACAGCTCAAAACACACGCTGGCATCTGGTGGTGACACAGATTTCAAGTTATTTCAGACATGTAAAACACTTAAGAAATTTAATGAGACATTCTTTTTAACTTTAAATATAGGGTCAGGCCCTGAGAGTCAAATTTCTGGGGAAAAAAAGGATAAGTCTGATCAGAGATCAACCAGCTCAATGGTGGAGAGATCATTAAGGGCCCCGGTTGCTGAATTGCATGATAGCAGCCCTAGTGAATTCATTTCCAGCAATGTGGGTGATATGCTAATCCCAAAAGCTTTGGGAAATGTCTCTGGTGTTTGGGAGAGTTCTGGTTTGGGTTGGAGAAATTAATCCAGGGGAAGTGAGTCGGACAAATCAATCCCACTGCATCTGTTCCAACCAGTGTAGGAAAATTGGGATTTTTGGCGTGGCAGATTGAATTCCCAGGGTGATTAACGTGGTATTTTGAAAATTATGTGTATGGGCATAATGGATTATTTATGACCAATTTAGAATGCTCCAGTTATTCACAAAAATCACACAATATCTGGGATAATAAAAAATCTGACTGTGGAAAAGGATTTGAGACAAGTACCACAATACTTTGTGATGGAGAAGGTTGGGAACCAATTAATGACGACACAGAAAATTTTGAAAGTATGTGATGAATTGATATGATTCCTCACAACAGTAACAGTGATTTATTTATAAATCCATACCTAAGTGATAAGCCCAAAACCAAACAAAATGAGAAACAGTTCAAATTTGCATGATGGTTCCTCTTAATCACAGGAAGATTCAAGGCATATGGCTGGAGAACTGGGAAATATGGAAGGGTTTGAGAGCGGGGATCAATGTGAATTGGATGGTACAAATTCTAGCTTTTAATTAATAATTTTGACAGAAAGCCCGGTGGTGATAAAAATTTATTTGAGGATGTGAGAACCAGGATAGCCAGAGAAATTACACACTGGGGAAAAAAGCCCAGAAACCAGATAATTCAAAGATGGAAGGTAAATTACCTGCTTAGTCAATTAATTACTGGCTGCTGAAAAAATCATCTAAAGCTGCTGCTGGGGAGATATCAAAGCAAATGTCTATGAGGCTTCTAGATCTTAATAGAGAAATTCAAATGGGACTTTGGAAAAAAGGTAAAAGTTTGATTTGAAACCTAGAAAGAGGAAAACAACCTAATTGGTAGCATGTTTCATTTTTTTAGGGGGAAGCAGCAATCAGCCTTCAAGGATTAAGAAAAATAATGTTGGCCACCATTGGAGGATCTCAGCACCTCCTAGAATAAACCCTCCTGTCCAATTGGGATCTCAATTGATATCCAAGAGAATTGCAGAAGATGCATTTCCAACATGACATAAGAATGTTTTATCCCAGGTAAATGATTGTAAATATTCATAATATGAGGTTCTTTGAAGAATCAACAATTAAAATCTTTGGGATATATTGAATTAGATGATTTCCTCAGAATTCCCAAGAAAGCCCATTTTGAATATCTGGAAGAAAGTGGAGAAGGTATTTTTTCCCCTGAAATTTCATATGGCATAAGAAAGACCACAATGAATCTAATCAATAGCCCGTGTTTTAGAAGAAGAATTTTCATCTCCTATTTCAAGGATGGACAAAGGCAAGAAAAGGGCAATAAGCCAAGGTGAGGATTTTCAATGTTCAAGCATTTGTTCAAGATCTAAGCATTAGGATCAAGCACAGATATATCTGTTGAAGTTGCGCAATTACACTCCATATTCATTGTGGGTGCATTAGCACAGGGTTAAACCCAGAGGAGAGTAATACAGGCTCCAGGTCCCAGAGGTAAGAAAATAATCACAAGAAGAAATATTATCCAATTATTTAATTGATTGTGAATTGGGAAAAAGATGTGGCCTCAATTGAGGAAAACATTTCTAGGGCTCAAGAAGCTGCAGTCCATTTAAAAATCACAGGCAGCATTCAATCACCAACTCCAGGAAGAACACACAAAGAAGTGCAATTTCCTACCAGTGCAAGTGAATAATGCCCCACAGGTACTCCTCAGAGTATATTCACTGGAAGAGCCCCTGAATGGAGAACCACATCTTTCCCCACCCCACGTGCTGCTGGAGCTGTGACATTGCAAGATCCTCCTCATGCAAATGAGACCAATAATTCAAACTTTGAAAAACAAGCACCAGGAGAAGCAATGCCTTCTGAACCAAATCCATGTGAGCTATTGGTTTCAAAAGAATCTTGAGAATTATTTTACTTGCTAATTATTATTTTGGCTTGTAGCACAATCAGTGGACAAAATTCAAATTCAAGATGAAAATTTATCTGATGATCAGGGAAAGTTTTTTTGTAGTGTATGCCTGGTTTTTGGAAAAAATAATTTACTTTGATGTCACAAATTTTAGTGGACCCAGTAGAAGTTGAGGATTATGCTGCAGAATCTAGAGCACGTCAAAATCAAGGAATTTGCAGGAAAGAAGCCCAATAAGCCAAAAGTCAAAACCAAAAAGAGAGGATGAAGGAACTTAGAGGAGAGCTTCCAGATGGAATTGAAATCATGAAGACAATTGTCCATCAAGACGCCAGGCTCCTCATGGATGTTGAAGGAACTGACCTCCAAAACCTCCCTGCACCACCACTACAAGATGAGAGGGACCTTGCAGTTCAACTTTCAAAGAGTCTCAGTTTCATTCAGCCTACACCAACAGCCCCTGCAACAATCAATAACAACACAAAAGCATACAAAAGTTGGTTCCAAACCCAAATCTGGAAGCTTGGGCTAACAAGTTTCACATTTGATTGGAAAAGCTCATGGAAGAATCCACTCAACCAGCTCATGGACCTGCTTTTTTCAGGACACTTGACATGGCCCTGCATTCAGGTGATTATAATAGGTAGCCCTGCATTCAGGTGAATATAATAGGTACCTGTTGTCCCCCAATCATGCTACTCATGCAGTTGTGTCAGTTACCCTTGAAAGGTATTTTTCACACCTGCAATCTCATGGGAAGCTGGTGGAAAGATCTGGTGAACCGGCTTTGGAGCATCAGAAAGCCAAGGCATGTGCCCTCAAGACAAGGAAGTGAGTGAGTGAAATTTTCTGATAGCATCCTGAATTAATGAAGGGCCACTGAATTTATTAAAAATAAATCACAGCTTTCTGAAAGAAGGCAGAAGTGGTGTGATGAAAATTGTTATTTTGAGCTGGCAGCACAGTTCAATGACCCAGCCATATGCTCTGACACTGATGAAGTTTTAGTTGGCCAAGTGACACAGCATCACCAAACAAAACTTGAATGGAGGTCAGATTACTTTTCCAACCTGGTCAAAGTTATAGAACATCAAATACAAGTGGGTACAAGAATAGGAAAAAGCAGAAAACAAAAACACTTCATTATCAGAGAAGATGGCACTAAATATGAAGAGAATCAAGGTATACCAGAGAATATAGCACTCCAAGTGTACAAGCCGTCTTGGATGGCCACATTGAAAGCTGCAACAAGGGAGAGCCTTAAAATCACAAACACCAAGATCATGACAGAGGATGGTCAACCCTCAACTTCCACAAGATCTTAGTCTATAATAAATATCCCCCTCAATATAAATTTTTATTTTTAAAAATGATTTCAGTTCAAGAAAGCTTGTAATAAATCCCTCCAATCAGTTGTGTTTAAAATTGTTGACCTGATATATCAGAAAGAATCATGAGCTACATGCAAGTATCAAGAAATTCATGATCAAAAAAATTTGTTGGGATATTCTGAGGATATATTCAGAGATGAGAGTCAGACAGAATAGAAGGATGAGTTTCATAACATTAGAATGAGAAGACAAATAGAATAAGAAACACAACTTACCTGAGGATATTCAGAGATGAGAGTCAGACAGAATAGAAGGATGAGGAAAGAGTCCGTCTGTCTGGCTCCCATTCTGTCCTCAGGTATAGGCGGAGCTGTTAAGTGTCACAGACTGTGTGAAATGATAGCTGGTAGCGCGCGGACATGGCAACTATGTGTGCGCGCCAGATGAATGTGAGAAGCAGACTGATGAATGATAACTATGTGAGACTTGATGAATGGAATGGAATAATGAAGTAAGAATGAAATGAATAATGAAATGATGAAAAGTAAGAATGAAATAAAAAGAGAACAAAGAAACTTGAAACGAAAAGGAAATGAGAAGATAAAAGTACTCCAACACCCCCCCTTGCTGAGCACATCATACAAGATTAAAGAGAAGCCGGTGCTTCTGGAGGAGGACTCTGCCAAGAGGCTTAGTCAACATATCAGCTAGCATGTCCGCAGAGGCGACATGGCGGAAGGTGAAAAGACATCTGGTCACGCATTCGCGGATGAAATGGTGCCTAGCGTTGATATTTTTTGTTCTTGAATGATGCAGAGGATTCCTTGCCAGAGCCTCAGCACCGCTGTTGTCAACGAGCAGTGTGACAGGAGTAGAACCGCGGAGATTGAGTTCTGATAGGAGATTTTGGAGCCAGAGACCTTCTTTGCACAAGTCGGACAGAGCCTTGTATTCAGCTTTGGTGCTCAAGAGGGAAACGGTTGGTTGTTTCTTTGACTTCCACAAGATGGCACCTAGACCAAGTCAGAATGCGTAGACAGAGGTGGACCTTCTATCACCTTCATCTTCTGCCCAATCCAAATCAGCGTATCTGGTGAGGTTTAAATTTTGACCTCCAAGGACAAGCCGCAGATGGCTGGATCCTTTGAGATATTGGAGAACTCGGAGCGCGGCATTCCAATGATCAAGCGACGGATCTTGCAGGAATTGACTAAGCTTGTTGACAGCGAAAGCAATGTCGGGGCGCGTGCATTGGGAGACCCACAGTAAAGACCCGATAAGTTGATTGTATTTGGGAGGGGACGCAGGAGAATCCAGTAGGCGTTTCCTCAGTTATTTGAAAGATACAGACGTGGGCAATGGAGATGTTTTGGAATCAGCTGGAGAGAGGAAGCGATCACATACAGAGGCAATGTAGTGAGATTGCCCGACAGAGACCGTTTTGTTCTTTTGATCACGAAAACAGGCCGTTCCGACAACAGCAAGATTGTCAACATGAGCTGCGACCACCCCTACAAGTTTACCGTTGTGGAGCTTGTAGTAGAGAGATGGGTTGTAGGAAGATTGAGATAGACCAAGTGACGTTATTGCGGAGCTTAGCTCAAGATTCCATTGGCGGGGGGACTGTTGGAGACCGTAGATTTCTTGTGAAACTTCACAGACCCAGTTCGGCCTGGTTGGATCCTCGAAACCTGGGGGCTGAGTCATATAGACAGGTTCGTCCAAACGACCATTCAGAAAAGCCGTTTTGAAGTCAATTTGCCAACCAACCCAATCCTTGTGGCCGAGAAGTGAGAGAACGAGTCAAAGACTTTCAAGACGTAGAGTCGGAGAAAATACCTCAGAGAAATCGAGCCCATGGACTTGAGAAAAACCCATGGCGACCAATCTTGCCTTCAGTTTCAAAATCAAACCTTCATGTCTTTTAACTCGGAAAACCCATTTGCAACAAATGATTTTCCTGCCCCTTGGCGGAGGGACTAACTTCCAGGTGCCCATGCCTTGAAGAGAGGACATCTTGTCCTGAGCGGAAAGCAGCCAGCAACGTCGGTGTGGAGACTTGAGAAGTTGCTTCCATGTTGAAGGAACGGTCAGTTTGTCTTTGACTGAGGCAGATTGAGAGTAGTTACCGTAACGGGAAGGGGACCGTTGGCGTCTGGAAGAACGGCAAACGGGAGGAGGCAGGGATGGAGAAACAGTTGTTTGAGTGGTAGGAACCACTGGAGAGAGAGGTGCAGAGGGAGGGAGAACAGGGGAAGATGGGGAAGGAAGGGACAAGGGAATGGGAGAAACCGGTGAGGTAGGAGAGAATGACGGCAGATTGGAGTCATGTAAAGGAGGAATCCATTCTGAGCTGGAAGAATCTATACTTGCCAAGCAGTGCCGTAGTAGTGAGGAGGGGCGAGTGGAAGAGGGTGCGATAGGAGGAAGAGTGGAGGAGGGTGTCAAGGAAGATTGGGGAGGTGGTTCATTTGATATAGTTGGTGGAAGGGAACTAGGAGGAAGAGAGGAGGAGGGTGTCAGGGAAGATTGGGGAGGTGGGTCATTTGATATAGTTGGAGGAAGGGAAACAGCGGGTGTTGGAAAAGGGGGAAGATTTATGGTGGACGGTGACTGAGCGTTGTCCCTGGCAGTGGAGGTATGAACGTTTGGAAAGACGGTGTTGTTGAAGATGCAATTGCAAGACTTAACTACTTTCCGGTTTTCGGAGTTGAGAATGCAATAGCTGTTTCCATTGGGCAGATAAGATAGGAGAGTTCCGCTTTGACCCTTTTTGTTGAGTTTGAGACAATTTGGTTCAGGAATTTTATACCAGAAAAGGCAGCCAAAAGGGTGAAGATAAGAGAGAGGAGTGTCTTTGTGTCGGAGGAGAGAGTTTGGAGATACAAAGCCTGATGGGGTTTTGCAAGGAAAAGAATTAAAAGCAAAAGTTGAGTGGCGGAGAGCATCCTCCCAAAACAATTTGGGAAGATTTGACGAAATGAGAGAGGCCCTGATCATGTTGCAGATGGTAAAATTAGAACGTTTGGCAAGGCCGTTGAGTTCAGGGGAGTGTGGTGGTCCAGGATCGATTGCTATTCCCTTAGATTCAAGATAGATTTTCATAGAGTTATTGATGTATTTTCCTCCGTTGTCCGTGCGGAGAGTGGTGACTTGGGCTTGATATTTATTTTCAAAGAAAGGAATGAATATTTTCGTGCAGTTGAAAACATCAGATTTTCGTTTAATGGGATAAGCAAAAAGAGCCTTTGAGTAGTTGTTGATGAAGGTAACAAAGTATTTGTATCCTTCTCAAGACGTAGTTTCAAAACTGCAAACATCAGAATGAATAAGTTGTCCAAATCTGGTGGATCTGTGACTGAGACAAGAGTGGAAAGGAGTTTGGGTCATTTTTGATTGAATACATGTCGGACATTGTTGTACTTCCAGGTCATTGGACAGGTTTGGTGAAATATTCTGAGATTTTAGAAGTTTCTTGAGAGATTTTATGTTGAGGTGAGACAGTTTGCTGTGGTATCCGAAGAGACTGTTGTCAGAGGAGTGGGTAACAGAAGTGGAGAAGGAATTTTTTCCACTTACAACCTGTCTGGGAAGATAGTACAGATTACCATTTTGATATCCGGATTGAAGAGGTTGATCTGTTAGTTCAGCGGTGTTTCTGTCGTAGATATCGCAACCTTTTTTGGAGAACACTACTAAGAAGCCTAGGTCGCAGACATTTGACACGGATAGGAGAGGCTCATTGAGCTTAGGAACAACAAGAGATAGAATTTGACAAAAAGGAAGATGGAGGGATCCTTCTGCTGTAGAAGTGATAGTTGATCCGTTGGCAAGTTGTATAGGAGTCAGATTAGGCTTGCTATTGGTGATCTGATATTTGTGGGGAGTCATTGAGACCAAACATCCCAAGTCTATTTTGAAATCACGCTTCAGATTTGAAGTTGAATGGGTCAGATTGCAGGTGGTCAAACCGGCATGGACAATGATTTGCGAGTTGGAGAAATCATCGGAATCGTCCTCTTCAGAGTCATTTTCGATCATAGCCTTGTTTGCGTTTATGTTTGAATGCTTTGATTTTCCGCTCTTTTCATTTGACCTTTGAAGATTATTTTTCTTAGACAAATCAAGTATTTTGAGAACTTCAGGGCATCTGGAAAACAAGTGACCTTCTGTTTTACAATTTGTGCAGTAATACACACAAGAGAAGCCGCTAGAGTTTTGGACAAAGTTTTCTTTCTTTTTTGACAGTATTTTTGATCCAAATTTTGTGTTTGCCAAGTGTACTATTTCATCTTTGTTTCGAGTCTGTCTTCTTAGATGTTCTTGTTTCAAGGCCGTTATTATTCTGGATGATGGAACGGATTCTTCATTCATCATGCTCAAAACGCATCCGAGCCAGTAGTTGGGTAGGGAGAGCAGGATTGCTTTAGATTGAAGATCGTCGGCGGTAAGAGGATTCTTGGGTGTGATCAATGATTTGAGTTTTTTGCCATATGAAACTATTTTGGACAGGTGAGTCGGCATTTCCTTGTCATTCAGTTTGGTGAGGAGAAGTTTCCTGAGCCAATACATTCTTCCTCCTGAAGAATTATCTTAATGAGCTTCCTTGAGAGCTTTCCACATTCCTAATGCGCTTTCCTCGTGTTTTCCAATATATTGGTAATTTCCTGGAAGGATCAATCTTGATGTTACTGAACAAACGGCTAGATTATCTCTCAATAGAGTTTCTGAATTGGTTTTGATTTGTTTGTTGCTGAAGAGATAACTAACTCCTGAGGCTCTGAAATGAATACGGAGGATCATAGCCCAGTCGAGGTAGTTAGATTCTGATCCTGGAGAGTTCAGAGGAACGATGGATGGTATTTTGAGGACGGGGTGAGATTTATTAGACTTGTCCATTGTCGGCAGTGAATAAGAATTGATAATTGATAGTTTAACAACTCGAGATTGAGTCGGATCCTTCTAAAGTTGGTTTAAAAGATTAATGGTAAGTCGTTACGCTCTGGGCTCATAACCTGTTGGGATAGTCTGAGGATATTCAGAGATGAGAGTCAGACAGAATAGAAGGATGATTTTCATAAAATTAGAATGAGATGACAAATAGAATAAGAAACAAAACTTACCTGAGGATATTCAGAGATGAGAGTCAGACAGAATAGAAGGATGAGGAAAGAGTCCGTCTGTCTGGCTCCCATTCTGTCCTCAGGTATAGGCGGAGATTTTAAGTGTCACAGACTGTGTGACATGATAGCTAGTAGTGCGCGGACATGGCAACTATGTGTGCGCGCCAGATGAATGTGAGAAGCAGACTGATGAATGATAACTATGTGAGACTTGATGAATGGAATGAAATAATGAAGTAAGAATGAAATGAATAATGAAATGATGAAAATTAAGAATGAAATAAAAAGAGAAAAAAGAAACTTGAAAAGAAAAGGAAATGAGAAGATACAAGTACTCCAACAAAATTACTGTGCCAGATTCTCTTTACGCCTTTGCACCTATGTAATTCATGTGTTTCCAAAATTAGTCAATAAATCAAGTTTAAAACTTGTGTTGAAATGAAAAAAGCTTGCCATTTGAATTTTGCTCTCTATTGTATCTGGGGCAAGGAGATGTAATACTTGGAAATTTTTTTTGACCAATTCTTTGCAGACTGTCAACAGCTTGGGCCTCAAAAGTTGGGTTCCAATGGGGCTCCTGGTGGAAACATTGATGCTGATTGAGAATCTCATTCCAATTTCCAAAAATTCTTGAGGGAAACATACATACCATTAGAATACACACAGAAGCACATGTAATATTTAGCCCCACTCCAGCTTCTTGGATTGAAGCAAGGAGGATTGAGATGTTGCTTTTTGTTTCAAATTGGCACAAGCATCTGTCTTTCCCATGAGCATCCACTTGTCCATCCAGCCAGAGAAATGGAATTCCTCTGTCTTCAAAAAAAACAGCAAGACTAGGACCATTGGAATTTAGTGCTTCTCAGGAAGGATGGAATACTTAATCACAACTCACATGTCAAGCATACATGTCAAAATAGAAAAAATGAACACTTTTAGTTTTTGTTGCATATAATCAGACATAGGTGAGACAATTTGGAGAATTTCAGATATCTTTCAGCTCAAGAGACAAAGCTTTTGATTGATTTCATGTATGATGAGTTTCTTTGTAACTTTTTGTGATTGCTGTGAGTCAAATTCAGTTATTTCCCCTGAAGAAGTGAGTCCAAGAGCAGGATTGTGAAGCAGGGGATGATCACAAATCTCATGAAGGCCTTGGATCATGTGGAGGAAGTTTGACTTTGTTCTTTGGCCAGTATGAGGGAGGTTTTTTCCAAAACAGGTCAAAAACATTTGATAATGCTTGTTTTAATATTCCTTGACAGGGGCAAACAGGGGTTTCAGGATTGTTTTGTGAGTTATTGGCAGCAAAAAAGGCAGTTCCCTTGAGTTGGTCCTTCAAAGCAAACAATGTTTTAGAATCAACTGAATTGGCTTGACATTGGAGTATTGAAGATGTGGAAGCAGCATTTGTGGCCAGTCATTCAAAGAATCCTGATGATTTATGCACAGAAATGTGAGGAATGATAGTAAATCATGAATACTGTTCTCTATGGGAGTTCCAGTTAGACAGACACGTTTTGAAGCCTTGAGGCAATATAATGCAATCTGTGTTTTGGATTCATTGGTCCTGATTTCACTTCAAAATTAGCAGGATCAATATGATGTTTCATAGATGAACTGAATATTAGTTAAACTGCTTACTGTGCTTCATCAAGTATGAGCCTGTGGCAAGTGCAAGAAAAATTCCTTGATTTTGTGGACATTGGACTTTCTTGGTGAAGAAAAAAAATTCTCTTGTGATGATGGAGTGTGTTTTCAGAACTAAATTGGAGCTTGTGACTGCATGCAGTGATATATTGTTCCAAGAGGGCCCATGATACACAACATAGTTAATTTTTTTTGGCCAGGTATGCTTGATGATTTCTTCTTCCCAATTATAGAGCACCCTTGAAGGACATATGAGTAATGTTGAATGAAGGAAATTTCCAGGATCTCCTTGAAGTTACAAAGAAGAGGTCTGACCAAGGGTTGTGGCAATGAGGGAAATGGCTTGGAGCAATTTGCCAAGTCCTGTTGAGACTGTGAAAATGAAGATGTGTCTGGTGGGAGTCAAAACCACGACCTCAGATAGACTGAGACACATTCTAGAGTGCTGCCTTTACCAACTAGGCTACAGACGCTTGTGGCTGCCAGGGTTGTTTGGTATTACTGGTCTAGGTTCAACTGCACAGCCTTTGTACTGTGGTGATACATCACGTTAGCAGGTTTAACCTCAACAAGTCCCATCTCATCGGCAAGGATAGAGCAAAGTGGAGTATCAGGAATTCAAAGTGGATCAGAAAACAATATTATTTTCCCACTAACAATATGCTCCAACACAAAAGATCAATTAGAGGGCATTATCTTCCTCAGTGATTTTGAGGATTTGGAAGAGGAGTTTTCTCAATCAAGGAGGAAGGCAAGTCCCTGTTCTAGATGTGGCAGAAGCTTTTTAAAAATAATAGCCTCTGGAGGAGTTTGGGGTTGAAGGTCAAAACAACTGGGAATCAAGAGAAGCTTTGAATCAAGATGTGGATTAAATCCCAAACTGGTAGGATTTGGAAGGGAAAAGGTTGAAAGCTGGCAGGCAGAATGTTGTTCAGGCTTGTAGTTGCAAGGCTGTGTTGGAATGATCCCAGCATCAAGCATATCATCAATTAGCTTCTTTTCTTTCTCCATGGCACATAAAATCCACAAAGCCATGTCAAAGTGAATTAAATTGGATACTATGAAATTGATTACTAGCTACACAAAAATGGAATGGTTCATGGAGTGCTCTGATTTCCAACCACCAGATGGTCCAGGAGCAGTTGTTGAAGGAAGATGGGAAAAGAGAGCCTTTGAAACATGCGTAGTAAGTTTTCCCACAATAGTATTGCCATGAGCAAGTAATATATCTAATAGATCATATAACTTCTTCAGATAGCCCCAGAACAATGTTGATTTCTGGGGTAATTTACTGAGAAAAGCAGGACTGAGTGCTATTGGGGAGCAAGAGATAATTCCAAGGCAAACCGGAGAGGGAGGCATTCTTGCTATGGCCAAAAAAGTTTTTGTGAGGGAATGCAGAGCAACAAGAGTGGGCTGGGCTTTATATATTGTGGCAGAAGCCTTGTATGGGTGGATCATGTGATATTTTTTTGGGTCTTTTTACAAAATACATTGAGGAACAATCCTTGGGGGAATTGAAGACAATTATCATGGTTAATAATCATGCAGAATGATGTTGATGGATGTTTTTCATCACAACCTGTTTTGGATACTCACAAACCATACTTTAATTAGCTGCATGTTTGGATCCATCCAGTGGTAGGGCATTCATCCTAATACCATCATAGATTTCCAACTCACATGAACCTTTTCCAGGTTCCTATTGGAAATGCATACATGGAGAGATAAATGCTATGCATCCCCACATGCACACTTGAACCAAATTCTTTCTGTTTGGAGGCATACATCTGAAAACCTGGATTATTTTGCAAATCCCGCACTGAGGGCAGTGCTGCTTATCTTGCTATGTCTACCCCATTGGAACACTGAGATTCTGGTGCCATTGCCTATGTCCTGTTCCAAAAATTTCCACCACTTTATGCACACCAAGAAGCATAAAGTGGTAGAAACAAGGCTATTTCAAATCCTAGTGAGTTTCCATGGATCAAAGACTGGAACTGCAGCAAAGGAGGTGTTTGCACCAGAATCTTAGTGTTTGGATGTATGCATCCAAACAATAGGATTTTTGTGCAAGCGTCCATGTTAGGTTGAGGGGCACTGCTTCATTCAAGGTGGTTGCACCAGAATCTTATTGTTTGGATGTATGCATCCAAAAACTATGATTTTTTTTCAAGTTTCCATTTTAGCTTGAGGGGAACTGCCACATTCAAGGTGGTTGCACCAGAATCTTAGTGTTTGGATGTATGTATCCAAACACTAGGATTTTGGTGCAAGTCAAGTTTCCATGTTAGGGTGAGGGGCACTTCTTCATTCAAGGTGGTTGCACCAGAATCTTAGTGTTTGGATGTATGCATCTGAACACTAGGATTATGGTGCAAGTGTCCATGTTATGGTGAGGGGAACTGCCACATTCAAGGTGGTTGCACCAGAATCTTAGTGTTTAGATGTATGCATCCAAACACTAGGATTTTGGTGCAAGGCAAGTGTCCATGTTAGGGTGAGGGGCACTGCTGCATTCAAGGTGGTTGCAACAGAATCTTAGTGTTTGGATGTATGCATCCAAACACTAGGATTTTGGTTCAAGTGTCCATTTTAGGGTGAGGGGCACTACCACATTCAAGGTGGTTGTACCAGAATATTAGTGTTTGGATTGATGCATCCAAAAACTAGGATTTTTGTGAAAGTCAAGTGTCCATGTTAGGGTGAGGGGCACTGCTGCATTCAAGGTGGTTGCACCAGAATCTTAGTGTTTGGATTTTTCCATCCAAACACTTTGATTTTGGTGCAAGTGTCAATCATTTTGGAAGCTTTGTTGCAAACTTATCAAATCATCCAAAACCATGATTGAACCTGTGGCCAGTCATCTAATCCCAAACCTCCTTACCCCTTTGATTTTGATGATTTCAATGCCAATCCAAATGAAGGTGAGGAGCCAAATCAATGATTATTTTCTCCTTTTGAAATGGCATTTGCCAAAGGACCTGTGGAACTATGCCTTTAAACACACGGCCTAGATTCTCAACCAGTTGGTGCACAACAACAAAACTAAAACCCCAATTGAGTTAGCCATGACTAAGCAGCCGTCCGTGGCTATGCTAAGGCCATTTGGATGTCCATCATACGTAAACAATCCCACACACCTCAAACAAATAGTACAAAGAAAGGAAAGTATTATTTTTGAGGGTGCTGGAGCTTAGGTACAACCAGAAACTGAATATTGGCAGAATGATTGTGCGGTGGAAAACAAGAGATTTAAAGATTGTGGACCAATTAGATGAAGGAAAAATGAGGATTTGATAAAAAATGGATGATTGAGACAACAGAACAATAAGGAAATGTGTTGGCAATTGCCGCTCTTGCTTGGTTGTATGCTGCTCATGACCTGTGAAGAAAAACTTTGATTTAGTCAATTAGCAGCCCTGGCACAATGACTGGCAAGCTTAAGTTAGTCATTTGCAATTCAGTTTGAAGATCTGGAGCATCTAGAATGAGAGAAAAGAATGAAATGATGAAAGACGTGGCATTCTTTGTTTTGTTTTGTTTTTTTATATGGACCTGGTGGGATCTCCATATCCATCCATCTATCTTGATCATATTCAAAACTTGAATGAATTAAAACCCCAGCCAATTCATTTTGAGAACCAAATGAAATTGATCCCCTTCCAGTTTTGTTGATTTTTGTCTTCCTCTTACACATCTTAATCCATCTCATTCCCTCTGGTGTTGGAATTTGTATAGGAAAGCTAAGAGATGTTATTGAAAATAGACCAGAACACAAATTCATAGAGATACAAGAATGTCCAAGCAGCATTGTTTGTACCTCAGATCAAGGGCAAGGTATGCAACAACATGCAAGGCTTGAGGAGAGGTAAAAGGAGAACAAAGAAAAAGAGGAAAACAATGGAACAAGAAGAATGAAGAAAGAAGAATTAGAGGCAAGAAATAGAAGGAAGTGAGGCTCCAATTGGGAGTCCCAGAAGCTGATGCTGGTGAATGAGTTAATGGGTTTGAGTCCTGGGTGCTAGTGAGACAAGATTTAGATTGTCCTTAGATTTAGTTTGATTCTGGGGAATGGATGGCAAAAATGCTCAGGCCAAGAGATGGAGAATTTGAGATGAAGAGATCAAGATTAAACATACTTGTCATTGCAGTTTAAGTAGCACTAGATTTTGGGACAACGTCACCAGTTATGGCTGGAATTTGCTGGTTGATAGTTGGCTGATTACGCCCAGGGCAGAGTTTTGAGCTGCAGTGGACAGGAGGAAGTTTCAGCGCCTTTTCCAGGGCATGGTTTTCAGTATCTAGGAAATGGTTGGGTTGCAACCCCAGGGTTCTTACCCTGAATCAGCCCATCTCCAGGTTTACCAATTGCTTCAAGAGCATTGGAACTGCCTGTATTTATTGGAAGCAAGACCATCCCTTTGTTGACGCGCATAGTTCTGACATCTGGGGCTCAAAGCTTGATTGATCTACTTGAAATATACTCATCAGCCATTCTCAACTTTTTTTCTCATCCAAATGCGTTAAACTGATTGTTCCTCTAGCCAATAGTCCTTGGTCTGATCAAGCTTCCATGGAGCCATAAAATCATGCTAACAAGACCTTCTTCTCCACCACCAGGTAATTCTCCCAATTGGAACTTTTACATGATCATCATCATTCTGCTACCACCCTAGACTTACCCCTTCCATCATCCACCTCAAACCTTGTACAATTTCTTATTGGATTCTCCAAACTCTCCATTATTCCAAGATCATCATACGAGCCATCATAGGACAATCTTACAAGAGATCATCAACTTGTTGCGCCCAGAATCTTGGACTGGTGCCTCTTGAAAACAAGTCTTGCTGAAATGGTGGGGCTTCAAAAAAGATTTCAATGGTGAGGATTTTGTCTCATCATAATCTGACCATTAAGATTTCTACTGAATTTGAACAATTGGGTGGTTGTATTCTCTTACAGTCCAAGTGTGATCCTACTGGTTGAATCCTTCAACCAGTAGGATCACTGTCAGACACCTCACTCAGAAGACTTTTCAAGAGCTTGCTAGCTTGAGGGAGATTGAGGCATGCTTTTGTGTGTGCACACTCCCTCTTGGGGTCTTACAGGCCAAATCTGACAAATTATCTGATCCCCTGCTTCCACCATGTTGATTGCTTGCCATCTCAAGAACCGGCTTTGGTTTAATAAACAAGCACATCCAAAGAAATCCCACCACCTGGTGGCCTGCATCAGCTTGTTGGTTTATTTTTTTACCAGCTGAAGCTGATGAGATTGAGAGAGACTCTGTGAGTGATAGCAGTCCATCTGGTGAGGGTAGTTCATTTGGTTCACTCAATTCATCCAATTTGACAGGCGGTTGGACTTCTCCATCTTTCAGTGGGACGGGGTTTGCAGGTAGCAGTGGACCCGACCACTTGATGAAGCTTTCCACTGTCACCAGCAAATCCAGTCATTGGGGCAGATCAAGAGCAAATTTGCTGGTGACAGCGGACAGCTTCATCAAGCCATCCTGTCTGCTGTCATCAGCCAATCCTGTCTTTGGGGCCGTGCAAGAGCAAATTGGTTTACTATTTTCTGGTGACATCAGACAGGGAAAATTGATGAAGATGTCCGCTGTTACCAGTGAATCCAGTCATTGCGGAGGTGTGAGAGCAAATCCGTTTGCTATCACTAGTGACAGCGGACAGCTTCACCAAGCCATCCTGTCCACTGTCATCAGAAAATCAAATTGGGTGCTGCTAAAGCGTCTGAGCTGTACCCCTTTGATCTTCTGACCATTCACCTGCGGCTGCATCCTGAAACACCAAAGCGGTCAACGCTTTGCAGCCAGATTTCAGCATTTCCCCTTGACTCATGCTGGAAGAAGGCTCACAGGGGCCAGCCAATGATGAATTCTCCCACAGGCTGGTGTCACCCATTGAAATTAATATAAAAGCCTGTATCTATTTTCTTTTCTGCTAAGCAATATTCTCCACCCCAAAAATTTAAATTTGAAAATGAACAATCCATCCAGCACTCTTTTGACAAAAGTGAATAACCCAGTCCTTCACTTAATCCTTGTTTCCCTAGAAGGTGCCTTGGTTTTTCAACCAAAGCATGCCAGAGATTGGATTCCTTACATGAATTCTTCCATTAAGTAAACCATGCAAAGTGCTTTATAATCAATGATGGTATTCAATTGATTGGGCTGTGACCGCGCCATGCCTGAAACAATCAAACTTTCCTTTATTTTCCCCTTGGTTTTCCTAATATCACCCATCTCATTCCAATAAAATACTTCTGAAAGGCACTTGAACAACACTTATTGACATTCCTTTCTTGATTGGCAGAAAGAAGAATTTCATTGCCCAGTAGAAGCCCTTGAACGCCAGGCCCTGAGACATCAAAAAAAGGATGAAATTCAGAGGATTATGACAGAAATTCAAGCTCAGCATCACATCCATTTCCACTCCTTGGGGGTGCATCCACCATGGAGAAAGTCTGAAAAACATTTCATGAACACACCATTCCCTGAGAATAGCTACAATCATGGGAACAAACAGAAATTGTATAAAAAGGCCTCAATTGAAATTCCACAGCATGAACCAGGATTTTTTTTTCTTGCAACCAAACCAACAACCTGGGGTCAATTCAATGTCCAGATATGAATTCCATCCACCATACACAGGAGGTACTCCAACGTTACAGGTATCTCAGGCCACCAAAGCCTGCTTTTGTGCATGTCAATGGAAAAAAAGGAAATTGGCCTAGAAGTGAAATTTACTCAATGGAGGGATATGAGTCCGGTGGAATATGCTGACCTCAGCTTTGTCACCACCACTCTTTTCCAGTTGAGACATTTCTATGGAAAACCACAAAATGGCCCCTTCTTGTTGGGGATCATGAAAGCGTATGGTTGGCTTACAGTTTATGGCTATCATGGAGAAAAAGCTGGTAAATTTCAAATCCTTGTAATTGGCTATATCATATTGGCTGACAAACAATTGTCCAAGGCCAGTATGTGCCAGTGCCTGCATCAGTAAACACAACCCAGAAACATGTGCATTGGATTAACCTTTTGAACTGTCTACCAAAGATTGAACAAATATTGAGGAATTGATTCAAAACCATGGCGCCAGGTTTTCACAGGCAATCCATTGATCAAATGCATCAATTTTCCATATCAGGATTTGCATCTATAAAATATGGGTCTGCTGGTGAAGAAGTTTTTGCTTGCAATTTAACTGGCACATGGAATGAATTTTTTAATTCAGCCCATGTTGATAATGACACCAGTGTTATGGCTTATGGTGGCTTCTGCAGTATTTTTGAGGAGACAGGGGAACCTGCCCATAGAAACCAGGGCTTTGATGTTCAATATGGACAATTTTTCTTGCCTGGGATTCAGAATTATATTGACTTTCAATGAAATGACGGTTGGCCTGATGTAATCTGGGAATCAAATTATCTGTTCCATCAGACAGTCCAATTGCTGAGACCCCCTGGAAGTCCTTTCACATGCTTATGAATCTCAGTCCAAATTAACAAAAATTTCAGCCACCAAGATGCCAAGACCCTTGCTATCCTTTAGCTACCAGAGGTGATAGAATAAATAATAAATATATTATTTAATAAATGCAGCAAAAATATGTAAAATATTTGGATTAAGCTTATTGCAAGGTTAATTGGTTTTGTTATGCTTTATTGTTATAAATCAATATGAATAAATTGATTATTAAATATTTTTATAGAGGGGCCACAATTATATTGGGGATCTTTAACACCTCTCTTGAGGGATTTCAGTATGAAAACACGTAGTCCTGGTTACTTTGGGCTCTTTAGTTTAAAGGATATTTTACCGAAAGATAATATGTATATTAAATACACGGTAGAGTGGCAGGGCCTTGTAACCAAGCTGCCACGACAGAGAAAGGATAATAAAACTCACTGGTATATTATTCAATCCTTAGGTTATCTGTTTGGGACGTGCACTGATGGGTTTAAACATGTATACTGGGGTTATAAGGTTTTTCAGCAGTTTAAATTGATATAAAGAGGTTGAGGACAGATATTATTGATTAGAATAAGCCATAAATCACTGAATTATCTCTTTTAAGTACTTGATTACCTTGGCACGGTGTCTGGATATAAATATAACTGGGTCTCTGCCCATCAATATCCTCAAAAGAGCTCTTTATTTATAGCTTTTTGAGTCCCAATATTATCCTTCTGAGGAATACAGGGGCTCAAAGAGACGGATACTAAGGCTAGCAGGGTAATTGGTGGTAGCCTTTCACGTGTTTTTGGTGCTATAGCAGGGGTAGCATCTAATTCCTCAGGGTATGGGAATTATTCTACTTTATAATTTATTGATATGAGGACGTGTGAATAACACTAATCTGTCCTATTTATGTATTATTTAATTAATTATTCTTAGTTAATGTTCCCAGTAAGTTAATAATTATTTTAAATGACATTTATACGGAAATCCTGATGTCAGGTGAGTTCTAATTATGTATTAAATAACTGGAGTAAAGTCATGATATTGATTTTACTCCTTATTTTCGAGTTTCAGTTGATTTACTAAATTAATTACTTAAAAATATAAGTCATGGGAATTCATTTAATATTTTTACATCATTAGTTTTCTTAGTATGTCACAAAAATGTTGATGTCTACAAATTCTCATAATAGTATATTAAAGTATTTTAATATATTTTTATAAGTTGTCATTGTCTTATTTTCGACAGTCTTGGTACTTTGAATTATATTTAATAAAAAATATGTATGAGGGTCATTTAAGTATTTTTATACAATATTATGTACTTTTAGACTATCTACTATCCACAGGAACATTTATTACATATGTAGAATGTTACCCTGTGGGTTGTAGCATGTTTGCGTGGTACGTAAGCTTCTCAGGCCCCCTGTCATTCTGTCAACCCGTAGTCCCGCTGCTGCATACCTGTTCGAGGCACGGGGCTGCATACACGACCTTGACGGGGTGACAGGGCTGTATCTCAGCCGCGCGCGGGTGCATTGGCTGCCGCGGCTGCGTGCGGGAATTGTGACAAAACACATTTCCGTCCGTAACTCCTAAAATATACATAACACCTCAATTCTGAATGAATTTTAGGTGTGAAACCTATACGTGATAATGTGTGTGAAATACTTAATTGGCCAAAAAGCTCAATGGTGGTGCCGTGGTATTTTGGTTTTCCTTTCCTTAATTATGTAAAAATATAAGGAGTTGGATTTCAAGGGTGAAGTCAGTGAGTGACCCTACCTAATTTTGAGTGGAGAATCCATTTACGTAATAATATTCATATTTTTCCTACTCCTTCTTAGGTTAATTGTATTATTATTATTTTTATGTTATTTTTGTTACTTTTGCAGATTGCTCTGCAATAGTAGCAAGCTGACAAAAAACCTGGCTGAGGTTGGCAAGAAGGCACAAGTTACAGGTTCAAAAAATTTTGGTGGACATAGTGCAAGGGAGAAAATTGTTATCAATTGGCTTGCTTCTTCATCCAGATGTTAGTTTTTCCATCTATCTTCATTGCCACACCTTGTTTCTATTGAAAAAATATCCAAAAATGTAAATTTTATGTTGCCACCATGAAAATCTCACAATTGATCAGTCACAATTAATTGCATGCTCGGATGTGACTTTTGTGAATCAGAAACATGCATATTCTAAATGCTTGCCTGTAAATCTGCTTGCCGACAAAATACAGTTTTTTTTCTTCACTTGGTTCCCATGGTTTCCTTAAATACCAGGATCCAGTGGATCCCCCATCCCTTCCTCATCAAAATTTCCCCCCTTTCCTGTGTGCCACATATTTACTATATAAGGCACTTGTGATTCAGGCAATGTCCTTTCCCCCTAAAAATAGAAATCCCTCTCCTCACCTTTGTGATTTATTTGATCCTGAAACAAATGATCTCCCAGCTAGTGACCCTGCCCAGCCAGGTTTCTCAACCAAAATCACAGAAATAAACCCTGCTCATGCAACATGGACTGACCTTTTTTCTGATAATTTGTCATTCATAGACTCATTAACATTTGAATCAGTTGACCTCTTCAATGCCCCAAACACCGCTCCTTTGAATTCATCATCAAATCCCGTCTTTCCACCTACCATACCACTCTTGGAAAATGAAACATCCCAACCACCATCATCAACAGCCCAACAAAATAAAATGTCTAACAACCTTCCTGAACCACACTGGACACAACCAGAAGCACAACAAAGATCCAATCTTGAACCTTTTACAGCCCCCCCACCTCCACCAATGACCGGGACCTTCTTAGTTGAGTCGGATATCTCTTTAGTTTCCTGGGCAGAGTTTCTTGAAAATATCCAACAAATGTGACACCACTTTGAAAAATCCCACAATGATAACACCTTGCACAAGTCAGTTTGTGACCATGCACAAAAGGCAATGGATACCACAGATGAACCCAATAGAGGTCAGCACATTAATTGAAATCCCTTTCTCTCCAATCATCCTATTATAACCAAAAAAGTTTGATTTTCAAAGTTGTGTCAAGTGGTCAAGATCTGCCAGTTGAAGAGCAGGTGAAGATAGGGTCTGAAAATCTGCTATCTAAACGCTCTCATAAATCCAAATATACTCTCCCACCTTCCAAAAGACAGCATTTTTCACATCAAATTCCAGCGCAACAAATGAAGATATCATTTTTCCTGAAAGCCAGCAGATCACAACTGATGACAATCCCAAACCCAGTGTCCAAATGTTTGATTTTGAGGCATCCTTCCCATCCAACTTTTGAAGCTCTATGACAAATGAATATTGGCCACCCCCACCACCTCGAACCATTTATCCTGATATGCTCCAACTTCCTGGTGAATTTCCCCATCAGCCCCAGCCTGAATCTATTCCCCCTGAAACATCTTATCCTTTTTTAACAAGACCAACAGCAACTTCTGAAAACCAAACAAACCAAAATTCCCCGTTCCAATCTGTTAGATTACATATTTGCTATGAGCAGTTCATTGACTGGTATGTGCCACCCACATCTTGGAATTCTGGGATAAGTACACCTCTTCCGGGGTGATCAGCCAAATAGCTATGAATCAACAGCTCCTTACTCAACAGCGCACTTAGCTCAATTGGTAAGAGCATAACTCATATAAAGAGTCTGAGGTTGTGGGTTCAAATCCCACAGTGTTCATTTGTTTTCATAAGACTTTTGACATGATAGCGAGAGTTATACAGTCACAAAGAATGCAGCCTAACAGCTTTCAAAAATAACAATCCGTCTTTATCAATGAAATCAAATGGTTGAGTCCCTGCTCAAAGCACAGAGGGGTTTTAGATTACATAATTGCCATGAGCAGTTCATTGACTGGTATGTGCCACCCACATCATAGAATGCTGGGATAAGTACACCTCTTCCGGGGTGATCAGCTAAATATCTATGAATCAACAGCTCCTTACTCAACAGCGCACTTAGCTCAATTGGTCAGAGCATCACTCATATAAAGAGTCTGAGATTGTGGGTTTGAATCCCACAGTGTTCATTTGTTTTCATATGACTCCTGACACAATCTGCATGCAAGTTTCAGCCCAATCCACTTCCAACAGCCAATGCTCTATCTACCACACTGCCAGTGTCTTCCAAAGGCAAACCTAGCCGAAAATTTAATGCATCAACCATATTCATGAAACACACCAAGGCAATCCTTCCTAAAATTCAAATTTACTCTTCAACACTCCTCTATGATGCTTATTCCATGGCGCATAAATCTGTTTTCAAGCTTCACACCATGCAAATAGATAAACTACAGCCAATGCGCAGCTAAAATGATAACCTTCTATAAATGATTCAATTCTGTACACTGAATAACACCAGTATCAAAAAGTGGTTGAAGAAAATTCTGGATGATGGTCTGTTGAACCTTTACTTTTGAATCAAATCCTCAAAGTTGATTGGAATTATTTTTTACACTGCTCCATCAAATTTACTGGGTCATGAATTAATTACACTGCTCAATATGTTGTTCCATCCTACCAAGCATCAACAGAACACTTGGGCAAAAATCTTTTTCCAGTCCATTGCACTGGTTTCTAAGGAAATCAAACCTTTACCAGCATATGAATCTCCAACCAACCCCAATGATGACTTGGCACAAGAGATAGCAATGATAAAGTATTTCATAAAATGTCTTACAAGCCATAGCACCACTTCCAAAATCACTGATTCCACTGCATCATCCAATGAAAGAAGTATCAAACTAAATTTAAAGGCTCTAAAAGGGCTGGTTGATAATTTCCACCATCTATTGATTTCATTTTCCATATTAAAAGCCAGGTGCAAAATCAATTTTTCAGAACAATCTCTTCAGCGTTATACCTCCCAATTTGATCAACTTCCCAAGGGGTACAATTAAAGGCCATTTTATTCCCTCTTGGCTGCTTATTTTGTTTCAGGAATTTGTGGGATTCTTTTGAGTTTTAGTGATTAAAGATATTTACCAGAATCCAGTTTTCTCAAACTCATTTCCATTTTTTCCAAGCTGAATGAACTTGAAGCCAACAACATTGATGAACCCATATGGAAAAGAACCAATACATACATCTGCTCCATAATTCAAAATAATTTATTTTCTTCAGATGGATTTATTCCTTTCTGTATAAAAAGATTTGAGCTTGCTAAGTTCATTGTGCTTGACTTCAGTGAATACTGGCTGAATTCTCATCCCAATGGAGACCAAGTTTTCAATCTTGCAAGAGGGGCTCATATTACTGATGCAACAATTCAAACACTATGATTTGTTTTCTGTCCTATTTTTTGTAATTCTGAATAAAAATTTGTGATTTAAAATTTTGAAGCTTCTTGTGATACACATTTCAAGCCTGCACCAAAAACCCTGCTTGATGAGTTCCAAGACTCATCCACTTGATTTTGGTAGAACTTTTGAGATAAAATTGTTCACTTCAATGCATCAGGACACTTCTATATAATATGTCTACTTTGTCTACTTTCATCCCCTCATTAAGACTTTTTGAATTATCATTTTGAAGGAAAATATACCCAAAACTAGTAAAAACTATTTCTTAGCATGTCACCATCACAAAACAAGCACATAATCTGCCAATGTGATGGTTGTAATTCTAAGACCCACATGAAAATTCATGGGATGAGGCCTGGGTTGGCTTTTTCAACTGCCCAGTATCAACATCACATAGCAAGAAGAGAAAAAACCAAAATAACTCCACCCAGGAATCAATAAAATCAGAAATAATTTGAAGTTTCCTTCAGTGCACCAAGGTCATCAGACCCAAACAGATTACAGAGCACCTCTTCTTCAGCTTTCCATTTGTCTGACTGTCATTCAGATTCAATCATCTTTGATACATCAAGGTATTGTCCAATCCCTTGGAGACTCAATGAAAGACCATTTGTGCTCTCTCTAGTGATATTGGCTATTTTGAATATTGAAAATTGTATCAGCAGGGATGCATCCAGATTCCTTTTGTTTACATGGAATTTTCACAAGCAGACCATTCTAAATCACACTCCAAAAATTCAATTAACAAACACCATAAACATGGATACTGTTTTTGAACACCTGAATTTCAACCCCACCTTGAATATATATGCTTGCTGTCCAGAATGTTTCTTTCTCCCTGCATTGGTGAAGGACATCAAGAATGAAGAAATCAAGTGTACCAGACATCTCAGTTATGGCAAATTCATTCCAGCATGTACAGAATCAATTGGGCAAATGAAGAAATCATCAAAAAAAATCCAAAAATGAAAGAAATTATTGAATCACAGTTCTCCCCTAGGAAAACATTTGTGTACCAACCTTTTAAGGCATGGCTAGAAAGTTTTTTGCAACACAATTAAATTGAAAAGGATATTTCTGCTTACCTGGAAAGATAACCAAGGGATATCATGACCAAAATTTGGGATGGTTTTGTTTGGAAAAAATTCAAAGGAATTGGTGAATCAGAATTCTTCCTTTCAAAAAAGGAACATTTGGCTTTTACGCTTTATGTTGATTGGTTCAATGCATTTGTAAAATCAAGCAGGCATGTAAGCTTGCGGTCAATAGTCTTGGTTTTCATCAATCTTCCTCCTGAAAAACGTCACAGAAGAGAAAATTTATATATTTCTGGAATCATACCTGGACCCAAGGAGCCTACTGGACCCCAGTTGAACTATCTACTACAACCCCTTGTTGAAGAACTAAAAGAACTTCGGAATGGTCTTTTATTCTCAAAAACAGCTCAAAATACCAATGGATCCTTCATCAGAGTTGCCATTTTGAGTTTAATTGCTGATGTTGTAGTTATGAGGAAGCTCACTGGTTTCACAAGTCATGTAGGAACCAAGTTTTGAAATTTTTCCATATTGAGAAATCCCAAATGGATTTTGTTCAGCCATTCCTGTTCCCAAATTGCAACTTGAAGGAACACAAGGAAAGTGTCCAGAAATTGCTTCAGGAAACCTCAATTAATGCACGTGAGGAAGTCTTTTGAAAAACAGGTGTGAGATATTAAATCCTTGAAGAGCTGCCTTATTGGGATGCAACCAAGATGATAAATCTTGATGTGATGCACAATATGTCCCTTGGAGCTTTGAAAGATCATGCCAAAAATTAACTCTGCCTTCCAGAATCAACATGGAAGAAGAACAAGAGCAAAAAAGAATTTTTTTTCCAGTAGTGAAACACCCTCAAGAAGTGAAAGTGAAAATGAAGATTAAATACTAAATAAAGACATTGACTCAAGAGAGGTGAGATATCTGAGGAGGGAGGCCATTTCAGATCTTAAGAGAATACCCAAAACCCATTGCAAAAATATTCCCAACAATCAGAAAAATAACACCACTCCCTATTTAGAAAGGAGTGCCAACTTTCTTCACACCTCAGGCACCAGCAATCAATATAATGATGATTTGGACTATGTTCCAATATCAAGCATCACTAGCTCTGATTTTCAGTCTGAAAGGGTTGATGGAAAAATGATTCAAACATTTACATTTGACTCACAAACTCTGAACAAAATCCAAAACTTGATTGAAAGGACACCCATTCCCCCAAATTGGACCAGGGTGCCAAAGAATCTTGGTGTGGACGCTCATGGAAGCTTGAAACCTGCAGAATGGCTCTTGATATATGAACTTTATCTCCCCCTTTTATTTATAACAAGAGACAAAGGGGGAAATCCACTTCCTGCAGAGATTTTGGAAAACACTTTTCACCTTGTGAGCGCACTCAAAATGGCTACCAGCTGGGTTATTACTCAACATTCTGCTCCAGGCTTTACCAAGCATTGGACAAAATACCAAAATAGTTGTCAGAAGCTTTTTCCTGCATGCAAATCCAAACCAAACCATCACCTTTCCACACATATATTTGAGCTCCTAATGCAATGGGGTCCTGCTCCTTGTTCTGCCACATGGGCATATGAAAGCATAAATGGGCTTTTTTCCCTTATTAAAAGTAACAATTCAACAGGTACAAGATAATCTCAAATTTTGAATCATATCAATCACAAAAAACTAATTTTCATTTCATTCTGATTGAAGAAAATATACCCTTGACTCTTTTGCAGAGATTCTCCCAATCTAACAACTTGAAGAACATTTTGAACAACCCTGAAGCCCCGCCAGAAGTAAGAATTATTACATCATATTTAGAAAGCAAAGATGAAAATGAAAATCAGATTAATTCAAAATCAAATCTGGAAGAAAGGTAGGATTGCACAAATTTCTTTGATCATTTGAGGAAGGTAAAACCACATATTAACTGGATTGATCATGATTTTCCAAATAATTCATGTGACTCTTGGAAAATCATTTTGTCCCCATGGTGGAGATACCACAATCATCTATCATCTTAACTGGAAGAATTCAACCTTCACCACACACAATAAACATATGGGCAACAGCATTGTTGGTTTTATCTACATAATACTCCACATTTTGGTGAGATTACAAAAATTATCAATATTGTTGATCCTGTTCAAGATTTCCCTGATTTTTATATTTTAATCAATTTGTTTGAAACAAATACACAATTCCTTTCAAGTTGGGAAGATCTGAATGTTTTTCAAGTGAGAGAAACCAATAATTGGCAGATCATAACTTGTGGTGATATTGATTGTCATGCTGCTCTGTCTGAACAAGATGGCCTGTCTATATTAGTTCCGCTCCACTCAACAAATTTGGAATTATAAAAAGAATTTTCATATTTTTATAGTAATTTATGAAATAAATAAAATCAGGTGAAAACCACCTTAAATTCACAACATTTTGCTGTGAAATGCATGTAAAAATAGTTGTGTGAAAATTAAAATTTCACACTGTGAAAAATCCACTGTTTTTTGTTGGGGTGACATTCTTTATGAGTAAATGCCAATAAAATTGAAAAAAACTGCACATTCATTTAAAAAAAAAAGTGCTACAATTTTTAAAAAATTTAAATTTATTTCTTTTTGTCTGGTGATGTGATCCTGAAAACAAAGTGATCATTGGGTAAATCAGTTTGACTTTCATTTTCCACAAAGGTGAAACCAGACTGACTTTGACTTTTAACCAAGGTGAAAACCAGTTGACTTTTATTTTTCATCAAGGTGAAATCCACAATCAACCCAGTATATGTTATGGTGAATCACAGAATCCATCATTGTCTTTTCATGGTGAAACTTTTGGTAATTATTGGAGACAAAATTGGCTACATATAGTGACCTCATGTCACTGGTCAGCCAGAGACCCCAATTCGGCCCTGGTGATATTTCAGAGCAGAATTTTAAAGGTCAAATGCTGAATTTTTGGTCTCTTACTTCATGTTTTTCCTTCCAAATAAATGCATGTGACGTGGTTCTGAGAACAAGGCAGTTTTAAGCCAACAGTATTTCCCATGTTGTTATTTCAAATTACAAGAATTCAACAAAATAAATCATTCAAAAACATTCCCTTCACATGATCTGGAATTTATTTTTCAGCCAAAAAATCCTATTTTGGAAAATTCTTGTATATTCAAAATGGAAAAACCTCAATTTGATTCCAGCTGATCTTGGAAAATGAAATTTTGTAAATAACCCCCTTTGATGATTTTAATCCAATTAAAAAAAGTTTTAAGAAAGACTAAAAAATCTATCAACTCCAATTATTTTTTGAGATTATGCAGGGGAGAAATGCTAAAATTTCTGGTGGTTTTAACCAATCAAATTCTGATATATTTTCATTTGAATAAGAATGCATCTGATATTTAATGAAAATAAAAAAATTCCTATACCAAGGAACTCTGATTCCAATGAAGTTCAAAATACTATTTTTTTCATAAAAAATATCTAAAAGAAAAACATAAACTCCATCAGCTGTAAACCACAACAAAACACATGGATAAATCTACCATAATTTCATAATAACAAAAAACAATTCTTCATAGCAAGCTTAGTATTTTAAATTGTTTGATTTTATCATAAAATATTTTTTATTTTCTGGGTAAACAACAGGAAAATCCAATATATTTCATACAAATTTAATTAATTTTCAATTATCCTGCATAAACATTTGTTGGAATCACCACCTTTTGAAAATTTTCTTTTCCATGACCTAAAAATCATAAAAAAGGAATTTTATGAATTAAAATGAAATCTGAATTTTTTTGGAGGATGGTAAAGTTAGCCCAAGTGCACCATCTTCCCACAAATTTAGAAATTTGGATTTAGGGGGTATTAAAATTGCAAAAGCGTTTGCATGTAAACAGTGTCACAACTGCCCTTGGATGAAAGAAGCAGATTAACAGGAAACACCACTTATATAAATCAAGGATTTAGATTGGGCTTTCAATGAAGGAGATGAAAAAATTATTTCAAGTGATGAATAAATGGAACAATGGGGAGAGCAATCAGTGAGGACGTTGTTGAAGAAGGATATTTTGAGTCATATATGAGCAATATCAGGAAGTAGCAAGGTGATATGAGTCTAGCTAGCTGGGTGAAGATTTTCTAGTGCTGAGATGACACTTTTTTTTGAGGGAATAAAAAGTAAAAAGTAGCATTTTAATTTCTTTTGGCGAATTGTTCCAGGAGGGCAGGAGAGGCCAGTATATGTGAGGGCTGAGAAGGAGGTTTTGAGGGGTGATTGAATGGTGCTGGAGGGTGGAGCTACCATGGTATTGCATTTTGAATATTTGGGCTGGATGCTTTAGTTGACTTATTGGGTTATGGGCCTGTCCAGGAAGGTCTGAAATCAAGTTTTGTGGCACCAAAATGGGCACCCTGAAAATGTCTCAAAGCCCCCCATGGTATGCCAAATTTTCCTGTACCAAATTTTAGGTGGGCCAAAGGGTTGGTGAGGTTTCATGTCAAAAAATTGACTTTCTATACTCAGTATCCTCAGTCAATCTTAAACCTTTGTAAATTCAACCTCTACCCCTGGATCTACAAGCTGCACCTCCTCAAGCATCTCCCTGCAGGCCCTGCAGGTCCCAGTCAAGCTCCCAGCCAATCTATTGCTACCTCTATATGGCTTGGTGCATCCTCTATCTCTCCTTTGGGTATGAGAATTACATACATATCAAACTAAGTGTATCCATAGTACATATTCCTGGCTGGAAAACCCATACTTACAGTTCAGTACATGCCATACCTTCCTGGACAGACCCATAATTCAATCTTTCAAGGAACTTCCTCCATTCCACCAGGTCAACATGTAATTCCATTGGTAATCTCAGCCCCAGCACCAGCTGCTCCCTCCTCAAGGCCTCCTCTAAGTTTTCACATGTACTGGCCTCTCCTTCCCTCCTGGACTAATACGCCTCAAGGAGTTTGTTTACTACTTTTCATTGGTTAGAACCTTTCAATAGGTGGAATCTAAGCACAAGAAAACCAACCAGCCTACAACTAATCATCCCAACTTCCCCTCTGGTTTTACTCTTATATGATTCAGTCAATCAGGAGCCTTACTCTTGGATTAATCTCATCTCTCAATCAAACTTGTCCCTAATTTATCAATTATCACTTTAAATGAAATCTCCTCCATCCTGAGTTCTGTGAGAAGTACTTCCTGTGCCTTTTTTCCTTGAATGCCATGGGAAGTTTTAAAATTATACCAATTCCTTCCCCATAATTATTACCCATCCCTATATCTCTTCATTTTTTCATTTTTTATTCCAGTGGATCTAAAGAACAATCAGGAATTAATGAATCATTATTTAATCCTTCTGAAACCAAAAAAGAATAAAGACTACTTAATTTTGTGCCTAATTATTGGCGTTCTTTAACCCCTGAACAGCAGCACAAAAAACTTCTATTTTTCCAAATAGAAAGGCAAAAGGGAGAGGAATTTGATCTTGAGAAATGTATAAACTCCAATTCTTTACTCAGGAAAAATAAGGCGTGGAAGAAATCTCAAAGAAAACTTTATTTATTCAATAAAAATAAAAGAAGTAAGTCTAAAAGATTTTTCTTATTATTTTTTTTAAAAATTAACTATTCCAAAAAAAAATACAAAAATAGTAAAAAAAATTGACAAAAATTGACATAAATTATAAATTTTAGATTTATCATTTATTTATTTTTAGTGGAATTTAATTTTTGTGAAGTTATTGACCAAGACCTAATTGAGGACTCCCCAGAGTGTGAGCCATTGGATTTATCCCAAGATTTCATTGGTACACACGCATACCCCCTCGGAATACCTTTCAAGGATTTTAAAGACCCTAACCAGGCCTTAGTACCCTTAAAGTTCAGTTTAAGTAAGCTTAAACCAATCAAAAATAAAAAATAAAATTATTTTATATATTTTTTTTTCTGAAAAACTTTGACAAAAAACTTAAATTGTTGCATTATTTCCCAAAACAGGCGCAACACCCGCGCAGCCGGAAGTACCCCTTCCTATGAATCTCTGCCTAGAGGAACGGGCGCCAGTAGCAAGCACAATAATGGCAATTGAACCAGAAAGACCCAAAAGCAACCACAGCACCCAACTCAACCAATCTGTTGTTGGGGAACTCTCCCTCACACAGAGATTTATCCCTGGTGGCTACATCATAGCCCATGCCACCCCAGCCAGACTCAGCCAAATAGACCAAGGTAAAGGATTTGTTAAAGGATCACATAAGTTACTTGGAAGCTTACAAGCTGGCCCAAGTACAAGAGGAAATGGTAGCCATGAGAAAGGCCATATAACAGGCCCAATCCTCACAGATAGCCCTTCAAAAATTGATCCCCAGGAAGGAAGAGTAAAAATATGTAGAAAATTGGATTCCTTGGGATCGATTGGAAAAATTAAAGGGAAAAGACCCCAAGAAGATGAGATCATCCAATCACAAAAGAATGAGGAATCCCAAAGATTTTGATAACATCATATCCTTAGTTCAGAAATGGAAGAAAGTCTATCACAATTGAATTTAGGTGATGTACCTATTTTTAGTACTTTATCTGAGAATTCTTTCTAAAACTTTATAATTTTCAGCAGCAATTTGGATAAAATCCAGAACCAAATGAATAAGATAATTTAAAACTTGAATCAATCAATACAAAACCAGGCTGCCCATCTGAAAACAGGTCAGTTAGAAATCACACAACTTAGAGATACTATAAATATAACTAAATTATCTATTATGAAGAACATAAACAACACCTACTCTTCATTCCAAGAAGAAATTTTCATCTCCATTGAACAAATTGAAGGAGAAATTAAGAACAATAATAATACTCCTTCTTCCCACCTAGTTCATAACATAGCCTTATTGAGCTGTAAGATTGTTTTAGAAATAGGTATGATTAAGAATTACCTAAGAAACCTCAAAGTGAAATCAACATGTCTCTCTTGTTAAAATGCGGATGCACTCAGGTAATGTGCATAGGAGTGTGTAATCCAAATGGGATGCAAAAATGGGCCTCCACGGCCCATTGGACATCACGTGGGCCACATGGGTCTATGTGGGTGTTATTGGTTTTGGGAATTTGGGTGCCAAAACACGTTTTTATGGTCTTTTGGGACATGGGCCCTCACGGGCCCGCCAGGGTGGATGGGCCACCCAAGCCAGATGGGCTTATTTGGGCATAAAAGGGCCCAAGCTTTATTATGGACATACTTGGCCAGACGGGCTGGCCCGCCAAAGTATGTAATTCTCACAATTTGGGCTTGGGGCGGCCCATTGGGGCCGCCGCCCTTTTCGCGGCCCTTTCAAGGCCGCCTGTGTTCCTCGGTACGGCCCACGTGGGGCCCAGCTGGTCGCGCCCGGCGACCAGCACCGCAGAGCCAGGGCTTGCAGCCCCAGCTTGCTCCCCCTCCCCTCGCTTGCCATTGAAAGGGGGATGGGGACAAGCTGGCTGGGTTGAACCAGCCAGCGACCAACTGCGACAGTGCAGTCGGTCAGGGCAGGGGGGACCTGACCACCCCCTTGCCCAAGGAGTTGGGAGCGCCGGCCGCAAGTGTAGCGACCGGAAGGTGGGGGGGAATTCATCACCCCTCCACCATCAATTGTGTGAAGCAACCGAGCAGGGGCGCTCTCCCCCCCCCTTTACCAAGGGGGAGGAGCACTGGGCCTGGGGGGACCTGATAACCTCCCAGGCCAACTTAATTGACAATGCCCTGGGGGTATCAACCCCCAGGGCCCCTGGTGAGAGGATTTGACCGCCCCCACCAGGTATTTGAGAGAAAGAGGGGGGGGACAGCATTTTTGCTGGTCACACCCCCCCATGTGAGTCTGAGACTGGACCCAGGTGTGCCCTGGGTCCCACCTGGCCCATTTGAGGGGCCAGGGGCTGGCTGCATGAGGCAACCAGCCTGTAAACAAGGTAATGAGGTCATCATGGCTGGTTGTAATGGACAACAAGCAAAGGGGATTGAACAGCAAGGGGCTGGTTCAGCCCCGTAATGGTGGAAACACTGGAATGGACCAGAATAGGCCGGTTGTAAGGGTTCAGGAACTGACTCCATGCGGGCTGATGTAGTCCCAAACAAGTAACAAGGCCAGTAGAGCCTGTAGAGCTCTTTTGGGGCGGAAAATTTGCCTTTTGGCTTGTTTTATCATGGGCTCACAAGAGGCCAATCTTTTGTACTTAAGGAGCTCTTCTCTATACTGTTTTCCATCCATTCATTCATCATTCCAATCAAATTCATCCAAGATATTGCCCCATTGTGAGAGCCCCATTGGCCAATATTGACACCCAGTTTCCAGCATTTATTTTGCTTTAAATACTGCTCATTTTCCTAAGCTAATTGCTGGCCATAATTCTAACATCTCTCTGGTCAAGGTAAAGAATTAATACCAATTCAAATGATTATTAATCCTAATATACCCCTTTGTTCTGTAACAGTAATTAATAAATCTTTCAGACCCAATCAAACCCTTCAGGTAGAACAAGCCCTTAAACTATCACCCGCTAAAGTGAATGGCCTAAATACTCAGGAGAAGCAGAATACAACCATATCAGCTTTATCAATTTTTTTTAATATACCCTTGCTTCACATGAACTCCCTGATAATATAGCTGTTTTAAGATTGCCAAGACTATTTGAGGGAGTAGCCTTAGATTGGTTCATTTACAAAAGGCAAGAAGTAGGATCCCAAAATTGGAATTCCTGGAAAATACTGATTAAATACCAATTTTTAACAAGAATTTGAAAAGGAAGATGATGAAGACCTTTTGAAATTCACTATTTGATCCTTCAAGGGAAAAACCTCCTAAATGGTGCTTAAAGAGATTGGATTGCTTCTGACCTGATGCTGATAAGGAAGACATTAATGAAAGGTCCTTAATTTATGTACTGGAAACCTTAAGAACAGTGTAAGATTTAGAATTCCTATGAATTCTCATCTCTCTACCCTCATTGGTATTTTAGAGGAAACTATAGATATGAATAGTCTTGACAAAAGAACTAACAAACCAAGGGATAAAAGTACCAGGAATAAAGAATAATACAACATAAAAATCAAGGATTCTCCAAAACCCAACTTAGAAGTGAAAAGTACTCTAGAATCCAAGAAAAAGGTATGCTGGAATTGTAACCAGACAGGAAATATCAGACCTGATTTTCCCCAGCTAAGAACAAGGATCAACCCTATTGAAGGAGAGGAATATGATAATCCTGAATCTCAGTACAATTATTCTGATGACCCAATCTCTGAGTGTGAACCAATTATTAATAATCCAATCAATTTCATACAAGAAAACATAGAGACTTCTCTGGATATCAATCCTGTTAATGAGGATTCCAACTTGCCCCAAAAATGGAATCCCAACATGAAGATTCAGCATATTTCTGAATCCAAAACCTTAACCCTCAAACCCTCTGCTGGTATAAGTTACAAGTCTGGTAAAAACTGCTATGCTACTTGACTAATCCAACGGTCTCAATTGAAGTTACTCCTGGACAGTGGACCTTTCTGCTCTTGTCTTGGATTATCTTATTTGGAAAAACAAGATCCAAACTGGAAAGAAAACTTATTAACAGTACCTCAATCCAAGTTCATTAGCTGTAACTATTCCCTTGATGCTATTGAATGATGGACTTCAGACATAATACTCCCTCATACCAAAGGATCACTCAAACTAAGAATTGAGTTTTAGTACTTCAAAATGGAGTATGTTATTACTTCATTTTAGGTCATGATTCTCTTTGCCTGTATGCTATAGATTTATTCCAAAGTAAAGGTGGATACTTCACAGTAAGAGGAGATTAGAACAAGAAGTTCCAAATATTTCATATCAATGCTCAAAATTGAGATTCTAGTTATGAGAAACACTTCAAGACTTTCAACCAAGAATACTTCTCTCAAGCAGCTTTGAACACCTAGCTCAGTGAGGACCAAAAGCAGGAAATCCTTGAAGTTTTTTTTGAAAACCAGAGTTCTTTCTGGACCAAGGATAACCAAATTGGTAACATAAAAGGACATGAGATGATTCTGAACCTGGATATTAAACCTCCTTACCCTCCCAACCTTAGGGGACCTGGTTGCCCCTCTAGCCCAAACTCAAGGGCTGACCTTGAGACTCACATCCAGGAATTAATGGAACTGAAAGTTTTTGAGGACTGTAGGACATAATGAGAGGAATTTAAAACTTAATGAGAGGAATGTAGGACTTAATGAGAGGAATATAGGACATAATGAGAAATTAGATGCCACCACACCAGTTATCATAGCCTGGAACAATGACAAGTCAAGAATGGTTGGAGACTTTAGGATGCTGAACAATTACACTCAAGAAGACTATGTTCCTATCCCTAGTATTGACCATGCTCTCCGCAGCCCCTCCAAAGCTAAGCTCATGACTACCATGGGAATTTTGAAAGGATTCCACCAAATTCCTATTAGCCCTGATAGCAGAAAATCCATCAGGATCATATGCAACCTAGGGATAAATGAATATCTAAGGATGCCCTCTGGTATCAAAAATTCTCCCTTCCACTTCCAAAGAAAAAGGGATACTGTAATAGGCCATTTCATTAGACAAGACTGGATGATGGTATAAATTGATGATTTTATCATTTACACTGATGATTGGACCACTCATATGAAAAATATAAGATTGGTCCTGAAAAACATCTCTATTGTAGGACTGAAATTATCCATGGAAAATTGTAACTTTTGATATGGAGAACTCAAAGCCCTAGGAAATATAGTCTCTTGTCTAACCCTTAAAGCTGACCAAAATAAGATATCTTCTTTAATTAACAAACCAATGCCCCAATATAAGACTAAACTCTAATCATTCATAAGGATTCTTATAATTCATAAGCTTTCTTACCATTCATAAGCTTCAGCAGCTATTACAGGAAGTATTTACCCAATTTTTCTCTGCTAACTCAATGTTTGTATGAGGTTAGCAAAAAAAATCATTCTGAGATGATTCCTGAAAGGTTAAATTATTAAAAAGAACTAAAAATATAGGACTCTCATGAAAATGAAAACTGCTAGCAGGCATGTGTTTAGATGGCAAATAGATATTCAGCAGTACAATTGAAAGATGACCATAATCCATCCAGCAGGAAGCAAAAACCAGAATCCTGAAAGCTATAGTAGGAATGCTTTACCAAAAAACCCTAGAAACCCCACTCATGACCCAGAAGATCATGACATTTTTTCTATAATCAACATAAAATTGCTTGATCTTGAAGCTCCAATCACAGGAATAATAATCTGTGAATTAGATGAATCCTTGTTTCACTCCATTAGAAAAACTTAAAACCCAGGTATGAAAACATTGATCTCTATTATGGAGAGCACTAATCATCCATATGAACTAATAAACAGCTTTCCTGAACCATTACTAAAAGCATATGAATCTGGAAGATTTACCTTATGGGATGGTCTATTATATTACAGAAATCAACACTTCAGTGTCCTAGTCTTGAAAAATTAAGAAAATATCAAATATATCATAGCTTAATACAATGATAAATGTTCCTCTGGACACTTATCTACTGACAGGAATTTGAAAAAACAGCCTGGTGGATTGACTGGAGAGAAACCACCATCAAATTGTTAAAATAGGGATGCACTCATGTTATGTGCATTTTAGTGTTTAATCCAAATGGGATGCACAAATGGCCCTCTACAGCGCATTAGACATCACATAGGCCACATGTGCCTATGGGGATGTTATTGGTTTTGGACATTTGGGCGCCAACACACATTTTCCAGGTCTTTTGGGACACGGGCCTTAGTGGACCCCCCCAGGGTGGGTGGGCCACCTTAGCCAGATGGGTTTATTTGGGCCTCAATGGGCCCAAGGTTGATTTTGGACATACCTGGCCAGACGGGCTGGCCCGCCACATATGTATTTTATGGTCTTTGGGCCTTGGCGGCCCATTGGGGCCACCGCCCGTGTTGCAGCCCACTTTGGGCCGCTTGCTTCTTGCCTGGGCCCTTTGTGGGGCCGTTTTACGGGGCAGGGGATTCCTTTTGGAGTCCATCAACCCACTGTGTGCAAGGCTGCGCCCAGTCCCGCCACCCGGCTGGTTGCCGCCAACAGGGTGTGTTGCGCCCCTGCCTCCCTCCCTCCCTCTGCTTGCTTTGTTGTGAGGGGGAGGCAGGATTGCTGGTCCTCCCCCTCATCAAGAACCAGCCAGCAACCAGCTCCATGTGGCAAAGGCCAGGGTGGGGAGGACCTCATCACCCTCCCACCTGTTGGTGGTGGGGGTGTCAGCTTGCTACTATTGCAGAGCAAGCTGCAAAAGTAACAGAAATAAAATAAAAATAAAAATAATAAAATTAACCTAACACAGAGAAGAAAAACCAAAAATATTATTTCAAAAATAGATTCTCCACCCAAAATTATGTAGGTTCACTCACTGACCCCATCCTTGAAATCCAACTCCTTATATTTTTAAGTAATTAAGGAAAGAAAGACCAAAATACCACAGCACGACTATTGAAATTTTCGGAAAATTAAATTTTTAACATTTTTTGTCACGTGTAGGTTTCACACCTAAAATTCAGTCAGAATTGAGGTGTTGTGTATATTTTAGGACTTACAGAAGGAAATGTGTTCTGTCACAATTCCTGCCAGAAGCCGCAGCAGCCAATGCACCTGCGCGCGGCTGAGCTACAGCTCTGTCACTCTGTCAAAATTGTGTACGCAGCCCCAGGCCTCTGAAAAGTATGCAGCCGCAGGACTACTGGTTGACAAAGTGACAGATGGCCTGAGAAACTTAAGTACTGCATTAACATGCTACAACCTACACGGGAACATTCTACATATGTAATAAATGTTCCTGTGGATAGTAGATAGTCTAAAAATACATAAAATTATATAAAAATACTTAAATAACCTTTATACGTATTTTTTATCAAATATAATTCAAAGTACCAAAAATTTCAAAAATATGATAATGACTACTTCTAAAAGTATATTAAAATACTTCAATAAACTATAATGAGAATTTCTAGAGATCAACATTTTCGTGACATAATAATAAAACTTATGATGTAAAAATATTATATGAATACCCATGACTTACATTTTTAAGTAATTATTTTGGTAAATCAACTGAATTTCGAAAATAAGGAGTGAAATAAATATCATGTGTTTACTCCAGATAGTTGATACATCATGAGAACTCTTCCAAAATCAGAATATCCTTAGGAATTTCTATTAAAATAATTATTAACTTACTGGGAACATTTATGAAGGATAATTAATTAAATAATAAATAAAAAGGACAGATTAGTGTTATTCACTCGTCCAAACATCAATTATAAATTAGAATAATTTCCATACCCTGTAGAATTAGATGCTACCAGTTTTACAGCACCAGGAACACATGACAGGCTACCAATGGCTTTCCTGCTAGCCTCAGTGTCCGTCACTTTGATCCCCTGTACCCCTCAGAAGGACAATATAAAGAATCCAAAAGCTATAAATAAAGAGCTCTTTAAAGGATATTGATACCCAGAGACCCAGTTATATTTATATCCAGACACCGTTCCAAGGTAATCAAATACTTATAAGAGATAAGTAAGTGATTTATGGCTTAGTCTGATTAATAATATCCGTCCTCAACCCTCTTTTTATCAATTTAAACTGCTGAACAACCTCATAACCCCAGTATACAGGTTTAACCCATCAGTGCACATCCCAAACAGATATCCAAAGGATTTAATAATATACCAGTGAGTCTTATTATCCTTTCTTTGTCACGGCAGCTTGGTTACAAAGACCTGCCACTCCACTGTGTATTTTATATACATATTATCTTTGGGCAAAATATCCTTTAAACTGAAGGGCCCACAGTAACCAGGCCTATGTGTTTTCATACTGAAATCCCTGAAGAGGATATTATCTTTGGGAAAAATATCCTTTAAACTAAAGGGCCCAAAGTAACCAGGCCTATGTGTTTTCATACTGAAATCCCTGAAGAGAGGTGTTAAAGATCCCCAATATAATTTTGGCCCCTCTATAAAAATATTTTATAATCAATTTATCTATATTGATTTTTAACAATAAAACATAACCAAACCACTCAACCTTGCAATAAGCTTTATCCAAATATTTCACAGATTTTTGCTGCATTTATTAAATAATATATTCATTATTTATTCTATCACCTCCGGTAGCTAAAGGATAGCAAAGTTCTTGGCATCCAGGAGGCTGACAGGGGGGGATCTGACCACCCTCCCACCAGCAAGCGGGGTTCTTCCCCCCCCCATTACCAAGGGGGAGGCGCCAAGGGCTGGGGGGACCTGATCCCCCTAAATCCAATCTTGTTTTGATGGTCCGCCTGGGGTGAATCACGTCCCAGAAAACCAGAAGGGGATTTTACCAACCCTGCTGGTCACTTAGGTAGGGAAGAGGGGGAGGGGCGGCACTTCTGCCGGTTACACCCCCCCTTGTGAGCTTTAGAGCGGACCCAGATGAGTTCTGGGTCCCACCTGGTCCATTTTAGGGGCCAGCGGCTGGTTGAATGAGGCAACCTTCCTGGTAATTTTGGTCACAGAGGTAACCAGGCTTGTTGTAAGGGAAAACCAGCCAGGTTCTGAACAGAAAAAAGGGCTGGTTCAGCCCTGTAAGGGTGGAAAAACAAAACTTGACCAGTATAGGCTGGTCATAAGGGCTCTGTGACTAATGCCAAGTGGGCTGAGTAAGCCCAAATCAAGTAACAAGGCTTTTAGAGCCTGTAGAGCCCATTTGGGGCAGAATTTTTGCCTTTTTCTTTTCATTACATGAGCTCCACATGAGCACCATCTTTTGTATTTAAGGAGCTCTTCTCCCTGCTGTTTTCCATCCATTCATTCATTAATTCATTCACATGCACAAGTGTGCTATTGCCTCTGCGTAATATTAGGGATCAATTGCAAGACATTATTGTCTCAGCATTTCTTTTTCTTGAAATAATGCTCTTTGAATAACCTTGTGGGCCAATAATTCTCACACAATTATATTTCCAGCTGTGAGACTTGCCAAAAATCTAACAGGACCACTGGGAAGAATTTTGGCTTATTACAGAAGATCACTGAGCCCAAGAATAGATGGGAAAGCAACAGCACTGCCTCCAGGAGGAGGTTACTCTTTCAACTCCATCCTAGTCATAGTGGAAAGGTTTACCAATAAAGCCAAATTCTTAACCAACCACAAGGAAGATACTTAAATGGAAGTAGCTCAAATTTTATGAAACAGACTCATTGCAGATTTAGGAGTCCCCAAGATTATTAAAAGTGATAGAGACCCAAATTTCACCTCTGAGTTCTGGAGAAATCTTCATGATATGTTAGGAAATACCTTGGCCTCCTCCAAATATTATCATCCCCAAACTGATGGTTTAGCTGAAAGAATGATCCATACTTAAGAAGAAATTCTCAGAACATTCTTCTGCTTTGGGAAAGAATAAAAAAACACAGAATGATATTGCCATTACTGGTTAAGCCTCTTACCTGCCCTAGAAATGGCTTACAACAGCAGAGAGCGGTCTAGCAGCGAATAAATACCCTATTTCCTAGAAAGAGGATGGATAACCAGGTTATCCAGAGAAACTGTTAGTCAGAACATGTTCAATATAAATCCTACCTCAGTAGACCTCAAGAACATGATAGACATAGCCAATGAACATGCTGAAAAATTTTTTCAAGAAGCTGTTGAGTACAGCACATAGAGATGGGATAGAACTCTTAAAGAACCTGATTTCAAAATTAGAGACAAAGTCTTAATCTCAACTACTGATTTTGACAAAATTTCAGGGAACAGAAAACTGAGAACTGCCTTTGTACAACCACTCACCATTAAGAGGCTTCATTGAAACAATGATGTAGATGTAATCCTGAGTTATAAACATTCCAGAAAAAACCCAGTATTCATATTAAGCCTAGTAAAACACTTCAACCCAAGAGAAGGAGAGAAAATTCCTCCACCAGAGATAACTGTGGAAGGTGATGCTGATAAAGGGAAAGGGAAGATCAGAAAGATCCTTAAAGACAAAAAGGAAAAGATCAATGGAAAATACATCAGGCTTTACCTAGTCAGATATAAACGGAGAGTCAGCTGCTAAAGATAAATGGCTACCAGAGAAGAAAATTCCAGATTTACCTATGCATCTGAGGAATTACAGAGCCAATAAGATAAATTGAAACCTAGAATATTTTTTCAAATATAGGCATATCTTGGATTAGGGGAACGTCAGCTTGCCACTATGTACAGAGCAACATATCAAAGTAGAAAAATGATTATAAAAACCAAATAAGTTACAAACTACCAAAAAAATTCAGAAAACCCAGGATGTTACTTCAGATTTGGATTCCTCACCAAAAATGAGGTAGGGTCACTCCCCAACCCTACGCGTGAATACTCACTCCTTAATATATCAAAAAATTAAAAAGAAAAATTACAAAAACCCATGGCATCACTATGTCACTTTCATGGCAATTCTAATATTTCACATAAATTTTCTTGCATAGTTTACACAACTAAAAATTCATTCACAATTGAGGTGAATTGTGTGTAGTTTAGGAGTTACATCCCGTTTTTTGTTCTTTTACAATTCCTGCACACGGCCCTGCATCCATATAATGCAGAAAACGCTGATTATTAACTCAAAATGAGGACAGATGCCAGAATTCCCGCACTCAATATTTATCTGGCTGCGGGAACCGGCTTCTTCCCGCAGCTGTCAGGTAATGCCTGTATCAAAGTCAACAGACAACTCCCCTCAACCAGGTACTGCAGGAACTAGATACAATACATATGCATATGTCATGAATATGTAACAATGGCACAGATGGAAAGAGGACGGTTGTAAACCTCTGAAAGTGAAATAAAATCACATTAATGTCAAAAACAAAACCATTAAAATAAATAAATATAAAATATCAGTTATCACAACATTGACAATAAATAAAATTCAATGAACACAAAACTAACCAAGGAATAGAAATAAATACTAATAGAAATGACCAGAATTTTCAGAATTTGATGGAGAATAAAAAAATGTCTGCCTTAGACCATCCATTTCAATTAGAAATAGTACAAAATAAGGAAATTTGGTAGAATAAAAAATTAAGACATCTAAATCAAAACATGTTCTGAAAATTCTTTCACATGTAAATATGTCACAGAAAGGTCCGGCTGAGTGACAGCACTAATAATGCGGGCCAAAATATGACTGAAAAGCCTTCTAGCCTTATCCCAAAAGCAAAACCCTCTCTATGTGCCCCAAGAAAACCCTCATACTCAAAAAAGGTATATATACAGCCCTTTTTGGACGATTCAAACCCCAGTAATTTTTAGTATCAATCCAGATCCATTGGAATTCAAGATCAATTGTTTATAAGAGATTAAAACTCAATATATGGCTTCAGTCTGTTTGTATAATTATCAATTCTAAGCCCATTATTAATTTCATTGAAGAAAATCAGCAAAAACCCTAAATATTTCCCTGGGACCCTTTCAACCATGAATTCCTGAAAGATGGCTGATAAACTTATTGAAAGAATTAATTTTTCTCCTCCTTGCCTCAAGAATTAAGTGCTGTAAACAGCCTTTAGTACACATTCCCTTGAGTCAACCCCTTTGGAGCATCATCAGGACCTCATTGTACCAAGTTCTTTACACTGCACAAAATTTCCCCTTGAAGAGAGGTTGTTTTATGTAAAGATCCCCAGCTTTGTATAAGCTCTGGACCCTCTTTAAAAATATAATTAAAACCATTTTAACCAAATCAAATCCAAACCTTTCACTTTCTTTTACCTTAACACTATTTTTGAGAATTTGACGGGTTTTTATTGGAATTATTATTATTTCAACACCAATATCACTTTCTGTAGCTAACAGAATGCAAGGTTCCTGGCATTTGTAACCTGAAACCAGCCACAAAAAATGCTCCAAATTCTTTTACTCAACATGGCCAACATACCTTCAACTCATTTCTCTTAAACTCTGGCTTTAGCGCTTCAGCCAAATGCATTCTCTCAAACATCAAAACCTTTGCGCCGTGGTGACCAATTTGGTACACCTCATGTAAAGGGGCAAAATTTTATTTTTTTTTACATATAATCTTTCATCATTCAAAAAAAAAATCTGTGGCTATGAGTACTCTTCCTCTTTTGTTCCTCCCAACCCCTCCCTGTCCTAGCGGTCTAGGGAAGGCCAATTGGTTGTTAGTCCCCTAGACTCTTTGTTCAATTCCTCCCCTTTTCATGCTTGACAGTCCTTCAACCATTTTTGGCTAAAGAACCCCTGCAAGCATTCTTGCTTGATCCAACCAATCTCACGTCCATCCATCAAACCCCCCAACCATTCTTGCCACCCTTTCCAGACCAATCCTCAATCAGATAGAGGTTACCTGCCCATCCACCCTCATCAACCGCAGCCATTGGATCTGCCACAAGTTGCAATCATTCTTTTCTCCCAATCTCGGACACCATCCAATTCCTATCTGCTCCGTCTCATCACTCGTGGCCACCTGTTGCTTCCTCAACATCTGAAACACCCGCAAGTGATAGCTTCTGTCAATTGCAAGCTGCCATCCATCTATCAACCTCCCCATCCAATGGAACACAAGCCGTTGCTTTCTGCCTTTGGATTTGTTGAAAGCGCTTGATCAACCATCCCACTCTTATCCACCTCCGCCCAATCATGTGACTGCGGTCTCCATCACTCACCTGCAACCTGTTGCGGAGGTTTATCCTCTTCCTGCTACTGCTCATCTGTCAAATTGCGGGTGTCCATCTGCTGCCTGCTACCACTCATCTGTCAGCTTGCGGGTGTCCATCCACTGCCCTCTACTGCTCATCTGTAGACTTGTGGGTGTCCATCTGCTTCCCAACCGGTCATCTTTCAACTTGCGGGTGTCCATCTGCTGCCCACTACCACTCATTGGTTGCAGGCTGGTCTCTCCTTTCATCTTGATTCACCTGTTCTGCATCATTTCAAAAAAAAATCAGCTTTCATTTTTAGTCATCTATTTTAAGTAGTGTACAGGGCTCTTGTATATAATAGGATGGAATCTCCCCTACCTGTTTGGGGATCATCATCAGCTGTAATTGAATAATTCATCCTATAATCATCATCTAGAAATCAATCCATGGGGCCCTTCCCCCCTTTTCCAAGCATCCTTACTCCGGGTATATCTTTTGATTGCCCCTTGATCCTTTGAGCCTCCATCCTCAATCCTTTTATCAGTCCACTGTGACCTGATCCTTATCACCAACCAATAACCTTGCTGGTTGAAGAAGAATTCATTGGGTTGAATTCTTGAGTGTTTTAAGCCACTCTGTTGATCCCTTTCTCCAAAAACTTTGGTCCTAATCAGTGAGTTGATTTTCTCTCTGGAACCAGTCAAGTTTTGCTGAGAGGTCTCTTTAATTTTGAAACCTGGAGTGTTAAACCTCCCTTTATTACCTTAAAGTTGAATGCTGCCACACTATTCTCCAGTCCATTGAGAATTTTTGGTTCATTCTTGTTTGAATTTCCTGCTGGTTTGCTTTTAGAGCGTCATAGGACACATTGCTTTGTTTTTTACAGCCACCCACAGTTATCTGGCACCCTTCAAGCACTTAATTGAGGATAGTTGGGCAGCTTCATTGAGAACCTGGAGGTTGTTTTGTATTGAGTTTATCTTTTTTAACCTTCTGCTGAAAACCAGAGTTATTAGCTTGTGGGCATTGTTACCTACAATTGCCTTGTTCTATTGAACTCTGAAAAAACTTTAGAATTATTTGTTCAATTCTTTTCCCGCACCATCTTTCCTCAGATAGTGTTGTCTTCCATTGCTACTGAATACTTCCAAATTCATACCTTCCACTCATTCCTTGTTCATATGGTTCTGGACCTTGATTCTGGTTACATTTAAATATTTTTGTTACTCTTTGGAGGGAAGCCTAAACAGAACCTTTCCCCTACAAAGAACTGCAACTGGCTCAGAGCTTTTTGGATCTTGCATGTGGTCCCCAGGGCTAGGATAAAACCAGAAACTTTGGGATTTAAATTCCCAATCTCATTTTGAATCAACTTCAAAATCAAATCTCCTTTTCTTTTTTTTCTGTTTCTCTTTTTCTCAGATCTGATCCATGGAGGCAACTTATCTCAAAAGTAAGTCCTCCCGATTGGGAACTTCTTGGGCAAGATTCTTGTTGTTTTATGTGAAACCCTACCCTTTATCCATCATGAGCCCCTTTGGAAATCTATTCTTTGGATCCTCTAGGAAATCTGTTATTGGAGATAGCATCTTCTGTTAGACCTAGGATGGTCAAGATCAAGCCTCAGAACAAGAACTTAGGGTTAAATGGGGTAAATTTTGAATGGTTCTTGGACTCCTACAAGATGGCAGCTGAAGTGGATGGGGCAAGTGACTACAATATGGCCTACCAGTTACAATTCTTTATCTTCTCTGATGAAGTCATGGAAGTGATTGAGTTGTTTTAGGGATTCAAAACCCATAAATGCACGCTGCTAAGGGAAAGAATGTTGGCATATTTGGGAAAAACAGATGTGACCCAATTTACTTTGCATGACCTAGAAAATCTTGTGGCTCAGTGGATCTCCAATGGTGGTGTCTCTTTAGCCTCTTACTTTCAGTCTTTCAGAAATTCATGGGACCCAATCCAAAATTATCTTATCCAAAACAACCACATTGATACAGTGGACAAAGTTTGAGTGTGGTTTTTCCAGTATTTTTTGGTAGCAGTGCAGGAAAGAATTAGGGATGGATTGGTCAAGTCTGTATCAATGAGCACCACTAAGGATAATTGATTCAAGCACTCTACTTTCCTTGTCCTTATGAGTACTTTGGATGAAGTTATGAAAGGTCAAACTGCTTCAACTTTTGGGAGGCCAAGAACCATTGAACCATTCCATGCTCCTTGTTTCAAAGAGTTAAAAGATACCATGATTAAGATGGAGGCAGATTGCAGGCTTAAAGAAGATCCTCAGTTCATCCAAGAAGCAACTACCATGGAAAAAATCACCAAGATAATTAAAGATTTTGAGAGGAAAATCAACCAAAAGATTTCCTCCATTACTATTCCTAAACCCTCTAATTCTTTCCATAAATCTACTCTGGTCTGCTACTACTGTCATAGTAAAGGTCATGGAACCAGAAGATGCCTTGAACTCCAGAAGGAAAAGTACCAAACGTTTGTGGAGCAGAAGGGAAACAATTTCTTTCTTCCTAATGGTTCTCTAATCCCTTTTGATTAATCATGTCCTATTTTTCATGTGGTGGCCTCTTATCAGCCACCACCTCCTGTGAAGGCATCCTTTGCTTCTTTCAATTTTCAATCCTCCTGTGGTACTCTTCAACCTTGGTACCCTCCAGCTATATCCTCCTCCTCACTTGATGGGGCCTATCAATCTGATCCAGATAGCAAAAGACATGAGGAACCTAAACCTCAACCTAAACCTCATAAAGCTCCTTCTTTGCCAACATCAATTCTTCAAAAACTGGTTAAACGTCAATCCTCACCTGAGCATCCTTCCTCTGATGTAAAAGACATGAAGGTGGAAAAGGAGCCACTCATGGAAACGTTTCCAGATCACTCTGATGTTCCTCCTGAATCTAAATCACCCCAAAATTCAAATCCCATCTCATTTCCTGCATCACCTGAACTTCCTCCCTCCCCCCAACTCAAAGTTTGGCTTGAGAGGGAAATCTCAAAGCATCCCCCAACAATGTGGAAGGGGTATTAAATAAAATTTCTGTCTTAAAATTCCTGATATATCTGTGGCTGAACTCCTATCAATCTCTCCATCTGTTTCTCAAGGAATGAAGAAATGGGTCTCTTGAAGGCGTGTGGAGATCAGTCCTGAAGAATTAAAGGTCTCCTCTGGAACTTTGATGGAGGACTCTGGTGGAACAAGTCCTTCCTCAGCTTCCAACCTTTAGTCCTGTCATCTTATTTTTCTTCCTTGTTATCTTGTTGATTAAGCCAAAACTGTTTGTCCCCTTGTGGATTCTGGATCTCAGCTAAACTTGATTTTGGATGCTATGGCCTGTAAACTCAAACTCATTCCTAGGGTCAGCTTCAATTCTGCTGTTTATTGGATAGGGAATCAATCTTGTGAATTGGTTGGTATTTTTGAAGATGTCCCAGTCAGAATTGGTTGAAATATTTTCGGAACTTGTCATTTTTGGATTGCTTGTTTGGAATGTCCTATGATATTAGGTTGACCTTTCATGATGGATTTTGGTGCTACTCTGATTTTTTCTGATCAAGTCGTGGAGAGAATCCTTCTCCCTGATGTTGATGGTAGAAAGATTGAAGTTCCTCTCTTTTCCTTGGATTCTGGTTTTTGGGAAAGGGATTTCCCTGGTCATCCTCCCAAATTGTCTTTAAAGGGAAAGAAGGAGGAAAATTCTAATTCCTCCAATTTTTTATGTGAATAGTTAGTCCTACTAATATTTGTAAATCTTCTAAGCCTCATACATCAACCAAAGGATAAACTCTCATCCCTCATGATCATTTTTCTTTTTTCTCATCATTCTCTCATAATCTAGAAAAAAATCAAAAACATGTTAACATAGAAAATTCCAAAAATATCTCTTATCTCTCTGGATCTTTTGTGCCTTCTTTTCCTTGTACTATTAGGAACAATCAATCTTCTCTCAGTTTTGGTTCAGATCTCCAAAATTATTATCAACTAGATCCTGAACTCAATTTTCTTCTTGGTGGTTTTTTTATGGAGGAATATGGGCTCCAGTGGAGGAAATTTGGGGTAGAATTAGTCCTCCCAATTGTGCACCGACAGGGCAATCTTCCATGATTGTTTTCAAAAAATTACGTTGTGCCACATATTTGAGGAATGTATTATCTCCAGGTTCTCTCCTTATGGAAAAGGCACCCTTTGAGAATATTGCAGACCATTGTACGTGGAAAATTTTTGATCTTGGTCTCAGTTTTTGTAATCAAGTCTCACTGGTCAACTCTTGGAGGAAACAAGAACTTCTCTGTTTTCTACCAAGTATAATCCAGTTGCCAAGAAGTTCCAGCCAGTCAACCAGCCTACGCTCTCAAACTCAATCCTCATCTTATTCATCCTCCCTTATCTTGTGATCCTTATGGTGGTATACCTTGATCTCTTACTGGTACCTTTGTGTCCAATGGTTGTGTAACTGAAGAATTTCTGAAGATTGTCAACTTTGGTCCAGATGGATGGCTTCTTCCTGATAAGTTAAATTTGATAAAAAATGTCTTATCTCTAGGGAAAAAATCTATGGCTTTTGGTGAAGAAGAGAGAGGTTTCTTGAAAGAATCCTATGGCCTCCCCTATATCATCCCTGTAGTTAAAGATGATCCTTGGCAAAACAATAAGATCCCAATCCCTGCCGCTAAAGTCAACAAATTTAACAAGTTGGTCTGCAAAAAAGTTTTTACTGGTCCATATGAACAGTGTGGCAACCAAATCCCAACATCTCAGGACCACTGTAGAATATTCAAATTCTTTTATTTATTATGGCTTTCATTCATCACAAAAAAAAAATCTTTTCCAGAATGATTCCCTATTTTAGTTTCCAGTTCCCAGCCTTCCCTTCTCCTAGTCTTCTAAGAGGATCTCTCAGTTTTATAGACCCCTGTGCCCTGTGTTCAAGTCCTTTTGCTCCACTCCTCATCCTCAAGTTCCTTTTTTTCCAAGCGTGCGGGGGAGACCCGCTCTGCTCAGCTTGACCCTTTCCGGCATTGACATTTACCGTCTGGAGTGCTGATTCTGATTAATGATCATCCTCATAAGTCGGAGGCCTCAATCAGCCTGTGGTGAATTGCTCCAGGATTGAATCCTGACCAGCACAAATGATTGACTCCATCATTTCCAACCTGTTTGCCTACAACAATCACTGTCTATTGATCATCATACTTCAATCATCCATCCATCCACACCAATCCCATCATTGCTTTCTCATTGACCTTGATCCCTCACCATTTCCATTGCCATCAACAGCGCTGTTGGAAATCATTAGCCAAGATCAAGCCAAATTATCTCCCTTGCCTTCAGATAATCTCCCACCTCATCATACAATCCATTGCGACCTTGTTGCAACTCCAACCTTGGTCATCCAACTGAGCCACAGAACAATCACCCTCCAAGGGTTGCTTGAGCAACTACACCTTGCGGCCATCTTCCCAACCAATCTCAACCACAGCAACAACAATGAATTGTGTAGCGCCCGTCATTTGCTCCAATCACTGTCCCCAGTGCCATCAAATTGCAAACCCCTCTTTTTTTTTCTCCCCTCCTCCATCAATCACCGGCCCAAGGTGACTCAATCAACATTGAGCCACCACAACATTGTTGGCTGCCAGTTTGAAATCATCCCCCATTGTCAGCTCATCACCCAACCATCTTGCTCAGTCTTCTTGAAACTACCGCAAGTTTGTTTGAAACACCCTCCTTCAGTCCAATTGCATCCCCTGCCGTCTTTGGTTGGCAGTGGGAATAGTTTTGTAGTTTTTCTGTGCGCCTCCATCCGCGGACTGACGCAAGGAATGAAGGGGTGAGCATTCTTCTCACCCCAGCTGCAGGAGGTTGTCAATCAGGGTAGACCTGACTTCCATGGGCCTCATGATCCTTTTGTCATTGAATCAAAAAAAAATTAATTTGGGTTGTTTTTTTCCGCTCTATCTGTGTCATCTCTTGTAAATATTCTACAGGCCTCTTTTTTATAAAAGGAGAGGCTCTCCCCAGCTTTTTTTGGCATCATACATCTCATATATGAATGAATAATCTAATTGTTCCGGAGGGCTTCTTTTCCTTGATCTGAAACTGTTTTGCTGGGTATATCTTTTGATTTACCCTTGATCCTTTGAGCCTCTATACTCAATCTTTGATCCTTCCATCTTTGAACCTGATCCTTATCATCAACCATAGCCTTGCTAGTTGAAGAGAATTCTGTCTGCTGAAATTATTGAGTATGTTATACCACTCTTGTTCCCTTTTTCTGACCATACTGGTCTGATCCTTCCCTGATCATCTTTCCGGATCCAGTCATGTTTGAGTGAGAGGTTTCTTTAACCTTGAAACCTGGAGTGTTAGACCTCCCTTTATTCTTTAAAGTTGAATTCTTCCACACTACTCTTGAGTTCCTTGAGAAGTTTTGGGTTATTATTGTTCAAATCTGTTATTTCTTTTCTTCTCGAGCCTCATAAACAAATTGCTTTTGTTTTGTTCAGCCACCCACAGTTATCTGGTACCCTGCAAGAGCTTTATTTAGGATATTTGGGCAGGCTCATTGAAAACCTGGAGGATGGTTGCAATTGAGTTGATCTTTCCTAATCTTCTGCCAAAAACTATAGTTATTAGATTGTGGGCTTTGTTACTTAAAACTGCCTTGTTCCTTTGAAATCTGAAAAAAAATTTGACTTTATTTTTTTGAAGTCTTTCCCTGCACCATCTTGCCTGAGATAGTCTTGTTTCCATTCCTACTGACTATTCCCAAACTCATCCCTTACATTGATTCCTTATTTACAAGTTACTGGATCTCAATTCCAGTTACATTTAAATATTATTGTAACTCTTAGAAGGGCAGCCTAAACAGCACCATTCCACTCCACAGAACTGCCTGCGGCTTAGCACCATTTGGAGTGTTACATTTGGTCCCCTGCTCCAGGATTAAACCAAAAACCTTGGGATTTACAGTCCCAAAAAAATTTGGAATCAAACCTCAAAATCCAATATTTTTCTTTTTTTTCTCTGTTTCTCTCTCTCTTCTCAGATCTGATCTGTGGAGGCAACTTATCCTAGAATTAAGTCCTCCCAATTTGTGCACCATCCTGTCAAGGTACTTGTTGTTTTTTGTGAAACCCTACTCCAGCCACACTTGTGAGCCACTTTGGAAATCCGCTCTTTGGACCCTCTAGGAAGTCTGTTATTTGAAATGGCATCTACTGGTACCCCAACTACCTCTGCTTGACCAAAGATGCTCCAGATCAAATCTCAGAACAAGAACTTAGGGTTGAATGGGGTAAATTTTGAATGGTTCTTGGACTCTTACAAAATGGCTGCTGAAGTGGATGGAGCAAGTGCATACAATATGGCCTATCAGTTACAATTCTTTATCTCCTCTTATCAATTTATGGAAGTAATTGAGTCATTTGAAGGATTCAAATACCATGAATGGGCGCTTCTGAGGTAAGCAATGTTGGCATATTGTGGTAAAATAGATGTAGCTTGGTTTACTTAGCAGTACTTGGATGCTCTTGTCTCCAAATGGATCTCAAATGGTGGTGTGTCTTCAGCCTCTGACTACCAGTCTTTTAGGAAGTCTTGGGATCCTATCCAAAACTATCTTATCCAAAAAGATAAGATTGATCCATTGGACAAAGTTCAAGCACAATTCTTCCAATCTTTTTTGTTGGCTGTGCAGGAAAGGATTAAAGAAGAATTTGTAAAATCTGGATCTATGATTGTCACCAGGGATAATCAATGCATGCTCCCTGTCTTCATAATCCTTAGGAATACTGTGGATGAAGTCATGAAAGGTCACACTACTTTAAATTTCCAAAAACCTAGAACCACTGAACCAGTCCATGTCCTTCTTTTGAAGAATCCAGAAATATTATGATTAAGATGATGGCATATAAAATACCTAAAGCAGATTCTAATTTTACTTGAAAACCTACTACTCTGGACAAAATCACTAAGATAATTTGAGCTTTTGAGAATAAAATAGATGAAAAAATTTCTTCTCTTGCTACTCCTAAACCCTCTACTTCTGTCCCTAAATCTACCCTGGTTTGTTACTAATGTCATAGGGAAGGCCATGGAACTGGACAATGCTTGGAACTCCAGAAGGATATAAAGGAAAAACTGGTGGAGCAGAAGAGGAAAAAATGTTTTCTTCCTAATGGTGCTCTGATCCCTTTTGATTCATCTTGCCCTATTTTTCATGTGTTGGCCTCTTATCAGCCTCCACCTCCAATTAAAGCATCCCTTGCTTCCTTTGATTTCCAATCTTCCTGTGGTACTCTTCAACCTTGGTACCCTCCAGCTATCACTTCCTCCAGTCTTGCTGAGACTACTTATCAATCTGATCCAGCCAGGAAACAGCATGAGGAACCTAAACCTCACAAAGCCCCTTCCTTGCCAACTTCAATTCTTCAAAAACCAGTCAAACATTGATCTTCACCTAAGCCTCCTTCCTCTGATGTGGAAAACATGGAGGTGGAAAAGGAGCCTCTCATGGGAAGGTTTCCAGAAAACTCAGATCCTTCTCCTTCATCCAAGTCACCTCAACCTTCTGATCCCATCTAAGTTCCTGGTTAACCTGAACTTCCTCCCTACACCCAGCCCAAAGTTTGATTTGAAAGGGGAATCTCAAAGGACCACCCCAATGCTGTGGAAGGAGTATTCAAGAAAATTTCTGATCTCAAAATTCCTGATCTATCTGTGGCTGAACTTCTATTGATCTCTCCATCTGTTGCTGAAGGAATGAAGAAATGGGTCTCTTGTCAACGTGTGGATATTGGTCCTCATGAATTAAAGGTCTCCTCTGGCACTTTGATGGAGGACTCTGGTGGAACAAGTCCTTCTTCATATTCCAATCTTTAATCCTGTCCTCTTGGTTTCCTCCCCTGGTATCTTGGTGACTCAGCTAAAACTGTTTTTCCTCTTGTGGATTGTGGATCTCAGCTCAACTTAATTTTGGAAGCTATGGCCTGCAAACTCAAACTCAGTCCTAGGGTCAGCTTCAATTCTGCAGTCTATGGGATAGGTAATCAATCTTGTGAATTGGTTGGTATTTTTGAAGATGTTACAGTCAGGATTGGTCAAAATATTGTTGGAACCTGCCATTTTTTGGATCACTCATTTGGAAGGGCCTATGATCCTGGGAAAACCTTTCTTGATGGATTTTGGTGCTACTCTGATGTTTTCTGATCAATTTAAGGAGAGAATTATTCTCCCTGATGCTGATGGTAGAAAGATTGAAGTTCCTCTCTGTTCTTTGGATTCTGGTCTTTGGGAAAGATATTTTCTGGGTAATCCTTCTAAATCATCTTTAAAGGGGAAGCAGAAGGATAATTCCAATTCCTCTCATTTTTAATGGGAAAAGTTGATCCTACTAATAGTTGTACTTATTTTAAGCCTCAGAATTCAGCTCAAGGGTCAACTCTCATTCCTCAGGCTTATTTCCCATTTTTTACATCATTTTCATCTAAACTGAAAATTATCAAAAATCAAAAACATGTCAAAATAGAAAAAACCAAAAATATTTCTTTTCCTTCTTTGTGTGAATCTGTTGTGTGTTCTTTTCCTTGTACTCTTAGGTATGATCAATCTTCTCTCAGTTCTGGTTCAAATCTCTGTAATGAGTCTGAACTAGATCCTGATCTTGATTCTATTCTGGGTGGTTTTGGTATGGAGGAATATGGGCTTCAATGGAGGCAATTTGGGGTACAAGTAAGTCCTCCTAATTGTGCGCTGACAGGGCAACCTTCTACCATCATCTTTGAAACCCTACCTTGTGCACACATGTGAGAAATTTTTTATCTCTTGGTTCTCCCTTTATGGAAAAGGGATCCTTCAATGATATTTCCAAACATCAGATGTGGAAAATGTTGGAAATTGAACTCAGTTTTTGTGATCAAGTCTCACTGGTCAACTCTTGGAGGAAAAAAGAAAATCTCCTGTTCACCAACAAGTATAAGCCAGTTGTCAAGAAGGTCCAGCCAGTCAACCATCCTATGCCTCTCAACCTCAATCCTCCTCTTATACCTCCTCCCTTATCTTGTGACCCTTACTGTGGTTTTCCTCAATCTCTCACTGGTCCCTTTATGCCCAATGGTTAGGTCACTGAAGAACGTCTGAAGGTGGTTAACTTTGGTAAAGATGGATGGCTTCTTCCTGATGAGTTAAATTTGATCAAAAATGTCTTATCTTGAAGGGAAAAATCTGTTGCTTTCTGTGAAGAAAAGAGAGGTCTCTTGAAAGAATCCTATGGCCTCCATTATATCATCCCTGTAGTTGAACATGATCCTTGGAAAGAGAGGAAGATCCCTATCCCTGCTGCTAAAGTTTACAAATTTATCAAGTTTGTCCGTGAAAAAGTTCTTAATGGCCTATATGAGAAGTCAACCTCTGGTTATTCCAGCACTGTCTTCTGTGTCCTCAAGGGTAATGGTAAACTTAGAATAGTTCATGATCTTCAAACTATTAATAAAGTTACTTTTAAAGACTCTGTTATTCCTCCTGCTACTGAATAATTTGTTGAATCTTTCTCTGGGAGAGCTTGCTATGGTCTAGGGGACATTTTGGGTGGCTATGAAAAAGGATCCTTGCATCCCATTTCTCACCCTCTCACTACCTATGATACTTCTCTTGGTTGATTTAAACTTACTCAATTTTCTCAAGGTGCAACCAATTTTGCCAGCCTCCTGGATGCCAAGACCCTTGCTATCCTTTAGCTACCAGAGGTGATAGAGTAAATAATAAATATATTATTTAATAAATGCAGCAAAAATCCGTAAAATATTTGGATTAAGCTTATTGAAAGGTTAAGTGGTTTGGTTATTGTTTATTGTTTTAAATCAATATGAATAAATTGATTATTAAATATTTTTATAGAGGGGCCACAATTATATTGGGGATATTTAACACCTCTCTTAAGGGATTTCAGTATGAAAGCACGTAGTTCTGGTTACTTTGGGCTCTTTAGTTTAAAGAATATTTCACCCAAAGATAATATGTATATAAAATACACAGCGGAGTGGTAGGGCCTTGTAGCCAAGCTACCACAACAGAGAAAGGATAATAAAACTTACTTGTATATTATTAAATACTTTGGGTATCTTTTTGAGACGTGTACTGATGGGTTAAACCTGTATAATGGGGTTATAAGGTTGTTCAGCAGTTTTAATTGATAAAAAGAGGTTGAGGACGGATATTAGTGATCAGAAATTGCCATAAATCACTTACTTATCTCTTCTAAGTACTTGATTACCTTGGAACGGTGTCTGGATATGAATATAACTGGGTCTCTGCCTATCAATATCCTCAAAAGAGCTCTTTATTTATAGCTTTTGGAGTCCCAATATTGTCCTTCTGAGGGTTGTAGGTGCTCAAAGGGACGGACACTAAGGCTATCAGGGTAACCAGGGGTAGCCTGTCATGTGGTCTTGGTGCTATAGCACGGGTAGCATCTAATTCCACAGGGTATGGGAATTATTCTACTTTATAATAGACATTATGACGTGTGAATAACACTAATCTGTCCTATTTATGTATTATTCAATTAATTATCCTTAGTAAATGTTCCCAGTAATTTAATAATTATATAAATAGACATTTATAAGGACATCTTGATGTCAAGTAAGTTCTCATTATGTATTATATAACTGGAGTAAAAGTCATAATATTGATTTTACTCCTTATTTTCGAGTTCCAGTTGATTTACTAAGATAATTACTTAAAAATATAGGTAATGTGAATTCATGTAATATTTTTACATCATTAGTTTTCTTAGTATTTCACAAAAATATTTATTTCTAGCAACTCTCATAAAAGTATATTAAAGTATTTTAATATATTTTTAGAAGTTGTCATTTTCTTATTTTTGACATTCTTGGTACTTTGAATTATATTAAATAAAAAATACGTAAAAGGATTATTTATGTATTTTTATATAATATTATGTATTTTTAGACTGTCTACCATCCACAGGAACATTTATTACATATGTAGAATGTTCCTGTGTAGGTTGTAGCATGTTTACGCGGTACCTGAGCCTCTCAGGCCGCCTGTCACTCTTTCAACCCGTAGTCCCGGGGCTGCGTACACGACCTCAACAGAGTGACAGGGCTATATCTCAGCCGCGCGCGGGTGCATTGGCTGCCGCGGCTACGTGTGGGAATTGTGACAAAACACATTTCTTCCCTCAACTCCTAAAATATACACAACACCTCCATTCTGAATGAATTTTAGGTGTGAAACCTATATGTGACAATGTGTGTGAAATATTTAATTGGCCAAAAATCTCAATAATGGAGCAGTAGTATTTTGTTTTTTTTCCTTAATTATTTAAAAATATAAGGAGTTGGATTTCAAGGGTGGGGTCAGTGAGTGACCCTACCTAATTTTGGGTTGAAAACCCATTTCTGTAATAATATACATGGTTTTCCTACTCCTTCTTAGGTTAATTGTATCATTATTATATTTATGTTATTTTTGTTACTTTTGCAGCTTGCTCTGCAATAGTAGCAAGCTGACAAATTTGGTTGCAGTCTATCAGGCTCAGATGATGTGGATCCTCAAGGATGAAATCCCTGATCATGCTGGTATCTTTATTGACAATGGTGGAATTTAAGGTCCAGTTTCTTACTGTGATAATGAGCTCTTACCTTGGCATTTAGGACTTTGTTGGTTTATCTGGGAATATGCTACTACTCTGGAAAGAATTCTGTTTTAAATCAAGGAATCTGGCCTTACTGTCTCTGGGTCCAAAATGGCTGCTTGTTTTCCTTCTCTGGCAATTGTTGTTCATGTGTTATGCAAGGAACAAAGAAGAATGGCACCAGACAAAGTCAAAAAGATCACCTTTTGGCCTACTCCAATCAATCCCACTGAAGTTAGGGGCTTCCTAGGTGTTTTCACTTATGTTGGAATCTTTATCCCATCTTTATCCAAAATTTTTGCATCCTTATGTTGTATAACCAGGAACAATGTTGAATGGATTTGGACCCAAGATTTTGAACATTCTTTTCAGTTGCTCAAAATGATGGGGGGGTAAAAAAATAGTTATTAGAAAGATCTCCTATGGACCTGGAGCTGGCAAGATCAACCTGGCTGTTGATTCTAGTTATCAATCTGTCATGGCTGTTCTTACTCAGGAAGATGAAAATGGTTAAGACCGTCCTGGTCTTCATGAATCTTTGCTATTTTAAGATGTAGAGTCTAGGTAATCTCAGCCCAAATTAGAACTTTGTAGTTTGGCTTGAATGATGAAGAAACTTCAAGCCGTTCTCTGGGGCCAACATTTCAAACTGCAAGTGGATGCTTGATCCATCATTGAAATGATTCATGCTTCCAGCCTCCCCAATGCTGCCATGATTCATTGAGTGGCCTTTATCCAGCTTTTTTCTTTTTATATTTTTCAAAGGCCTGGCAAATCTTTCACTATGCCTGATGGTTTATTTTGACAACCTCTTGGAGACAATGAATCTGATGTTGGAACTGATTTTGATGAAGAAGAAACTTTAATCCAACCTGTCTTCTCTTTCTCTTCTCAAGATTATTCTGTCTTTCAACAAGGTTTCTGGCTTAAACTAGAGCATTACCTTTTAACTCTCCAAAAACCTTGTTACCTTTCTGCTGAAGAATTCTGATCTCTTAAAAGAAATTCATCTATTTTATTTGTCCAAGGCTCTAGGCTTATGAAAAGAGGAAACCCTTGTGCTCTTATTTTTTTTTAATATTCCTTCTAAACAAGATTCTATCCCTGAAAGTCTCCATGAAGGTCTTGGTCATTGTGGGGAAACCAAAACTTATTGACAATTATCCAAAAAATTCTGGTTTCCATCTCTGAAGAAATCTGTCTCTCAATGGTACAAGAGTTGCAAAGTTTGTCAAAAACGTGATCTTAGGCATCCAACTGAAATTCATTATCCTACTGGGGAGTCCACTGTCTTTGGAAGGATTTCTATGGATGTGGTTCATATTAAGGCAGGTGGTGCTAAGTACCACATTGTGGCTAGAGATTATTTTTCTGGATGGGTTGAAGCAAAATTTCTTACAAATCTTACCTCTGAATCAGTGGCAGCTTTCCTCTATGAGACCTGGACAATGTGTTATGGTCTGGCTTGATCTTACTCTACTGAATGTGGCTCCAAATTTCGTGGAAAACTTGCTGAAATGATCCAATCTCTTCCACAACAGCCTAGAATAACTACTCTATATTATTGTGAAGGCCAAGGCATGGTGGAACAAGGCCATGCTCCTTTGAAGGATGCACTTTTTATGCTTGCTGGTTAAAGTGGCAAGAATTGTTGCAAATTCCTTCCTCTTGCTCTCTGCTCTGATGAAATCTCAACCAAAAGGACTACTGGCTACTCACCTTATGAAATAATCTTTTTTCCATAAGAAGTTCTTCCTCTGGATCTCAAAATGGAATCTTTTTTGGGTATCCCTTGGGACAAGGTGTCCTCAACTACTGATATATTAGTTGCTAGATCCAAGAAACTGCAGCAAAGTGAAGATGTTTGTGATGAAGCTTATCAGAAGATGATGGAATCCAGAGAAAAATAAGTCCAGTATTGGGATGACAAGCACTAGAATTTAATCAGGGACTAGTTGAACCCTGATGATCTACTTTTAGCTTATGATCAATCTTTGGAGACCCAGTGGGGCAAGCTTTTCTCAAATTGTTGGAATGTTCCTTATTGGGTAGTTTGCCAAGTTAGAGGTGGATCTTATGTTTTGGAGGAGCTTGATTTTAATCAACTGGCCAGAAGATTCTCTGCTGATCAAGTCAAAAAGTTTCATTGTCGTGGAGGCAACTTATCTCAGAAGTAAGTCCTCCCAATTGTGCACCACCAGGGTTATTTGCTGTGTTTTTTTGTTGTAAACTCTACTGCATGCCACATACCTGAGCACCTGGGACTCCTTCTGTGTTTTATCTCTACCGCTTTTAGGGCTCTTTTGGATGGATCAAGATATTTTCCAGCTCTTCAATCCCTCTCAAGATCAAGAAATGGCCAATCTCCTGTTCAATTTCCTTGAATTTCTCCTTCTCTTTTTTTCTTCAAGTTCAAGGTGTAGACTAGGGAAAGTCTGTAAGTTGGGGAGAGATGTGGCAACCAAATCTGGAAACCTCAGGACCACTGCAGAAAATTTAAATTTTTTTATTTTTTAGGGCTATCATTCATCATCAAAGAAAAAAAAATCTTTTCCGGAATGATTTCCTATTTTAGTTTCCAGTTCCCAGCTTTCCCTTCTCCTAGTTGTCTAGGAAAATCTCTCAGGTGTCTAGACCCCTGTGCCTGGTGTTAAAGTCCCTCTTGCTCCACTACTCATCCTCCATTTCCTTTTTTTCCAAGGGTGCGGGTGAGACCGGCTTGGCTTGGCTCAACTCTTGGCAGCATTGGCATTGACCATCTGGAGTGCCAATTCTGATTATTGATCATCCTCATAACTTTGAAGCCTCAATTGGCCAGTGTTGAATTTCTCCGGGGTTTGATCCTGACCAGCACCAATCATCAACTCCATCATTTGAAACCCGTTTTCCTACAACAATCACCGTCTATTGATCATCATCCTGCAATCATCCATCCATCCACCCCAAGCCCATCATTGCTTCCTCATTGACCTCAATCCCTCACCATTTCCATTTCAATCAACAGTGCCATTGCCAATCATTGGCAAAGATCAAGTCAAACAATCTCCCTTGCCTTCAGAAAATCTCCAACCTCATTCATCAATCAATCACACCCTTGTTGCAACTCAAAACTTGGTCATCCAACCAAGCCACATAACAATCACCCTCCAGGGATTGCTTGAGCAACTCCTGCTTGCGGCCATCTTCCCAACCAATCTTGGTCACAGCAACAAGGAAAATTTTTTTACCGGTCATCATTTCCTCCAATCACTGTCCCTGGTGCCGTCAAAATTGCAAACCCCTCTTGTTTTTGATCCCCTCCTCCATCAATCACCCACCCAAGGTAACTCAATCAACATTGAGACACCACATCATTGTAGCCTGCCAGTTTGAAATTTTCTCCCCATTGTTGGCTCATCACCCAACCATCTTGCGCTGTCATCTTTCAACTAACGCAAGTTTGTTCAACCCACCCTCCTTCAGTCAAATTGCACCCCCTGCCGTCTTTTTATGGAGGTGGGAAATGTTTTGTAGGTTGTCTGCGCACATCCGTCCACCAAAGGAGGCAAGGAATGATGGGGTGAGCTTTTTTCTCACCCAAGCCGCAGGAGGTTGTCAATCAGGGTAGACCAGACTTCCATGGGCCTCCCAATCCTTGAAATTTTTATAATTTGTTTTTTTTTTGGCCCTATCTGTGTCATCTCTTGTAAATATTCTACAGGCCTCTTGTCTATAAAAGGAGGGGCTCTCCCCAGCTTTTTTTGGCATCATCCATCTCATATATGAATGAGTAATCTAATCATTCCGGAGGGCTTCTTTCCCTTGATCTGCAACTTTTGTGCTGGGTATATCTTTTGATTTCCCCTTGATCCTTTGAGATTCAATACTCAATGTTTGATCCTTACATCTGTGACCCTGATCCTTATCACCAACCATAGCCTTGCTGGTTGAAGAGAATTCTGTCTGATGGAATTCTTGAGTGTTTTATACCACTCTTTTTCCCTTTTTCTGACCATACTGGTCTGATCCTTCCTGTTGAAATATCTGAACATTCTTACTCACCTCCTTGATCAGAATTACCGCGCCCCGCTTCCTCTCTTCATTCTTTTGCTCTTTTCCTTCACTGTTTCTCAAATGTCACACGTACAGACTGCGCGCTCTTTACTCTACCTTAAGAATCTATGTTGCGGCCGTACCTGAGGGTTCCTCTTCTTAATTTCCTTGTCAAATTCTTATTTCTCTTTTCCCAGACCATCCAAAGAGGCTCCACCCAATCAGTCAATCTCTTTCCGGCTTACTCTTTTTCCTTTTTCCAAGTCTTCTTCTTTTTCCTTGTTTCCTTCTTTTATTCTTCTCTATGCCTCCACTCTCACTCACTCAAACTTGAAACTTCAACCTCACTTCTTTGGTCTCATCCTCAACCAGCTCTTTCTGGTAAGACTTTAACCCCATCTCTTTGCATGCCAATTTAACTTTCCTTGATTCTGATCTTACTCTTTGCCATATGAAGAATCTTCCTTCTTTTATAAAATTTTCTTTCTATCTTTAGCATCCCTACTCTATCAAACCTATCTCAGCTCTGCGGAGTCTTGATTTTTGTTTCTTTTTTTTTATTTCCTTCTTTTTCTCTTTTCTTGTAATTTCTTCATGCTGATTACCGTCTTTCTCTAGCCCTCTTGAAATCTTAATTTCTTTTATTCTCTTAGTGAACACCTGAAATTCAACATGGTTAAAAGCCCAAAGCAATCCCAAAAAACTCAATGGGAAAAATGGAGGGATCAAGCACCAATGGATTCCGCCAAATCATCCTTAAGGTTGCTCTTGAAGCCATTTCCATACTTACAGGCAAAAAATACTCTATCTGGAAGGATAAAATGTTGATGCTTCTGGAACTCAAAGGCGTTAAAGAAGGGTTGGAGGACAATACTAAAAGTCTTGACTCAACGGATATTATGGAAATTCGCGTCATCTTACCTTCTCAAATCAACTCAATCACTCACAACAATGTGGTCAATCCTTCAAATATTTCTTCTGCTAAGCTCTTATGGCAAAATATTAAGGAAAAATTTGCTTCTTCTCAAACTTCCAAATCTTTAATGAGTTTCTCTATCAACAGTTCAAGCCGGATGCAATAAACACCTTCATCACAGATACTAAGATTTCCATGAAGAAAATGCTGGATGTGGGAATCAATCTCCCTGATGATATACTCTCTTATCTCATTCTTTTTAAATTCCCTTCCTCCCTACAATCTCTCCGGCAGAAAATCATGAACTCTGATAAAAGTATCTCTGTCAATCTTGTTTTTAACCATTTAATCCAATTATACAACAAATCCAAATCCAAATCCAAGGAAATCAAGTTGAACAATACCGCCTTAGTTGCACCTCAAAATCTCAAGAAACCTTTCCCTTGCAAATTACAATGTAAGAGAGGCTTCCATAATCCTCTATCTCCCAATCATTCAGAGGATAAATGGTGGCACAAACATGAAAATCTTGCTCCGGACTTGTGGAAAGAATCTCAAGCCAACTGGAGAGCTCAAATGAACTCAAATTCCAAAGGCAAAGAAGTTTCCCACTACCACGCTCTGCTGATGACTTGGATAAAAGAAATCAATCCAGCCAACCAAATCATAATTGACTCTCTATAATCATGCCATATGTTCAATTTTACCAATTTCTTTGTTCATCTCAATCACTTTTCCAATGGCAACTTCATCAACACAGGAAAAGAAGATTCCAAACTTTTGATTAAAGGAAAAGGAACTGTTCAACTCATCTGGAAGAACTCTGTGGTGACTCTATCCAATTTTTTCTATGTTCCCAATCTTGTCATCAAGCTCATAAGCCCTGGCAAACTAATCTTTTCAAAAGCATGCTTCCTTGTGTTGAATGGGTCTCAATTCCAACTTTACTCCAAAAAAAGCCCATTTTCTCTGGTTTCATCCAAGGTACCTCTTTTTTCTAAATCTTCCTTCTCTTGTAGGAGCCAATCAAAAACTCTGCCATCTCTCTTGTAAGGAATTTACAACAAATTATCTCAAATACATTCACAAATCTCTTGGCCACGCTAGTCCTTACCGTCTTAAGAATCTTTTTCCTAATCTTTCTACCAAGTCACTCTCCAAGTTTCAATGCGCAGATTGCGTTTTTTCTAAAATTTCAAAGTCTACTTCTAAAAATAGTCAATATCAAGTATTGAAACCTTTTGAACAACTCCAAATCAATCTCATTGGTCCTATCACTCCCAGTTCCAGAAACCATATGAACTATATAATGTCTATAGTAAATAACCACTTGGGCTACATATCAGCCATCCCTCTTCAACACCAATCCAATGCAAGTACGCAATTGAAGATCATCCTCAATCACAAACGTCAAAAACGGGATTTTTTTCCTGCCACAATATGCACCAATGGAGGTGGAGAATTTTCCTCCACCAATTTCAAAAATTTCCTCACCTCAAACTCCATACATGTTCTTGTCACAGAACCTTACCATCACAAACAAAATGGAAAAATAGAAAGAACCAACCAAACTCTGACCAAATCAATTCAAGCTATTCTTCAAAGTTCCAAGCTTCCTCACAACCTGTGGGCCAAAATCTCCAAAACGGCTTGTCTCAATCTTAATCAAATTTCCAAAGATTCTCATTCTCAATAGCCCTATCAGATTTTTACTAATAAAACACTTCTGTAAAGTTATTTTCACCCCATTGGTTCCAAAGTTGTCTATTTGGACAACAAAATTTCTCATGGCAAAAAATTCAAGGATTGAGGTCTTACAGGCACTCTTGTGGGATACAACCCCAGCTTTCTATCCTATCAAATTTTTACTCCTGAAAAAAAAAATATCTCCTGCAAACACATAAAAACTGTCAAAGACTCTGCTTCCTTCTCTCCTCCTGCTTCCTCCTCTTCTTCTAATCTTGACAACCCACTCTTAATCAAGTTGGACGATGACCTCCCTCTTCTCTCTGCTTCTTCTTCTTCTGTTCCTCTTCCTCTCTGTCCTGATGAATCTTAATCTCCCTCTTCTCCTTCCCCTTCTCTTGATACTCCTCAGCCTGAGGATCCCTCCTCCAATAACTTGTCCAACTCTTCTGATGATCTGGCAACCCAGTTAGATCCCAGATACGGACTAAGAGATCATTCCTCACTCAATCCTCCGCTCCAATACGGTTATCATCACTACTATGTCCCAAGAACCTTTGAACAAGCAAAAAAATGTTTTGACTCCATCAAATGGGAAGCCTCTATGGACTCCAAACTAAATGGTATTGGAAATCTTGCGGTGTGGGATGATTAAAACAGACCAGAACCCATCAACCCACTCAACACTACCTGGGTCTATCGTCTTAAAGATAACTGCAATGGAGATCCCTTAGTCTACAAAAGTCAGTTATGTGTTCAGCGCTTTGACCAAATCTATGGTTTTGATTATCTCAATACATTCTCTCCTACAGAAAAAGCTGTGTCTCTTAGAATGGCTCTTCTCTTTGGTCTATATCATTTTCTTCCCATCAAATAATTTGACTTCAAAAGCGCCTTCCTCCACGCCCCTCTATCAGATAAGATCATTAAAACGCCCAAAGGAAGCAAAAGAAAATCTAAGTACATAATCCTCAATAAGTTGCTCTACAGACTCAAGCAATCTCCTGCAAATTGGTTCCACACTCTTAAATCCTGGATTCAAGAGCAGGGCTTCCACAAGTATATTTTGGATCCTTGCTTATATATATACCCTGAAAGAAACTCTGTTTTATTCTTCCAATTCAACTAATTAATACTTGTAGGCTTGGGAGAAGACTTTCAAAATGATTTCTTCAATTGTTTTCCAAATTCCAGTCATCATGAACCCAACACCATCCTAGGTATGAAGTACAAACAAATCAAAAATAAAATTCTTCTCTCTCAACCAAAACACATTTATCATGGCCTAGAAGAACTCAAAATGAGCCATTTCAAAGCTTCCTCCATTCCTCTTACCGTTAATGCCAGTCTGACCCCTGCCTCTGACAAAGAAAATGAAGAATTTAAACCTTTAAAATCAACTAACAATTGGCTGTTTTTCTTGTGAATTATATAGCCTGTCTCACCCAACCTGACCTTAGTTTGCTGTATCTAGTCTTGCTAGATTATTCAAGAAACTGGGAATGTGTCACTGGAGGGAAGTCAAAAGCTGCTGGAAATATCTCAAGGAAACCAAAAACCTCAAACTCACCCTTCAATTTCACTTTCCTAGCACCCATATCAAATGCTATAGCAATGCCACTTGGAGTGATGACCTGGAAACTTGACGCTCCCAATTGGGTCATCTTTCTCTTCTTTTTGGATTTCTTATCTCCTGGAGCAGTTACAGACAAAGAAATGTTACTCACTCTATTACAAAAGCTGAATTGAATCTGTTGGTAGATTCCTTTTTGGAAGCTATCTGGATGAAAGATTTAGTTGCTGAACTTTGGAGAAAAGAACTCAAACCCACTCTTCACTATATAGATAAAAAAGGTCTAGACAATCTACTTAGTCAAATAGAAAATAGTTTTAGAAGACTCTGAAAGAACCACATGGAAACCAGTGTCTAACCTCACCAAATGTTCAGCCCTTCTCCACAAATTTCACTCACTCTATCCTCCCAATCCTGAAACTACTTAAGCTTCCACCTACCCGTCATTTTTCAATCTCAGTTCTCTCCATCCTCATTTATATTTTATTTAATTCATAAATTAAATTAATTTCCATCTCCCATCTCTACCTATAGTGAAAATAAAATCATAAAAGAAATCTGTGTATACTTTAGTATCTACAACTCCTTTTTAATCTTAGTTGAAGGCTTAGCTCTTTTAGTAAGCCAAGAACTAGCTAGCTTGATCCTCCTATTCTCATATTGCTTCTTATCCCCAGAAGAAGCTCCCATCTTTCTAAATAACTGCAGCTAAAGAAATAAAAGCTTGAAGCTCTATTAGCACTTCCTTTTTCAGATCTTTTCTTCTTTCTTTCTTTTCCACTTCTTTGAACTTACCAAAACCTGCTAAAACAATATCCTGGTCCTGGAATCTTCAGAAAACTAGCTGGGATGATCTTCAATTGTCTCCAAAACTTCAAATGCAGCATCTTTAACAGCATCCACTTGATCAACTGCTTTTACCTCTGAGAAAGCAAAGAAGCCAGTCATATTTTTTTCTTCTCATTCTTCTATACTCTCCTCCAACCCCATCCTTGGCCAACATTCTTCCGATCAGTTCCCCAGCAGACCTTGGTCCTTAGCCTCCTTCCTCCATTGGCTTCTTGCTTCCTTTTCATTTATCCACCACTTCCACTTCCACCACTTCCTTCTCCACCACATCTTCTACTTTTTCTTCTTCTTCAAATTCCTCATCTTCTTATTCTTCTTCCTCCCTCACAACTTCATTCTCATTGTCATCTGGCTTTTCAGTAGTATCTTTTTTTTCTTTGACTTGGACTTTGATGGGGATTTTTTCCCCTTTAATGGCCACAGGGTCTTCAAATTTTTGGCCTGCAGAAGTGCAAAAAATATTCAAAATTCATAATTTAACATCCCTTTGAGTCTTCAATGCTTCTTTGACCCCTTCTTTGATACTTCAACCATTCTTCCATAAAACTACAGCTAGTTTGACTTCATAATGTCACAATTTGATTGGTTCAACCCTTGATTTTAAAAATTTGACAAATTCAATCCAACATTTTCAAATTTTGACTGGTTTGACTGCGCTTTTACAAACTTTGACCTGTATGATAGCAATTTTATTGGCTTTGATGGTGTTTCAACAGCGCCCCTAAAATTGCCAAGTCCCCCATTGAAATAATCAAAGACAAATATTGATTCCCCCAGCAGGTATCAGGTGCTTTTGAAATTTGGGGTTCCCTCCTTGAAATCTCATCCAATGATAACTGGACCTTCTTTCTCAACTCCTTTCTACAATTCTGTGGTCTGTTCATCTTCTCATGAAGCACCTCCACTGGCAAAAAAGGAGAAAAAAAACTCTGTCAGAAAAACTCCAGAACTCAAATAAAAAATAAAACCACTCCCCATCCAATGGACCTAACCTTCTAGGCAGTCCCACTTAAGTTGTCTGGGTCTTCCTTCACTTCAAAATTGGGTCCAATATTGCCTCCACCCATACAACTGTTCCAAGGACTTTCCTTCCAGCCTCAATAATAACTGAATGAACTTGGGCTGTGGTTGAACCTGAAAAATCAAGACAAAAACCAATAATTATATCAGTTATTCACTAATTAAAAAATTGATACTGTTACAAAACAACACAAATCTAATAGTAACATAGTATTATGAGTAGAAAGGTTGCAAATTAAGTCTGTATAAAGATACAAGGGACCTTAATACAAGTTAATAATGACTAATTTAGCCTCCTTTAAAATAATAAAATTGTCATTTTTTTTCTCCTCCTCAACAGCTATCCCAGTCACTCAAACCCCCATGCAACCACTCAACGTCATGATCCAGTGCATAATTTCTAAAATTGAATCCTCAGATCTAATCATGCTTAGACTCCTTCTCTTTCCTTGGCGTCATCCATTGATCTCCTTGGCTTGATTACTCATTTTACTTTCTTTCATTCAATTCTCCAATCTCTCCCTGGCTTCACCCCCTCACTTATCCCTTGCTCAATCTCAATCTTCCTCTTCCTTCCTGATCTATCCTATCTTAATCCTCATCTTCACCCTTCATAGCTTCAATTTTCTACCTCTCAGCTACTCCCCATTTGCTAACTCAAATGTCACTTTCACACTAAAACCTCTCTTCCACAAACTCAACTTGCTCACCTATCATTAATCTTGCATCAACTCTCCCATCTAAAACTCCTCCTCCTTAAGCCCCATCAAAATCCAGAACTCTCCATTTTCATAAGAAGTGAGTTATTCATTTCCAGATCTGAAATTCCATAGTTCTCATTTAGCCTGCTTTCAATATCATAGACCTCTTTCCATTTCTGTTTCAATGTCATTTTCATTTCCCAACTGTTGTCCATCTCATTTTGTCGGAAGGTGCTTTTGGAAAGGCACTTCTTCCTTTCTTCCTTGTCCATTCATTTCATTTCCTTCCTCAATCAATCCCATCCATCCTGAACCTTGTTATTTTCTCTTTATTGTTTCTAAGACCATTGTTCTTTTTTGGCAATCAAGTTCAATTTCCCTTAAACTGATCAAAACTCACACCCTTAAAAGTAAAAATAAATGTTACAACTCCAAATTAATTCCCACCCAAGCTTGGATTTGATGAGTTGATTTTTTGAAGGCTTTTATACCAACCCTTAAGGCCCCATTTAATCTTCTTCTTGAGATTAAGGTAGTTGGGCTTTTTAATTTTTCTGTATCCAGGATCAATACTAACTAAAATGATAACGGAGGAAGGGGCTAAAGAGTAAAGAACCTCCTCTTTTATGGTATCAGGAGCCCTCGGGGGACTCAGGGAATCATTTGGGGAGTGCTATTATCCCCCTTGTGTTTTCTTTTAGAGCTAAAAACTCCATAGTATCAACTCCAATGAGTTATAGGGGACTAGTTCTCAATGAGGGGTATTTTCAATGTCAAGTTCTGATTTAAATCCAAGCAGTTTATTCCTCAATCTCATGAATTTAATATCAATCAAATGGAAGTTTTTTAACAATCAGAAAAACTTGGAATAAGTTTATTCCTTCATTTACATATAAATTGATAGCCTTGACATGTATTCAACTCTTAATTCCAGGTGTATTAGCATATATCATACCTATAGAGTATGTCTACTCTTGGTAACAATCCTACAAGTTTTTTACCCAAAAAAAAGCACTGAGTCCTATGTTTGGAAGCAATCAAGGCTCAGTTGGATATATTAAAGTATTGATACATATAAAATAAGAAAAATATTCAATTGATAAAATGTATCTATACAGAGTAGAGATTATGGATTGAAATAATTGATATAACCTTTTCTCAAAGGGATAGAAAATTTTTGGAAATTCTATAGAATTAATTGGGACGGATCTGAGTCTTTATAAATTAATTTAAATTTATTTAGTAAATTGTTCTTGCCAATATGCATTCTCCAGATTTTTATCCCATAATTAATACTCATAAAAACATACTTAAAAAATATTTCTAGAATTTATTTTACAATCATGAAACAACCCACAATTATTTATTCTGGGTTAAATGGTGGTTTTAATCAATTATCTTAGAGCCAGAAAATTTCAGGATGAGCCCAGTACTTAGCCACTATGCTAACACAACATATGAGTTGTTCACACATATGGACAAATATATTTGTCTCATGGACACACCAGGTCAACATTTAATACCATGGGGAATCTCAGCCCCAGAACCAGCCACTCCCTCCTCAAGGCCTACTCTCAGTTCTAAGATAAAATAGCCTCTACTTCCCTCCTGTAATAATGCCCCTCCCCAAGGAATCAGTATACCACTACTTTTTGGTTATTCCCTTGTAATAGGTGGAATCTCAGAAAAAGAAAGAAAAAAAGCCTACAATTACTTATCCCATCTTATCCTCTGGTTTTAATCTTAAGGGATTCATTGAACAAGTCTCCTTCAGCGCCTTACTCTTGGACTCATCTCATATCCTCATCAACCTTGTCTCAACTTCATTCCTCATCCCTTGCTATAAAATCTTCTCCATCCTGAGTTCTTTGAGCAGAAGTGCCTGTGCCTTCTGCCTCTTGCATGCCAGGGGAATTTGTGACAAAGGTTTAAAAAAATGGAGGGATTATGAACCAAAAAAATTGAAAGGATAAATACTTTGGTTTAATAAGGGAAATAAGGAGTTTAGCTGAATAGCCTGGCTGCAATACTCATGTAGGGAAGAAATCTAAAACATTTCAAGGAGTCATGGATTGAGGATTACATACATGCAAGAAAATGAACTAGGGGATAAAAGAAAGTTCACCAGTTTTACAAGTGGCCAACAGATTTTCCACCTGTTTCACCACCATGCCAGCTGATTGCATCTCCTCAGTCCAGCACAAAAAGATGGCTCAAACCCTCCAAAGATCATGGGTCTTGCTGGCACTCTTTTTTCTGGTCTCAAAATTGAGACATTTGGATTTTAGCTTAACTTTAATTTTTCTAGATTGAAATCACAAAGAATTGTTCCATGGGGACCATTAAATGGACCATGATGCGATAGGGTTTTTTTCCCTTGAAGTAAAAATAAGAACGATAAAAAATAAAAAATGGGTCTCACTGTTTCCACCTGCAATGGCATTCCAAGGAGGGGCGATGTTGGCACCATTTTATGCTCCATTTTCCTAATTCTAATTCCAACAACCTTATCTGACAATCCCTGATGTTGAAGTACTGGGAGGATGGGCTTACCAGACAGGGGTATATACTATGTGTATACTATGTATGTGATATGTAGTAACTCATATAACAAGTGAGTTGAAGAGAGATAGAGGATACAAAAAGCCATAGAGAGAGAGGGAGAGATCCTGGGAAGGTTTAATTAATCACATGAAACAGTAAGAGGGTGTAAATGGACATAGAGATTATCCCATACAGGGATGGGGTGAACCTGGTAGAGGCAGATGGAGACCAAAAGATATGAAGGAGTACTATCTGTTTTGATTTTAGTCTGATCTTTGTGTTTCCTAAATCTTGACTGAAACTATACTTTTTTCAGTCTTATATTCCTTTATCTATGTTTCCTCTGGAGTTTTTAACTCTAGTGAATCCTTTATTTCTACCTGAATTAGCCCTCTGTCTGGTGATATCTTGTGTTTCACATCCATACTTATCAAACCTATCTTATTTGTTTATCTCACATCCCAACCACTTTTCAACCCTATTTTACCTTGCCTACTTAAGTCTGAAGCTTGAAAAGGAAATAAATTATCTTTTCTGTCTTACCTTGAACGGGAGTTCCCCCCATCTGACTCCTAGATCTGCTCCTGTTAGTGTTGTAAAATCCCATCCTCATCCTCTCAAGTATCTCAACAGGAGAATTCAACTCAAACTCCAACACTATCCAGTGGCAGTTAAAGGATTAGGTTAGTTGTGTTTGAGGTTAGAGTGATTCTAATGAAAATTTGAATTGGTTTAGTTGAAGGAGTTTCAAAACTGTGTTATGACACATAAGTACAACAGATTTACTAATACCATTGTTTACAAGTAAAAGCAAGGAAATATACCATCAAAAGAAATTCTTTCAACATTTTATAAAAATTCCAAGGGAGATGGTGCACTTAAGCCAACTGCACCACTCTACAAGGGAAAATAAATCCTTCATACAAGATATGACATAAATATTGAGCCCACAGATTTTAATCAGTGTTATTTTGATTTGTATATTTTTTAAATTTTTCAAAAAAATTCAGAAAACTCTTTTATAATCATCTACTTACCAAGGATGAACTTTGGCTAAATATTTAATCTTACCAGCATTCATTAATTTGGATGGAATCAATCAAATCCTTAATTATTTTGTGAAGCGCTTTGATTTGTAAAAATGTAAAGGATTTATTTACATTCAGATTCAAATGAACCAGAGAAATCTTGCAGTAACAACCACCAAAAACCAAATTTTTATTTATTGAAGTAATCAATACCAAAAAACTGAAAAAACATCATGAGCTTAATTATTGTTACACACAAAAAATAGTTGAATGATTAAGTTATTACTCACTTTATAATCACAAAATAAGTTTTAGGATTATTCATTACATATTTTTTGATACATTCAAACTGTGAATAATTCTTTTTATCATCATAACAAATTATTCCCAAATACTTTAGGTAGCAATTATTTTTAAAGATATATTTCCTGATTTTCAAAAACCTGGGCTTCCAGCTTTCCGCAAACAAATTTCTCAAACTTTTTCATACCATAGCTGGTGGCTTTCCCCTTTTTATAATTTCAATGAAAGATACAAGCCTTGAAACTAGGAATTATTTATTCAAACCAGATATAATTTCTGGCTCAGATGTTGAGAAATATAAGAAATCCATATATTGAATTAATTTCTATGATCATTTGCTTTTGATAATCAAATTTTGATGTGGGAAGCTTGATGATGATCCTTCACCCTTGTTTTATAAAAAATTCTATTGACATAATCAAAATTCAATAGGTTTAGCTCCTTTTATTCTATCTTGTTGAAAGTTTGATTTGCTTAAATTTTGGTGATGCTTTTGTACACCATGAGCTAAGACATTCTGAAACTTAAAATTCTTGGATATCCTTTTGTTAAAATGGTTGAAACATTCTCATCATATATTTGGTTTAATTGATGGAGTTTGACCAATAATTCATCAGGAATTCCTACTAACTCTTCCCTAAATTTTATCCAGAATTCAAATCACCCATTTTCAAAAGGGGGAAATTACAATTAATTAATTCACTCCCGCAAAATTCTTCAGTTATCAAATATTTTTAAAGAAATTTTAGCTCCAGATTCATCAAAATATGAAGTGGAAAATCCCAATTTTCATAACAAAATTATCATTATTCAGAATTTGACCAGGCAATAATCAATTTGGTGAATCATTCAGTTTTCAAAAACCTACCTTCCAGCAGTGAAATTTGAATCAATGAAAAATTCTGCTTTAAAGATGAGTTAATGTGGTTTTCAGTCACATATTTTTAGAAATTTAAGATTAAAATCATGCAAGAAAAGCAAACCAACTTCTGGAGCCATGTAAATTTTGCCTGGATTATCCTATTCACAAAAGATAATAATTGAGTTCAACTTCAACAAATAAATGTGATTTAAAGGAACTAATTTTTAATCTGTAATATGGAATATTGCATCCTAATGAATTTCAAATCCAGCTTTTCTTGAATTTAGCTTTTTTTATTTCTCTGATTCTTCATTCAATAAATTTTGGCTTATTCCATAGAAAAAGGTGAGAAATGCTTTTCTGAGCCAAATAAAGCTCAAGGATGTTTTCTGTGGATGTGGAGTCTTAGAATTCAGATCATTAAATTCCACTTCAATATGTTGATATCTATTTAAATCAATTTTAGAAAAGAAATAACTCATATTTATTTTTGCAATTACTATCCATTCTATTTAATGACTCATGAATTTAAGAACAAAAAAAACCAAATTCCTTGTTGCAGATGTAAACCACAAATTCTCCTTTGTCCTTTGATTTTTAATAGATTAACACTTAAGCTTGGCTTGGGTTAAAAACTCACTTGCAATCTACTTGTATACTCATTTCCATGCCCTTTTTCCACTTTAAAGAAAAATTTGAGAACAAAGGGGAAGAAAAATATATAATATCTTCATTTCTGAAATTTTCAACAAATTAAATGAAAGAAAAGCTGAATTAATATTTATCAGTTTGTCCCAAATAAATAAATATGCGACGGATGAGAAGAATTTTAATCAGGTTACTCAATTGGAAGATTGAACATGGAATCAGGTAAAAACTAGCTCCCCCAGTGTGAGATCTTCATCACAATGATACCAAATTAAAGCTAGATTTTGGTTTCTATTAAATTCTCTTAATCTCCAGAAATCCCAGCTAAAACAGCCCAAAAACCTGCTGAGTCATCAAATTTCACTTTTCCAGATGATAAAGTCAATAATACAGTTTTTCAGGAAGATAATGAAGTTGAAAACTCTGCCACTGAATCCTTCATTATGATTTCCCCACAAAAGTCTCAATCCCACTAAAAAAATAAGAAGAAAAATAAATTGGCTCAAGAAAAATATTCAATCTCTTTCCATGCACCTAATTTTGGAATTAGTACTTCTTCAAGAATTATTCACAAATACTGACACCAGGGAAAAAATGGAGGCACATACTAGCATGTGCCACCCCTTAAAAAGGTTTCAACTTTGTTACAACTGGGATATAAATCTGTCCTAATTCAGGCAATCTATCCAAATAACTCCCAAATACCCAAAGCAGCGCTTCTGTTGAAATATTCTATAAAAAATTTGAAATCAAATATGATTTATGCTTGAAAGTGGTTTTAAAGCAGAATCAAGTTTTATTTGAAGTTTCTAATGTATGTTGGTGATTTATGATCAAAAAATCAGTTCAATATAGATTATACCTATTTTTGGGAATTTTTTCATTGTTGGAAATTCATTATAAAATTTCGAGTATTTTCCCAGCAACATTCACAATTGAAGAAATCAATCAATCTTGGAATACTTTTACGGCTTCAGATCTGAACCTTTAAGTATGGATCACAACACCACTGCAGATTTTTCCTTATTCATTTCAAAAAAAAAAAAACATTTATATCCTGTTTTCAAACTTTTTCTTTGACCTAATAACTTGCAATGATGGTCTTATGTATGATTCACAACTTTGAAAAAAACACAAGTATTGCAAGAATTTATAGTTGAGGCTTCAAAAATTGAAATATTTTCTTGTAAGCTTATTATTTCAAACAAAAAAAATTCTATCCAAATTTTCATTATCTACTTTATTAATACTACAAGAATATTCCTCAAAAGACCTTTTCAAGCAATTTTTACCCATTCTTTTGGTTGATATTGAATAGATCCATAAATCTTTGTTCTGATTTTCCATCATTTTCAGGGCTTTCAACATTGATTTTCTGAAAAATTGATCCAAGAAAGGAATGACTTAACTAACACTAAAATACTTTTAGCTGAACTTATCAAAAAGCTTCCTGCTTTTAAATTAAAAAAATTAATTTTTTTTTCTTGGTTAATCTAGTTTTCTTATTGTGCAAAGCTGAATATTTTATCTTTGCAAACCCCACAACAGAGGTGGATAAAAATAACCAAGTGATTCAGGAAGATAAAAATAATCTATAATGTCTTTCCAATGGTTTTTCCCTTTGCTGATACTCCTGTTTGGTGGTACCATTGTAGAAACCCAATCGATTAGGAGAATTTGAAAGCTTTGAATATGTACCTTAACTCCTGATTTAACTGCAGCTTTATTTGTTAAAAATATTTTCACGATGGAGTGTAATCTTGCTTTGTATTTTTTCATCAACTCCGCAGCATCTTCTATTTACTGAATAAATTTCAAAATATCTTGAAAATGGTGATTTAGACTACAGTCTTTCTAAGTTTGTCAAACATAATTTTTTACCATTAAAGTATTGAAAATTTCTGGCTGGTACCCTTCAAAAAACCTTTTTAAATTTCTTTCAAACTGATGAATGGTCTAGAAGATTGTATGAGTGAAATTTTGTTGGTTTAGTATGGACCTAGCACTCCTCTTGAAATTTCTCTTAATACTTTTACAGGTAGATAAAATTCCAAAAATAAAATTGCAGTTTTTTTCATGGAACAGGAAGAAACTTATTCAATGTATTCAAAATTTTTCCAGTTAAGTGGCAGCCCCTTCTAGATATAATAACAATCAAGTGTTGATAAATTTATCCATGTTGAACATATGGGATTGGGTGTTTAATTGTATTTTTAGAATATTTCTGACATTCCTTAATTCCCCAAAACTTTTGAAATTGAGAAAAAAACTTCCCCCAGACATTTGCCCCCAGGTCTGGGGGGAACTATATGCATTTGAGACCCCAGCGTGGGTAGTATAGGCAGTCCATGAAGCTCTAGGGCTTTTAGTGGAATTTTTCTTAGAGAAATGATTCTCTTCACTGGCGCCTCTCTTATCCCACTTTGCAACATGTCCTTTGTTGGTTCTGTTACCAATCAGAACCTGGAAGTTGGATATAAATACAGTTTTGATTTTTATGGCAGTCTTGGTGCCTTTGGTTCAGGTGGAATGGCCTCTAGGTGTTCAATTGATTCAGTTTATCCATTGGCTCTTCCAATGTCTGCATACTTGCTGTAGAACCCCTAGGATTGATCCATAATCTCTTTGCAATCTATTTTGAATGATTTTGTTCTGTTATTGGGATGTGGAGCATGAGTTGGAGGATTTTTCATACACTCTTGGAATTAGTTTTTGAATTTTTATGGTTGAAAGGGCTTTATTTATTATTTGAAAACCATTTCAAGAGCCCATTAGGGTTTCCAACCATTCTTGGCTTTAAAAATGGGAGTTGGAGTAGGAGTGGGAGTGAGAGTGGGAGTATGAGTAATATGAATTGCAAATAAACTAAATATCCTCAGAATTGAAAAAAAATTTGATGGAAAGCTCCCAGTGATCAAATTAACTCAATCCACACCCCCAGAATCTACTTTCATGTCTGGCTGCATTACCTTTATAAATGAGCATACTAAAATCTCTCAGTTAGCATTTTTTCTAAACCTAATCTATTTTTAAAAGGCATTCAGGATTAAATCTGTTCTTCATTGGTAAACTTGTGACATATTCAATTGATCTTTTTTTCATACATATTATTTTATTATTCTTTCTTTTAATATATTACAGATATATTACAAGTAGGATAATGAAATGTTGTATCTAGCAACATATAAGCCTTTAATATCATGATCTTTTTCCTCCTTTCCTTATGAAATCAATTCTTATTTTTCCACACCCTGAATTCCAGTCCAACCCTTCCCAGAACTCCTCTCCTACTAATACCATCCAGACTCATTTTGATTTATCCTTGGTTTCTTACCAAACTTGGAGTTCTCAATCCTCTAAGCCAAATTTTTCAGCTCAATTCATTTTTGATGCCCCCCCCCACCTGGTAATAGTCTAAATTATTCTTTCAGTTTCTGCCACCCTGCCTCTGTGTCAAGCCTCTGTGTGACAGAAGCATTTGCAGTGTATCACTGGATCAGATCTTGGTTTGGGAAGAGTTGAATTTTTTTCAAGTTGTAGATATGGTTTGCTGAACCTGCAGTTAAACCAGAGTTATTTCTTTCAGTAAAACCATCATTACAGGGGGGCAAATGCTAGCATGTGCCTCCATTTTCCACCTGGTGTTTCTTGATTTTGAAATTTCAATTTTAGGAATGGATGCCAACAATGTCAAGTTTCCCAATCTTCAAAATGGTGAAAAACTGTAATCTCTGAAGAATTATATGAAAAAGAAGAAGGCATAAATAAATTATTTCATATCATCAAAAAATTTTCATCCTAACCAGTAAAACTCATATCTACAACTGCGTGAAAATGATCTGAAACTTGTCAAGAAGGATGCATTTTCAAAATTTCAACAAAACACTTCTTCAGCATAAAAATACCCAGAAACCACTCCTATTGGCCAATATCACTCTCATTATAAGGTGTGGATAGCTGATGTCTTTGCGCTGATCCGAAATTCTGGTATTCCCACATGCAACTACTACTGGGAACAAAATAAAATATTCAGCCGGATTTCATCCCTGAATGCAAGAATCATCAGAGCATGGGCAATATGCCAAAAAAGTTTGGGTAAATCTTTTTATTCAATAAAAAAGAATTGAGGAACCGCAGCCAATGGGTTTCCATAATCAATTGTTGGCTCATCTCAAACAAGGCTCTTTGGAAGAAGGAAAAAAAGGCAGAAGAAGGCTCCAACAGCAGGAAAATGAATTTTTCTGCTGTTGAGATTGTAGTCCCTGTTGAGGGAAAGATAGTTGTTACCACAATCTGATTCCATTACCAACTGAACAAAAAGATTATTTGGACAATAATGGAAAAAATAATTATCTCAATACATTGATTAATAATAAATTTATCAAGGACTAAGTTTCTGTGAGGTATGTCACAGAAATATTAACACAGACCAGAAAACTGTTTACATCATAATAATGAAGAAAAGAAAAGAAATTATTAGATGTATAAATAAAAAAGTTAAAAGAAATGATTATTTATTTAGTTCTGAAATGTCCTATACAGATATGAATAGCAAGGACTATCAAATGAAATGAACATTTCATGTTCATTGCACTCCATGGTAAAGCAAAGAAGCCAAGGAGAAAAGCATTGTTTAATTCCTTCCCTCTTAGCTTGTATATTGTCATATTGGTGAGGGAGATCTTTTCTATAAAAGACCCCCTCTACCCAGTTTTATTTCCCTTCCAATAAATTCATTCATCCAATAAATCTAATCAATCCTTTGAATCCATCAAATCAATTATAAATCTCATTAAAAGTATCTACCTACTATATTGCTATTGCCTATAACTGCATCTGAAAATTTGGACAAGAAGGTGTTTCCAATGAATATTTTGGAAATCTTTCTCAATTCTCAATTAATAAATTCTTTTTATATTTTAAAATACATAATACCAAAAAGGAAATCATTAAGACAACTTTTTTTAGTTAGAGGTGATGCACTTGTGCCCTGAGAATACTTCCCTTTGCTTGGGTATTTGATTGCTTTCTGATTCTGAGGTTGAAGAGGAAATAATTTTTAATTGTTCCTGTGTTTGGAGGGCACATTTCATACCTTGCCCAAATTTAAACAACTGAGAGGCAAGGCCTTATCAACAGGCAATGAAACTGGCTGAAAGACCAGTTCATTTTGCAGTTTTTATGGTGTTATATACTACTGTGTGACAGTAACCCCAGTTTTAAGACCAGTTTATCCTGAAGTGTCTATTTCTGGTGTTTGTAACCCATGCCTACAAAAACATTGAGCCATACCCAGACACACTTTTGAATGCAATGAGGATCCACCAAGTCTTGGGAGTTTTGCTGTTGAAAGGCAGAAACCCCAAGAATTTTTACAGAAAAAGCCTTTGCCAGTAACAATCCCTGATTTTAAATTGAACCTGCAACAGGGTTAGCCATTTGAATGTCATAACTTGCACAACTTAAAACCAACTCAGAGGCAAGGCCTTAACAAAAGTCTATGAAACTGGCTTAAAGAACAGTTCATTTTTGAGTTTTTATGGTTTCCCATACCACCTTGTGACAGCAGAGAATATACCCCAAATTGATCACTACCTGGATAAATCACAAATCCAACTAGCAAAAGATTCATGCATCAATAGGAGAAGAAACTTTTTCATGAGGATTATTTACAGAACCAAAAATTTTAAAGAACATGATGACACCTTGAGTTCCTACCTCAATAACTCAAAATAGTATTGGTGAGGAAGCCTTGAAGGATATAGATCCAGTTGAAAAAAGAGCCTAAATTTCCTTTGAAAAATTTTATCTCACAGATTCTGTTTGTTTTTTTTTAGAAATCAAGTATCCAAGCCCCCAAGTTCAATTGAAACCACTCAAAACTCCTAAGAAAATTCAAAAAAATGTTTTTAATATTTATACTCTCAAAGATATGGTTGAATATTTCTAGATGCTACATTGGGTATTCTTCAAGTTATATTCAAAATGATTTGTATCTCTGTTTTTCTTCCTTTGATTTTTGTTAACTGGTATCTAGAAATCATATGTAATACTAGATTAAGGTGATTCAGTGAAGGGAAATGTTAAATTTGCAACCCTATGAGGCTCATTCACAACCCAAATTTTTTTTCAGTTCTGGACAGCCGCTGCCAACCCATTTCAGTTGTGGCAGCGCACTCACTCCTCATTTAAGCTGTGAATGGCTGCTCACAACCCCAAAATGGGTCGTGAGCGGCCATTCACAACCCATTTGCGGTGAGCAAAAAAAAGGAAAAGAAATTAAAACTGAATAAATTAAAAATAAATGAAAATAGGGCATTAGTTTTCTGATGGACCCAATCCTTTATTTCATGGAAAATTATTTTCAAGCAATGTTGCACACCTCTGCTGCTACACAGAAAAATCCTTTATTTTATGATACTTTCAAGATTTTTTTTTTTTGGATTTTTGATGCAGAAGTCCTGTAGCCGGGGTTTAAAAACCCCAAAAACATTTTTGGCGAGTTCGGAGCCATTAAAACCTCTCCAAAAATGGAACCCAAAAATAAAAAAAATTCTGCAAAAAGCAATGTTTCAGTGAGTTTTTTGATTCCCATTTGGGATATTTGGGCTATTTTGATTGTTTAGTTTTTTGGTTATTTCAGCTATAAGAAAGTTTAACCAAAATGAAAAGAATTTCACAATATTTCTTTTATATTTTTTGGATGTAACCTTTGACCCTGAAAAATTCCGTCAACAAACCAAAAAAATCCATTTTCTCATTGGACATTTGCATCTTTTTATTTTCCTTTTTACTTCATTTTGTTTGGTAATTGAAGCTATCAGAAATTTAAATCAAAATTACAATAAAATTTCAATATTTTATTGGAATTTTTTGTTGTATAATTTAACTTCAAAAAATCCTTCAAAAAACCGAAAAATTCAATTTTATCATTGGAATTTCGGATTATTTTGTTGGGCTTTTTGATTATTTTATTGGTTAATTCAAGCTTTTATAAATTTATAACAACCCTGAAAGAGCTTTTTAGAATTTTCTTTAGAATTTTTGGATGTTCCCTGGGCCTCTAAAATTGTGAATTCAAAGCATAAAGACTTCAAATTAGAACATCTATTGCAATTTTTTCTTTTTTATATCTGGCATCAAAATTTCTGCAATTTTTTTTAAGATATTTAGAGCATAATTCAAAATCACAAACACACATATTTCTGACTGCTTGTCACATCCTTTACCCCTCAAATTATAAAAGACAATGAACATAATTCAAAAGAAAAGGGTGGTCTCTCTTTAATTATCCTTTTTTGATTTTTTTTCCTGAAAGAAATAATAATAATTTAAAAGATTTGAAGCTGCAAGTTTAAAGGGATTACCTGAAGCTTTCCAAAAATTTTGTTTTTTTAATTTTTGAGGAACTATTTTTGTCTCAAAAAACAACCCAGAAAAGCATCATAATAAAACCCTTTTGGGTTCTGGGACTCTTCTTTGAGCCCTTTCACATGGACAAATTCATTATGACTGAATAGTTTTTCATGGCACCTCCAATCATCTTGGAGCCCTCCAATTGTCTTATAAACCACCCCCTTGACCTCTTCCACCCCCCACAATACCACACCACACCACACCACACCACAAACACCATCCCACTACTACTCCACACCACACCACACCACACCACACCACACCACACCACACCACACCACACCACACCACACCACACCACACCACACCACACCACACCACACCACACCACACCACACAACACAACACCACACAACACAACACAAAACAACACAACACAACACAACACAACACAACACAACACAACACAACACAACACAACACAACACAACACAACACAACACAACAAAACACAACAAAACACAACAAAACACAACAAAACTAAAAAAACTAAAAAAAAACCTCAATTCAGGAAATAAATGGTGAAAGAGCTGAATCAAAACCCAAGTTTTGGGGATGAAAGATTATTGCAAGAAATCTGCAGTGAAACTTCCCAAGAGGAAAGATTGCAACTGAACCACCTTTTTGCCCCAGCTCCCATAAATATGTGGATGAAAGTTCAATGCTTTAGTTTCCTTCTGTCTAAAACATATAATGGTCCAGTGTTTCTGTTTTCTTCTTTAATGACTTTCACTTATCTTCCTCTGAATTTACCTTCCAGTCCGATTTCTCAATACTTTCCTGATTGCTTCATTCTTTTAGAAAATTTCACACATATAGTCTCATTCAAGTTCAAGTCTGATCATTTGCCGCCCCCATGTTAGATCCACTTTGGAAAATCCAAGTAATCATTCCCAGCAGAGATGAACAGAAGAAGAAATAAATTGGCCTATTATGATTTCTGCATCAATTACCTCTGCCTCCCCCTTGGTTTATGAGGCCTGTAATTTTCCAAAAGATTCATAAAACTTTGAAATACTTCATGTTCATTCCTGAATCAAAATTTAAAATTTGCTTGAATATTTTTAGACAAGTGCCAGGAGCACAACTGTCTGGATGACTCAGGGAAACTATTTTCAATAGCACAAATCAGAGCCTTTTTACTATCCATTACAAAGACTTGGGGAAGCCTCTTGGGATCATGAGCCAACTCCTTTATTGCATTCAAAGCCCAAACTTAGAACTAATTAATTACTTTTGTCATAAAAACAAAGCCTTTGTAAAGGTTTTCTTGTTGGCTGTCATTCCTACAACATGAAATATAGGGATGTTGTACCTATCTGTTTTATAAGTAAAATCCAACAAAGCAATATGATGGTATTTTTGAAAAATTCTTATAGACTCAGAATGAGCTAAGAAATGGGTCTCTAAGTGACTCTCTCCACCAAATTTTGACCTTGGAAACAAGTGGGTTTCCTGGAGCATTTCAATTAGAATTTCCATAAACCCATTCCCATCTAGTTCTTCTATTTTAACTTCTGCTTAGTGCTATAGGTTTTTCTATCATCAATGTATTCTCCACCATCTATATTTCTCAATTTACTTTTAAATTTAATTGTATTTATCCCATTTCTTATGACTTCTTCAAGTTTATCCCAGGCTTGACCAGAGATTCTCCTCAGTTGAGGATGCACTGAGGGGTTTTCAGATGGTTTATGATTGTGTTGGCAATTTCTAATGGAGAGATGCTATATGAGGTCTGCTACTGTAAAGCTTTCAGGGATCATGAATGGAAAAGCAACCTTCCTTGTGTGATTTTGCATTTTCTTTCCTGTGAGGCACAGCCCTTCACATACCCCAAATCTGTCACATGCTAAATCTACATATTTATCCTTCTTTTACTTCAATGTTGTCAATGTGTATCCATGCATGGCTGCCAATTTTTGAAAATAAATCTTGGATTCTTTGCTAATAGCAAAGGCCCTCACAGGAGGAGGTTCAAGTAGAACTGGAACCTCATAGTTACACCCCAAATGGTTATGTTTGTATTGATCAAGCTAAATCCTTCTCAGTAAAATTAAATATGAGATGTCACCCACCACCTTTTTTCAATTCCATTTGTGAACAAACATCTTCTTCCTTAATTTTAGACCTTGATGAGGATAAAATTGGGGCTTCAAAGGTCTTCTTTTCCAACTCCCTACCCAAATTCCTTGATTACAAAAATATTTGTTAACAAATTTTAATTAAGTCCCTCAATACAACCATGTTTCAACCAGGTGGGCTTGGGCTTGCCACTGTTTGCATAAAAAAGATGCAATGGAAATTTAGTATTCAATTCAATTTTCAATTTAAAAAATCCAAAGGTGTGCCCACTTTTGGGTGAGGAAAATAAATTTATGTTACAAGAAAGTTATTTGTACAATTTTTGACAAGACTTTGTTTTGCCAGTAGGTAGAGTGTTCAATTCCCAATTTTCTTTTTGTGGTCCAATAAAAGTCCCACATAGTATGCCCAATCCCCAAACTTGGGTTGATGGAACTCAAATGTGGTCCAGGGATGCCTAGGTACCCCAATTCCCCCTAAAATGGGCCATTTGGGGCTATTTTGCGCAAAATGGGCCAGGAAAACAGGTGCAACCCCCATTCTCAACTTTCCCATTCCAGGTGGGTTTGAGGAACCCCATTAAAACCCATTAAGAGGCGCAAATTCCCAATTGCAACTTGAAAAGGGTCACCATTGGGGGTTTGCAACCCCCCATGGGATTCGCCAATTGTGAGAAATGTTGCTTGCTCCTTGTTGACTTGTGATTTGCCATTCACAACTCATATGAGTTTTGAATGGGGATTAATTCCCATTTGCAACCCCAGCTTTTTGAATTGAAAATTTCCCTTTAGTGAATTCAATGAGTTGACTTCTGCCTTTTTTTTTGGAGTTATTCAAATTTAGCACAAACTATTAACCTTTGGAAATTATAAAATAAAGTTTAATGTTAAATTCAGGGCTCATTGAGCCTTGTACAAAAATCTTTACACAGCTCTTGCAGTCCTGTACACGGCTCAATAGGCCGTGTGGCACCCTACACAACTCAAATATGCCTTGTGGCATGCTACATGGCTCAAATGAGCCGTGTGGCATGCTACATGCCTCAAATGGGCCGTGTGGCATGCTACACGTCACATTTGAGTTGCAAAGCACGCTAAACATCTAAAATCAAGTTGTGTAGCCTCCACTAAATAATAAATAATAAATAATAAAGAATAAATAATAAATAATAAATAATAAATAATAAATAATAAATAATAAATAATAAATAATAAATAATAAATAATAAATAATAAATAATAAATAATAAATAATAAATAATAAATAGTAAATAATAAATAATAAATAATAAATAATAAATAATAAATAATAAATAATAAATAATAAATAATAAATAATAAATAATAAATAATAAATAATAAATAATAAATAATAAATAATAAATAATAAATAATAAATAATAAATAATAAATAATAAATAATAAATAATAAATAATAAATAATAAATAATAAATAATAAATAATAAATAATAAATAATAAATAATAAATAATAAATAATAAATAATAAATAATAAATAATAAATAATAAATAATAAATAATAAATAATAAATAATAAATAATAAATAATAAATAATAAATAATAAATAATAAATAATAAATAATAAATAATAAATAATAAATAATAAATAATAAATAATAAATAATAAATAATAAATAATAAATAATAAATAATAAATAATAAATAATAAATAATAAATAATAAATAATAAATAATAAATAATAAATAATAAATAATAAATAATAAATAATAAATAATAAATAATAAATAATAAATAATAAATAATAAATAATAAAATAATAAATAATAAATAATAAATAATAAATAATAAATAATAAATAATAAATAATAAATAATAAATAATAAATAATAAATAATAAATAATAAATAATAAATAATAAATAATAAATAATAAATAATAAATAATAAATAATAAATAATAAATAATAAATAATAAATAATAAATAATAAATAATAAATAATAAATAATAAATAATAAATAATAAATAATAAATAATAAATAATAAATAATAAATAATAAATAATAAATAATAAATAATAAATAATAAATAATAAATAATAAATAATAAATAATAAATAATAAATAATAAATAATAAATAATAAATAATAAATAATAAATAATAAATAATAAATAATAAATAATAAATAATAAATAATAAATAATAAATAATAAATAATAAATAATAAATAATAAATAATAAATAATAAATAATAAATAATAAATAATAAATAATAAATAATAAATAATAAATAATAAATAATAAATAATAAATAATAAATAATAAATAATAAATAATAAATAATAAATAATAAATAATAAATAATAAATAATAAATAATAAATAATAAATAATAAATAATAAATAATAAATAATAAATAATAAATAATAAATAATAAATAATAAATAATAAATAATAAATAATAAATAATAAATAATAAATAATAAATAATAAATAATAAATAATAAATAATAAATAATAAATAATAAATAATAAATAATAAATAATAAATAATAAATAATAAATAATAAATAATAAATAATAAATAATAAATAATAAATAATAAATAATAAATAATAAATAATAAATAATAAATAATAAATAATAAATAATAAATAATAAATAATAAATAATAAATAATAAATAATAAATAATAAATAATAAATAATAAATAATAAATAATAAATAATAAATAATAAATAATAAATAATAAATAATAAATAATAAATAATAAATAATAAATAATAAATAATAAATAATAAATAATAAATAATAAATAATAAATAATAAATAATAAATAATAAATAATAAATAATAAATAATAAATAATAAATAATAAATAATAAATAATAAATAATAAATAATAAATAATAAATAATAAATAATAAATAATAAATAATAAATAATAAATAATAAATAATAAATAATAAATAATAAATAATAAATAATAAATAATAAATAATAAATAATAAATAATAAATAATAAATAATAAATAATAAATAATAAATAATAAATAATAAATAATAAATAATAAATAATAAATAATAAATAATAAATAATAAATAATAAATAATAAATAATAAATAATAAATAATAAATAATAAATAATAAATAATAAATAATAAATAATAAATAATAAATAATAAATAATAAATAATAAATAATAAATAATAAATAATAAATAATAAATAATAAATAATAAATAATAAATAATAAATAATAAATAATAAATAATAAATAATAAATAATAAATAATAAATAATAAATAATAAATAATAAATAATAAATAATAAATTATAAATAATAATAGATTAGAAATTATGAATTATATGGAGAAGTGTATGGGCCCCCAAGAGTTGAGGAGCCCTAAAAAACTCCCACAGGCCGTGTGGGGCCCTACCGAACTTCCACAGGCCGTGTGGGGCCCTACATGGTTCCCACAAAACTGGTGCTGTGAATTCAAAATCACCTTAAATAAATAAAATTCTGAAATAAAATTAATCCTATACAGAGATAAAATTAAGAGTTTGAAAACCAAAGTAAATGTGCAATTAGAATAAAATACCTTCTGCGAGAACTCCTGTACAATTATATTTTACTCACCATCTTTTAGACTGCTAAATGAAATGTTTGTTTTATTTTAACACCCCAAAAGCATTTCTCTCAATTTGAAGCGGTGGTGATGGGATAAATATTTTATTAAACACTCTCACATGATTTTTTGATTTCTCTCTACAAACTAATTTATGAAAAATAAATATTCCTTGTTTTGAATTCTATCATTTCAGGGAAGCACACTGACTCCAGGAATTGTATATCCCCTTGCTTAATGTTGTTTAATTCCATTTCTCAATTTCAAACTATCAGTTAAAATCATGTTTTTGTGTTAATATGATTAATTTTTAGATGAAACACATAATTGTTCAGCAGGAAATTTTAATTTTAATTTGAATTTAAATTCAAACATCTTGGTATTGCCAATGTATTTTATATGGGTCAATCATGTGCATTCAATATGATAAATTAATTAGAAATCTTTTTCAAAACATAAATTCTAATTTTCAATTAAATTTCCACTGAAAGAAATATGAATATTCAAAATGAAAGCAATAATTTTTTGAATTTTTTTGAATGCTTAAAATCATTAGGATATTTAATACGGTAATGTTAAATTCACAGTTCATTGAGCCATGCACACAGTTCAAAAGGGGCCATTTGGCACACCACACGGTCCAATTTGGGTTTTGTATGCCCTCCACGCCTCATGGAGTTGTGCGGTCCACCCAGCCCGGTCCCCTGACGTGTGGACGTCCACACAACTACATTTGAGCGGTGTGGAGTTGTACATGGCTCAAGTGTAGTCGCGTGGAATTCCACAGGGCGCCAGACCGCCATGAGCAAAAAAAAAAAGGAAAAGGAAAAGGAATGAAAGGTACTAACACAACCCTTAAACTAAATAAACCTTCCAAAAAAACAGAAATCAACCCAAAATTCAAAGAATGTTCATTTTTTGATTAAAAAAAACAATAAGTAGATAAATCAATCAAAATAAAACAAAACTGGTAATATCCAATTGACTAGCCCTAAAGTAAAAAGACCCAAGAAACAAGTAACTGGACTAGCCCTAAAGTAAAAACACCAAAAAAAAGATAAGTAACTTGACAAGCCCTAAAGTAAAAACACAAAAAAAATACAACTAACTTGACAAGCCCTCAAGTAATTTCAACTTGACTAGCCCTAAAGTAAAATAGACCAAAATATAAAGAAGTGGTTTGACCTGCTCTAAAGTAAAAGTTCCCAAAAAAATACAAGTCTTTTGCCCAGCCCTGAAGTAAAAGTGCCCAAAAAAATACAAGTCTTTTGACCAGCCCTAAAGTAAAAACACCTAAAAAAAACAAGTTCAACTTGTGTTAAGCTGATCCCATCCCAAGTTTAACATAAGTTATGCTTGTGATGGAATCAGCCCAACACAAGTTGAACTGACTTACCATTAAACTCTCTTTCAAAACACTAAATGTAATGATTTTAACTCAAAACACTCAACATAATGATGTTCAAAATGTGAAAACCCTTTATATTAATAGAAATTCTTAGCTGCATTATAATTAAAATTTATATGAAATCCAATGATGAAATGAAGAAAATCCAGAATAAATTTGCAGTTGATCTTTGAGATGATCAACCCAACCAGAGGCTTTTTTATAAATCAAGGAACATGGTTTTGCTACAATGGGAGGGATTGAAACCATTTCTCCCTCAAGTACTAATAGAACCCAGTGGTTATTGTTTACAAAGTAAATGAACATTGGATATGATTGATCAGTAACACCATTTTTCATTGGAGTATAATTATCACATGACTCCAATGAAATGAAGCATATAGGTTTGGAATATGTGTCTACTATAATTTAACCCTTGTCTAATTTAGCCAGCCATTTTGAGGAGGGAATCTTATCATTGATTTCTTCAACATCAATTATTTTTAAATCTTTTCAAAATCCTTTGCACCACAAAGCATCTTAATGTAGTATGCTTTCTGTTTCTCTAATGTTTCAATCATTTCATTCCTAACTTTAAACAAACTGTGTTATTAATAACCAAGTGATTTAGAAATGACTCTAAATCCGCAATTCCCACCTCCAATTGGATCCCAAACCTCACCCAAGAGCTTATACAATTTCTTGGGTGTTTGATTGAGGTATTTCAAGTTTGGTTCCTATCATTAAAACTAACTTAGTATTAATTTCTTTAATTGGATCAATGAAATGAAAACTCACCAAAGATGAGCTTCTGGTTGAGCTTTTCTGCATTTTCTCTTGCTCTGAAGAGGATTCCAATTCCAAATTAAGTGATCCTGATTTGTTTTCAGTCTCTTCCTCTGAACTAAGAAATTCAGATTCAGATTCTGCCAACTTTGACTATCAATTCATCATTAGTTAGTAACTAGGTTCATTAAACTAAAAAAATGAACATATCCCAGAAGAAAAGACTTACAATCTTTTGTCTTTTCTTTTTTGAAGCCCTTCTAGTTATTTTTTCCACCTTGAGTTGTTTTTCAAAAAGCTCAAACCAAGATGGGTCTTGCCGCGTGCCTTCCAATTTTGGCCTGCCCCTACTTGATTTTAAGACTTTAGGTTCAAGTCTGGGCTTTGATCAATATTTTGTAATCTTCTGAATTGTATACTTCAATAGTCCCCTTTGCTCATGATATGGATATTCCAAGATAATTGCATTGACCTTTTCACAAAACTGAGTAATGCTTAGCATTTCATCAACATTGCACTGGAAAAAACCAATAGGATCAACCATTAGTGAATTAGGATTCATTAATCAAAAAGCATTAATCACATAGTGATTTGAACAATCCAACTTAAGCCAACTTAGAGAACTACAACTGAATGGGTCATAGACCAGCCTCCCCTGAGGATGAACATCTTTGGGTACCACAGATTCTCTGAATGCTAGACAGTCACCTATTTAGTGGGAACAGGGAAAACCCACATTCTTGAAATATGTCTTGGTGCAGACTTTGCCATCATAATCACATTTGAAATTATCAATTTGATCCCTAGAAAGATGGATTGCCTCTAAAGACAATTTGTAACCCAATGGTAACAGTTCAGGAGGAAGAACTGTCCCCAACTTAATTCAAGAGTTATAAAGTGATGCATGAACTGATTTAATTTGATTCAAAACTGTTCTTTCAAGGCTTTTCCAAACATCCAACAGGTTTCCCAAACTGTTTTCAAGGAATTGTTTGAGATTCTCATGGGCCCCTTCAACCCAAGATGTTTTTTTGTTTCCAAAATCTGGTTTTATACCACTCCACACTGTTACAAAGGTCTCTTTGACAGGGGAAATTTTCTTTTCCATATACTCAAGTATATCCTCATAGTCTTTCAAGAAACACTATACAAGTCAAAAGGTCAGAACCCAAAGCTAGGAAGAATAAGAAGCAGTGATTTGATGTTACTCTGAGTTCTGCATCATTGGCCTTTGCCTCCTCCTTGGTCTTTGAGGCCCCATACTTTGCCCACAGATTCATAAAGCTTTTCCATCCTTAAATGTCTTTAACAAAGCGCACTTTACAGTTTTCTTGTATTTTTTTAGACAAGTGCCAAGTGAAACATTTTCTTGATGAATCTGGGAAACTAGTTTCAAGTGCACAAATCAGATCTTTTTCACGGTCCGTCACAAAGACTTTTGGGAGTCTCTCAGGATCATAAGCCAACTCCTTTCATGCATTTACAGACCAACTGTAGAACTCAAATATTTCTTTTTTTATAAAAACAAGAGCTTTTGTGAAATTTTTCCAATTGGCTTTCATTCCTACAAAATGCAATAGTGGAGTTTTTTACTTATTTGCTTTATAAGTACAATCCAACATAGCAATATGATGGAATTGTTTTGAAAGCTTTAATGCCTGTGGATGTGCTAAGTAAAGGGCCTCCAAGTGACCCTCTCCACTGAACTTTGACAGGTGCATCCAACTTGTTTCTTCAAGCTGTTCATATAGTACCTCCATAACACTTTTTCCCTTCAGTTCTGCAAGTGTGACCTTCTGCTTAGTCTTATAGATTGTTCAGTCATCAAAATAATCCTGACCATCAATCTTGATCAATTTTCTCTTCAGTTGTAACGCATTGAGCCCATCATTCATGCATTCTACTAGATTGTCTAAGGCCACCCCTAAGATTCTCCTCAGTTGAGGATTCACAGAGGGATTTTCAAATGGTTGATGGTTATTTTGGGTTTCTTTTTAGGAGAGGGGCTACAAGGGGTCTGCCTTTGTGCAACTTGCATGGATTGAAAACTTGCACCCAACCTTCCTTGTGGGAGTTTGTCTAGGCCGTTTGGTTAGAAGACTTCCTGAATAGGAACCATGTCTATCACAGGCTAAATCCACATATTGGCCACGCTTTGAGTTGAAAAATGTTAATTCATAACCATGCTTCATTTCCCATGATTGAAAATAGTTTTGTGCCTCTTCCCTAGTAGGAAAAGCTCTCAAGGGAGTTTGGTTAAGTGTATCTGCAATATTTACATAGTTATATTGATGGCATGCACTCCATCAGTTTCAATCAGATTAAATACGGCGAAGACCATTAACATAAAATGTTATTCACCACCACCGGTCATTTCCATTTCTGAAACATTTTGTTCCTCATTTGTCACCCTTGATGAGGTTGCAATTGGGCTTCCAATGTTTCATTACCCAAATCCTTTTTTTATTTTTCCAAAGCTTTATTGATGGCACTATCAATGTAGAACTTCCATGCAGCCATCTCAGAAGAAGGAGGGCTTGCCACTGTTCCCATGCAAAAAAATGCAATGTTATAATTCAATATTCAATCCAACTTTCAATTGATCAAACAAAGTTTGCTCAATTTTTAGTTGAGAAAGAATTGTTTGCAGAATTTTATATGATATATGATTTCAGTTTTCACTTTAATTTCACATGGGTTTCACTTTAATTTCTGTTTGAGATTGCTAGGTGTGAAACAACAGCCCCACAAAGTATGGGTTAATCCCAAATTTGGGTTGACAGAACCCAAGTGTGGTCCAGGGGGTGCCTAAAATTCTGGAACAACTTCTGGGTGTTACAGAGCTCCTACACAACCCTCTGGGGGTTGCGCGCGTTTTAAACAACCCTTTGTAGTCGTCTTCGGGCCCCCATGGCTCATTTGAGCCGTGTAGGGCCCTACGCAACTACCACAGGGTTGGAGCCGTGAATTTAACATCACCCTATTTAATATTGAATTTATAATTTTATCATTATTGATATTCACTTCCCCATTAGCCAATAAAGTTATGGAAAACTCAGAAAAATTGACTTAACACCCAATTTAATTCAATGAAAAAATGGAAAAAACTACTAGGGTTTGAAAAAATTTTATATGCCAATGTCTTGGATTTTCTTCAAGGAATTTTTACCATGGAGGAAATTTGTTTAATTGTGTTGAAATTTAAAAAAAAAAAAACACATCAAATGCATATATTGCAATCAAGTTGTTTTACAAATGTATGTGGCTGATTGTTCCCTGTGTTTCATAAATCTTAGAAAGATTACCAATCAAGTGTTATTGATACCAAATTGTTTCAAAAAATACACCAAATATTATCCAATCCATTAAAAGAAGAAAATACACCAGTGAGCTACCACAAGCAATCAATAGCCATGTGAGTGAACATCTTCTTCAAAATTATATTTCTTCTTTTTTACTTGATATGGGGTAAATTTCCTTATTTACCCTATATTTTTCATATTCAAGTTATCAATTGAAGATTCCTGAGTAAGGTAAAACGCTGAAAAATCTCCTTCCTATAGTGGAATATAACATTACCCACCACAAACATGGAAATTTATGATATATCTGGGATTACCCCACTTCAATTTATCTATCACACCCCAAGTTCCTTTATCTCATAACTACAAATAATTCCCTAGATTATTGAGGAAAACATTGGTGAGCACCTATTTCATAAATAAATTTATATTGAACAAGAAAAAATACATGTTCAATTAATGTTAACTGGCAAGGCCAACTATTGAGCAGATATAAACAAAAGTCTTGCAACATTTAAAGAATATTCTCAAACAATAATGATCTAGTTGAAAATTTATTTGGTGTGAATTTTTAAAAACCTTATCCTTGGGATGAAGCACTTCCTTCTTCCAAAAACAAGTCTGGTGAAGAAAATCAATATCCCAGGAACTATCTGAAATTCCATAAGATTCTTAATTCAAAACTTGGACATCCTTTTACTTGTGGATGTAAAATTTTTATTAAATACAAGAAAAAATCCAAATATTATCCTCTGAAGCAGTTTTTGAACATATTTCTCAAGAGGTGGATTTAACTTCAATTGATTCCCCCTTTCTTTGAAGAATGACTTGGGGCATCTCAATGGCATCAAGCCATTGATGCTACTGAAATTTGTGATATTTTGGAGGGAACTATGTGGAAAGAATTGAAGTGAAAAATAATCAGGTTCAAACAAAAGAACAAGGGAAAAAGTTCTTTGGAATTCAAATTAATTGGATTGATCCCCATGGAATAAATACCAGTATAAAAATAATCTCTCTTTTTTTAATGTTGTTAATATTTTTCAAACTTCTATGCAATTTATATTACAAACTACACAATTCATTTTTTATGGTTTCAAACAAACACCTGAAAAATTTAACTAATTCCAACCAAAAAAAATATAATCAAGCTTCTCTTCTTTGAGATACTTTATCTTTGCAAAGGATTATAATTCACAGAAACAGAAGAAATAGCTGCATGGAAGAGTAATACATGCTTTTATATTGCCACTGATTGTTGATACACCTGCAATGCAAGAAATGAGTGGATCTGCATCTCAATAAGAATTATTGTTCTTTCCACTGCAAACCCAAGCAGAATGAACTCTAAAAAACCAATAATTTTACTTGGCTAGTAAAATATAAATAAGGATCTTATCAAATGGGAGGAGAATCAGAAAATTTATCAATCAATGAATGAGAAAAACAGTGTTCTCAAGACACATGATGCCTGGTTTGGTAAGCCAAACATTACCTATAGGCATAAGACCCACTTTTAATGTACAATGAAAGCTCCATCCCTCCAATTAACCTCAAAATTGCATCCTAAAGAAAAAAAAAAACCATAGTCACTCAGCAAAAGTACCCCTTTATCTCTCAAGGATTGGAAGATAGAGCTAAGATCAACTGTGACCTACCCATACCCCAATCAGATGTCAGAGATAAATGAAAGACATATGGAAATACTCTGGAAGCTCTCAAATGCATACCACTTAAAGTTCATCACATACAACACCCAAACTCCTGAATCGGTATATAGAAGTAATATATGAAAGAAATTGCATGCAGAACCAAAGAAACTCCTGCAGCAGCATACAGAAGTAATATATGCAAGAGACTGCATGCATAAACAAAAAAATGGGTGAAGCAATCTAAAGAATTAATATATGCAGGATAGTGCATGTAGAGAAAAAAACAAACTCCTGCATCAGTATACAGAATTAATATATGCAAGAAACTGCATGCAGCACCAAAACATCTCCTTTAGGATATAGGAGTAATATATGCAAGACACTGCATGAAGCACCAAAAAAAACACCAATTGGAAGACCATAGGATTTTCTGAAGTATACAGAAGAAATGTATGCAAGAAACTGCATGCAGAACCAAAACAACCACCCATCAGAAGAACAGAGGCTGTTAAACAGAATATAGAGGTGATTTATGCAATGAACTGCATGCAGAACCAAAATAATTTAACACACCACTATAAGGGAGAAATTTATGCAGGTGGGTCCTGTATCAAAGACCCAATCACCATACAGAAGCAATTTATGCAGGAGGTACCTTTATCAATCATCTCATCAGTAAATCACAGCAATATGTGCAAGGGTGCACATGCATGTAAATAATAAACATCCTCTTTCTCCTACTAGCCAAAATACCTCAGGTAACTGTATACCACTTTAATAGGGGGAGCCTCAGGACACTTCCAGGGGCAGGAATTTCTATTTATGGTGGGACTCTTTGCCCTATCCAGGTTTTATCCCCACCATCCCCTCCAGGAATCACCATGCCCCGCAGGGATCTTCACTCCTTATAAAAGGTCATCAACCCTTACTTCATACATTTGGCCATCATCCATCATCATCCATTACCCCATACCCTTGAACATCGCCCATCACCACCCATTACCCCATACCCTTGGCCATCACCCACTGCCACCCTTCACCCCATACTCTTAAAAATCACCCATCACTACCCATTACCCCATACCCTTGAACATCACCCATCACCACCCATTAACCCATACCTCTGACCATCATCAACCATTAGAACATACCATTGACCATCATACATCACCACCATCTCCCATTGCCACCATCATCCATCATCACCATCATCAACCATTACCACATACCTTTACCATCCTCACCAACCACCATCATCTATCATCATCACCTACCTCAACAATCATCATACATAATTATCATGGACCATTATCATCATCCATAATCATTATACATAATCATTATCCAAAATTATCATCATCCACAATTATCATCATCCATAATCTTAACCTATCTTGACCACCACCATCTTCTTCTTCTTCCATCAATATAATCATCTTCTTCTTCCAACATAACCAACCATCATCAGTTATCACATATAGGCTCTGTCATTTGAACATATCAGTTAACACCTGTAACAAAAAATTATTATTCATCATTAACTCTTAAAAAAACTATAAAAATATATATAAAGAATATCATAAAATAAAAACATTGTTCTCTTACTCATCTTCAATAGAAAAATTCACCCCATCTTTTCCACCAAATCTTCATTATCAATCTTGAACCTACTGATCCTAGGTCTGATAGAGAGTATTATAGTAGAAAATATATCTGAAAATCAGACAAAAATCTGTTTGATTTTATTTTTATAGGGCTTAATTTATTACTCAGAGGGGCAGGTAATTTGAAACAACCATTAGTATTCATCTATCATTCCAATATTTTTAGTACTAAATTCCCCCTGAATTGAATTCCAGAGAGCAATTTTCTAGACTTAACACAATCCAAAAGGATTCTGTAGAATGGTACAAAATTTTCCAAAATATAACACACTGTGAATCAAAAAATATGACCACCATTGATTTCATGGATATATTAATCTTGGGATTGCTACAAGAGTACATTATTAACCAAGAAGGCCAATTAAATATCAAAAAGGATACTTCATTACCAATTTGTTTAGTCCATGAAACTCCAGGACTTCATCCTCCCAGCTCCTCAAGAAGTTTGAAAATTTCTCCATCTCAACTCCTTCAACCAAATTGCCAATTTTATTCAAGGCTCTTTGAGAAAACCTCAACAAACAGCTCAACAATAAACATTCCTGAATCAAATCAGAAAGTTAAAAAAAGATAAACACCTACAAATAAATTCAATTGAATCTATTACAAGTAAATCAGCAAGCCAAAATGAATCCAGGAAGAGAATTAAAATTTCTATGCAAGAAATCTCCCACCTCTCTTTTTAATATCAAAGAAATTCACATAATCCAGCTTTATTTTTATGAGAGACAATTATTGCATCAAAAAAATTGAGCATTAAACCCCAGGAACTTGCAATTTTTCATGAGGTCACTAATCTAATCAAATTTCCATCTGTATTATTAGGTTTTTCAGAAACCTGAATTTTACTGCTGCTGATACCCCTAAGGCTTCTGAATGTTTGTTTTTGTGCACCATTCATGTAACGTTTGTTTTCATTCCAAGGTTAAAGTGAAACTCAGAAAATGGCTCATGGGAGGAAAATAGGGTGATGTTAAATTCACGGCTCCAACCGTGTGGAAGTTGTGTAGGGCCCTACATGGCTCAAATGAGCTGTGGGGGCCCAAAGACAATCACAAAGGTCTTTTTCAAACAGGCGAAACCCCTGGGGAGTTGTGTAAGAGACGTGTAACCCCTGTACACGGCTCAAATGAGCCGTTTACTACTGTAAACACCTGAAATTGGCCATGTTGGGGGGTTCACAACCCCCCAGAAGCCATGCCAGAATTTTGGGCACCCCCTGGAACACACTTGGGTTCTTTCAACCCAAATTTGGAATTAACACATACTTTGTCCGACTGTTTTTCCACACCTAGAAATCCCAAATATACATTAAAGAGAAACCCAAGTTAAATTAAAGCGAATAATCATAAATTATTTCAAAATCTGCAAACAATTCTTTCTCAACTTGAAAGTGAGCAAACTTGGTTTTATCAATTGAAAGTTGGATTGAATACTGAAGTATACCATTTCATTTTTTTGCATGGGAAAAGTGGCAAGCCCTCCTTCTTCTGACATGGCTGAGTGGAAGGTCTCCATTGATATTGCCATCAACAAAGCTGTGGAAAAAGAAAAAAAGCATTTGGGTAATTCAACATTGGAAGCCCCAATTGCATCCTCATCAAGGGTGAAAATTGAGGAACAAAATGTTTCAGAAATGGACATGACCTCTGGTGGTGAGTAACATTTTGTTTTACTGGTCTTTGCCATATTTAGTTTGATTGAAACTGATGGGTTCATGTAACTATGAAACTATGACTTAACCAATGAATGTTTACTAGATCCACTTGACCCACCTCCCTTGAGTGCTTTCCTACTGGGGAAGAGTCAAAAAACTATTTTCAAACATGGGCAATGAAGCATGGTTATGCTTTCACAGTTTTCAACTCAAAGCATGACCAATATGTGGATATAGCCTGTGATAGACATGGTTTCTATTCAGGAAGTCTTCTGACCAAACGGTCTAGAAAAACTCACACAAGGAAGATTGGGTGAAATTGTTTAATCCATGAAAGTTGAACAAAGGCAGAACCCTTGTTGCACATCCCCTACAAAGAAACCCAACATAACCATCAACCATCTGAATATCCCTCTGTGCATCCTCAACTGAGGAGAATCTCAGGGGTGGCCTTAGAAAATCTAGTAGAAGGCATGAATGATGGGCTCAATAAGTTACAACTGAAGAGAAAGTTGATCAAGATTGATTGGCAGGATTATTTTGATGACTGAAAAATCTATAACACTAAGCGGAAGGTCACACTTGCAGAACTAAAGGGAGAAAGTGTTATGGAGGTACTATATGAAAAGCTTGAAGAAACAAGTTGGATTCACCAGTCAAAGTTCAGTGGAGAGGGTCACTTGGAGGCCCTGTAGTTAGCAGATCCAGATGCAGTAAAGCTTTCAAAAAAATTTCATCATATTGCTATGTTGGATTGTACTTATAAAAAAAATAAGTAAAAAACCCCACTATTGCATGGTTTGGGAATGACAGTCAATTTCAAAACTTTCAGAAAAGCTCTTTTCTTTATAACAAAAGAAAGATTTGAGTTCTACAGTAGGTCTGTAAATGAATTAAAAGAGTTGGCTTATGATCCTGAGAGACTTCCAAAAGTTTTTGTGACAGACCATGAAAAGCTCTGGTTTTTTCAATTGAAACTAGTTTCCCAGAGTCATAAAGACAATATTGCACTTGGAACTTGTCTAATAACATATAAGCAAACTGTGAAGTTTGCTTTGTTAATGATGTTGAAGTATGGAAAAGCTTTATGAATCTGTGGGCAAATTATGGGCCTCAAAGACCAAGAAGGAGGAAGAGGTCAATGATGCAGAACTCAGAGTAGATCCACATCACTGCTTCTTATTCTTCCTAGTTTTGGGTTCTGACTGTTCAACTTGTATAGTTTTTCTTGAAAGACTATGAGGATGTACTCGAGTATATGGAAAATGAAATTTTCCCTATCAAAGAGACATTTGTAACAGTGTGGACTTGTATTAACCCATATTTTGGAAAGAAAACAACTTCTTGGGTTGAAGGGGCCCTTGCAACTCTCAAACAATTCCTTGAAAACAGTTTGGGAAACCTGTTGGATGTTTGGAAAATCCTTGAAAGAACAGTTTTGAATCAAATTAATTCAGTTCATGCATTGCTTTATAACTCTTGAATTAATTTAGGGACAATTATTCCCCCTGAACTGTTACCATTGGGTTACAAATTGTCTTTCAAGGCAATCCATCTTGTTAAGGAAAAATTTGAGAAGCTGAAATGTGATCATGATGGCAAAGTCTGCACCAAGTCATATTTCAAGACTATGGGTTTGCCCTGTTCCCACCAAATAGGTGACCTTCTAGCATTCAGAAGATCCATTGTACATGAAGATGTTCATCCGCAGTGGAGGTTTGACTATGAACCTTGCAGTTCTAGTTCTATAAGTTGGCTTAAGTTGGATTGTTCAAGTTGGATTGTTGAAATCCCTATGTGATTAATGCTTTTTGATTAACTAATTGACTAATGGCTGATCCTTTTGAATTTCTCCAGTGCAATGTTGATGAAAGGCTAAGAATTACTCTGTTCTGTGGAAAATTCAATTCAATGATCTTGGAATCTCCAGATCATGAGCCAAGCGGCCTGTTGAAGTATATCATGCAGAAGATTACAAAATATTGATGGAAGCCAAGACTTGAACCTAAAGTCTTACAAATAAGTAGGGGCTGGCCAAAATTGATATATAGGCGGTGAACACCATCTCAGTTTGAGCTGGTTGAAAATCAACTCAAGGGAGAAAAAAGAACTAGAAGGGCTTCAAACAAGAAAAGAAAAAAGATTGTAAGTCTTTTCTTTCAAGATATGTTCATTTTTTTGGTTTAATGAACTTAGTTACCAACTAATAATGAATTGTTAGTCAAAGTTGGCAGAACCTGAATCTGAATTTGTTATTTTGGAGGAATAGAATGAGGGTGAATTGGGATCACTCAATTTGGAATCAGAATCCTCTTCAGAGGAAGAGAACATGCAGCAAAGCTCAACCAGAATCTCATCTTTGGTGAGTTTTCTTCAGATTGATCCAATTAAAGAAATGACTACTAAGTTAGTTTTAATGATAGGAACCAGACGTGAAATACCTCAATCAAATACCCAAGAAATTCCATAAGTTCTTGGGTGAGGTTTGGGATCCAATTGGAGATGGAATTGAGGATTTAGAGTCATTGCTAAATCTCTTGGTTATGAAGAACATGGTTGTTTTAAAGTTGGAAAGGAAATGATTGAAACATTAGAGAAACATAAAGCATGCTACATTAAGATGCTTGGTGCTGAAAAGGAGGTTGAAAAGATTAAACAAAGACTTGATGTTGAAGAAATCAATGAAAAAATTCCCTCCTCAAAATGGCTGGCTAAATTGGACATGGGTAAAATCATAGCAGACACATATTCCAAACCAATATGTTTCTTTTCATTGCAGTCATGTGATACTCATACTCCAATGAAAAATTGTGTTACTGATCAATCAGATCCAACGTTCATTCCCTTTGTAAACAAAAACCACTGGGTTCTATTAGTACTTGAGAGAAATGATTCCAATCCCAACCATTGTAGCAAAACCACGTTCCTTGATTTCTAAAAAAGCCTCTGGTTGGGTTGATCATCTCAAAGATCAACTGCAAATTTATTCCAGATGGCAATAGACTTTGACTTCATTTCATCATTGGTTTTCATATAAATTGTAATTCTAATGCAGCTAATGAGTTCTATTAATATAAAGGGTTATCAAATTTTGAACATCATTATGTTGAGTGTTTTGAGAAAAATCATTATATTGAATGTTTTGAATGAGAGTTCAATGGTATGTCAGTTCAACTTTTGTTGGGCTGATTCTCACAAAAGCTTAAAGCTTGGGATTGGATCAGCTTAACACAAGTTGAACTTGTTTTTTTGGGCACTTTTACTTCAAAGCTTGTCAAAAGACTTGTATTTCTTTGGGCCCTTTTACTTTAGGTCTAGTCAAGTTGGTGTGATTTTAGGGATTGTCAAGTTAGTTGTATTTTTTTGGTGTTTTTAATTTAGGGCTTGTCAAGTTAGAAATCCTTTTTTTTGTGTTTTTACTTTAGGGCTAGTCCAGTTACTTGTGTTTTTTTGGTTCTTTTTACTTTTAGGCTAGTCCATTGTATAGTACCAGTTTTTTTTATTTTGATTTATTTATTTATTTATTTATTTATTTTTTTTAACAAAAAAATGAACATTCTTTGATTTTTTCGTTGATTTCTGTTCTTTGGAAGCTTTATTTATTTTATTGGTTGTGTAAGTAGCCTTTCATTTCTTTTCCTTTTTTTTTTTTTTTTGCTCACTGCAGTCTGGTGCCATGTGGAAGTCCAAATGGCGGGGGACCAGGCTGGGTGGGCCGCACAACTCTGTGAGCCATGGGGGGCTGTACATGGCTCAAATTGGACCATGTGCCGTGCCACACAGCCCATTTCAAACCATGTGCACGGCTCAATGAGCCTTCAATTTAACATTACCCAGGAAAATATTACCTCATTTAAATCCAACCTTGTTGGTATCATTAAATTAGTCACGTTGCATCAATGTAAAAATTCCGATTTGGTCCAATTGGAGGGATCAAACTTGATTTACTGGGAGGAACTATTGCTATATTGGTGAAATATTAAACCAAAGAAAAAATTTGTTTCTCTCAGCATATGAATAAGATGATCAAGCACTATGTTCCCATTTTTTTCAGGAGAGAGGCTGAATCAAATCTTTAACTTGGTGAAAAAAATACAGGTTGGTTATCCCAAATCTTAATAAAAACTTATTGGTGGAGAGAATCAAGCTGATTGGTTTTTTTAATCTTCAGTTTTTGTTGATAAGTCTCTCCTGAATGATTAACTTTAATTTTCAAAATTCCATGGAATCATTGAACAAATAACTGGCATGTTTTGGGGATCAATTCTGACCCAATTCCATATCCTCCAAGTTTTTTCTACTCTTCAAAGATGGTTGATATTTAAAAGGCTCAACAAAAATGAATTATTTTGAAGAATAATTAAAATAATTCATTGAAAAGCAGTCAACATAAAAAATGTTTCCATGGTAAAGATTGAGTGGCTCCCTTGCAAATCAATTCTAATCCATCTAAATCACATAAAACCATATTGCTACAATGAAACAAATTATAATATTTATTTTTCATCAACATTTAATCAAGTTCATTCTGAGATTTAGAAGGTTTTTTCCATCATTGAGGAAAAAAAACTGGGGTAAATCTTTTGACATTTGTAAAAAATGTGGATGTTTGAAACCAATTGATACTCCAAAAAATCCATAGCTTGGCCTCATTTATATCCATGAGCTGATTTATATTCATGAGCTCATTTATATCCATGAGCTAATTTATATCCATGAGCTCATTTATACCCATGAGCTCATTTATATCCATGAGCTCATTCATATCCATGAGCTCATTTGTATCCATGAGCTAATTTATATCCATGATCTCATTTGTATTCATGCAAAAATCCTTTTATAAGAATTTGAATGAATATTGGTTATCAATCAAGAAGTTTTTGCGGCAAGCATGGCTGATGAATAAAATTATTGCACAAACTTCCAAGAATTTTGATTTTTTGGTCAAAATTAGCTATTTTTTAAGGTAATATAAATTGTATTTATTTCTGAAGAACCAAATATTTTTATTTATCTGACTGGTATTTTCTTGAAAAAAAGAAATTAATATAAAAAAACACTCACAAAAATTTTTAATTTTACTATATATTGCTATGAAAGTAAATCAGAGCTATTATCTTTTGTGTTAGATCCATATCTTAACACCATGTGTAATGTAAGAAGTTTTAAAATGAAAATTATAATTAACCTCAAAAAAGTGAAAGATAAATCCCAAAAAAAATTGGTAACCAGTTTGTGGACCAATAATTTGAATTTATCATGAGCTAAAAGCTTAATTTGCCTCATTTTGGAACTTCATAAAATCAGAAATCACAGCCCATATCACATAGATGTGATCAAATTTCCTCAAGATATTTCCAATGAAAGTATGGTTTTACAAATAAATCAAAAAATTCTCAATCCTTTCTGTCATGTAAAGATTTTCAATTCAATTCAAGCATTTCATAAAAATTGTGCATAAACATTCTCAGAAAATCCTGGAATTAATTCCATTTTTTGACTCCAACAACTTGACAAATTCAAAATGTTTTACACTCAAAATCCATGGTGCTACACCTACAAGCAGCTGAAACCATTTTTTTCATTGTTTCTTTTGTTTTATTTAATTATATTTTTTTTTGGATGCAAATAGTTTTCTGTAAGAATTTGAAAAATTTCAACCCAATATCTGGGCCATCTGGCCTGATTTCATACGTTGATACTTGAATCATCAACAGAAGCTTGAACTGAAGCTTTTTGAACACATCAAACAAAAAATTCCCAAAATTTCATGAACTATTTCCATCCTATTCCCCACATGTTTCCACCTGTCACAAATACTTATTGAATTCAAGAGGCAGATGGCACAGGCACTAATCCTCACAGAACTCAGGAAAATAAAAGATTTACTTCAGTAAAATTGATTAGGAATTGAATGAAGATAATTTAGCTGATTGTTAGATCAAGGGAGTCCAATATTAAGGCTCTGTAGGAGGGTTTAAAAATCCTGTAAGAGTCAAACTAGAGTGGAAGGTGAGATGATTCTAGAAGGCTGGATGTCTTTATCATGATGAGATCCTATTTGAATGGAACTAACCAATAAGATTTATTACACTAATTTCTTGGGGGGAATTAGCCCCGGAGGGAATTGGAGCCCAGTATATCTTAAAGCTGAAGAGAAGGCCTTGAAGGATGAGCAGCTGGTGATTTTGAATAGAGTTCCCATGGTATTAATTTTCAATCTGGAGGGCTGGCAGCTTAGATGGATAATGACTGATTTTCTTGTCCAGGAAGGTCTGAAATTTATGATTGTAATTCCTTTTAAAGTGGATTTATCAGAAGGCTTAGAGTACGTCCCATGTAGTATGTATGTACTATTCAATTTCCCATGTATCAGTTGGGTTAAGTAGAAATAAAGGAGACACCAACCCATAGGGAGAGGGGGTTGGAGATCCTGGAAGATTACATAGGAACTTCAGGTTATTCAGGGAGATTCACAGAAGATGGAACCAGTATATACAGAGGTAGATGGTTGGATAAGCTGAGGTTCCAGGGAGGCTGAGGTGACTGAGCATAGAGTTTCAATTTGTGGTTATGACACAACCCTAAGTTCTTGAAGATTCAACAGGGCTGAGAAATATTTTTACTTGGTGGAGTTGAATGTTTTAAAATGTGCTTCATTTCTTCTTTTTCTATATAAGTTTATTCAATGGAAAAGAATTGATGATTTCCACAATTTATCCCTGGTTAGACTAATCAAAAACAACCACCTTTTCTTGATAGAAGAGTTTAAAATTTTTGATTGGGGTTTGAGCTTTCTGAAACTCAAAATTGGTTGGATTATGATGATACTTCTAATTTTCAGGGTGGATAACAGGGTATAGATGAACTGGTGTTATAGATTGGGTGAACCAGCTCATATTTTTTTAAGCTTGTTAGCTCTCACTATTGATGTCAAGGGATAATTCAGATTCACTATTTTGTTTGGTTTTCCTCCCCAGGTTGAAATTCTTTTGATTTTTCATATCAATTTTCATCTGATTTTCATGCATTGGATTTTCTAATCAATTAGAAACTTGATTTTCTAATCAAGTCAAAAATTGATTTTCTAATTAAGTAAAAAGTTTATTTTCCAATCAAGTAGCAAATTGTTTTCTTATCAATTAAAAAATTGACTTTCTAATAAATTATAAAATTGAATTTCTAATGAAGTAGAAAATTTATTTTATAATCAATTGAGAATTTGATTTTTTAATCAATGATAAAATTTCTTTTCTAAACAATTATTATTGGATTGATTTTCTGATCAATTAGAAAAATTTTTTTTTCATCAATTAAAAAATTGATCTCCTAATCAATTATAAAATTCATTTTCTAATCAATCATACAATTGAATTTCTAATCAATTCAACAGTTCATCATCTAATAAATAAGCAGATTGTTTTTCTAATCAATTCGAAAAATGATTTTCTAATCAATTAGAAAAATTATTTTCTAATCAATTAGAAAAATAATTTTCTAATCAATTAGAAAAATGATTTTCTAATCAATTAGAAAATTTATTTTTTAATCAATTAGAAAATTCATCATCTAATGAATTAGCAAATTGATTTTCTAATAAATTATCAGATTGAATTTCTAATGAATTATCAAATTGAATTTCTAATCAATTATGAAATTGATTTTCTAATCAGTTATCAAATGGATTTATTAATTTATTTTATATAAATTGAAAAACCAAATTTCAAATTAATCATAAAATCATTTTTTCCAATCAATTAAAATTATATTAGCATTTGATATAGAAAGAGGGGGAAGGAGAAGTCAAGGGGAAGTGCTTACCTGGTGGGTTTCAAGGAGTTTTCAGTGACACCAAGGAGAAGCCCCGTGCTGTATATTCAGAGTAGATGGATCAGTAAGTTCAATAAAGAATGGTATTACAGGGGGAGACTCACCTGGATATTATTGGTGGGTGAGGGTAGTCAGGAGATGTTTGGTGGAGGGCGTGGCCTGAGGAGTGGGATGGTGGTGAGTTGTCAGTTTTTGGTGAGGAGGAGGAGAGAATGGTTTTTGATGATCTGGAAGGAGCTGAATTACAATGAGTGGGAGGAAGGATGTAGGCGTGGGGGGGCTGGTGAACAAGGGAATGGGGTTGACTGAAAAATTAAAATTCCACCAATCAAAATTAGTGTATAATTCTGAAAGAAAAAATTTGTCCACAACTGATTCAAATCAAAAAATAAATCATAATAAACAATTGTGAGTTTGATGTTGGAACTTGAAAGAAACAAAGATTCAAAGTGAGTAAGAGTGACAGGTAGGATATGCTTGTTCATTGCAAAAGATGAATGATGATATGAGACTTTTATGGAATGAGGAGGATCATAGATGTAATATTCAAATATTTCATCCCATTCATATTTAATGTTGGCCAATATTTTATAGAGGATAACCCATCAGACAATCCAGTTTTTAAGTATCTTCATTTCTTCAGGATTCTGATGCTGGTATTGCATTCATCTTAAGCTTTCCCTTCTTCCCTTCAGCAACCTTATGGCATACTCAATACAAACTTATAATTGAGAAATATGATATTTAAAATACTTTTTGCCTTCATCATTGGAAAAAAAAAGTGTTAATTTATTTTCCACTAGCATAAGCTGAATCTGCCAGAATTTATTGATCTTCATCAAAAATGTTATGTTTTTCTTGGCCAATATGCATCCAATTTGAAACATATGAATTTAAAAAGGAGCCTAGAAGGCCAGAATGTACATAAACAAACTTCTTGTCTTCATCAAAATCTATGTGAACCAAAAAAAATTATTGTACTTAAGAGAGGAAGGATGGTTAGTCAGTTCCTCATAAAACACATTTGAGAATGAAAAAATGGATTTTCTTTTCTGTAAATCAAAATATTGTTTTCCATCAAGGCTGGGTTTTTTGGCTCAACGGGACAGTTTTTCCATCAAAAAATCCAATAAAACCACAAAAAACTTCAGTCTCAATGAACTTAGATATCTCAATCTCACGTTTCTTGGTTTGAAAGATAAGAAATAAGCAATCAAATCCTGGGATACCATCCTTACCATTTTTTTGTATTAGTCAATGGCTCCATATTCTACTGAGAAGAGATTTTTAAATCAATGAATAGCTACTCCATTTACATTTGATTGAAATCTACAAGGATAAAATTCCATTTTCATATCTTGATCAAATTTCAGATTCTAAGATTTATTCTGAAAGATTGAGCAATAAAGCTTCATGAATGAAACCAAAGAAATTTTAAAACGTTTTTCAAAGCCCAAATCAGAGAAAAAATGGAGCTTTTGCCTTTCATAAATGAGATGATGGAGTTTCCTTTTTCTATGAAGCTTTTACTTCTTTTCAAATAGAGCATTCAAAAATAAAAAACTGGATTTCTGGTTGGGATCTGAATCAGAGTCAAACAGTATCAAGAGTTTGTTCAGCTTGGTTCCATTTTGAATTTGACCTTGTGGAGTTTGTTTGTACATGTTTATAGTGATTGAAATGTTTTTTTGAGTTATGATTTTATTATCTTGTGGAATGGAGTGATGATTTCATGATTTGATGTAGATGATATCAGATTTGATGATTTGATGTGTCAAGAAATATTGAGTGATTTGATATGTGATTATTTGATAATTTGGAGTTTTGGATGGTTTTCTTGCATTCCACAGATGATGGATCAATTGTTCCCAATACAGGGCTGACTTTATTTTTGAAGAAGAAATTTTCATGAAAAATACCATTGAGAAACATAAAAGCTAGGCACAATTTGTAGTTCAGAAAACTGCAATTGAAATGTGAGGTTTGATCAAAACAGAAATCAGCCAGTTTGCTTCCTAAACCTGATACACCATTTTGAATCTATTACTAGAGTTCATTGCAGGAACTTAATTTGATAAATTATTTTTAAGAATCAAGTCTTTTGTGTGGCTAATATTTTTTGATAAACTATTTTTATATAAAAATATTCTTGAAGGATATATAAATCAAAAATAATATCTCTGTCCATGTGATTGCTTGATTTTTAAATGAAAAAATAATTAATGTTTCAATAAAATATTTTTAAGGAAACATGACCTGATAATTTCTTTCGGAATGAGAGAAAATGGGACAATTTTACTCTTAGTTAAGGATTGCCTGTTTTATGACAAAATCAACCTCACAAGATATGTTGGTTGAAGAAGTGATTGCATTGGTTGGTAAAGATATCAGAACAATAGATAAAAAAATATATACTAAGGACAATTATGATGGTTTAATTAACTTCATCTGGTCAATAGCCTCATCTCCTAAGTATACTGAGGTAACCCCAATTCAAATTAAATCAATATTATTTCAAAAATGGGGTTTTTTAGTGGATGACCAAGTTTCAGGATTTTATTCAAGGGATTTAAATGGGCTTTTGATCAAGGAAAGATGAGAAAAAATGATATGGTTTTTTATAGATGAAGGGAGAGGAATTTTCTTATTTATTTTGAGCAAAAATGTTAAATTTTCAACCCTAAACAATCCATTCACAACTCAAAATGAATTGCATTGTGTGGTTTGCAACCCATCTGAGGTGTGAAAAGCCATTCATAACGCAGATACTTGTGAACTTGGCCACGCGACCCATGTTGAGGTGTGAATGGGTTGTGTATGGTTGCAAATTTATATTTATATTTATATTTATTTATTTATTTATTTATTTATTTATTTATTTATTTATTTTTCTTTGATGTATTCTAGGTATTTATTTATTTATTTTTTAATTGTTTTATTTATTTATTTATTTATGAATTTATTTATTCATGTATTCATTTATTCATTCACTTGTTGATTGATTTATTGATTTATTGATTTATTTATTTATTTATTTATTTATTTATTTATTTATTTATTTATTTATTTATTTATTTATTTATTTATTTATTTATTTATTGATTGATTGATTTATTTATTTATTTCTTCTTTTATTTATTTTAGTAATTCATTCATTCATTTCTCTCTTTATTTATTTTATTTGCTAATTTTTTTATTTTATTTGATTTACTTTTTTTCACACCTCATATGGGTTGTGAACCTCTGTTCACAAATCATGTGGTTCATAAATGGCTTTTGATGCCCATTTGCAACCCTGGGGTCACAAATTTAACATTGCTTTATTTTCTGCCAAGGAATCAGCAATTTTATTTTGAGGAAGAAACATGATACTTGAATATGAAGAAGAAACCAGCATTATCTTTGTTGTAAATTTTCAAAGAAAAAAATAGGGCATATCAGAGTTGAAATTTCAAAAAATTAAATGGCTGACTTCAGGCCTATCCATTTTTTTTTTTCAAAATTTTATTTTTTTCAGTTGAAACCATTGAATCATTTTTTATTCTGATATGAAATTATTTTTGAAAAATTGATATTTTTCATGAAATAAGCTATTTAAATTTTTCAAAATTTTAACTCTGATACTCCCTGATATATATATCTTGGAATTTATTTCTTTCATATATATAATAAAGTGAAAAAAACAATTCATACATCAGAAGGTTTCATGAAAAATTCCATTTTTCACCAAAATCCCAGAAGGTGATAGAACAATTAAAAAATACTTTTGGGAACCAAGTTGAACATAAGAAAAACTATGGTGTATCCAGTGAGTTTTGTTGGTTTTTCAACTCTTGCTGGTCATGTAACAAGCCATGATTGATTAACTGACCAACTTGGTTGATGGGGCAATAGCCAAGGGGGCCCAGTCTTTTTGGGTCTTCAACCTGGCTTGCTTGCTGATTAACTCAGGGAAAAAAGAGAAGGCTGTTGCTGATCAAGTCCTCATTAACATTAGAACTAAGAAGATAGCCTCCAGAAGAATCATCATTTATTTGAAAGACCTTGAAGACCTTGAATATCAGGCAAATGATGAAGAGGCACAAAATCTTGCCCATCAGAGTTCCAAACTAAAAAAAAGGTGGTCCCATTTCCAGAAAATCAAGAATGCTCAGAAAAAAATTATATGAGCAGAAAACTCATTAAAATGATTTATTGACTCAATAAGAGTGCTATCCAAATGCCATCATCACCTTGGCTTTTGGTCATCTCACCCAAATGAATATGCAAGAAAAAACAATTCCTCAGAAGGAGGCAGCCAAGAGATTCAATTTATTGGTCAGAAAGATTCAGGGCATCATAAAATAAGGTCCACTCCTGGTGAAGGTCAACAAGCAGAGAGAATGCAAGATTTAATCCAAGATGGTCACTGAGCTGTTGACCAATGTGGTGACCAATTTGGTACACCTCAAGAAAAGGGGCAAAATTTAAGTTTTTCTTAGTTTTTTATCTCATCAAAAAAAAATCTGTTGCTATGGGTACTCTCCTTCTTTCCCATCTTTCAACTTCTCTCTCTCTCCTACACAACACACAAGCGCGTAACTATTCCAAGTTTTTCCTGTGCTGACAATATGCATATGCAACGCCTGCCCCGTGAGAATCTCAAGTCAAAGGCTCCGGCAACTATTGTCAGCTAGTGTGACTATCTTCAGCTTGCCTAAGCCATCTTCTGCTGTCTGGCGGCAATCCTCAGTCAGCTATTTAGCCTTTCAGACCATCAATTCCCATACCCCCAAACCCCAGTCAAGCCTTCAATCACCCACCCCACCACTGTTTCAGTACCCCATCCATAGTCCTTCTCCCTTTTTGTATCCAAAATTTCCATCCCACATGGACCTCTAAGCCACCATTCAAGCAGCTTTCAAGGCTGCCATGGCTCAATCAAGTCAAGAAATCCAAGAACTCCAAGCTAAAATTGCAGCCAAGGATGAAGTTATTATGCAGCTTTCTCAGAAGGTCACCAACCTTGAGGTCAGTGGTGGTAGTAAGGCCAAGCCTTGGAAATCTGCTCCAGTTGGGCCTTCATCCCAGACTGTCTCTACTCCTATCAAATCTTGTCAAATTTCTGAGGGTTCCAAATTGAAAGCCAAGGGCATTGGCCCCTCCCAGGTGCATTTGAGAAAACCCATCTCGCCATTGGGAAAAAGAAACTAACAGAAACCATCAAGTAAAGATACCCCTGGAAGAGACAATAACCAACACTCATCAGCACCACCAGCTTTTTCTCCTACTGCTAGCGGTATCCATCAAATGACTATGAAAAATGTGCCCAATGTTAGAATTCTAGTCTTATGTTGTGTTGCCTAATACTAGAGTGCAACCATTCATTAAGCTTTATATTCTTTTGTTATTCTCTAAGTGTTATGTCTAGTGTGAGCTCTATAATAAGCTGTTAGTCTTATTTCCAGTGTCATCTATATCATCACCTACAGTGGCTATTGCCCTAAGTATGTTAGTCTAGTGATGTCTTTATGTTGTTCTGGCAGTATCAACTCTAGTGCTTTCTTTATCTTTCATCTACAGCAGCCCAATTCCTAATATCCATATTCATCTTACCTTATTCATTATTGTTTCATTCATCTTGTCAACCACAATTCAGCCTTAATGTACTTAGTCTATTTAAGCTGCTGGTTTCCAAGTCAATGAATCCTCATCTGTTCTTCCCTAAACTGAACCTGAGTGCCCCCTTGACTCCCAAGATCCGCTCCTCTTGGCGTCACAAGATCTTTCCTCACCTCCTCTTAAGTGTTCCAACCGGAGCTTTGAACTCAAACCTCAACACCCAAAACATTTTTGAAGACAAGGGCGTTTCCAGTCTTTTCTACTCACTGTCACTATTCAAATCTGACTCAAATCTGTGATGGTGTAGGATTCTTTGTACATTCATATGAAGATCCTTGGGGGCCTTGTTCACAAAAAGGCTGCTCCTCAAGCCCCCTGTCCCAATACCCTCAAGAATTTCTACAATTGGTTCACCTTAGTCACTGAAGTTGAGGATGCTGCCAACAATGAAGCTGCACCTCAGTTGATCAGTGCCACTGAAATTGAATCCATCTGCAACATGTGCTCCAGTTGAATTAACATTTGAAAAGGTGTTGTGAATGTTGAAAAGTTTTTCATTTTATATATTCAAGCCACCCTTGCTTGGCTTGGTATACATCAATGGGCACCCAACCTGAGCAATTCCCCAGATTCATTTTACAACAAGGCATGCCGTGTTTCTCCCATCAAGACCTTTTTTCAAGTTGTTGCCCTTGGTGCATACTAATTTATGAACTGAAATCCGCACTCATCAATAAGATTGGGCTCCTTTTTCAGGCCTACAACCATTACCTCCACTTTCATCAAGCTCAGAAGTTTATTTGCAAGCTCAAAGAGGATGGCAACTTTCAAAGGGATCTTTAAAGAAGAGATATACACAAGGCCAGAGGCAGGGTGCGTACAATTTATCACTTTCCAAGGCCTGGATGATTATTTTTTCCATCTCACGAGCTCTTTGAAAGTTGATTGGCATTTGCCAAAAGGATTAATCTTCCAAAAAGATACATCAAGTTCCTATTGAAAGAAAATGCCCATAGCAATGATGAGTATTTGGCCATGAAGAAATGCTACATCATCAAGTATCTACCCTGGGAATCCAAGAATGCTACAAAGTTCTTTTTTTGCCTTGATGCTAGAATTAAGCCAGACAACTTGTTCAATGGTAGAAGGGATCAATGTTGCACTTGATGCACTCCAAGAACCCCCCAAATTTTGATATTCTTCCAACCTACAAAGAATCTGCAGATAGATTACTTTTATCCCAATTGGTTCAATGACCTGTTGCCTGACCAAAAGCAAAAATATGCTGACATATGGCAGGTATCTTTCCTTCCAGATGCTCAGAAATCTTTTTTGGTTAAGAAGGATCCCAATTAAGCTTTGTCTGATAAAAAGTTTACTGAGAAGTTCTGGGATAAGATTATGGTCCCATATGACCTCTTGCATGAGATCAAGGAAGCATCCTCAGAAAATGGGGATGACACCAGTGAAAATGACAACAAAAGATATGATGGGGAGGATATTGATTTGGAATATACTTCAGGCAATGACTCGGGAAGAAGCTCCTCCAATGAAAGTGATCACCAATTTGTGGATCACAATGAAGATAGTAAGGGAAGCAATGATGGCCAGTATGATATGCAATATGAGGATCTTGTGAATGAAGAAGAGGAAGATGAAAGTTTTGATAGCCACTATCAAATGATGATTGATGAGGAAGGCGTCTGATGTTGAAAATTTTTATTTTTCCTGCTTTTGCTTGTGTTCAATTACTTAAGTAGCCTATATCAAGAAAAAATTGGGCACTCTCCTTTCATATATCCTGCTCACATGAACTTTTTGGGATCTGTGTATTGTACTCTGATATTACAGGATCTCACTTTGTCTTTATGCTTGGAAATGAATTACTTGAAATTGCTTGTAATTCCACTTTACTGATTGGGCAGTTGTTTTGAGGCATTTTAGGAATTTATTTTGATGAAAAATGTCTTTGGAAAAATGTTTCTTGAGTACATTTATGTAAAAATTGAGCAGCAAGCGGATTTTTTTCATGTGAAAAACCTGTGTCAGAAATGAATATTGCAAATATTTGCAGAAAGTTTGAACACACAGCTGCTTACAAGCTAAACTACTTGAGGAAAGGAAAAAACAGAAAACATTGATCATGTAAAATTAACCAGAAATTACACATCATTTTGATCAGGATTCAAGAGTACCATGGGGGTTCTGATGTCCATTGACCAGGCAGGGAGATGTTGGTATCCTACAAGGTTGGTCACCTCATCAGGCAAACATAAGTTATGAAGGGTCCTAGTGGTCTCCAGCGCAACACCAAGGTCTCTAATGACCCCCAAAAAGCTGTTGTTTGGGCGGATATCTGGCAACTTCAAGAAATTATCTATGCCTTTCACCACCACCCAGTTCATCTTTTCCAATCCATATTCCTCTATGGTTTACACTGCCACCACCCAACCAAATTGCTCTTCACCATTGCGGACATACTTCACACAGTTGCTAGGTGGGGACTTTTGAAAAAACAAACCTTTTGAGTTCTCAAACAATTGATGTTCTGTTGCATACTTGGTGAGAACCGTTGAGCTTGATGGATGGGGAATGTTTCAAGAGTCCCTTACCATTTGTTTCAACTTTTGGACCTCTTTCAGTAAAGCATCATAGAACTCAATGCTTATCCCCACCAGTTGCTTCTTTGGAGAAGTTGATGCTGCTTGATCTCCGGTTGATTGGAACTTTAAATCCTTCAAAACTGGCTTGAAGTGCTTTTTCTGGCAAAATTTACGCATGACAGTCTCCTCAACTTCACCTGTGCAAAGAATAGTGATCAGAAGTGTGGTAATCATATTAGCACCTAGAGGCTTACCCATCCTCCCATTTGTCTGAATTGATTGGAGTAATCCATTAGCTTGCTCACCGGCAAACTCAGAAATTTCCATCAGCGGACCCAACGTTTTCATTTGTTGAGTTATGTGGAGACTGTAGTGGTGATTGGGGTTAATACATCATCTTTGAAGAGATTTGCCGATGTATCCATATAAAGTTGATAAGCCTCAGAAAACCCTTGAGGATCATAGACATCCACATGCTTCTTTTTCAGAGTAATTGTGCATACAAAAAGACTTTAAAAGTTGATGAGATGTTGAAAGGCCATTGAGCTTGTGTCCATCTCTTCAGCTGAGCTCACCATGAATTCAAGAAGAGCCATTGGCAAGTGGAATGCATAGAGTGCATGCCATTCACTTTCCTTAAGTTTTCCATGTCCGGCGCTTCCTAAGTTCTTGGGAAGGTGGGAAACACCTTGAGGGACTAAACTTTCCTTGACTGCCTTCCAAAAATGCAGTAAAATTTTTTGTCTCCAGGTGGCTTGTGTATCACTGATTTCTGGTTTGGATTTGTTGCAAGTGTCTTTGGAATCATTGTTGGCATAGGTTTTCTTCTTGGTGACATCCCCACCGCTTTCCCCAGTGGTGCTTCAGAACCCCCTCAAACCAGTTGTGCATTAATCCAAGTGATACATTCTTGGTGGGGTCCCAATAAGGAAGTTATAAAAGTTCATACCATTGAGTCCCATGCCTATTGATTAAGTCTGCTTGATCATTCAATGACCTGAGTTGCTTCCAATGATGTGAAAAAGCTTGTGATTCCCAAGAGTTCCGGGCACAACCAATCTTCATTTGTGACATTCTTTCTTTGGTGCAATGGCACCATGAACAGAGCATTTGTGCCAAGTGAGAAGCATGGCCAGCAATCTTGTGTACAGCAACCACATCCCCAATGAGTGCGCCAAGATGTACGGATATTGTGCAACCGTGGGGGAAACTTGGAGTTATGGAACTTTTCCCCCATTCAAAGATAGGAATTTGTCAATTTGTCACACGGCCACCCCACGTACTATAGGGCAATTCTTAGATGATTGTGAGCGCAAAGGAATACCAAGTGCGAGGGCAAGTGCAAATAGCAAGACCCAGTTGCGAAGTGCAAACTTGGTTATGCCACTCAACAAACGGCAAGATGAATGGAATGTGTTCCAAAGAAGTAAAATCAACCTGAGTCCAATGTGATAACTAGGTTTCAGCAAAATGCAAGAACGTATGAAATTAACTAACTGAGGAGACAATCATCAGGCAAGGGGATAGCCCTTATAAGGTAATCCAAAGTGACTAGATACAACCTGGTGATGAGCTAACTACAGTTGAAGCGGTGAGGCAATGATTGACAGGAACGGGATAGGAAATGAAGCGGTGGTATAGATCCAAGGTCTTAGCGGAAGTGCGAGACAATAGAATCTGAGCGTACAATTGCATGACAAATTGGGACAAGACCAAGTCACTTTGAAGGTAATGCAAATGAGAGGTAATAGTGTATGCAGGGTAGGGACTAGTCCAATTGCAAACTATACAGTAGTGATGGCTTGGTTAGACATAGATGCGAGCTAACAAACAATGCATGACCAAAGATGGAAGTCCAAGGCTGTTGATTGGCCAGGGAAAGAGATTGGATCTCATAATGGATGGCCAACCGATATGGAGTTAACCGCAAAGTTTGCAAGTATATACTGAATTGGTCGCCAAGATTGGAAGGTCAGCGCAAGCCAGAGGAAATAGAGGATTGCACCATTGATGTTGTGCTTTTATTTGTGTCACGCTTTTAGACTGAGGTAGATGGTACTGAGGAGAGGACATGTCAAAGTGGTGAAGACAATAATCCTTAAGTGCAAAGCGTGACAGTTGCCCAGGTATAAAGACGCTGTGGTAGACCAAACCTGATCTATAGCCATCAGACTCAATTTTCTAGTATAAATATAATCCCAATCATAAATTTAACCTCAGAAATGGATTCTACACCAAAAATAACCCATAGTCACCCAGCCAAACTACCCCTCTATCTCTCATGGTTTAGAAGATACAGCCAAAATAAATTGTGGACAGCTCATATCACACCCAGGTATCACAAACTAGTGAAAGGCCATATGGCTATAGTTTAAATCCCTAAACACACAACAGTAACATCTCACCATAACACCTCAACCAAACATACAACCAATCACCTCATCTGTATACTCAGAACCATAAGCAAGACCATGTGTAAACCAAACAACCAGAAGTACAAGGCACCACAGGACTACCCAGCAATATATGCAGGCAGTCTGGACCATGTTTAAACCAAACAACCAGCAGTACAAGGCATCACAGAACTACCCAGCAATATACATGCAGGCAGCCTGGACCATGTGTAACCAAACAACCCACCAGTACCAACAGCCCTCAGCACCACACAGCAATTTATGTAGCCAGAAGCATGTGATACCAAACAACCACCAGTACAGGCACCACAGGACTACCCAGCAATGTATGCAGGCAGTCTGGGGCCATGTGTAACCAAACAACCACCAGTACAAATACCACAGGACTACCCAGCAATGTATGCAGGCAGTCTGGGCCATGGGTAACCAAACAACCACCAGTGAAAATACCACAGGACTACCCAGCAATATATGCAGGCAGCTAGGACCATGTAGATCCAAACAACCCACCAGTACCAGTTCACCACAGCACAAATTCAACCCAGCACTACAAAGCAATTAATGTATGCAAGTGCCTGCATGTAACCCCAGTACAACCTCTTTCCAACCAGAAGAAATGCCTCATGTAACTGTATTAGGTTTTCCCAACCAGCAGAAATGCCTCATGTGACTGTATTAGATTTTCCCAACCAGCTAAAATGTCTCATGTACCTGTATCCCACTGTAACAGGGGAAGCCCCAGGGCACCCTCAGGGGCAGCCCTGAGCATCCCCTGAGGACCAGATTTTCTATTTAAGGAGGGCCTCTCTGCCCTATCCAGGTTGTATCCCCCACTACCATCACCATCATCATCCACCATCCAGGAGCTCCACCCACTCATCAACTACTCATCATCCAATTACCACCCAATCATCTGTGGTCCTACCCAGATATAAAAAAAAAAAGGAGATTGTCAGTGTAACAATAAAAAAAAAAAAGGAAATCAAAGACCAATTCTATAACCTCATCAACCATTGAAACCAGCTCATTAGGTGCTTTGAATAAGGGTTCTTCTGTGACCTGAACTATTCAGCACCAAATTAAAGGAAACCACCCATCACTCAATAATTACCCTTACAAGGAAAGAGAGCACAACAAAAAGGGACTGCCAACCCTTTTTTTCCTCTACCCAGCCCCCTGTGGGTAAACCCATCCTTGGGTCCTCTCCTGAACCACCCCTTTGATAAAACCCTTGAACCCTTTAATATTGGGATATTGGTTAAAGATCACACATATCTGATCAACCACTAACCAATAAGCCAATACATCTGGTCCATTCTTCAACAACCCTACCAATAACAATTAATAACCAATCAAGATCTGATCTGAGATCTATACTAAGTCTCAAAGAAACCAGCCATTAATTTAAATAAATTATTGTGCAGACTTACTATAGTACTAGAAGGGCAGGCAATTCAAAACCACTCTTAGTGTTACTAATACTCTAAAGGAGTAGAAGTAATACTAAATTCCCCTTCAAGGACTGCCAGCAAGCTATTTGCTAAGTTATTTACATAATCCCACAGGAGTCTCTACAACCCAAGCTCCTGAAAGCATTCAGGTAAATTTTCCCATTGATTTCAAGTCGTTTGATTATCCCTCATACCCTTATACGTTATTTAATTTATTACCCAATAGATTTATAAATTTTTTAAAAAATGTCATCATCATCATCCTGCCGTTGCAAAAACTGTATTTGCCGCGACAAGCAATGTATTCCTAGTACTGCCGTTCAAGGCCTTTGAGGCAAATGCAAGCAATGTTGCCTTCGCAAGGTGGCATGCAACTTCCCTATAAATTTTGAGTTGACTGTCAAGGGTCCTTTGGAATCATCAAGGGAGATGCAAAGTTGTAGGTCCGCGCCAAGGGTTAATTATGAGATACCACCATTGCCGGAGATTGAATACTTGGGGACTTGAGTTCCTGGTGAGTACTAATCTGGATTGAATAATGATCATAAAATAGTAACTGATTTTGCTTGTTTTACTAGTATTGCCCCGTTTCCAAAGATATACTACCAACACACCACCACCACCACCACCTTACTGGGGACCGCCGACTGAACTCCTGGGGCCCCAGATGAATGCCGAGGTGCGAGCCAAAGTGTCCGGTGCGGAAACGGTAGGAGTTATAACCGAGGAAGCGAGGGAGGGGGAAGAAAACAAAGCGGAAAGAGAAGCGGGAAATAGAGGAAACGGAAGTGGAGAAAACAAAGATGGAGCGGGTTGATTAGAAGAAGGGAATGAAGGAGATGGAAGGGATGAAGTGGATGAGATGGAAGGAATGGAGGGCCGAGGCAAAGCGGATCCGGTGCAAGTCATAGGGCCAATCAAAACGGATGCGAGGAGCCTGACGGACAATATTGGAGAAGGCACGTTGGGTGGCCAAAGGAAGAGAGCGTATGAAGAGCTCTTGGAGGAAGGCGGATGGAATGCTTGGCCAAAGCAACCTTCGTTGCAAGATGTGAGGAGATTTTCGAGAGGCACATTGTAACGGAAGTGCTGGTTCTACAAAGAATGTCCGCATTGATCAACGATGAAGACCTGGATTCTTTTTGATCCATGGTTGCGGAATTGACGGCAAATTGGGAGGATGCGGAAAAAGAAATAAAAGAAACTTTGTAACTTAAAATAGATATTTTTTTCATTATTATGAATAGAAATATTATTATTATTTTTTTTTTAAAAATAATAAGGAATGAAGTTTTTTTTTAATTAGTGGAAATGAAAGGAAAATGAGAAAAGAATGACACAGGAGGAATTTAACTGATGGGATGATGGTGTAAAATAAAATGGGTTTGGATGTGATGGAATATGAGATGAAATGAGATTGAGTGAGATAAATGTGGAATGGAATGAAATGGGATTGGATGGGATGAAATGTGGAATGGAATGGAATGGGATTGGATGGGATGAAATGTGGAATGGAATGGGATTGGATGGGATGAAATGTGGAATGGAATGGAATGGAATGGGATTGGATGGGAAAGAATGATGATTGTCGAGGTTTGCAAGGGTAGCTTGCATGGAAGTCTCAAATCAGATTGGGTGAATTGCAAAGGTGATGGGCTGGTTCCCACAAGGTGCAATCTTTGTCGGACTGGAAGCCAGACCATTCAACAAGGTATTGAAGTTTTCTTTTGCATAACCTGGAATCCAGAATACGGCTTACTTCCCACTCTTGATGATCAAGGACAGTGACCGGTTCAGGAGGGGGATGAGTCTTGTCCGGGTATAGGACTCAAGATGGCTCTAGGAGAGACACTTGAAAGACCAGGTGGATACCTTGCCATTTTGCAGGTAAAGTAACTTTAAAGGCGTTAGGGGAGATGACTGATTCTACCTTAAAGGGGTCAAGCTTTCTTTTGGAGAGTTTGCGAGTTGGGCAAGTGCTGCAAATGTTGCAAGCATCAAGCCATACTTGATCTCCTACTGCAAAGGTTGGAGCCAAAGTGCGAGATTGGTCTGCTTGCTCCTTATAGCGCTGGTTTGCTTTTTCAAGGTTGGTTCAAAGTTGCAATTGAAGGGATTGAATTTGTTCAAGTTAATTGGTAGCAGGTTGAGAAGGTGCTACGTGAAGGGAAGAGAAAGTTGGGTTTCTACCATAAAGAGTTTGGAAGGGAAACTGTTTGGTGGAGGAATGAGTGGAGTTGTTGTAGGCAAATTTGACTAGTGGGAGCCCTTGCGACCAGTCGTCTTGTTGATAGGCAACATACATTCAAAGATATTGTTTGAGAATCTGATTAACTCTCTCGGTTTGCCCATCCGTTTCCGGGTGGTAAGCCGTTGATAAATTGCGAGTAATCTTCAAATGTTGGCATAGCAAGGTCCAGAAGCTTGAGACAAACAGAGATCCACGATCACTAACTATATTATCAGGGAGGCCATGTTTCGAAAATACATATTCTATGAACAAGTTAGCTAAGTCTTCTGAAGAGGCCATCACATTCCTGCGTAAAAATAAAGCCATCTTTTAGAAGCGATCTACTATTACTAGAATAGCATCATATCCACTAGAAGAAGGTAATTGAGAGATGAAATCCATAGAAAGCAAGTGCCAAGGGCGAGGCGGAATTGGAAGTGGCTGGAGAAGCCCATACTTCCGGTGTTTTGAGGACTTGTTACGATTGCAATCATAGCACACGCTAACATAGTCTTTTACTTCTTTGGTCATACCAGGCCAGTAGAAGTCTTGTGCAATCAATTGGTAGGTTTTATCCTGCCCATAATGACCAGCAAGCGGAGAATTGTTCTGTGACTTGAAGATATCTAACTTAATGCAAGAATTATTTGGTACTACTATACGATTATCAGAAACTAAAAAGTCATTATCATCAATACTGTAACTACTATCTAATAAGGTTGCACTTTTGCAAATTTTGATGCACTTGGGGTTGTTGTGTTGAGCTTGTTGGAGTTCGGAAGCCAAATCTCATAAGCAAGAGATGATTGAACTGAGTTGGGCAGATTGGGTTGAGAAGAGTGTCCTAACGTTTTCAGGGTTGTTTTTGGCAAAGGTGCTCCCCCCCCTGGGTAAACGTTGTCCCAACGTCATAAAGCATCAGGAACTACAGCTTGTTTCCCAGGACGGTACGTGATCATAAAGTGGAACTTGGAGAGGTATTTGGCCCATTGTGCCTGTCTACGTGTGAGGACTTTTGAACTCATGAAATACTTCAAAGAATTATGATCAGTTAAAACTTCAAAGGATTCCCTAAGGCTCAAAAGGTATGAACGCCATTTTTTCAAGCAATAAAAAATTGCAAGAATTTCCTTGTCATGAATCTCATAGTTAAGCTCTGCAGCGAGCAACTTGCAAGACTCAAAAGCTACGGGATGAAAGAGAGAAGTGGAAGAAGAAAACTGCAAGATTACTCCTGAAATTGCATAGTCGCTTGCGTCTGTTTTGACAATAGTGCGAGCTAGCTCGTTGAAGTGAGCGAGTATTGGAGCAGTGGTGAACGCTTTCTTCAGAGCTTTAAACTCCAAAGCAGCTTGTTTGGTAAAAACAAAAGGAGTGTCTTTTTGAAGAAGGTTATTAAGATTCACGGGTTTTTTGGCATAACGCGCAATAAAACTTCTATAGAAATTACTGAAACCAAGGAAAACTTGAAGGGATTTAACCAAAGAAGGTGGGGCCAGTCCAATATGTGTTTGCTCTTGGCTGGGTCCATCAATAGTCCTTGCTGCAAGACTACAACACCTAGAAAATGAAGAGAAGAGGAATGGAACTTGCACTTAGAGGCTTTTGCACACAGGTCATTCTTGCAAAGTTGCTGTAGCACCTCTTGCACATGTGCAATGTGATCTTCAAGGTTCCTCGAGTAGACTAGTATATCATTGAGATATACCACGAGGTATTTACCTATGAGATCGGAGAAAATGTCGTTGTCAAAATGTTGAAAAGTGGAAGGAGCGTTGCAGAGGCCAAAAGGCATGACGGTATACTCATAACTGCCAAACCAGGTTCTCATTGCAGTCAAATACTCATGACCTTCCTTAATGCAAAGGGTTCTCATGGCAGTCAAATACTCATGACCTTCCTTAATGCAAAGGGTTCTCATCGCAGTCAAATACTCATGACCTTCCTTAATGCAAATTAGGTTATAGGCACCTTGAAGGTCTAACTTTGAGAAATAAGTAGCTCCATGGAAGAGGGTAAGGAGATGTGAAATAGGCAGTACTGGATAGGCATTTTTCCAGGTTACCTGGTTCAGTTTCCTGTAGTCAACACAAAGGCCAAGTCCGCCGTCCTTTTTTGGAACAAATAGGACAGGTGAACCGGTGTTTGAATTGCTTGGTCAAAGAAATCCTTTTGCTACATTTTTGGCAATGTAGTCTTGAAGCGCAATTGATTCTTGCATCAAGAGAGAGTAGACTGGTCCTGGTGCCGGAGGTGGGCCAGTAAGTTTGATCTTGTGATTGTAAGGACGGGATGGAGGCAGTTTGTCTGCTTTTGCAGCTGAAAAGACATCAGCAAAGTCATGATAAACCAAAGGTAAAGACTCTTGAATGATTTCTAAATCTTCAATCTTGTCATCTTCGAGCACCGGATTTGAGGTGCTCGCATGGTGCAAGAGGATTAGGGAGCTCAAAATACACCGTTTGGTTGGTGCCTGTTTCTCTTCGAAGGAACAGGAAAGAGGTAAGCTGGATAAGTAAGCAATAACTCCTAAATCTGAAGAGGGAATTTGGGAATGAAGGTCAGGATATTGCAAATCTCCTGGCGGAAAAGTGTCATCCAACTCAATGACAGTGTCAGGTAGGCTGTTTAATTCCTGATTGACGGGAAGGTTAGTGTTCTGGGGGTGCAAGGTTCAAAGGTTAATTACTCCTTCTTGCCAATTCACATCCGGATTCCAGTAAACTAGGAAATCATGGCCTAGAATGGTATCATCCATTCCGGGTATAGCCAGGACAAATAAATCCCATTTGAAGCTGGGGAAATTGGAAAATGCAAAGGTCCATTTTGCCTTTTGGGAAACCCAATAAGACGGTTCAGTCGCACTACTTACTAAATAGATAGGAAATTTATCTATCTCCGAATGCGTAAGATTTTTGGAAGTGGCAAAAGATTCACTGATGAAGGAAACATTAGCGCCGGAATCAAGTAATACTTGATAAGGAGTGTTGTTGGAATGAAATAGGATAAATCTCAAACTTGGAGAACCTAGTGACTTGCAAGTGCAAAGATTTACTCGCAGTGATTTAGATAATGTGTAGTTTTCCTTGTGAGTGTCAGAAAAACTACAAGCTAATTTTTTTGCTGCTTAGCCGCTTCACGCGCTAACCGCTTTGCACAGCTGTCAACATCATGTTTTCCTCCATAATACATACACAGCCCATTCTTTTCCCTTTGCAGCCGTTCCTCGCTTTGAAGCATCCCGGTTTCTTTGTCCAAGAACTTTGGATCCCGGTTTCTTTGTCCAAGAACTTTGGAGTTTTGGCGACGGCTTTCCCTTTCGAGTTGGAGTTCAAAGTTGGGGTTGGTTTGGATGGTTTTGGGTTCCTTGTGTTTTGCTTAGAGGAGTCGTCCACCCTTGGAGCCAAGGTGGATGATCCATGGTCGTTTTGCCAAGAGAGATTCTTATCATTATAGCCATTATCAAGCTCAATCACTCAATCAATTAGCTGCTGAAGCAAGGTTGTCTTATGACCCCCAACTGCTAGCTGTTTGATTAAGCGTGCCGGTAAACCCTTTCGGAAATGGAATAGAAGAGCGGCCTCGTTCCACTGGATGCAAGACTGCAAGGTTTGAAAATGAGAAATATAAACGGAAGCTCTACTATTCTCCTTCATAACTAAACTATTAAGTTTGTATTTGGCGTTTCAAACTTCATTGGGATCGCCAAACAGGGTGAACACTTGTTGCTCAAACCTGTCCCAGTTGTTGAGAATACAAGTGGGACTGTCGTTGGACAAAAGTTTGAGGTACGGTTTGAACCACTGCGAGGCTCTACCTCCTAAGAAGGACAAAGCATACATAACTTTATGTCTATTGGAAGGGAAATTGTTGGAGTCGTTTGAAAAGATGATTTTACAAGACTGAAGGTAGGATCTAAGCTTATGAGGGTGTTCTCCCGTAAAGTGATTGGGTTGTTTCATGCCCAGAGTGCAAAAAGCTAGGAGTGCTTGGACTAGATCTCTGGGCACCATGAGTGAGGGCCTGGATCAATGTCAAAAGCAGGGTTGGAGCATCGGGCTTGGGAGCAGTAGTGCAAACCCCTGGTCTACCACGAGTTGAGGTTTCATTGGAAGAATGGTCGGAGTCTGCAAATTCCGCGAGAGGGTCCATTGGAGAATCCCGTGGAGGAGCCCAAGGATCATCAAGAGGTTCCACAGATGGTGATTTAAAAGGAGGAACTGGATCTAAGGGTTGTTGGGCCCGAGGAGCGCTGGTTCTCCCTACTCAATGGATCTCGTCATTGCAAGGGGCAAGGGAAGCGTTCCCGGTTGAGCAAGTACGTGACATCAAAAAAGAAGAAGTCTACTATAGGTTGGCAGGCTACAATAGATGAGTTGAGTTAGTTAATTTACTGTCACACAACCACCCCACGTACTATAGGGCAATTCTTAGATGATTGTGAGCGCAAAGGAATACCAAGTGCGAGGGCAAGTGCAAATAGCAAGACCCAGTTGCGAAGTGCAAACTTGGTTATGCCACTCAACAAACAGCAAGATGAATGGAATGTGTTCCAAAGAAGGAAACTCAACCTGAGTCCAATGTGATAACTTGGTTGCAGCAAAATGCGAGGACGTATGAAATTAACTAACTGAGGAGACAATCATCAGGCAAGGGGATAGCTCTTATAAGGTAATCCAAAGTGACTAGATACAACCTGGTGATGAGCTAACTACAGTTGAAGCGGTGAGGCAATGATTTACAGGAACAGGATAGGAAATGAAGCGGTGGTATAGATCCAAGGTCTTAGCATAAGTGCGAGACAATAGAATCTGAGCGAACAATTGCATGACAAATTGGGACGAGAGCGAGTGACGTTGAAGGTAATGCAAATGAGAGGTAATATTGTATGCAGGGTAGGGACTAGTCCAATTGCAAACTATACAGTAGTGATGGCTTGGTTAGACGTAGATGCAAGCTAACAAACAATGCATGACTGAAGATGGAATTCCAAGGCTGTTGATTGGCCAGGGAAAGAGATTGGATCTCATAATGGATGGCCGACCAATATGGAGTTAACCGCGAAGTTTGCAAGTATATACTGAATTGGTCGCCAAGATTGGAAGGTCAGCGCAAGCCAGAGGAAAGAGCGGATTGCACCATTGATGTTGTGCTTTTATTTGTGTCACGCTTTTAGACTGAGGTAGATGGTACTGAGGAGAGGACATGTCGAAGTGGTGAAGACAATAATCCTTAAGTGCAAAGCGTGACACAATTACAGGTTCCAAAAGATTCAAGGTTGTTGTGGTGTCAGGTTTGGAGGGGGAAGTTAAAATGGCCGCAAGGTAAACATTGTGAGTTTTGTGCCTGAGTGCCAGCAGTAAATCAAGACATGTGAGAAGCATTATTCAAATGGATGCTTGCGTTCCAGAGAGCTTATTTCCAAAAGGATTAAACCAATCCACATATAGGCCAAAGGTAATTTTTAAGTTTTTTTGTTTTCTTCTTCTTGTTGGCTGGGAAAAACTTTTCCAAGCCTGCAATTTTTGGATATCAATAACAATTTCAGGTTCCTGTGAGCTCAGCCAATAGCGCCATTTAAGTATGTCTTCTACAACACCAGGTGAGTTGATGAACCACGTGAGCCAGTTTTCAAATTTTGGAGACAGTAGGTCATACAGGGTTTGAATGTTTGAACCACAGAGGATTTGAGGGGATGATGTTGATAGGAAATGGTTAGGTTAGGGACCAAAGGTATCTTGACAGGGGATTTGAACAATTCTTCATCACAAGTCTTGAATGTTGGGTTCCTTCAATACGTGCATAATTCTGGAGCACTGCCAACAGAATACAGTGAAAAGTACCTGGGACAGCAGATTTATCCATCCAACGGAAGTGAAAGATTGATCCGCTTTGCAATTTTTGGACATCCTTGGTAATTTCATTCTCAAACTTCTCATAATTGGCATTATCAAAACTGGCTTGGATGAATTTCCAGAGAAATTTACAAGCAATCCCACACTGATATTGGCTAACACCACACACTAGGTTGAGCCAAACAATAAAGTAGGATATCAAGCCTGCCAAAAGAGAAAAAACTAAATCAGTTTTGAATAAGCGGAAGTTGCAATGAAAGACAGGAACCAACACATGAACTTGCATGGAGAATTTTGGGCATACACTTTATTTCCCTCACTTTCTGTGGGTGGATCTACAGGTTTGCTTGATGATGGTGTTGGTACATCAAGAGATAATTCTGTGACCAGGTGGGCCAGTATAGTTGCGCTAGTATTGGCCAATAAGGCGGCTGACCAATGTTTGCGTTGGGTGGAGGGGTGGACCCAGAGTCCACATTGGAGTTTATTCTCTTTTTTGTAAAACTTGTGAGTTGAGCATTTGGCACATGTACAGAGTTCAAGATCCATCTTGAAGGTGGCAAAGGAGGTTGCAGGCCAGTCAAGGATGGAGTTTTGGACCTAGCTGGTTGGGTGACAATAGTCATGCTAGCTGACAGTAGTTGTGGGAGCCAATGAATTGAGATTCTCACAGGGCACACAATGCATATGCATATTGTCAGCGCAGGAAAAACTTGGGATTGTTGCCTGCTTGCGTGTTGTGCTAGGGGTCTAGGAAGGGTACCCCTGGGGTGTTCAAGTTCCCAGGTTGTGAATTCAATTCCTCCTCTTTGCGCTTGGAACCCAATTTTTTTTTGGCCAAGCGCGCAGACAGTCATTACCATTCTTCTCCTCCTTCTCTTCATCATCATCACCCTTTTCCAATCAAAATTTACCATCCTCAAGCAATAATCCATTCAATTGCTCAATTCTACCGCCAAAAAGGTGATAAATCATTACAAAAACCCTCATAATGTTGGATTGTTCCCCAAGTCTGATTTGGAAGTTGGTACAGGCTTGGTTGGCGCTCCAGCGTGTTGTGATTTGATGAAACTTCAGATCAAGGTTAAAAATCATGGTATCATCTCTGATTTCAATTTCAAGACCTTTGGATGTAGGTCTGCAATTGCTTGCTCATCCTACATGACCAAACTGGTGAAGGGGATGACACTCAAAGAGGCGGGCACGGTTCAAAAAACTGAGATAGCCAAGGAATTCAGTCTACCCCCGTTCAAGTTACACTTCTTAATTCTTTCCAAAGATGCCATCAAGGCCACCATTTGTTTTTATCAGAACAAGCTCAAAAGTTACAGTTCCAAACAAGGTGCATTTGGGTTGATCAATGTCAGCCAGAGTGTGACCACTGGTGAGACCATTGCCATTGCTCATCCGGGTGGTGGTGGTGGTGGTCATCCTACCAAGGATTTGTCACCCAATCTCTCAAACCCACTCACTCCTCACCTTCATCCCATCAATCATCCCGCCCAATCCATCTTCACCATCATCACCATGTGAGCCATTGTTGCAGTTGTTTGCCAACTTGCTGATGCCCATCAGCAACCAGCTTGCTGCTGTCATCTCCAAGTCATCCTTTACCCGCTGTTGTGCATGCGGCTCACCCCATTTCCCCCTCCAAAAACTGCTTGAGCTCAACTGATGCCCATCTTTGGACTCAAGGCCTATTTTTTTTCCACTGCTGTCTTTTTTTCCTGTCTTTTTTTTGAATTGTGATCCTTTCTCCGCAAGATTGTTTACTTTTTCCATCATTTCATTCCTATCACTCAAAAAAAAAATCCGCTCTCATATGTGTGATCCTCTTTTAAATAGTCTACAGCATCTCTTTCTCATAAAAGGAGGGGCTCTCCCCTGCATTTTTGCCGGATCATCCAGCTATCATTCATCTATTGGGTATCATCATTTTCATCTGAGTCAATCAATTCTGATCTGTCATATGGGGAATTAATCCTCCATCTTTGAAGCTGGGTATATCTATGATTACCCCCTGATCCTTGATCCTCCATAATCAAATTCCTGATCCGCCCTCCTGTGGCCCTGTTCCTGATCACCAACCAATATATTTTCTGGTTGAAGAAGAATTCATTTGGTTGAATTCTTGAGTGTGTTTTACCAGTCCTTTGACCCCTTTCTATAACCACTTTGGTATTGATCATTCATTTGATTGTCTTTCTGGAACCAGTCACATTTGACTTAGAGGTTTCTTTAAGCTTGAAACCTGGAGTTTTAAACCTCCCTTATATTTCTTTGTATTTAAATTCTGCCACGCTATTCTTGAGGCCCTTGAGAAGTTCTGGTTTATTCTTGTTCAAATTTTTTACTGCTTTTCTTCTAGAGCTTCATAAAACAAATTTCTTTGTTTTTTATAGCCACCCACAGTTATTTGGTAACCTTCAAACGCTTGATTGCGGAGAGTTGGGCAGGTTCATTGAGAACCTGCAGGTTGGTTGGGATTGATTTGATCTTTCCTAATCTTCTGCTGACAACCAGAAGAATTAGCTTGTGGGTGTTGTTACTTACAACTGCCTTGTTCTATTGAACTCTGAAAAAAATTTAACTTATTTTTTTCGAGCCTTTTCCTGCACCATCTTGCCTCAGATAGTGTTGTTCCATTGCTACCAACTTCCATCAAAATTCATCCTTTCCATTGATTTATTATTTACAAAGTTCTTGATCTTGATTCCGGTTACATTTAAATATTTTTGTAACACTCAGGAGGGAAGCCTAAACAGCACCTTTTCCCCTCCACAGAACTTCCTGTGGCTCTGCACCGTTTGGAGTCTTACACCAACCTCAATGGGGAATCAACAACTACCTTGAAAGAAATTAGTAATTTTTGTCCAGAAAGATTTGAGGTCTTGCTCACCCCTCAAGCTATCAGCAAGGTTTTGAATCAGGTTTCTGTCACCTGGAAGCAAGTATGCAAAATACCAGCTTCTTGGAATTGGCCAGATTTACTTGGAATAAGAGCCAACTTTTTTGGGTTTCAATGTTTGGATCTTCAAAAATTCATTGTTTTTGTTTATGAATCTGCATTTGACTTGAAAATCCATTGATCCTCTGTTTATTCCCCCTTGGGTGTGTTTCCATCTATCCATTTCCTTTCTTTTGTTTCTTAATTCTTCTTTTTTTTGAGGCCAGCCCGCTGTTCTCAGCATAGTCCCCAAAGCCAAGAAATGAACCCTGATTGGGGCTATTTCCAACAAGGCTTACACTCACTATTAACTCTTGAATGCCAATGGAAGAAATGCCAAGGGGGTTGGAGCCAATGGTTTCTGCTTGTTTTTGGGAAGCCTGGAATTGCAAATCCCTCCAAAGGCCATTATAATCATGGAAAATGCACCAATCCAATCGGGAAAGTAATTTGAGGAGATGAGGGAGAAACTTAGGATTTCAAAGGGAATATCCATTGAATTCCTTCCTCTTTACTCCCCATTTGTCAATCCAATTGAGTACTTGTTCCATACAATCAAGGAGTAAATTTGATCACAAAAGCCCACCAATTGATCCAAGCTTGTCCATCACATCAAGCAAGCAATTCAAGATTCTGTTAAAGCCAATAAAATGTGAAAAAAAATCAATGCAAAAATTTTTATCAGTCCTTTGTAGATATGCAGCCTATTACAGGCCCTCTCCTAGCAAGGCCATGATTTTATTTTCACTTTTTTGTTCATTTTATTGATACAAATCAAGAAGAAAACACTCTTGCTTTCTTCAGTTGAAAGCCTCCATGGCCAAGTTGATGGCGCACCCCCATTGGTTGACCACCTGACCAGCATTGGTTGACTAACCCCCCCATGGCTATGAGGACCTGCCAACCCTGGTTTAACAAAAGAACCACTGAGTCAAAAACCTGACCAGACTCAGTGGACACACCATATGTATTTTTTAAGTTTATCCTTCAGAAAGTAAATATATTTCATGTTAAAATCTCATTTTTAAATCCCTCAAAAAAATAATTGTAAGAATATTTTGGCATGTTTAAATTAATTAAATATTAATTTTAAGTAAAAAAAATCAAATCTTCTTCTGCTCCAAATTTTTGAACCAAATCCTATCTACTAATTCTTTCATCATAGACCAAATAAATCCTTTCATGCCACCAGCCTTCTGAAATTCTTAATTAGATTGCAAATAATTGTTTTCTTCTTGATTTATTGTTTTTAAATTGAATCTAATAGAATTGAGTGCAAATATTCTGGCTAAATTTATCAAATTTGCTGATTAATAGCAATTGGTAATTGTCTTCCTATTTATTTGTGACTTACTTTTTTTTGAATTTTGATGATCCATTATGTTAAATTTGTGAAATTTGAATATTAATAAGTTTCCTGAGTTCCTTCTTTTTCCAAAAAAACAAAGGAAAGAAAAAGAAAATAAAGAAAAAGAAAAAGAAAGAAAAGAAAAGAAAAGAAAAGAAAAGGATATAAAAGAAAAGAAAAGAAAAGAAAAGAAAAGAAAAGAAAAGAAAAGAAAAGAAAAGAAAAGAAAAGAAAAGAAAAGAAAAGAAAAGAAAAGAAAAGAAAAGAAAAGAAAAGAAAAGAAAAGAAAAGAAAAGAAAAGAAAAGAAAAGAAAAGAAAAGAAAAGAAAAGAAAAGAAAAGAAAAGAAAAGAAAAGAAAAGAAAAGAAAAGAAAAGAAAAGAAAAGAAAAGAAAAGAAAAGAAAAGAAAAGAAAAGAAAAGAAAAGAAAAGAAAAGAAAAGAAAAGAAAAGAAAAGAAAAGAAAAGAAAAGAAAAGAAAAGAAAAGAAAAGAAAGAAAAGAAAAGAAAAGAAAAGAAAAGAAAAGAAAAGAAAAGAAAAGAAAAGAAAAGAAAAGAAAAGAAAAGAAAAGAAAAGAAAAGAAAAGAAAAGAAAAGAAAAGAAAAGAAAAGAAAAGAAAAGAAAAGAAAAGAAAAGAAAAGAAAAGAATTTTAGATTAACAAGGTAAATCCTGTCTAGTTTTATGCTACACACGTATCATTTTCATGTCACATGTTGTGTAGTATACCCAGGCCAACTACAGTGAGTGGAAGGAGCTCCATTTCCTCATCCTTCCACATCACATTCATCTCTGCTGGCCCAGATATATTTTCCAATTTCAGTTTTTTATTCTGTTTTTTTCCTTTCCTCATTTTCAATGATTCTGATTCTCTCTCTGATTCTCTTGTTCACGCAATAAAACCATCCTTCCACATCACATCCATCTCCGCTGGCCCAGTCTGTCTCATCAGGTTATGAGCCCAGAGCTCCACTGAACTTTGATCAACTAAAATCAGGATCCGTATGCTTATCAACAAAGCAGTCCAGACTTGAATGTCATCATCAGCTCCTCCTCCGTTCCAAAAGCCTCTGTCCACTATGATGAACGTTGGCTCAGAATCCTTCTCATCCGGATCTCAAAAGCTACCAAATGCCAAGCTCCCCATCCTTAAACCACAAGGCCTGGACTCCAACTATCTTGACTGGGAGTTGGTGGTTACCTCATACTTTGAAGAAGCTGGTTTAGAGTATTTCATTGAGAATCCCAGGCCGGAGATACCTTCCAACAACTGGGTAAATGATAATAAACTTGCCTGTGCCCTCATTAAACAGGCTATCAATGCCTCTAATCTTCAATATGTCCAAGAGCATTCAGACAAGCCTAAGGCATGTGGAAAGCACTGTACAGAGCCCACCAAGATCAAACAACAGGTGTAAAAGTCTACTGGCTACGCAAGCTTTGATTAAAAAAATGGACAGTGACAACATCTTAACCCACTTAGACACCATGGCTAGATACCACAAATGACTGAACACCCTCATCTCCCCAGAGAATTCTCGCACTGCCAAGAATGTTCATTCAGCTGCTTTACTCAGTTCCATCCCTCAAGATTGGCTCCATTGCTTTTTGTTTCTCATGAACCAAGACGGAGTCAAATGGGAAACCATTGTTATAGCACTCAAGAACAAGTACACCCAGCATCAATCCCAGACTGACATTGAAGCTTCAGTTTCTTCAGTAACCTCTAAGTCTTGACAATCTGCCTCCAGCAAGAAAACACCCAAAAACTGTTACTTCTTTAACATGGATGGTCACAATCTGAACATGTGTAACAACACTCCAAAATTTCTAGACAAGCTTAAGACCTCTTGCAAGTCAAACTTGTATTGCTCCAAAGAACCACTCTCCAAGGAACAAAAACAACTGTCTAGAGCTGGAAGGAATACTTTCTCAACTCTTTCAAACTCTCACGGATCTGAACGAATCAATGAAGAAAGCAACTATTTGGGTCAGAAGTGAAAGTCCAAGAAAGTCATGCTACAACGGTCAACTCTACCTCATCTTCCCATGTAAATGCCAATCTAGATTCTGGCTGCTTGGTGTCCATGACCCCTCACTTGGTCTTACTTGAAAAGATAAAACCAGGCAATACTCTTTTTTTCCTGGAAAATCACTCCCTAGTAAAGTCAACTCATGGCGTTTCATGGAAACTCCCTCTGAAAACAGACAAAGAAATCAAGACCCTAGTAGTCCCATCCCTCCATGAACTGCTCCTGTCTATAGCTGGTTGCAAAGGAAATTTGTTCAACGTACCGTCTGAGCCGGTGGACTCAAATTTCTCTCAAGCCTCCCATGTCACTAAAAATCAATCTTCCTTGTTTGACTATCATGTGCAACTAAATCACCTAGGTCTCAGACCACTCAAGAATCTCCTGCAAGACCATCAAATCAAACCCACTCCTATGAATGAACAAGAAGTACAATGTTGCTCCATCTGTTTTCAGTTCAAAATTAGGAGATTCCCATTCAAAACTTGCCGCCCTTATTGTTCAACTCACCCTGGCCAACTCATCTATTTGGATGTTGGCTCCTTTGAAGTCCCTTTGAGGGAAGGGTACAAATTTTTCTCCACCTTTCTCAACAATTTCTCTAAGTTCATTCTGGTCTATCCCATGAAGCACAAACACAAGACATTCAACTGCTTCAAGTTATATTGGTCCTGCTTCAAATCAGATGGTGCTTTCACTATCAAATCACTACGCAAAAACAATGGCAGCAAATACATGTCCACCGCTTTCTCCACCTATCTCCAAAATCATGGTATCACTCATGACCCAGGTCCACTGCACTCTCCCCAGCTGAAAAGTGTTGCTGAAGGCTCTAAAAGAACAATTGGAAACCTTGTGCAGTGCGCCCTCTTCCAAGCGTCTGTCCCTAAGGTCTTCTAGGCCAATGCCCTCAGGCATGCTCTATACTATCACAATTCCTTTCCATGCTGCACTCCAGCCGGCTTCAAAACCCTGCTCTCAGTTCTTGGTTAACACCCTACCCCTCTCTCAGAAATTCATCCTTTTGGGTTTCATGTCTGGTAAAAATTTCAAGAAGTGGATTGTAAGAAGCTAGATCAAAAAGCAAGTGCAGAAATGTTCCTATCCAACCTATCCAATGGCAATGGTTTAAGAGCTTCGGACCTAGAAAAACAAACAGCTTTAAATACCTGTGATGTAATCTTTGACAATGAGCTCTTTCCTTACTTGTCAAAGCTTACCTCCACTTCATCTCCTCTCAGGGTTTAAATCCCCTGGCTCTTGCAACCACCTCACCCTCCGTCTCAAATCCAACACCCTACTTTGTTTCCCCCACTGATTGACATCCTGCTGAGGGGGGGTGTCAATCAACATCTTATGGCCTCTATTCAGGCTCCAGCAAACAGACACCGCTCTAAATCAACTGCAAGTGATTCTTCAGCCTCCATCCCACAACAGTCTCCTTCTCTTGTATCCCCAACTTTCCCATCCTCCCTACCCCTCCAGCCCCCCTCTCTCATCCCCTCTCCAGATCCAAGTCCTCCTGTCCCCCAAAGCCCCCAGCCCTTGCCTGGGGCCATAGTGCAAAGTCCTCTCCATCCTCTTCCCTCTTCTCCAGTCCCCAGACAATCCACTTGTTCTAAACAGGCCCCTGACTGATAGGGCCACTTGTCCAAGAATGCCAATGCTGCTCCCAATGTTGATACTCCAAAAACCTGGCGTCAACTTCTCAAGTCACCCAAAAAGCACAAATGGCTGAAGGCAGAAGATGACAAGTTTGCGTCTCTCCTTGGAATGCAGACCTGGTGACTAGTGCCTTTTCTAGAAAAACCAAAGATCATGAAATCCAGGTGGGTCTTCAAAGTCAAGAAGCTCCCCAATCATACCATCAAGAAACTCAAGGCTTGTCTTGTGGCCATGGGATATTCTCAAACTTGCGGGATTGACTTTGAAGAGGTGTTCTCTCCAACCCTACCCCTCAAAAATCTCTGAATGATCCTCATTCTGCTGGCCTCCAACAAATGGAAAGGCAGACAAATCAACTTTAATACGGCTTTCCTCAACAGAAACCTCAATAATCAGGTGGAACAATGTCCCGTATTTGTTGACCCACAGCATCCTGATTGGGTGTGTTGACTTGACCGCTCAATTCAATTATTGAAACAGTCCCCGCGACAGTGGAACCTTTGCCTTCATTAAACTCTCACCCAGCTTGGCCTATCCAACTGCAAGTACAATCCAAACCTCTACTTCCAACTGCGTGAAGGCAAACTTGTGGGTGCCCTGACTACACATGTGGATTATTTGGCTATCATTGGTCAACCTTCCTTTGTTGACAATCTGATAGTTTCCCTTGGCAAGTCCTTCCAAATTGGGGCTGAAAAGGAACTTCATCACTTCTTGTTGCTTCAAATTGAATGTGACCAACCAAATCCTCTAATCCATCTCAATCAGTTGCACAACATCAAGGACCTTTTCTCTCTCTTTCTGAGAGACAAATCAACACCCATCTGGACCCCAACCAACTTTTGTTTTAAAACCATCAAGAAGAGGATACCCAGTGTGGTGTTCTTTTTTAGACGCGATTTGGAATGGTTGGCGCGCTGCGCGCTCAGAAGTAGCGGCGGGCTCAGCAATGGGTGCGGCTTTGCCGAAGCAAGCCGCGCTGCGGGCTCAGCAGCAGTTTAATTGGGCTTGACATCTGGAGACAGGGGTTGGATTGGATTGGATTGGATGGATTGCGCATCTTTCAACACGCATATGTACCTTGGATATCTGGAATGGCGCATTGGGCGGATGCGGACATGCGCAGGGGGCTCCGAGTTGGGCGGGGAGCAAGCGCCGCATCAAGAGAAGGACAAACCGGGTGGACATAATGGCAGGCGGGCTATGCAGATGGGATATGGGGTATGGGATATGGATCATGGGATGGGGATGGAAGGATAGAGCTTGGGCTAGGGTTCTGTACTTAGGGGTTGTGTTTCATTATTCTTGTTTACTTGTGGTTGTACCTAGGTTAGGGTTGAGGGGAAGGCTACTTAAAAAACACCCTCAACCCATTTGGAAGATGAGGGGATCATCATTTGATCATCACATCAGGATGGAAGGACTCTTTACATTCATCTCTCTAGCTCTCAGTCATAGGGTGAACAGTTGCACTCAGGGTTTACAGACGCAAGGGATCAATAACTTCCAAACTTGAAAACCATTTAAGGAGAAGTCCTCTTCTGAATTCCACATCTGGGGGTCTGGCCGGGAAGAAAACTTTTTTTCCTTGTCTCTCAAAAATAACAAGCATGATGTCCCAGTACCTCACATTGACTGCTTTGGGGTTGTCTAACGTTACCCCTACTTGTCTTCCTCCTCCTCCTCCGGTCTCTTGGAAGCAACCTCTATCAGTGGCAGTATATGTTTTCTCTTGCCCCAATGACAGCGCAAATCACAAGCCCGTTTGCATCAGGCCATGGGACTATCCACACATTTGCTTCAACACTGAGGACATTGAGCAACTCTCCACGCAATACAAAGGAATTGCCAATGCGGAAGGTGCAACATGTTTGTATAAGGCTCCTCTCTTTTTCCTTTTCATTACGGAAAAAGAGAAGCTTTGGGATTTGGAAGAGATGGAAGGATATGAGGAACTTGATTGGCCAAAACTTAAGGCAAAAATCTTTGCGCCATGGGGAAGGCGCAAACCTTGGTTTTGGGAAAGAAACTTTGAGCAAGCGGCAGCGGAAGCAAGCCCAAATGGTGGAGTCCGGATGCAGGCGCAATTAGGGGAGTATGTAGCAATGTTTTACCAGATCTACAGCTACCTGTAAAATAAAAAGGTGATAGCGGGGAAGATGGCCGCAATGAAGAGGGTGTCTTTGGGTGGACTTGGTCCCCAACTCCATGCCCCGGTGCAGCAGCACTTGCATGACAACAACTTGGTAAAGAGGTTGTTGGATGGGAGTATTGCGCTTCTCCTGGACATCCTGATCATCCGTCAGGCGGTGGAGAGCAAGTTAGACTTGGAGGAACTGATGGAGGACACGGCAAGGTTGTTCCCAATGGGGTTGAAGAAGTCTGCTTCTCATCCTCTGGCAGCACCAATGCAGGCTCTGGTCATAGGCCCCTCAAATACAGAATGCTCTCCGGAAACACCACCAACCACTAGCCCCAATATTAGCAAGATGACAGAATTGATGAAGGATTTACAGATCTTCCTGAGTCAAATGTTGTCAGCGCCGTGCAATGGGCCTCCTCACATTGGGGGACCGCTTCTGCCTTTGAATCTGCCCACACCACCGTTATGCAATTACTGCGGGGACAAGGGGCATTTGCGTTTGGGGTGCAATAACATGACAAGGAACCTCATGGAGGGATTGTTTTGACTGGTGGGAATGGGTTTCATATTTCTGATGGTCAAGCAGATCTCCACTGAGCCTGGGAATCCAACCCTCATGGAGCAAGTGTGCGCGCAAGTTCAGGAATTGGGGTTAACTGCTTGAGCTTTGCTTGAAATTGTCACTGGTCCTGAGGTATGGCAACCACAGCGCATGGAAGAGGAAGTGACTGTACTAGCAACGGAGGAGCCAGCGGCAATGGAAAGGATGGATGTGGATGCTAAAGAGCAGGTACCACCGGTAGCTCCTAAGCCAGTTGTGCGCTTCCCAGAGACGGATGGGCGGCCGGTGAATCTGGTAGGGAAGAAGAAGGCTGTGGATATTGTGCGCAGAGTGATGGGGAATGAAACAACTATTCCCTTGACCTTGAAGGAGTTGGCGGCAGTGTTGCCAGTGGTAGTGGATGAGATGGTTCAAGCACCAAAGGATTGCGGACAAAATAGGATTCCTCCAACGGTGCAGCAGGTGAACATGGCTCAGGATGACATGGAGCACAAACTAGCAGGATTGAAATTGGTTTCAACTCTGCTGGATTATGTTCTGATGAGGATTTCTGGAAGGAAGGTATGGGTGCTGGTGGAGAGCGGTTCCATGGTGAACCTCCTTCCATCTAGATTGGTTGATGAATTGGGATTGGTGTGGCCAAAATGAGCAATGGGGCTTTGCGCGCTTAATGGCAGGGCACGTTGAGTGGATAGGGTTGTGGAGGAGGAAGAGGTTGAGGCTGCAAGGGTCTGTAAACCACTTTCTGTTCTATTGGTTGATTGTGGGGAGGCTATTTTAGGGTGGCCATTCATTTTTGGGTTCCAAGCGCAAATGACGTTTGATCCAGAGGAGGGGACAGAAGTGTTGAAGGTGGAAGATTTGTCCGGGGGGCAATTCAAAACCATGATTTTCAATCAAGGGTTGGGGAAGTGGACTTGGGATTTGGCAATAGAAGAGGAGGAGAACCCCATTGCGGAGTTGGTTTGCAAGGGAGGGCCAGAGGTGGATTTTGATTAGTTTGCTGAGGTTACCGCATGGGTCAAGCTCCAGTTTTGTGAGGGCGGTTGACTAGCAAGGAGCAGGTGGGAAGTAGGGAACAAGCAAGGGACGCGTGGTTGCTGGAAGTAAGTCCCCTTCCTCAGTATGCATTGCTGGGAGGTACTTTGCAAAAACACTATCATTGTGCCATGCTTGTGAGCAAGGGTGAAAGCTGCGGTTTGGTTTTGACTAGGACTTATGGCAATGGATGCGTGCAGATGGCGCAGTGCAATTTTGGGAAGTATAAGCCAGTTTTGTGGAAGGTCTGTCCCCGGAAGAAAGCAATGCTGCAGGATCTGAATGGACCACTGCAACTGATCCCTTGGTCAAGGGACCCTTGGAAATCTCCACTGAAGGTGTTGGAATGGGTGACGAGGTCAGAGCGGATTACCAACAAGCAAGTTGAGGCCCTTAAATTTGGATTTACGGGTTGGTTAAGCGTGGAGGAATGGGATTTGCTGATTTTGGTACTTGTCCTCTGGGAAAGAACGCTTGCATTCTGAACTGAAGAGCGGGGACTGTTAAAGAGCATGATAGGAAGCCCTTATGTGATTCCAATTGTTCCGCATGAGTCTTGGCAGATCAAGCCAATCCCAATTCCGCGGGTGGTTTGGGGGCCCTTTTTGGAGCTGGTGCCCAAGTGTGTAGGGACAGTCCTTTACAAGCAATCAACATCAAGTTACTCAAGTCCAATATTTTCAGTGGTTAAGCAGTATGGGAAGTCATTATGGATCCTTCATGATTTTCAGCGGCTGAATTTGTTTAAAATCCAAGATGCCAAACAACCTCCATGCGTGGATAAGTATTTGGAATCTATGGCAGGGCGCATGTGCTATGGGTTGGTGGATGTGATGGGCAGATATGATCAGCGCGGACTTGATCAGAGTTTGGGGCCAATGACTGCCTTTGAAACTGGATTGGGAAGGATGCAACTGACACAACGGCCGCAAGGCACAACCAACTTGGTTGTGGTCAACCAAGGGCAGATGACCTGGATTCTGAAAGACAATCTTCTATAGGGGGTGCAGATTTTGATTGACAACGTGGGCATCAAAGGCCCAAACACAGATTATGGAGGGGAAATTCTTATTGAGTCTTTGGGAATTTGCTGATTTGTCTGGGAATTTGTGCAAACGCTGGAACAAATCTTGTTCCTGATTGAGGAAGCAGGGCTAACAGTGTTGGGCAAAAAGTTAGCGGTCTGCATACCCGCACTGGAGGTTCTAGGGCATGTGGTGTCTTCTGACAGAAGGTAGATTGCGGAAAAGAAGAGCAACAAAGTCCTTGAGTGGCCAATGCCAAAGACTGTATTGAAAATTCTCCAGTTCTTGGGATTCTGTAGCTATGTGCAGATGTTCATCAAGTGGTTTGCAGAGGTTTCTATTGCATTGCAGGAATTTAAGCGTAAGGGAACAGAATGGGCCTGTGGTTTGAAATGTGACAAGGCCTTTGGCAAACTCAAGGAGATTTTTGGACAAAATATCATGCTGAAAGAATTGGATTAAAACGCCGGGGGAATTCAGTTGGCCATGGATTTGAGCAAGCTTGGCGTGGGGGCGGGGCTGACACTGGAAAATGAGGGAAAATATCAACCGGTTCTTTACAAGTGTGTTACATTTATGCCAATGGAGAGCTGGTATTTGCAGCCAAAGTTGGAGCTTTGCGGGGTCACTAAAATTGTGCAGAGGTTGCAGCATTTTCATTTGGGGTATTCACTCAATGCTTCTGGTGGATGCAGAGGCGCTGGCACGGATGATCAATTTGCCAAAGCTGCAAAAAGCGCCTATGACTAGGTGGATTGCGTTCCTTCATTTTTTTTCTTTCATGGTGGTACATTTTCCAGGTAAGGCTTTTACAATGCCGGACACGCCATCTCAGTACCTGTGCAATGATCCGTACAAAGGCGCAGAACCACTGGATGTGGAGGCTTCAATGGTCATGTTGGGAGTAATGGAAATAGGTGTTTGACTTCTGCTCCAACAGTCTGGAAGGTACGCGGTTCTCAGTTTGTATTTGCAGGATCTTTTGTTTCCAGATGATAAACCAGCCAAGATTGTTAGATTGATTTGGCGGAGAGCTGGAAATTTCTACCTGCAAGAAATACAGCTGTGGCGGCAGAGCGCGCGGGTACCACTTGTGGTCAGCACGTTGAGGGCGGATCAGGAGGTAATCCTGGGAAGTGTGTATAACAATCTTGGCCATTGTGGAAAAATTGAAACACAGAAGCGGGTGAGAGCAAGGTTCTGGTGGCCAGGTGTGGGTGCAGGAGTGGGTACAGTCATTCAAAGTGTTTCAGAAGTGGAGTGCAATGCTGCCTTGCCAAATAGGTATTCCCACTGGGGAGGATGCCTTTTTTGGAAGGTTTTCCTTGGATGTTGTGCACATCAAGGCAGATAAGTTTGTGTATCTCCTTGTTGCGCATGACAATCTGTTGGGATGGGTGGAAGCGCCGCCGCTGGTGAAACTCTTGGCGGAGAAAGTTGGGCAGTTTCTAGAGGAAGACTTGTTTGCAGGTTACAGATCACTTTGCTTGGTAATGGTTGATGGGGGTGCGGAGTTCTGGGGAAGGCTGGGGGAGTTGGTGCAAAGTTGCAGAGAAAAGTATGGGCAATTGACGGAGTACTATCCCAAAGCCATGGGGATGATTTAGTGTGGTCACCAGCCAATCAAGAATGCAATGGTGAAAATGTGAAGGGAGGATGGCAAGCAGTGGCAGGAAACCCTTCCCATAGTCCTCTTTGTGGATTGGATTTTGGTGAAGAGATCAATGGGTTATTTGCCAAACAAGCTGCTATTTGGGCAGCAACCCATTCTGCAAATTGAAATTGAGCTGGAAACCTTTCTGGGTATTGATTGGTTGAAGGTTAAGATGGCCGCAGATCTATTTGAGGCCTGCGCCAAGCAGATCCTGCAATGGGAAGAGATTTTGGAGAAAGCGGCTGGAAGGCTGAAGGCAAACTGCACAAAGTCCTTCCCCTACTGGGACAAGCGCTGCGTGCACAAACTCTGGGATCCTTTGCAGAAGGGGGACTTGGTTCTGCTTTAAAACCCAAGCCTGGAAGCTCAATGGGTGAAACTGTTGGAAAATTGATGGAATGGTCCTTTCTGCGTAATGTCCAAGTTCACTGGAGGTAGTTACCAGTTGGAGGAATTGGACGGAACTCCGCTCAAACAGAAGGCTGCGGCTTTGACGTGAAAATTTTTTTTGCGCATTCTCAACTTCATTCAACAAGACGGCTGGTTTGGATAGCAGGGGAGATTACAACGGGGATCCACTGTCCAAGTACAAGCCCCTGCTTGGGTTTGCATCCAGAAGAGTAAATGACTGCAGACTGCTGGGGACAGCAGCCAAGGTGGGGGGGAACAATGGATGAATAGGGGATATGATTGGATTTGGTGAGGGGGTGCTCTAGCTGGTTCACAGCCGGAACAAGTAGTTCAAAGAGCAAGGCGCAGGCTTGGCAACAGTTTGGTGCTAAAAAAAAAAAAAGTCTCTCTCTTTTCAGGTTTTCTTTGGTTATCTTATAGATGGAAGGTATAGATGGGTGGGGTTGATACTCTTTTTCTTCTCCTCTCTCTCTCAAGGATGTGCCAGCGCGGTGGGTTTTCTTTGTGCTCTCTCTGTTCTGTAGATGGGTACGGGGAACTGTGAGGCAGTTTGTCTGGGGTGGTCCAGGTACCTTCAGCAGATACTCTCATTTGGCACAGATTTTCTCACTCTTGGGGATACTCTCATTTGGGCAGATTTTTCTCACTCTTGAAGATTGCCCTTAAAGCGCAGATCTTGCATGCGGGTTCTTATTTCTCTCAAGGTTCTCAAAAGCTCAAAGGCTACTTAGGTTGGCACAGCAAAAAGTCCATTTTATTTTCAAGATAGGCGCAGGCATAGATACAAGATAGAAAGAAGGAGAGGGGGCAATCTTCTACATTGGAAAAGTTCTCAGCACCTCCTCTGCTTCCACGCAAGCCGCCTTGGCTAGGTTTTGGAAGGCTGCTAGAAGTTTGCATTGTGCACCGGTGGTATGAGCATGGGGAACAGCAAGGAAGCGTTGGAATAGTTTTTCTGCATCAAACCTTGCAAGGGGAAGTGCCAGAATAAGGGGGATTTCCTGAATCTTGGGAGTAGGAGCAGCCATGGGTTCCAGAAAAGACTCAAAGACCACGGGACTTGGTGCGCGCGGGGGTTGCCATGACAACCTGGGAACCGGGGATGGAGATGGCGGTGGAGGAGTAGGTGTTGGAGGAGCAGGTTGCGTGGGATTGGGAGGATGGGGTGGCGGTGGAGGAGGCGCGTTTGGTTGGTTAAAGATCTGCGGTTCTTTTGCTGGTTTGTTTATCCCTAACTGTGCGGCCCACTTGAGAGAATTGTTCCAATAAGCAGCAAAATTGGGGAATTCCTGGCGCTGTGGTGGTCCAGCCCAACGGAATGGCAAGCCCAAGTCATGGCTTTTGGGAAAAGGAGGGTGAGGAGCAGCGCGTCGTGGTTGGTTGAAAGGTGAGCCGGGCAGGGTCCATTCATTGGTTGGGATTTCCTTGTTGCTCCAGACCACAAAAAAGTTGTGTTGGGTCCTCTTGCGCAGACAACCTTGAGGACGGTTGCGGCGCATACCATTGAATAAGGAGGTAAGATGTTGGCTGGCTCAGCATGTAACTCAGGCGTGCCAACCTGGAAGAATGCGGCAGGTGAGGCTATTCCAACTGCAGAACGTGCAGGAAATGTTGAGGAAAGGGATGTGGAGGGTGTTTCTTTGGTGTGGTGTAGTGGTGTAGTGGTGCGGTGAGGGTATGGGATAACTGGGGGTAGGTATATACCTGAGTTGGAATGGGCTGCGTGCTGCGCGCTCAGCAGTAGCGGCGGGCTCAGCAGTGGCAGCACGCTCAGCAATGGGTGTGGCTTTGCCACAGAAAGCCGCGCTGCAGGCTCAGCAGCAGTTGAATTGGGCTTGGCATCTGGAGACGGGGGTGGATTGGATTGTATTGGACGGAATGCGCGGATTGCGCATTGTAAGATGCGCAAATGGACCTTGGATACCTGGAATGGCACGTCCAGCAGATGCGGAAATGCGCGGGGGGATCTGAGTTGGGCGCGGCTCAAGGACTGCATCATGAGAAGAACAAACCGGGTGGATGTAATGGCAGGCAGGCAATACAGATGGGATATGGGGTATGGGATATGGATCATGGGATGGGGATGGAAGGATAGAGTTTGGGCTAGGGTTCTGTACTTAGGGGTTGTATTTCATTATTATTGTTTACTTGCGGTTGTACCTAGTTTAGGGTTGAGGGGAAGGCTACGTAAACCGCACCCTCAACCCATTTGGCAGAGGAGGGGGATCATCATTGGATCATCACATCAGGTTGGAAGGACTCTTTACATTCATCTCTCTAGCTTTCAGTTGTAGGGTGAACAGTTGCACTTAGGGCTTACAGATGCAAGGGATCAATAAAATAACTTCCAAACTTGGGAAACATTTAAGGAGAAGTCCTCTTCTGAATTCCACACCGGTGAGGACGGCTCCTTGGGACCCTACAACCAACTGATTGGGTCTGTTCTCTGGGTGGCACAGTGCACAAGACCCAATATCTCTTTAGTTGCCAACCATCTGTTGCAACACCTTTGTGATCCCTTGGAGGCACACTGGCAGGCTGCCTTGCGTGTCATCAACTACCTTGTCACCACCAATGTACTGGCTGGGAGTTGGGGCTATTTCTTGGAAATCCTGCAAGCAGGCCACTTTCTTGCTCTCCAGCACTGAAGCCAAGTACAAGGCCCTGTAAGACTTGTGCAAAGAGGGACTATGGCTCAAGAATCTTCTCTCCAAACTCTTCCTGCAGCCAAATGATGCCATTCCAATGCACATGGACAACAAAGGGGCCAAAGCGCTTGCCAAGAATCCTGATCACCACTTGCGTACCAAGCATATTCATGCAAGGTATCATTTTATTTGGGAGTGCTTCCAAGAAGTTACAATGAACCTTATCCACATCTCCACCAAGGATATGCTTGCGGACATGTTGACAAAAACTCTCAACGGGGTTCTCCTTGAAAAAAATTGTCACATGTTTGGGGTTATTGCTTAAAATTTTTTTTCTTCTGTTGTTTCATTTTTTTCTTCTTTCCTTCTTGTATTTCTTTTCCTTTCTTTCTTTCTCTCCATGTTTGTTCCCATATGTGCAACAAGGGGGGTGTTAGATTGACAAGGTCAATCCTGTCCAGTTTTATGCTACACACGTATCACTCTCATGTCACATGTTGTGTAGTATACCTGGGCCAGCTACAGTGAGTTGAAGGAGCTCCTTTTCCCCATCCTTCCACATCACATCCATCTCTTCTGACCCAGGTATTTTTTCAAATTTCAGGTACTTATTCTGTTTGTTTCCTTTCCTCATTTTTCATGATTCTTATTCTCTCTATTATTCTCTTTTTCACGCAATATAACCATCCTTCCACATCACATCCATCTCTGCTGGCCCAGTCTGTCTCATCAAAGAAAAGAAAAGAAAAGGAAAGGAAAGAAAAGAAAATAGAAAAGGAGAATTCTTTTTCCCTTTGAAGATTTTCATAAATACTTTGACAGCTCAGTACATTCATATCACAAATATAAATTCTTTGCAAGTCAATGAATATTTTATATTTCAAAAGATGTGGAAAATTCAAAAATTAAATATTTTATTTGACAATGAATTCAATCCCAAAATCAGAGATAAAAAATTTCAGAGATTGTTTAAAAACATTGGGAAAAGAGCTGATAGGAAAAATAAACTTTGAACCCCCCTCTCCCCATCCCAAAAAAAACACATGCAATTATAATTTCTTGAGGAGGATAATTGTTAAAACTACCATCAATATGAATTTTTGTTCTTTGTTTTCAATGAAACCAGTTTTTGTTTTTTTAGGCTTTTTTCAAGGAAGCAATTCATATTTAGCTGTTCAATTTCAGATAGCTCAACCAGTTGTGGAAGCAGAGAATATGGAAGCTCCATGTTTCTCTGATTAGGGTTTCTCTTTCTATCATTCAATACAAAAATAATCAAGAACTGCTTGAGTTGAAGTTTGAGGTGAGATTCACCAAATATGGATACTAAAAAAGACCTATCTGGCGATTCTAACCAACTTGTACACTGACCCTTTCCTGTTTTCACAAATGATATCATATCCTCTGTGTCTTTGTAAAGCTCAAAAAAATTCCTAGATTCCAGATAACATGGATCATTTAATCCAAGAATTTTTGAGATTGAGAGGACATTATGGATTGAGACCCCATGTGATTGTGATGCTTGGCAGAGTTCCTTTACTTTGAAGCCTTTCACATAATCAAAAAAGTCAACCACACCATTCCCATTTGAATCTATCCCTGGTGAGCTCCTCCTATTGTATGCCAGCTCCCCAAACAGAGAAAATAGTACCTTCTGGTTAGTATGCCCAGTGTTTCCAAATTTTTTCTTGAGAAGCTTTTGAATCAAATTATAATTAGCTTCAGATCTACCCATAAGGTTTGGGAATGGACCTGAGAGTTCAAAAATATTTTCAAGTGATTCTGCATCCTCCAAACTGATCATCTTTCTTTTAACCACTTCATCTTTAAATAATAACCAATCATGTGTAATCCGGTGACTGGTTATTTGATTGATGTACAGAAAAATCCTACGCAATGCTTCATCCTTGTTCAACTGGCTAAAAATCCAATTGTTCAAATGGACTATACTCCAGCGGCCATTCTCCCAAATAAAACAAAGGTATTGGTACATTTCAAGTTTCATTTGATGGATCTCAAGATGCTTTTTATGAACATTACTCAACCTGAGATGATACTTCATAAAATTAAGTAAATCCATGTCTGATATGATGCTTTTCCAGATTTCATACTCCACTGGATCAGTATATTCCACTGCTTCCTTCTCTTTGTACATTGATTTCTTGAGATCTAATATTTTTGGAACTGTGCCTGTTTTCTTTATTTTCAAATCCTTTACCAAGCTCTCTGGGTCAATCCTATTGAAGGCAACCTCTAACTCATTGTTCAATAAGTTTTCTTCCTGTGAGCTGATGCTTGACCATTTCTTCAAATGGATTGATGCATTATTTTTCTCCCTAGATCAGTTATTCTTTCAAATGCATATCCTTATATTTCTGAAGTTCAATTTCAAATGAATTATAACTCACATAATCATACTTGTCAAAATAGTCATGATCAAGATAAATCTCAATTGGGCTGTCAGGAGAACTAATAAAAAGATTTTCCATCATTTTAGATCAAAAAATTCACTTATAAATATAATAGAGGCAGAAGAGGAGGACCATACAAGTCTTCTTCTGATTCTGATTCCTTGCTTGCTGATTTTTGTGGTTTTTTCCTATTTTGTTTTGATGGATAAACTGCTTGTACCTCTGCTTCATTTTTTTGGTCTATTATAGATTCTGAAATTCTTTTCATCTCTTCTATCTTTAATGCATTGGTTGTTAAATATTTCTTTTGAGGCCTTGTACTATTTTTCTTCTTGCCCTTCTTTGATTTTTTAAGGTTTCTAATTCATGCATTTTTTTCCAAAAAATCAAATATAAATCAGCTGTGAAAATTGGCTAATCATCAATAAAATAATCTCTTAAACTTGGTTAGTTAAAATAATTACCCCTTTTGATCTCTCCTCCCCCCATTTGTAGATTTATTTTCAGGCTTTTGATCAAAGGAAGAGCTAAAAAATTCTTTTCATAAGGAATTTCAATATTAGGTCTGTCATCCATGTTTTTTTTCATTATGAAATTGATATCCAGGATTAAAAATGAAAAAACTAAAGATAAAGAATAAATTCAAAACATAAACTAACTTGGACACTTCTTGTTTACTTGAGGCCATTCATGTTGGTTTTGATCATTTACTTGAGCCATCTGTATTTCATTTTTAAGCTCATTATCAATCCTCTTGGGAATATTCAAAAAATCCTCCTCTTTCTCATCAAATTCAACTTCTGAAATTTCTTTTGGATTCATATCTTGAATTTTTCTGTCCAAAGTATCAACATTTTCCCTATTAGAAGTTTCCAGATCAGCTTTCTGTGCATCTTCATATAACTTCTCTTTATCAATTTTTGAACATTTTATTTCCTTCCCCAATGGGATGGTTGATTTATCTCCTTCGACACATTTTTTTAATAAGGCTTGATCTTCATACTCAGTGTCATAGCGACAAGTTTTAGGGCTGTGGCAACTCTCTTTATTTTCATTAGAATATTGAACTAGTGATAGTTCAGCCACATTGTCAGATAACCCTTGGTCCCAATCATTAACATAAGAGATTTTAGTCAATAATCCTCTGCCTTTTTTCACAGATCCCTCAACTCCGTTGCTTTCCACTTTCTCAGGAGTTTTTTTATGAGGATTCGTTTTTGAAACCAAATCACCTTTAGATAAATTTTCTGCGTGATTGCTATCCAGAGCTTCTAAGACAGTACCAAAGCCACGGCCATCACTTTTTATCTGCTCCTTAGCTTTGCCTTTGAGTTTATGGCTTCGATTCGCTTGGAAAATTGAACCATGATCATTAGAATTTCCTTTTATGCTAGCGGCGGTGGCGGCCACGCTTTTTATGACTGATACGGTGTTGGTGGCATCCTCTTTTTCCGCTTTGTGGCTCATACTACTCCCCTGACTTTTAGACGTGGCAGGTGTCAGATGAACAGATCGCAAAGGCCTGATCTCTGACTCGGTCAGCTGGTTTGATTTATTTTTCACTTGACAATCGGGCATGGTTCTGGTGATTATAAGGTCAAGTTTTCAGTTTTTCATTCAATCACAATACGAGGAAGCAGGTATTGAAATATAGCAAGTGACTAACAGTCGTTGTTCTTTTTCGCTGGAGACTGGCTCAATATGACCCTTTACTATCTGAGAAGAGAGGCTGAGTTCCGGTCCCGCTGAAGCAACCAGCTGGGTAGGACGATTAACGCTCAACTGCAGGCAAAAACATTTGTCGAGTTAGATGGGATTTTTAGTTTTTTGTTTCCGCTCTGGAAGTACTCACTGGTGCAGTAGCTTCTATGGTTGGAGACACTTTCGCCCCCTGAAACTGAGATGAATGTTCCAAGGGTGAAGCTTTATCGATTTCAGCTACCAAATTGCATTCCTTCTTTGAAATAAGTGCTGTTTTGCTGGTCGGGAGTTTAGCGCATGCGTTCGTGGTGACTACGGCGTTGTCGCGCGGAACGAATGCTGATGCCTTGGCAGAAAGTTTGAAGGAGTGAGACGATGGTATGGCTGGTAAAGCGTCATGGGCAGCCTTGCTTAATGGAGCACTCATGGTAATAGAGGAATTCGGCACCGTCGGGGCCTGGGAGATTGACGGGCTTGCGGAACTAGAATGACTATGTCCTAGCGTGCGTTCTCCCGGTAGTCTTCTTGATTCAGATGGGTAATTGCTGATCGGGATCCGCGCGGAGTGGTGATTAAGAATTCCGGCTTCCCTGGAAAATCCGACTGTAGACCGGGCCCAATTTGCGGGGGAGGACACGGACGAGGCTGTTGAGGGCGGAAGGAGATGCCCAATCGGTAGACAAAGATGGCCGGCTGGACGGAGTGACCAGATGGGAACTAGTACTGAGAGGGTTGGGGTCCCGGTGGCTGGAATAACTGGGTAGCCTCCGGCTGGGCGTGACCCCCAGACAGATTGAGGTGCGTGTCCAAGCAGAGCTGATTGAGGTGCGTGTCCAAGCACAGCTGATTGAGGTGAATACATGACAGTTGGAGGAGAAGCTCCCGCTTGTGGTCGCTCCATGGGATCACCCAAGAGTACAGGATTGTGTGGAGTAATTACATTTCCCCCGGCTGGGTGGGCCTCCCAGATGGGTTGAGGAGTGTGATTGAGAAAGGCCGGTTGTGGTATAGCCTTAGGCATGCCGGTTGGATCAGCTTTTGCTCCAAGTCCTTTCATGGGATAGCCCCTCACAAAATAAGGTCCATGTCCCGCTGAGCAATGAATGAGAAAGAGGACGACATGCAAAGTGAACCGCAAGCAACTCATCCACGAATGACCGGACATTTTCTTGCCATTCATGGAAGCAGAATGGGGACAACGAGTGAGATGAGTTCGGGTGGATTTATTACTGTGATGGAGATACAAAGCTCTGAGGGTGGATCCCACATGGCTTGTCTCTGAATCTTGAATTTGAATTCAACATAGGGAAAAGGGTTGCGGCGTAGGCAACACGGCTATAGTCTCAGGTATGAGTTTCAGAGATTCCAATTCTGTGCCATCATCGAATTCTGAGTCGAACAGCAAGGTCAAAGATGAGTTGTTTCGTGATCAGGTAATGTTGATAATGATCGGTGGCAAACGGGATGGTAAACGACCCATAGGGTTTTCACATATCGTTGTATTTCAGTTATATCTACACATTTACATACTATGTGCCGGGCTTGCAGTGTGACTGGGCGTCACTGAGGGTTACAACTATTGAGATATTGAGATGAACGAGGGCGGGTTCTGTCTGCGCAAGTCTTGCTGCGGAAAATAGTAGTGATAAATAAAGTTGTAAACCTAACCCTAATCCAAGAACACGATCTACTTACTTGACTCCTGGAGGACAGAGGCTGTTGACTTTGTTCATTCAACAATATCAACTACTTCTCATTCTCATTGCGCCGTGTCTACCTCTCTTGTCCTCCAGGTAAGCTGATCATCCATTATCTCAATCATCCAGAATGTACTCCTTTCTTCTGACGTTTCTTTTCTTCAATTCCCTTTGCACTCTTGTTTCCTTCAAATCTCCAGGTGTGATCATCCAAAGTTGCTCCCCTTCACGTGCACTTCTTCAACTCACCTTGTTGGTGTTTTAACAGGTTATGAGCCCAGCTTGCTGAAACTCAACACAACACACACCATGAACACCAGAGACCAATTCAAACCCTTATTTGTTCTCAAAGACAATAACTTCTCCATCTGGAAAGCCTCCATCAAAAGTTATCTCAGCATGAACAATCTCTTCATTCACTTGACAATGTCCTCACCCAGGGACAGAGAGGACAAGAATCTTTTTCACAAAGCGCAGAGGAAGACAGCTGGAATACTCACCATGTACATGGGATACACCAACATTCAATGGCTGGTCACACCAGAGAACAAGGAAAAGCCCAGTGTACTCTGGACTCTGCTCATTGAATGCTTTGAATCCCATTCCAAAGACAATCAAGCTAGAGTTTATACTAAATTTCTAGAACTGTCTTTTGACAAAGATGTCCAATCATTTCTCAACAACATCAATGCACTCATGGCGGTTAGACTGCAAATTGGTGATGAATCTTATGGCTTTTCTCATCTTTAAAAACCATGAATGGCCAAATACATAGTTAGTTGGCTACCAACATCAATGGAGATCACCAAGGAGATACTCATCTCCAAGCAGCCACTGACCCTTTCCAAGGTAATAGAAGCACTCAACTCTAAGCAACAGGAATCTTTATCCCCCAGTGTTACCATTAAAAGGAAGATAAAGCTTTGAAAGCCCTCATGCACACCTACCCCGTCTGCTCCAATGGACACCACAACCCAAATACCAAACATAAGGAGTCCAAATGCAAGGAACTTAGAAAGGTGTCTAAACACAAAAACAAAGCTAAAATTGCTGAGGCGCCAGCCAACTCTGCATCCACTGACTCACAATCCTCCTCCAGTGCCTATATCTGTATTTGCAAAGCAATGTCCATTGGTATGCCTCCTAAAAAAGCAATACTTGATAGTGGAGCCAGTCACCATATGTTCAACAACAAAGACAACCTCTTTTACTTTTGAGAATGGAAAACCAACATCCAGATAGCTGATGGGAAATCCCTGAAAGTGGAAGGCAATGGCTTTGCCTACCTGAAAACCATCAATGGCTCATCAATCAAAATTAAAGTCTTGTATGTCCCTTGTCTTCAGGGGATTCTAATCAGTCTTGGACAACTCTTGCAAAATGGATTCATGGTGGTGCACATCTCTGACACAAATCTCCGCTTAGCAAAAGAGGATGTCCACCTGCTTGAAGCCAACATAGTCAACAACGTAGTTGTAATGAACACAACTCTAGTGAATGAAGGTTGGTTTGCTCTCAACACTTCAACTGGCTCACTTGTTCACATTGAACTGCTACACAGACGCGCAGGTCACCCCGGCATCAAAGCACTGAGGAGAATGTATGGGGTCAACTCCTCTACCCTACACTGCAAACACTGTCTCACATCCAAATCACATTGTCTTCCCTTCAAAGGAAAACTTCCCAGAGAAAACTCAATCCTCCAAACATTGTACATGGACTTAAGCAGAAAGATTACTCCAGCCTCTCTGTTTTGTGGTCAATACTACTTTAAGATCACGGACTTGTTCACTGGATATAGATTTGTTTACATCCTGTCCTCCAAATCTGAAACTTTCTCATGCTTCCTGTCCTTCTATTGTACCACAACCAATCTTAAAGGTGTAAAAGTTCAGAATGTAGTTATGGATGGTGGGGGGGAATTCAATTCTAAAGATTTTCTCAAGTTTTTCAATGACAACAGCTTCTCTGTCCATGTAACTAGCCTTCACACGCCCCAACAAAATGCCATGGCCAAGAGAGGCAATTGTACCACTAGTGAGAAAGCGCGCACCCTTCTAAAACAAGCAATTCTCCCATTGTCTTACTGAGCTGAGGCGGTGATGACAGCTGTGTTCCTTGAAAACATAACACCAAGGCAGAAATCAGGCTATGCATTGCCTTACCAAATTTGGTTTGGCAGTGAATTCAACCTGGAGAGTCTCTGACCCTTTGGATGCCTTGCATACATAAACATTCCAAAAGCAACCTGCAATGGGAAATTTGGTGACACTGCTTTCAAAGGGATACTCCTGGGGTACCAACAGGGCCTCCCAAACTGGAGGTTTCTAACCACTGAAAACATGGTGGTCCAAATCCACAATGTCAAGTTTGTTGAAGACCAATTTCCCGGAATGAACATTCTAGGGGATCCTTCCATCTCAGAGACCCCCACCCCCTTCATAAAAATCCTGGAACTAAATGAGACTCTGCCAGAAAGCGTGTCCAGCTCCAGCGCCGCTAATCCCATTCCAGAAATCCTTGGATCATCTCCACCGCCTGACACCACTGATCTTGAGCCAAGCCAGACCATCTTGCAATCCACCCAATCCTTGGGATCTTCTGCATCACCTGAACCCCCCCTTACTTGGCCGGCAAAGCCGCAACTGGGGTTGGATTATCTTCTCACTCTGGACAAGCTGCCCAACACCGTCAGTGCTTACCTCAACAAATTGTTCATCCTAAATCACAAGCATTGGAACAACGCTGCTGTGGCCATGTTTTCCATTGTCCAACCTTTCTTAGCCAACACGGTTGATCTTGAAATCCCAAAGACATACAGACAGGCTGAACCCTCCTCTGACTGCATCAAATGGCTTGAAGCTGTCAAGGTAGAACTAGAGGCAATGTCTTGCCTGAACCTCTGGGAAATTGTACCCATCCCAGTGGGTACCAGATTGCTTAACACAGTCTGAGTATTCAGAAAGAAGCTTGAAAAGCTTGGGCAGCTGCTCAAGTTCAAAGCGTGTCCCTGCGCACAAGGAAGATTATGACCTCACCTATGCTCCCACTGGACTGTTGACTGCTCTCTGCGTGGCAATCTCCATAAGCCTTTCCAAAGGTTACCAGATTCACCAGATGGATGCCAAAAATGCATTCCTCAATGGCAGCTGAAGGAACGCATCTTTCTTTTCCCTCTGGCCGGCATGGATGTTCCGTCCAGATTCTGCCTCAAGCTCAACAAGTCTATTTACGGCCTAAAGCAGGCACCAAGGGTGTGGTATGGCAATCTTAAACAGTTCCTGTGCTCTGTTGGCTTTGCTGCCTTGGCGGCAGATCCTTTTCTCTTCATCTACAATGTTGCTTGATGGGAGTGCTTTGTGCATGTATACATTGATTAACTAGTCATTTTCAGTCACAACGTCAACAGGTTCAAGCGCCTAATCAACTCTTGTTACCTCATGGAAGACCTGGGTGCTGCATGTCATATATTAGGTCTTTGCCTGCAAGGGAACAACTGCATGATGACCTTGTCCCAGCAGCTCTACCTGGAACTCATCCTTACAAAATACAAAATGCAAGAATGCCGCCCAGTGCCAACTCCAATGGTTCCCAACACCAGGCTCCAGTCATCAACCAACATCAAACACCAACTGTTCTGTCAGCGCAACATTCACTTTGGACAGGCAGTTGGTCTTCTGAACTACTTAGCAGTCTCCACCAGGCCCAAAATCTCCTTTAAAGTCTCCTAACTGTTGCAGCATCTGAAGAAGCCCAATGATGCTCACTGGAAAGCTGTCCTTCATCTTCTAAACTATCTCTTGGGCACACAGGAATACAATCTAATTCTACGTGGATCTGCTTTGGCAAAGCTCTTCATTCACACTGATTCCAACTTTGGTAACTGTCCAGACACTTGTTGCTCATACTCTGTTTACGTGGTCATGCTGGGAGACTCACTTCTTTCTTGGCACTTAAAGAAGCAAGAAACTGTATCCACCTCCACCACTGAGGCTGAATACAAGGCTCTCTACAAGGGCCTGTAGGAAGCTACCTGGCTTGTCTCCTTATTCCAATCCATGCCTCATAAACTTCCCTCAACCCCTCTGGTGTCTGTTGACAACAGAGGGGCTCTCTTACTCTCTCAGAATCCCATGTATCAGTCATGCTCAAAGCACATCAAAGTCAAATTTCACTGGATAAGGGAAATAATTGATGGAGGGTTGGTTTGCGTCTCATATGTTGACACGTCATCCAACTTGGTGGACCTCTTCACCAAGGCACTGCCCCAAATAAAGCATCATAAAGACTGTACTGCACTGAATCTAGGAACTTGAAGATAACAGGGGGGTATTGAGATATTGAGATGAACAAGGGTGGGTTCTGTCTGCGCAAGTCTTACTGCGGAAAATAGTAGTGATAAATAAAGTTGTAAACCTAACCTTAATCCAAGAACACAATCTACTTACTTGAATCCTGGAGGACAGAGGCTTTTGACTTTGTTCATTCAACAATATCAACTACTTCTCATTCTCATCGCGCCGTTTCTACCTCTCTTGTCCTCCAGGTAAGCTGATCATCCATTATCTCAATCATCCAGAATGTACTCCTTTCTTCGGAAGTTTCTTTTCTTCAATTCCCTTTGCACTCTTGTTTCCTTCAAATCTCCAGGTGTGATCATCCAAAGTTGCTCCCCTTCACGTGCACTTCTTCAACTCACCTTGTTGGTGTTTTAACAGGTCAGACCTGGCTTGTGACTTCATGACTTTATTCATTCAACAATATCAACTACTTCTCATTCTCATTGCGCCGTGTCTACCTCTCTTGTCCTCCAGGTGTGATCATCCAAAGTTGCTCCCCTTCACGTGCACTTCTTCAACTCACCTTGTCGGTGTTTTAACAGGTGTGATCATCCAAAGTTGCTCCCCTTCACATGCACTTCTTCAACTCACCTTGTCAGTGTTTTAACAACAACAGGTAAGAGTGAAATCAATAAACACAACTCTCCCGGATTCCAAAGGCACATCACGGTGTGGTCTTATGGCTTCAAATGGTCTAAAATACAAGATCTTCCAGAGTGCACTATGTGATCTTGTTGTGCGTGATTGCATAAATAGTAAGTTTGGCCAGAGTATTCTAGTTCTGTTGTATATAAATATGTATTCCCCGTTTATGTAGTAGGTACCACTAGTAGTAGGTACAAGTACTGCTGGGCCGCAGTAGAGTAATGCAACGACTATAGTCGACGTGTCACCGCGGCTACGAGAATGAGTCATATGAATTCACCAACAACACAGCCCAACGAAAGAGAACGGGTTAAGAAGAAACATCTCCAGAACTCGGCATGCTTAATTTTGCCCAACGCCTCGGTGAATACGTTGACCAGTTGCGCTCCATTCCCTTCCCATCTGAGTTTGAGATGACGTTGTCGCAGGTGGGCCGTTTCGTTTACGAAATGAAAGTCCTTGTCGATGTGTTGTTTCCGTTTCATACTGGATCGGCCGGAAGCAATCCTCACAACTGTTTGGTTGTCTGCGACAAGGGTGAGTTGTGTGGTTTTTTGATTTTTTTATAGCGGGATTTCGCATTACGCACGGACCACTTTGGTGTTGAACTATACGTCTCAATAATTTCGAATTGTGTACTCACATGTAACCTCCGTTTCAAATTCCATTTCAGATGTTTATACAGCACAACAATCACTCCGCAAGACTGATGATTTCGGAATAGACACCGCACCGACCCTCTGTGCTTCTTTTGTAGGTGCAAAGAGACGCTCGAACTGGACCATTGCGAGGCTTAGAGCATCTACCCTCGTCGCGACAAAACCCTCGACAACTTGTCAAAGTTGTCGAGGCGCGCGAGGGTGGATAACTGCCGAAACCCGATTTCGCACCCTCGTTGCGATAAACCGGGCCCGCGCGACAGTTGTCGAGCAGTTAGGGAGCGAGTCCCACCATCGTCCCTTCCGCGAATCCCCGCTCGATATGTCAAATGGGTGGGGGTTGTCAATGGAAGTGATGAAGTTGAAAGGGGTGTTGAGATTATGTGATTAGGTATATGCATAATATGCATATACCAAGTGGATCCTAACCTGGAATATTCTAGAATCATGTAGATACACAACAATACCTCCTACAACACATAATATAAAAGGGGGCAGAATAATCAACAAGCTTGTAGACTCTGGGGGAAATAAAAATTATCATCTTTACCGTAGACTAATAATAAGGGGGGGGGGGCGGTATGATAGGGTGGAGTTATGGAGGGGGAGGGCCGGGGGGAGAAAAGCTACAGTGGGGCTTGAAAGGATTTTGCTTGTTGAGCCTTGACAAGGATCCATAAATTTATGAATCCTTGTTGAGGATTTTGTTCAGTGGACAACTATTGAGCGCTATCAAGCCCACAATGTGGCCCAACTGGGTAAATCCTCCATAAGCCCACTTATTGAGTGGACTTATCAAGACGGTGGTAGATGCTCTTACAAGTTTCAGAGCAGACAACTGTGCTCAAACCTTTGTAAGGCAAAACTGAAATTCAACCCTAATCAACCATACTTCTGAAATTGAGAAGGGCTCACCCTGCCATGGCCCAGTTTATTTGACAAACTAGGTGTTTTCCAATTTAGTCTCATTGATTGCTCTTTTCACTCTTCTGCTTTTCCTTTTCCTAGTTGCACCCGCACTTACACCTCTTGCAGATGTCCTTAATTCCACTCCTGTTTTTTTCTCTCTTCTCTCCTTTTCTTTCTTCTCTTCCTTTTTGTTGTGCTCTTTCTTCCTCTCCTATCCCCTCTCTTAGAGTAACCCTGTGACATTTGTACTGTACCCTTGATCCAGGGAGCTAGTGTTTTTACTCAATTCTCACTCCCCTCTAGCCTGCAGAGGCAGTAAAAGTGGTGTTTACATTCATAGTGTGCAATGCAACCCTGAAAAATCACACTCAAAAGAAAAAAAGGCTGATGATACTCACAAAAACACCAACCCTAACCACTACCCTGTCAGCAACTAAAAACCCTGCTAGCATAGTCTTGGATTGGGTTTTCTCTTTCAATCATCTTGTTCTTGTTTTGATCACTTTCTTGCCTTTGTTGCTGTTCTCTCTTATAAACACTCTTGTCAAAGGTTTGTGTATTGTCCCAACTAGTGGTTTCCTATTACACCTGATCTAAAAGGCCCCAAACATGATTCAATGTCACACAACCACCCCACGTACTATAGGACAATCTTAGAGGTTTGTGAGTGCAAAGGGGAGAGGTTAAGTGCAAGGAGAGAGACAAGGTAGCAAGGCTAACTGCAAAGTGCAAACAGATGGTTTAATGGCTTGACAAACAGCCAGGGGGTGGATTGTTTGAATGGAAGTAAAATAAGGTAAAGCCCAATGTGATAACTTGACCTCAGCAAAATTCAAGAACATATGAAATTAAATAAATGAGAAAACAATCTTCAGGCAGGTTGTGTAGCCCCTATAAGGTAATCCAATGATGACTAGATAAAACCTGACGGACATTCATCTACAGCTAGAGAGAAATGATTCAATGAAAGACAGTAACGGAATGGGAAAATGAAATAAACTGTACAACTGTATCCAAGGTCATAGCATATGTGCAAGACAATAGAATGTGCAAGTACATAGGCTTAATGGATGAGACATGGAAGGAATGAAATGTGCATAAAATGAAAAGGAGTGAAGGCAATCATGCAGGGAAGGGGGCTAGTCTGTTGGCAGGACTATACAGTTGATGTGGCTATCTATGCATATGTACAAATTAATTTAGTTGCATGACCAAGAATCAAAGTCCAAGGGCTTGAGATACCCAGGGGTAGTATAGCAAAGCTTGGATGCATGGCTGACCTGATGGCAGTTGGCTGCAAGGATTGCAAGTATAGACTGAGTTGCCAAGATTGGAAGGTCATTTTGCACAAGCCGGAGGTAGTAAGCACCATTGACAACTGATGTTGTGCTTTTTTTGTGCCACACTTATAGACTGAGGTAGATGGTACTGAGGAAAGGAATATGTTGAAGAAGTGATGAAGGCAATAACCTCAAACTTTGGAGGATGAAAGTTTCCCCAGTATAAGGCTGAAAGCTCCTGTAAGCATCCTGATGAATTACCATTGATTCCAAAGTTGTTACCCTTCTGTATACCCTTATATACCTTACTTATCAATTAATTAAATTAACTATGGTCTAATCCTCTTCTTGTCATTGTGACAACTGTGTTTTCTGCAATGATTGCTGTATACCCAGTACTTCTTCTTGTGGAATTTGGGGAAATTTCAAGCAATGTTGCCTTTGTAAGGTGGCCTGTTTGTTTACTTTGAATAGCAAGTCAACTGTTGATACCCCCAAGGCTTCATCAAGTGAGGATTGAAGTTTTAGGTCTGAGCCAAGAGGGAACTACCAAATTCTGCCAGTACCAGAGATTGGGTTCCTTGTATTGAAAAACACAAGTGAGTGAGGCTTGGTACAACTTACATAAATGGAAGTAGAGCTAATGAATGGAAATGTTGCCCTCTTAGTGTTACCAAATTTTCAAAGCTACACTACTAATATGCCACCACCACAACCACTCTATTTTGGACTTCCAACTGAGTTCAAGATGAATTGAGTTGAGACCACAGTGAAAGGTGAAGGAAAATCAGAGGTGATAGTTGAAGAATCAAGGGAAGGAGAAGGAGGGGGAATGAAGAGAGGAGAATAATAAATGAGGTATTTGAAAACCAGGACCATTGATGATTCATTTCAACACATGTCAGTTTGGCAACAACAGAAGGGTATGAAGAAGAATTGAAGATTGAAATTTCAGACCAACAGAGACAATCTTTATTACTTTTATAGTCAGAAAATTTATCAAAAATGTTTGTGAATTAAAAAAATGAATAGTATGGACAACTAGAGACACAGGTCAGATCAATTAGCAAATGAGACCTTGAAGGATTTTTTTTATGTTGTAGTCTTGGTCTTCTGGGCAGTTGAAGAAACCTTGAGACCTACTGCAAGATTGAGTCTTGATGAGCTTTTGATCAAGTGTGTAAGTATGATTTGGAGAAAATTGAGTGCATTGAATCAGTTTTTTACTATCTTTGGGTCCTTCCAGGTGGATGACTGAATTTGAAGGATGGCAAATGGAGCTGGTGATGGTCAATTGTGGGATTTTGAAAGGTAAGATGAGAAGATGGTGATGGGTGATGGTGAGATGAGAGAAAAGAGAGGATCAGTGATGGAAGCAGTCAACCGGATGAAGTGTAGGTTGACTTCCAGTAAATCAGCCATCTGAGTGCCAGAATTGGAGAGTCCACAGCGTGTGATTCAAGTAATTAGCTTCAGTCTACCATGAGAAAAGATTAACAGCGGAATGAGTGGATAAGGGATTGTATGGTGATATTCTTAGCACCCCCCCCCCTTGATTCAATGTGGGAGAGATTCAGGTACTGAAATGGTGAACTATTCTGAGCATTGAGGTTCAATTTGAAGCCTTGGTTAATCCATTGGCCACCATCTGGTCTGATTTTATAAGATTTATTCTGATTGCTCTGTTGGATACATCTTCCCTAAGCCCTTTTGTCTTCAAATTAATAAATTTTTTATTTGAGTTACTTAAAAATTTTTCATTTTTTTTTCCAGCCCCTTGGTATCTATCATATGAATACTTGGTTGGATTGTTTGTCTCCATAGCTTGTGGATTATGCAGTTTATCCACCTGAAATTGAGTTAACCATTGCTTAGAGCATTGAGTTCTGCTTCAGTTGACAAGTAGCTGATATTCTTCTGGCATTGGATTATCCAAAATGGAGGTGATCCAAAGAAGAAGCATATCAACCCTTTCTGAAAGGTTTGAGATACAGGAACTTCAATCCACCTTTAGTCACTGCAACATAAAAGGCTGTGAGAGTTGTTCTTTTTTGATATTAGAAGGTGCTGGTTCTTTGAGCATGCTAGATACTTCCAAACCTTCAGAAATTCAATCCAGTGGGAGATTGCTGGATTTTTTGGAGAATCAAAAAAGAGAAGAGACAGAATATTTGATTTTTTGTTGGGCAAGGCCAGCAATCAATTTAAGTTGACCAATTGGTGAGCCGTAGTTCACCTAGAGTCTTTTGAATTGTTCAATTTCCTCTGGAGATGCCCGGATGAGATGATTTCTGGTAGTACATGGCATGCTGGCTGGTTTTTTAATTTCTGAGGTTCAATTTGGCCAGCTCTCTTTCAATGTGCAGAGGAGAAGAAATTTTGATGCCTTTGGAGGTCCATTTGACCTTCATTCTGAGTAACATGTTGGGTGCATGATAGGGGGAGTTTTTGCATTTTTCTAGGAAGGATACCTTGAAATTAGTTGCGTTCCCCAGCACCAAAAGATCCTCTAAATTTACAAAAATGTCAAATTATTGATCAGTTCCAAGATATAAGCATGGATTGGCTTCTGAGGGAGTTTATCCTTGCTCTTAAATCCATTTTCTCCACATCTTGTACCAGTTTGATGGTGCTTGCTTGAGTCCATATAAATATTTCTTCAGCTTGAGAATTGATGTCTTTCTGGAGGAACCTGTGGATCTTCAGATGAAAACTTCATCCTCAAGAGGGGCATGCAGAAAGGCTCCTTTGAAATTGAACTAAATAATTTCAAGATCTTGATCCACGGCAAGCAGAAGAGCTTCCCTGAGAGAGGCTACCTTACTGGTTTGGGCCATATGTTTCAAAGTAATCAATCCCATACCTCTGGTTGAATCCCTGTATGCAGACCCATGAGTTTTAGGTTGGACCTTTTCAATTAATGTTTTATTTATTTGAAAGGCATAGTTCACATTCAAGATGTTTTCCAGCTCAGGACCATGATAGTTTTCCCAAACCTCAAACTCCTTGCAGGTGTTTAGTTCCTTGTGTAAAAGTTTGGAACAAGCAGATGATCTGAGGGCTTCCTTGGCCTTTTTTGTAGTTGAAACAGTATATTTTCTTTAGAATTTGGGAGTTTTCAAATATGATCAATTTCTGAGAGTTTGATTCCTGGGAAGTAGCTCCTGCAAAATTTCCTCATCATTGTTTTTGGATTCTAACACACTTGCTTTAAATTTGGAATTGATTGCTGTCTTGATGGCTGCTGGTACTTCTGGATTTTTGATGTTGGGATGATTAAGTGTTTGGATTTAATCAAGAAGATGCTAAATACATTCCAAACTTGCTATACACTTGTTTCATTCCTTTTCTTACTTCTTTCTTCTTACTTCTTTCTTTGTTTAGTGTTCAGTTTTCTCTCACCCCTTCTCTTCCTATCTTTTTTGCATAAATCATTGCTGCGCGCCTCAAAAAATCAGCTTGCACTTCCAACTTCAAACCGGGAACATCAACTGATTCATCCACCCAGTGGTACTGCTCTCCTCAAAACAATCCGGAGTGCGGAACCTCTCATTGGTAACAAATTGTTGAGGTATAGGCTTTTTCCTGTCTGTGTCTGCTTAACTCCAACTTATTACTTGGGCCACCCTGGTGAAGCCTACAGTGCAGTTCATGGCTCAAGCACTGCCACTGGTCCGGTGCCCACGCTCCTTTCTCAAGCGGGCGCACTCCATCCTCAAGTGGCCAAGACTTAAATTGATGCCTTGCTGGCTCAGGTCTTGAGATGTTTTCCTTGTACAATTTTTAAATTGTGCCACTGACATCTTGGGATTCTGAGAATGGTAAGTTCTGTTTTTTTCATCCATCAATATTTCCTTACTCTCAGCGTACTTAAGTCTATGTGTCTGTCTCCCCTCTGTGGGCCCTTCCTGATCAATCTCAGTTCCCATATAGCTTTTCATTCTTAACCCCTTGCTCATAGTTGTGTTGGGTCTTTATTGAAGGTTAACCTACTTGTTGTTTTCCTTCACTCCATCTCCCATCTATACTGAAATGAATCTTTATTGAAGTTTGATTGCAACAGATTTACAGTCCCAAGCATTGCTCCTGGGAAGACCCACCATAACAAAACAGGAGGGTGGCCCAAAGCTGAACATACCTCTCCTCATGGAATCAAACTATCCAGCCTGGTTTTTGAAAATCAAAAGCTACTTACGCAGAAAACAATTTCTCAAAATTATCAATGAATACAACCCCTCTCTGATACCAAGTGCTTCCCAGAAGAAGAAGATATACAAGGCTGTAGACATAATCATTCAGCATCTAGGCAACACTGCTTTTGATGCAGTGGTCAATCTCACCAACAAAGCCAATCCCAAAGCTATTCAGGAAGCCATCAACAAAAGATATGCTTCCCAGTCATCCAAAAATTGAGGACGCTTGTGGCTAAGCTTCATCTGGTATCAATACAAGGGCAACCTCAATCAGTACATAAAAAAGTGCCAAAAACTGATGAATGAACTCTCATTAGTCAAACTCAACGTGCTGCAGGATATCCTCAGCTATATAATTCTGGCCAAACTCCCCAATCCATTCTACCACATTGTGGACACCATAATTCTCAACAATAGGATTCTCAAGAATCCAACGGCCATCTTAAATAAACTAAGAGAAGTAATCCACCTAAAATGCTCTAGAATGGAAGACTTGCCCAATCAATCTTCCTCCACTAACTCCACTGTAGCTCTTCATAAATCTGACTTGCATTCAAAAGGAAAACCCAAACATTCCTGTTCCAAGGGAAAGCACAACCTACTTGCGGAGCATCCAGAAGACCAGTGCTGGCAACTACATCCAGAAATGCAACCTGACTTTCCCAAGCCAAAAACACATTCACAATCTCACTTGCATTCTTCCCAGAAGGAAGTGGAAAGCTCCAAGAATCCTTCAAACCAACCTCAGGCCTTTCTCAATGCCCAACTTTACCTGCATCCCTTGCTTCCACTTAATTACCTCTTACCCTTTCTGAACTCAGGGTGTACGCACCACATATTCAACAACCCAGCATACCTATTTGAATCAAGGCTCACTTCAGTGTTGAACCAACACTCCAGATTCAAGTCAGTCTCATTTTTCCATACCAAAGACCAAGCACCTTCTGCCATCAAGGACTTTATCAAAACCGCGGAAAGGAAACTTGACACCAAGGTTGGCACTCTAGTATCCAAAAATGGAGGCAAGTTTTTGAATGAAATTCTCTCTGCCTATCTGAAAGAGCTGGGAATAGAACACCATATCTCACCCCCATATACACTGCAGAAAAACGGTTTGGCAGAAAGAGCCAATCAAACCATTCTCAAAAAGGCTTTCTGCCTGCTAGTGCAAAGCAAATCACCCATGGCGTACTGGGCCAAAGCTGTGAAAACAGCAATGGACCTTATCAATCTGCTCCCTATAGCTTCCAAGGGCTTCACCGTGCCGTGCAAAACTTGGACAGGGAAAGACATCAACTATGACTTCCTCAAACCATTTGGCCGCACAGTGTCCTCTCTCAATCAAAAAATCAAAAGAGACGCAAAGCTAGGTATTAATGGAGAAAAGGGTGTTCTTCTTGGGTATGTAAATGATTTTTTGTCATAAAAAATTCTGGATCACCGCACTGGTTGCACCCACATCAGCGCCAATTTGAACTTCCTGGAAGGCATCTTTGGCCACCCCTTCTGGAGCTTCTGAGAAGACCAACAACTGCAAGGATCCCTTCCCTTGCAAGTCTACCAACCCGCACAGCTCTCTTCCTTGCCTAACCAATAGTAATCATTCAGCACCTACAGATTGGAGTACTAACCAGCATGCTTTCCCTGAATACAGCATAGTCTCCAAGAAAACAATTTTGGACCACAACTGTTGTTGTTGTTGCAACAACCCTGAGATCAACCTGAGCAAGGTTCAGAAACAAGACCCCAAGACCTTGAATCAAGCCCTTGCAAGTCCTCACAGATTGGAATGGATAGCCGCAATGGAAAAGGAGATCCTAAACCTGCTCAACTATGGAGTTTGGGAGGAATGCAAACCACAATCATTGATCAAGGCACTTAAGTGCATATGGGTGTTTTGGACTAAGCGCAACAAGGACAACAAGATAATCAAGTTCAAGGCAAGACTGTGTGTGCAGGGTTTCCATCAACAGTACAGGGTTGACTACTCAAGCGTTTTTCCCCCACTGGGGACAAATCCTCTCTCTGCTTGCTTATTGCCTATGCAGTCCAATGCGGGCTCAAATTTCACCTACTGGACGTCAAATCAGCCTTCCTCAATGCCTTGCTGGTGGAAAAAATCCATGTCAAAGTGCCTCCAAACATCCCAATTTCCCTTGGAAAGGCCTTCTTTCTAAAAAAGGCCCTTTATGGACTCAAGAAGGCACCTCAGATGTGGTACAATACCCTAAGCAACTGGCTCCAAGAAGTGGATTTCCCAAGAAGCAAAGGGGACCAATGTGTGTTATGGAAAGGAGACACATACTTGTATATACATGTGGAAAACATTGCCATCTTCAGCCCAGATCCAGAAGACTTTTTAAACACCATATCAAAGAAATTCAAAATTAAATACCTTGTTCCGGCTGAGCTGCTGCTTGGAATGAATGTAAAGCAGACCCCCAACACAATTCATCTCAGCCACCAGACATAAATCTTGAGCCTTGAAGCAAAACACAATCTTCCAATCCATGAGCAGTTCTCCACCCTCTTCAAGCCCTCTGGAAACCTGTTTCCCGCGAAGGAAGAGGAGTCAAAGGCATTGTTAGCAACTGGTTTGGACCACAGGAAACCTTTTGGGGAACTCAATTACATCAGCTGTAGCACCCGCCCAGAAGTTACTTTTGCAGTTAACTATCTGTCACAATTCCTCAATGTACCTGGGCCAGCACACCACAAGGCGGGAATGATGGTTCTTAGCTACTTAGCTCACACAAGCTCATTGGGTCTCAAATTTACAAAGAAGTCAAGCAATTCAAATCTCAGTGCGCGCGTAGATGCCAATTGGGCCACCTGTCTTTCAACAAGGCGGTCCATTAGCCGCTTTGTAGTGTTGTGGAACCACAACATCATCAGCTGGAAATTGCAAAAACAAGCTACTGTCACCCTCTCCACCACCAAAGCAGAGTATAAGGCAGCGGGGGAAGCAGTAAAGGAGGTACTCTGAGCTAAGTTTCTGGAAGAAGAAACATTCCAAAGACCTGTGAAGGCCCCAATTCCAATCTACAAAGACAACAATGGCTGCGTCAAAATATCATCCAGCGCAGAAAATAATGCAACCTTTAAGACAAAACACATGGAACTACGCCACCACTTCCTGCGGGAGCAGATGGACAAGGGGACCATCTCAATCAAGCAAATTGATTCCAAAAGCAATCCTTCCAACTTTCTGACCAAGCCGGTCTCTCACCTATCTCTGACTCAGCAGCTCCAGGCGCTCAACTTTGGGACTCCCAGCTGCAAAGGCTGAAGCCTGGGTGGGTGTTGAGGTATAGGCTTCTTCCTGTCTGTGTCTGCTTAACTCCAACCTATTACTCCTGCTACCCTGGTGCAGCCTACAGCGCAGTTCATGGCTCAAGCACCACAACTGGCCCGGTGCCCACACTCCATTCTCAAGAGGGTGCACTCCATTCTCAAGCGGTCAAGACTTAAATTGATGCCTTGCTGGCTCAGGTCTTGAGATGTTTTCCTTGTAAAATTTCTAAAACGTGCCACTGACATCTTGGGATTCTGAGACTGGTAAGTTCTGTTTTTTTCATCCATCAATATTTCCCTTATCTCAGCGTACTTAAGTCTATGTTTCCATCTCACCTCTGCCAGACCTTCCTCATCAATCTCAGTGCCCATATAGCTTTTCATTCTTAACCCCTTGCTCATAGTTGTGTTGGGTATTTATTGAAGTTGAACCTACTTGTTGTTTTCCTTCACTCCATCTCCAATCTATACTGAAATGAATCTTTTTTGAAGTTTGATTGCAAAACCAACCGCTCCCAATCTTCAGACGCTCAAACTCTCATCACCTCTCAACACCAATTTCTCCCTTCCTCCCAAGGCTCAACCAACTGCTCCTCATCTCACTATGCTCAACCGCTAACCAACCCTCACCAACAGCTACCACGCACCACTCATACGCTGTCCCATCAATAGGAGTTGTCCATACAATATCCCTGCTCAACCACCATAACTCTTTTATTTTCTTTTCTTCTCCTTTTCTGTTTCTTCATTCTCATTCTTCAACCTCCTCCTGTGCCTGCCTGATCCTTATTAGGTACTTTCCAAGCTTCCTGCTCCCAGGTTTTTGTGTACTTGACTTTTCCTCCCACTGAAATTCAGTCCTTATTAGCCACAAATTCATACATTAAGTGGTTGCTGATTTTTTGGGGAAGCTTCTTTGAGTGTTGGATATTTAGTTGAGACCTCAATTTGGTTTTGCTGAATTTGAAAGTTTATGTTTTGACAATGCTTCCTGATGATGTAAGGACACAATAAGATAAAAGCTTTGAAGTTTACCCTATGAGTTGTCATTCCAGGACTTTTTCATTAAATTTCCCTTGTGTGTGACTTGAAAGGTTGAGATAAACAAGGTTGCATCCTATTGGCTGTAGATATCCATCCAGCAGGGAGGACCTGTGCTTGAGTTCCCATGGAGTGAGTCCTTCATAGTTTGGGATTTGATTCAAGGCCAGGGTGCAGCTTTGAATAAACTTGTGCCAGTAGTCCTTGGGAATCTTGGAAGAGGAGAAGGTTGCTTGTACTAATTCAACTATGGTTTGATTGGCCCTTTAAGCTCTTCTGTTATGTTGAGGATGCTAAGGCTCATATACTATTGGACAAACACCTTTTTCTTCAAAGAAGTTGGTAAGATTGGTATTTATAAATTCACCTCTGTCATTGCATGAAAATTCCAATGGTAAGTAAGCTAGTCTATTTTTCTTGTTGAGGAGAAAAAAATTGATGGTTTCAGCCGCATTGCTTTTGCTTTGTAATGGAAAACTACTGATGTACCCTCTGAATTTGTGGACCATGTTAAGTGAGTATTGATATTCCCCTTTTGAGTGTGGTGTGATTGATCCAATCAGTTCTGAATGCAGTCACTGGAATACTATTTTGACTTTGGTGGAGGATTCCTTGAAGTTTTCCCAGGTTATCTTGCTCTTTTTGCAACTGGAGCATGAGAATTTCTTTGTGATGTCTGCGGAGATAGGCTTTTTTAAGAACTTTGCCAGTCTTCCAAAACAGCTGTGGCCTATCTTCAAGTGAAGAATCTTTATCCTTTCCAGTTTGGGTTTAATTTTACTGTGATAACTCTAATTGGCTGGGATGTTGATGTAAAGAAGATTGTTGAGGATTCTTTCCTGCAGAACAGTGGATTGATTTATAGTGAGTTTGAAGGTAGGAGGATTTGCTCTGTTTTTGAAAAAAAGCCTTTCTCCTTTCATCAGGACAACTCCCCTTGAAAGTGGATTGATGCATGCATCAGGTTTTGAGGCAGTTTTTTGAAGCTCAATTGTTCTGGTTGTGGATTTAATCAAAGCAGTACCCCTGCCCATGGTGGCTAAGGATGCACCTGGTTTACCTGCCTTGATGACACTCATACTGTCTTCTGGATTCAGAAATTTGAACCAGTTCTTGTTGTTTAGCATATGAATCAAGCAACAAGAGTCAAGAATTAAAGCAGATTTCTGAGCTGGGAGAGTGTGGGTGAAGCAGTGAAAGAACAAGAAAAAGCTTGATACTTCATACTTCTTCTTTTTTCTGTTTTTCAAAGTTTGAAGCCCTTTACTCTTAGCCTGGAGAATTCTATCCAGAAATTCTCTCAAGGATGGTTTTGAAATTCAGGATTGTGGACTCCATTTTCACACCTTGGATTGTTTGAATACAGATTTATGTCAACTTTAGACCAGCTAGCTCCCTCTTTGAATTTGGAATCAATTTCATTCTTGTGTTGCATGAGGTCATCCAATACTATTTTAAACATGATATCTTTATCCCTGTGTATGATTTGAAAAGCAATTGCCTTGAGATTTAAGGGGACTTTGAAAAGAATTAGGTAGGTGAATATATCTGATGGTAGCTCAAGTCCTCCTTTGGAGAGTTTTTTGAGATTCAGTCAAAAATTTGTCACAAACTTGTCTATGTTTTATTTGCTGAAGGTAAGGTAAAGGAATGAATTGAATATTCTAGCTCAATCCACTGATTGAGAAAAAGAAAATTAATTCTGTGTTTCAATCCAGATCTCTTTTGCATTTTGGATGTCCCCAGGTTTGATGATGTTTGTGTGGGTTTCTGGTTCTAATTTTACTAGTAGAAAAGGAGCAATATCTTTTTTAGTCTAAAGATTAATCTGAACTTCATTAATTTCAATCTCCATGATGTGGAGAATGCCTTGTAGATAGAGAAAGCTCTCCATCTCAACTTTCCATATCAAGTAGTTGTCTTTTTTCAGGAGAGGGTTAAATTCAACAAGGGTCTTCAGATTGATTGTTCTCCTGGTTCTGTTGCCCCCTGTTCCTGGTGTTTGATAATGATAAGCCATCTCAAGAGGAATTTTGGCTTCTAACTGTGATAAATAAGATGGTGGAAAACCAGGACAACTGATGATTTATTTCAACACATTTCAGTTTGTAAAAAACAGAAGCGTATGAAGAAGCATTGAACATCAAAATTTCAGACCAACAGCAACAATCTTTATCAATTGTTTAATCAGCAAATTGAAAAATGAACCATGGTTGTTTAGAAATTGAATAGTATGGGCAAATAGAGACACAGGTAAGATCAATAATCATATGAAAACTTGAAGGATTGTTTGTATGTTGGAGCGTTGGGCTTCTTATATATATATATATATATATATATTGAAAAGGCTTTTTTAGTTACAGAGAGAAAAAAATGCTTTGTTAATTAAAGAGAGAAGGAAGAAGGAAAGAGAAAAAAAAGGAAATTTGAAATTTATAGGAGTCAATGAAGGATAGCTTTTGATTAAAGAAATGTGAATGGAATGGATTGGATTGTATGGAATGGAAATGGAACAGGATTGGATGATACCAAGATGGAAAGTTTTGCTAGGTTATTTTGGATGAAAATCTCAAAACAAATCTGGGGAGTTGTGAAGGTGATGGGCTGGCTCCCAAAAGGTGCAATCTTTGTTGGACTGGAAGCCAGTCCATTCAAAAATGTATTGGAGTTTTCCTTTCAATAACATGGAATCAAGGATAAAGATTACTTCCCACTCTGAGTGATCTTGAAGGTTGACAGGTTCTGGAGGGGGATGAGTCTTTCAAAAGTCTTGAAAGGTTCTGGATGGGGATAAATCTTTCCCAGGTATAGGACTTAAGCTAGCTCTAGGATGTTGGTATTTTTGCCTACTGCTAGTGTTTCCTGAATCTTGAGTGCAACCTGTCTTGTAGTCCCTCACCTTGTGCGGTCTCTGATGGCCCAGTACTGAATATTTCTTATTCATTTCTAGTTCCTTGTTCAACCACTTGTCAGCCTCTTTTGTACTTAGTCTACTTAAGCCAGCTGAACCTCAAGTGAATGAACATCATCTGTTCTTCCCTAAACTGAACCGGAGTGCCCCCTTGACTCCCAAGATCCCCTCCTCTTGGCGTCACAAGATCTTTCCTCACCTTCTCTTAAGTGTTTCAACCGGAGCTTTGAACTCAAACCTCAACATGGTTAAAAGCCAAAATTCTCCCCTGCTCTACTTCAGTCCATTAATTCCCTTCCTTCTAATCATGCGACAAGACTGGTGCTCTCAATATCATCATCTTATAATTTCTTTTGCGCAAACCATCTTGAAAAAATGATTGTTCTCTTGCACTGGCTCTTGATCACCTTTGCATGAGCGCTATCACCATTAAATTGACCGTTGCGCCCATTTGCTCTATATTATCGCCAAGCAATTTTCGACCTTATTATAATTGTTATCACCTGCTCGGTCAATCAACTCAGCTTGGTCACTGCCTTTAAAATTTGTCCTTCACGCTTTGGTTGCTCCGTCAATTCATCTTCTAGCAACTTGGCACTTGTTTGATTGGTCAAGTGCTCTCAGCACAATCTTATTTCAGATCGCTCAATCATCTTTATTGTCCTCGCGCCATCCCAATCAACCAATCAATCTATTCAAAGTCATCTTCTTGGTCATTTGCTTGTTGCAATCTCGCGTTCACCTGCTCAATCAGCCTCATTCAGTGGTCTCTGCCAGTCTTCAATTCAAACCTTCTCTGCAATCAAAGTTCTTCGGCCCCTTGCTTCTCAAGTTGTTGTTCCAATCGCTATTAGCTTAAATAAACTTGCCTAGCCGTCCTTAAACCATCTACAAAGCCTTTTTTGTTATCCACTGTTACTTGAGCTGCCACTACTACGCCGACTTAGCTCTCATCCTCCAAACAATAGGTCAATCATCAAATTCAACCCCAGGCTTGCTTGGTTAATTCCTAAAGAAACAACCTTGTGCACGCTGATTCTGTTGCCTCCATCCACTTGGTTCTTCAATATTTTAAGCCGTAAAGTCGCTTGAAGTCGCTTCACACTATTACCTGCTATTGCTCGCGTTTGGCTACTTGGTTGTTGTCTTTGGATCACCCCGCGCTTGCTTGGTCTATTACTCTCAGCAACTTTGCCGTCATCCTTACGGACCTTGCGCTTGTTGGTTTGATTGCTACCATCTAAAGTTGGTTGGTCATGCGCTACCTCAAGTCGCAAGTTTTGTCTGTTAGCCAACTAACGTCCTCTATTGTTACTGCTCCATTGTGAGCAAAATCTTTTAAGTAGTTGTTGTTCAGTGTGAACCGGGGTTCAAAAATTACAATAGGAATTATTGTGTTTCTTGTGGATGTAATATGCTCTATTGTAGGTTCAATAGTAGTTCAAAAATCATAAGATTTCCTTCCTTTCTAATGGAATAGGCCTTTAATGCAGCGTTCAAAAATCTCTTCATTCTAAGTAGTAATGTTGGATGTAATAGGCGTGCATGTGTTCACAAGCCTTCAACTCATTATTTTTTTCTAACTCCCTCAAGCTTCAGTCAAGGGGGTGTGTTGGTATTTTTGCCTACTGCTAGTGTTGCCTGAATCTTGAGTGCAACCTGTCTTGTAGTCCCTCACCTTGTGCGGTCTCTGATGGCCCAGTACTGAATATTTCTTATTCATTTCTAGTTCTTTGTTCAACAACTTGTCAGCCTCTTTTGTACTTAGTCTACTTAAGCCAGCTGAACCTCAAGTGAATGAACATCATCTGTTCTTCCCTAAACTGAACCGGAGTGCCCCCTTGACTCCCAAGATCCCCTCCTCTTGGCGTCACAAGATCTTTCCTCACCTTCTCTTAAGTGTTTCAACCGGAGCTTTGAACTCAAAACTCAACATAGGAAAGACACATGAAAGACTGGGTGGATACCTTTCATTTTTCAGGTAATGAAAGTTCAAAAAAATGAGGGGAGATGACTTATTTGATTTTGAAGGGGCCAAGTTTCTTCTCAGAGAGGTTTTGGGTTGGGCAAGTACTGAAAATGTTTCAAGCATTGAGCCATACCTGATCTCCTACTGCAAAAGTTGAAGTCAAAGTGCAAAGTCTGTTTGCTTCCTTGTTGTAGCATTTTGTTTTGCTGATTTGAAGTTGGTTCAAAGCTTCAATTGGAGAGATTGAATGAGAGTAAGATAGTTGGTAGCTGGTCGAGAAGGTCCTATCTGAATGGAGTCAAAAGTTGTGTTTCTTCCATAAAGAGTCTGAAAGGGGAACTGTTTGGTGGAGGAATGAGCCAAGTTTTTGAAGGAAATTTTGGCTAATGGGAGTCATCTTGACCAGTTTTCCTGTCCATTTCCAGATGTTAAGACATTGATAAGTTGCATGTAATCTTCAAATTTTGGCATAATGAGGTTTAAAAGATAGATAAAAACAGGGATTAAAAATCACTAACTATATGATCAGGGAGGCCATGCTTTGAAAAACAATTTTCTATAAAAAGATCAGCTGGTTTTTCTGGAGAAGTGGTAACAGTTTTTGGAATAAATAAAGCCATCTTCAAGAAGAAATCTAATACTACTAAGATAGAACTGCAAAAAATAGAAATAATTAATATTTTAGACTTGAAATTCATTGACAAAAAGTGCCAAGGAATAGAGAGGATTGGAATCAGATGGAGCAGCCCATAGTTCTGGTGTTTTGAGGACTTTTCAAAGTTGCAATCATAGAACATGCTAACATAGTCTTTTACTTCTTTGGTCATACCAGGCCAGCAGAAGTCATGTGCAATCAACTGGTAGGTTTTATCCTGAACATAATGACAAGAAAGCAGAGAGCTTATCTTGGACTCAGAACAATCTAAATTAATGCAAGGATTATCAGGTACTACTATAAAATTGTTATAAACTAAGTAACCATTTTTGTTGATGCCATAATTACTTGTTGATGATGTTTCACTCTTTCAATGTTTTTCCCACTTAGGGCTTTTGAGTTGGGATTGTCAAATTGTGGGATCTTTGTCTTGGATTTTGGTGACTATCAAACTGAGTTGGAAAGAATGATTAGAGAAAAGTGTCCTAATATTTTCAGGGTTTTAATTGGAAAAGGTGCTCCCCCCTGCTGCTAAACATTGTCCTGATGCAATAGATCATTGGGGACTACTGCTTTTTTCCTGGGGAATTAATTGATTGTGAATTTGAATTGGAGAGGTATTTGGCCAATTGTGCCTGTCTGCTTGTAAGGAATTTTGAGCTTGTGAAATATTTAAGACAATTTTGATCAGTTAAGACCCAAAAAATTTCCATAAGACTTAAAAGGTATGAATTCCATTTCTTCAAGAAATAGAAAATTGAAAGAAGTTCCTTGTCATGAATCTCATAGTTATGTTCTGCTGCAAGCAGTTTGCAAGAATCAAAGGCCACAGGATGAAAAAGATTAGAAGAATAATAAAACTGCAAGATTAATCGTGCAATCAAATAGTTGCCTTCATTGATTTTCACAATATTTCAAGCTAGTTTGTTAAAGTGAGAAAGTATTGGAGCAGCGGTAAAAGCCTTTTTCAGAGAATCAAACTCCAAAGCAGCTTGTTAAGTAAAAACAAAATGGGTGTATTTTAAGAAGATTATTGAGATTAAAATTCTTATTGGCACAATTCTAAATAAAACTCCTTTAAGGAGTACTAAATCCAAGGAAAACTTGAAAGGATTTGACTGAAGACGGTGCGGTCTAGTCCAATATTCATTGGCTCTTGGCTGGATTCATTGATAGTCCTTTTTGAAAAAATATAACACCTAAAAATTGGAGGGAATGAGTGTGAAATTTGCACTTGAAGGCTATTGCCAAAAGAGTATTCTTTTGAAGTTGCTGAAGCACCTTTTGCACATGTGCAATTTCATCCTCAAGATTTGTTGAGTAGACAAGTGAATTATCAAGATACACCACAAGGTGTTTCTCTACAAGGTCAGGAAAAGTGTCATTGACAAAATGTTGAAAAGTGGAAGGAGAATTTCAGAGGCCAAAATGCATGGAATTATACTGATAACTGCCAAACCATGTTCTTATTATGCTCAAATACTCATGGCCTTTCCAGGTGTTTATCGGGTTGGGAAAACCCCTTTTTGGTGAGCCCAAAACTGGACCATGCATAAGTGGCCTTTGGCAGGCTGGGTAAAATCCAATTTTTGTTGAGCCCAAACCCAACCCAAGCTCAAATTGTTGGGCCTTATATGGGTTTGGGCCAGTTGGGCCCCCCTTTTTTTCTTTTTTTCTTTTTTTTTAATTGAAAGCTGTTTGATGGGCTTTCAAATAGGTCAATCCAATTTTTGACAAAGTGATGAACTTTTAAATCATCAAAATCTGCTGTTGTTAGAGAAAAAAAAGATTGTTGATTTATAGAGAAAAAATATAAATAAATAATATTAAATTTTTCATCAAATCTTGAATACAAATGAGGCCTTCAAGGGCCCTCTGGAGCCAGTTTTGTTCTGAAGTCATCCAAAACAAAACCACTGGTAGAGAATGCCCAAGATAGCAAAAATAAAAATGAATTAACACCAGAAAACAAAGTAGTGGCAATTGCTAGCAAGTGCCATCAAGGAAGCTCTGGTTGAAGCTCTGTCAAATCTCTAGTTGAAGGAATTTTCATTCTCTAACATCTTTTTGGTTCACAGTGACTGTGCACAATGCAGAGTGACTGTGCACAATGCAGAGTGACTGTGCACAATGCAGAGTGACTGTGCACAATGCAGGGTGACTGTGCCAAATAAACATCAGCTGTGCACAATGCACAGCATCTGCGCACAATGCACAGCAACTGTGCACAATGCACAGCATCTGCGCACAATGCACAGGAACTGTGCACAATGCACAGCAACTGTGCACAATGCACAGCAACTGTGCACAATGCACAGCAACTGTGCAAAATGCACAGAAACTGTGCAAAATGCACAGCAACTGTGCACAATGCACAGCAACTGTGCAAAACGCACAGCAACTGTGCACAATGCACAGCAACTGTGCAAAATGCACAGCAACTGTGCACAATGCACAGCAACTGTGCACAATGCACAGCAACTGTGCACAATGCACAGTAACTGTGCACAATGCACAGTAACTGTGCACAATGCACAGTAACTGTGCACAATGCACAGCAACTGTGCACAATGCACAGCAACTGTGCACAATGCACAGCAACTGTGCACAATGCACAGCAACTGTGCACAATGCACAGCAACTGTGCACAATGCACAGAAACTGTGCACAATGCACAGAAACTGTGCACAATGCACAGCAACTGTGCACAATGCACAGCAACTGTGCACAATGCACAGCAACTGTGCACAATGCACAGCAACTGTGCACAATGCACAGCAACTGTGCACAATGCACAGCAACTGTGCACAATGCACAGCAACTGTGCACAATGCACAGCAACTGTGCACAATGCACAGCAACTGTGCACAATGCACAGCAACTGTGCACAATGCACAGCAACTGTGCACAATGCACAGCAACTGTCCACAATGCACAGCAACTGTGCACAATGCACAGCAACTGTGCACAATGCACAGAAACTGTGCACAATGCACAGCAACTGTGCACAATGCACAGCAACTGTGCAAAATGCACAGCAACTGTGCATTGTGTATAGTCACTGTGCATTGGGCACAGTCACTATGCATTGTGCACAGTCAGTGACTGTGCATTGGAGCGTTGATAAATTTTGACCTTAGCTTGGTAGGAGCTTAACCTGAGCTTGGCCATACATTGGGCAAGAGCTTTTTGATGCCACTTGCTAGCAAGTGACATGCAGATTTCTGTGGTGATAATTATCAAACAAAATTTAATAAAAGAGGGAGATTAGTCCTACTGATTCTGGGGTACTAGAGGTCATTGGAACAATCAAAATTGCCTTTTATAAACAAGCTAATGTTGGAAATAAACAAGAATTTTCTTTCAACCAGTTGAGTAAGCTAAATTCAGAATTAATTTCCCATATCCAAATAAAAGGTTCTTGAAGGTATAAATTTAATTCACCCAAAGGAGTCCTTTATTGAGATTGTGTGTTTCCTTGTAAAAACTTGTGAAAAAAAATCTGATTTCAAATTTCTACAGGTTTTTTCAAAAATTTCCCTAAAAGCAAAAGTTACTTTTTCCAATGATGATTTGGGAGAACAAGATTCAAGGAATATATTATATATTGTTTTTATCATCTATTTATTTTAAGTATGAAATGATTCAATATTGATAGTCCTTTACATGGTATATTCTATTTATTTGAACTTGTAGCAGGGATAAAAAACAATTGCAAGAGCTAGAAAATCATTCATGTTGGACCAGTACTTGCAACATTCATTAATCATTGGCTGAACTATTGAGTTAATATGATCATTTCCAACTTCTTGAGATGAAAAATTTAGATAGTATTCTATGTCCTTCACAGTAAGGAAATAGAGGTTGGAATTTGCATATTTTGTACTAGCAAGCTAATCTGTGCACCCCTTGACCCCTCATCAATTAGCTGGTCTATGTAATAATCAAAACAATAAAATCAATCCCATATTTGACATATTTGAAGTTTGGTTTCTTCCATTTGGAAGAATCCAGAAAACCATTCCCCTCCCCAAATATTTACTTAGGGAATCCTTACTGCAGTAGTAAATGGCAAAGCCAAACTCTATTTTCCTGCCAACCACCCAAAACTCACATGTCCCATGTGTGCTATCTGTGGTGTTATTTTAACTTGGGAGGTATATGAGGGTCTTGGGTTGCCACATCTAGAAGTCAAATACCTTGCATTATATCATTCAATATCCAATACATCCATGTGAAAAACATGCAAATCTCACTGGACATCTTCATGTCTGCCCCCCCCAAAGGTTGCTACTGCCCCTCCCCCCAAACTTCTTGATTTCTTGGCCTGGGTGGCTGGGAATCAAATATTGACACCTCCCTGCGGTATTGAAACACCAGTTTTGGAATTCAAATCCTTCTGTGCAAACCTTATTCTTATGGCTTGCCTCCCAACATTTACATCTGGCGGTCAAGATGCCCTTATTTGACACCATGCAGTCAGATTTCCCTCTCTTGATTTTTCAAAAAATGCCTTGAAGCTCCACATTCATCTCTGATTGAGTGCTCACAAAGCAGCCTAAATCCCCATCTCCTGGACAAGCCCAACCCACAAAGCCCGCCAGGCTTCCCCAAAATCCAATTTTTTTTCTTAGTTTTAAGCCCAAAACCAACTTCCGACCATCAGTTATGGACACACCTGCGGGCTTCCTGGCCTTATAAGCATTCTTAATGGCCCTTTGGAATGCAAATTAGGTTATAGGCACCTCAAGGTATAACATTGAGAAATCAGAACCTCCATGGAAGAGAGTAAGGAGGTGTGAAATTGGTGTTACTGGTTAGGCATCCTTCAGGTTTACCTGGTTCAGTTTCCTGTAGTCAACACAAAGGAAAAAAACAATTTACCTCTTTGGAAAAAATATTACAGGCAAGCTAGCGTTCAAATAAATCCTTTTGGTACATTTTTTGCAATGTAGTCTTGAAGTGCGGTGGATTCTGGCTTTGAGAGAGAGTAAACTGGTCTTGGTTCTGGAGGTGGGCCAGTGAGTTCAATTGTGTGATCATATAGTTTATCAGCCTTAACAACTGAGAAGATTTCAGAAAATTCTTGATAAACCAAAGGTAAAAACTCTTGAATGATTTCTAAATCTTCAACCTTTTCATCATCTTTGAGCACAGGGTTTCAAGTATTAACACTATGCAAGAGCTTAGGGAGCTCAAAGTGGTCCTTTTGGTAGGTGCCTGTTTCTCTTTGCAAAAACAAGGAAGATATAATTTTGATAATTAATAAACAGCTCCAAAATCTGAAGAGGGAACTTGGGAATGGAATTGAGGATATTGCAATTCTCCCAGAAGAAATTTATCATCCAACTCAATGAGAGTTTCAGGTAGTCTGTTTAAATTCTATTTGAAAAAATGATACTTTCCTGGGGCTGCAAGGTTTGAAGTTAAAATATTCCTTCTTTCCAGTTCATATCTGGATTTCAGTAGACCAGAATGTCATAGCCTAGAATGGGGTCATCTATTCTGGGTATTTCCAAGAAAAATATTTCCCATTCAAAGATGGGGAAATTGGAGAATGAAAAGGTCCATATTGTCTTAGGGTTAACCCCAATGGGACAGATAAGACACACTAATGAATAAACAGAAGGGAAATTTATCTACCTTGGAGCTGGTAAATATTTTGGAAGTGGAAAAAGATCAAATAATAAAAGAAAAATTAGAGCTGGAATCAAGTAAAACACAATAAGGATTATTTTTGGAACCAAAAAGAAACAATCTCAAGTTAGAGCATCAAGTGAATCACAAGTGCAAATATTTAATAGATGATATTGAGATAATGTTTAGTCTTCCTAGCAATTATCAGAAAAACTACAAGCTAATTTTTTGAAAGCTTAGCCGCTTCATGAGCTAGCTGCTGTGGTGATAAATTTGGGACACCTGAAGAAAGGGAAAAAATTTTCAATTTTTTTTCTGTGCATCAAAAATAATAATAATATAAATATATATATATTTTTCTTGTTTGTATGACAACCATCCTTTTTCTTCCATCTCCAGCTTCTCCCTGTCCTAGCAGTCTAGGAATGGGCCCCCTGGGGTGTTCAAGTCTCCAGGATTTGCATTCAATCCCTCCCCCTTCTGCTCAGCACCCACTTTTTGTCAGCCAAGTGCACCCAAATGGTAATAATCCTAACCTCTGATCTCCCCATCCAATGGATCTCATCACCTCTCATCCGGAATTGCCAGTCGCAATACCTTTCTGTCATGACCCATCAGCCAGTTTTCTGACAGTCCTCACTGCCCATCCCCACCTCATTTGGATCACCTCCTCCTATCAATCTCTGCGGACTCCCATGCAATTCACAGCCAGCATTCACTGAACACCTACACCAATAGGCCCCCCTTTTCCTAGATCTCCCCATCTGACCAATCCAATTGACATTGTCCATCAATCCTTCTGAGGTCTCATCTCTGCCCAATCTTGCAAACATTTGAAAGTGGTCATCTGACAGCGCAACCTTGATTAAAATCATCCCATCATTCCACTCTCATCATCTCACCTGCCCATAAAGCTTTGTTGCCTTTGCTTGAATCCACCATTTCTTGGCAATGACTTGCACCTTGATCTTATTGTGCTGTAGAAAGCCTTACAGTTTGCTATTGTCCACGCCAGTTCACCAGCTCTTGTTTCTCCACCCACTTTCACAACTTCTCAAGCTTGTCTGTTGCATCTCATTGCCTTCCTCAGCTTTTTTCCCCTTGTCTTCTGTCTCTTTCTGTGTCTTTTTTTCTTTTTTTGTATTACATTCATCTCCTCTCAAATTTTTTGTTCATCATTCTCTTTTTTTAATCTGAGGAATATATATATATATATATTACGCTCCCATGTGTTTCATCCTTTTGTAAATAGACTACAGGGCCTCTTTTCCATGAAACAAGGGGTTCTCCCTGAATTTTTCCTCATCCATTTATCATCATATCATCATCATCTGAGTCAATCAATAAATCCATGGGGAGTGCACCTGTCCCCCCCTTTATCCGACCATTTTATCCAGGGTATATCCATGATTGCCGCTTGATCCTTGAGCTTTCATACTCAAATCCCTGATCCTCCCCTCTGTGGACTTATGCATTACCACCAACCAATAGCCTTGCTGGTTGAAGAATAATTCATTTTGTTGAATTCTTGAGTGTGTTATACCACTCCTCAATCCTTTTTTTTGACCATACTGGTCTTGATCATTCTTCAATTGTCTTTCTGTAATCATTCACGTTTGAATAAGAGGTTATATTACGCTTAAAACCTGCAGTGTTAAACCTCCCTTTATTTCCTTGAATTCGCATTTTTCCACACTACTCTTGAGTCCCTTGAGAATTTTTGGATTTTTCTTGATCTAAATTGTTATTTCCTTGCTTCTAGAGCTTCATAAGACAAAATGCTTTGCTTTTTACAGAAGCCCACAGTTATCTGGTGCCCTTCAAGCGCTTGATTACGGAGATTTGGGCAGTTTCATTGAGAACCTGGAGGTTTGTTGGGATTGAGTTGATCTTTCCTAATCTTTTGCTGACTTCCAGAGTTATTAGCTTGTGGGTGTTATTACTTTTTCTGGCACCATCTTGCCTCAGATAGTGTTGTCCTGTTGCTATTAATTCCTACAAGATCCATCCCTCCACCATTGATTCTTTATTGACAAGGTTCTGGATATTGATTCTGGTTACATTTAAATATTTTTTTAGCACTCCGGAGGGCAGCCTACAAGCAACTTACCCTTCCACAGAACTGCCTACGGCCAGCACTTTTTGGAGTCTTACATTTGGTCCCCAAGGCTGGGATTGAAGCAGAAACCTAGGGATTCACAGTCCCAAGGCATTTGGAATGAACTTCAAAATCCAATCCTTTTTCTTTTTTTCTTTTCTGTTTTTATTTTTGTATATCTAATCTGTGGAAGAAACTTATCCCAGAAGGAATTCCTCAAAATTGTGCACCATCTGAGCAAGATTCTTTTTGTTTTTTGTGAAACCCTACTCTTGCCACACTTGTGAACCACTTTAGGAATCTGCTCTTTGGATCTCCTAGGAACTATGTTATTTGAAATGGCCTCTACTGGTAGTTCCACAACCTCTGTTTGGGCCAAGATTGACAGAGTTTGAGCTAAAAACCAGGACCACTGGGGTTTTTCATTTCATTCAAAGTCACAAGTGAGGATGAGTATGAGCGTGAGAATGAGAAGAAAGAAACAGAGCAAGATGAATGGAAAAACAACCAAAGTGGGCGTTGAAGGCTGGAGCCCTAGGAATCTTGTTGGGTCATGAAGTAGGAAATACAAGAAGACAACAATGACTGAAGCAGCAACACAGCAGAGGACTTTCTTAGGTTTAAAACAGAAGATATGGGAATGAAGAGGAGAGCATACTGGTGAGACTTGAGATGATGACAAGGTGATGACCAAGTTGATGTGATTGAAGGAATCAGGGTTCCAGGATTTGAGTTGATATCTGGGTAATTGAGAAAGTCAGTCTGATTTGACTTGAGATCAAACCAAATCTTTTTACCAGCGGTGTTAGGGTCATATGGTAATCTTTGGGTTGTTTGAATGTTGATGGTTTGGTTGAGCAGAGGCAATGGATGAGCAAGTCAGAAGGAAAAATGAGTAGGAAGAAGGAGTTGGATGAGAAAGGGGAAACAAGAGTGAATGAGAGTAGGAGCTCCCCAGGATTTGACAACTCTGAGTCTCTAGGTTTGAGAGGGTGGTACAAGCCATACTCTATTGGTGGAGTGTTCACAGTGGATACTCTAGAATCTCTTACAAAGATGTTAAAGATCAAAACTCAGAACAAAAACTTAGGGTTCAATTGGAGGAATGTGGAACAATTTATGGACTCTTAAAAAATGGCTGCTGAAGTGGATGGGGCCAGTGAATACAATATGGCCTAGCAGTTAAGATTTTTCATCTCTTCTCATGAATTCATGGAATTAATTGAGTATTTTGATGGATTTGAATCCCATAAATGTATGCTTCTAAAGAAAGCAATTTTGGCGTATTGGGGAAAAATGGATGTAGCTTGCTTTACATAGCAGGACTTGGATGCTCTTGTCTCTCAGTGGATCTCAAAGGGTGGTGTCTCTTCAGCTTCTGACTATCAGTCTTTTAGGAAGTCATGGGACCCAATCAAAAATTATCTTATCTAAAACAATCACATTGATACAGTGGACAAAGTTTGAGTGCAATTTTTCCAATCTTTTTTTCTAGCAGTGCAGCAAATGATTAGGGATGAATTGGTAAAATCTGGATCAATGATCACCACCAGGGATAATAGATTCAAACTCCCTGTTTTCCTTGTCCTTAGGGGTACTGTGGATGAAGTCATGAAAGTTCAAACTGCTTTAACTTTCAAAAAAACTAGAACCACTGAACAAGTCCTTGCTCATTCTTTCAAAGAATCAACCAAAATTATGAATAAGATTGATGCTGATTGCAGGCCCAAACCCAATCCCCAGTCCAACAAGGAAACTGCTGCCATAGACAAGATCAGAAAACCACTCCAAGCCTTTGAGAACAAAATTGATCAAAAGATCTCTTCTATTGATACTCTCAAACCTTCTAACTCTGTTAATAAATTAACTATGGTCTGCTAATACTTTCATAGGGAAGGTCATGGAACTGGTTGATGTCTCAAAATCCAGAAGGATAAAGAGGAAAATTTGGTGGAACAGAAGGGGAAAAATTTCTTTTTCCTAATAGTTATTTGATCCCTTTTGACTCATCTTGCCCTATTTGTAATTTGGTGGCCTCTTATCAGCCAGAATGTCCTTTGAAGGCATCTTTGGCCTCTTTGGACTTCCAAACTTGTTGTGGCTTCCTTCAACCTTGGTAGCCTCCAGACATCTCCTCCTTCAGTCTTTCTGGGGCTTATCAATCTGATCCAGATAGGAAACAAAATGAAGAGCCTAAACCTCATAAAGCTCCTTCATTACCAACTTCAATCCTTTTAAAACCAGTTAGATATTGATCTTCAACTGACCGTCCTTCCTCTGATGTGGAAGGCACAGAGGTGGAAAAGGAACCACTCATGCAAAGTTTTCAATACCACTCTGATCCTCCCTCACTTGTTGAATAACCTCAACCTTCTGATCCTATCTTGGTCCCTGCCTCACCTGAACTTCCTCCCTCCACCCAGCCCAAAGTTGGGTTTCAGAGGGGAGTTTCAAAGGACCACCCCAATGCTGTGGAAAGGGTATAAAAGAAAATTACAGATCTAAAAATTCCTGATCTATCTGTGGCTGAACTACTGTTGATTTCTTGATCTGTTGCTGAAGGAATGAAGAAATGGTTCTCTTGTTGATGTGTGAAAATTGTTCCTTACAAATTATAGGTCTCCTCTGGCACTTTGATGGAGGCCTATGGTGGAACAAGTCCCTCCTCAGATTCCAACCTTTACTCCTGTCATCTTGGTTTTCTTCCTTTTTATCTTGTTTATTCAGTCAAAACAGTTTCTCTCCTTGTCAATTCTGGTTCCCAGCTCAACTTAATTTCAGATGCTATGGCCTGCAAACTCAAGCTCAGTCCCAGGGTCAGCTTCAATTATGTGTTTTATGGGATAGGTAATAATTCCTGTGAATTGGTTGGTATTGTTGAAGATGTCCAAGTTAAAATTGGTTGAAACATTTTTGGAACTTGTAAAGTTTGGATCACTTGTTTGGAAGATCCTATGATCTTGGGTTGTCCATTATTAATGAATTATGGTGCTATCATGATGTTTTCAGATCAATTTTGGCAGATAATTCTCCTCCCTGATGCTTATGGTAGAAAAATTGAAGTCCCTCTCTTTTCTTTGGATTCTGGTCATTGGGAAAGAGATTTCACTGGTCATACTCCTAAATTGGTTTCAAAGGGGAGGCAGGAGGATAATTCCAATTCCTCTCATTTCTTATTGGAATAGTTGATCCTACTAATAGTTTTAGTTCTTCTCAGCCTTGTAATTCAACTCAAGGATAAGCTCTTATCCCTGGGGCTTTTTTTTCTTTTTTCTCAAAATTTTCTTCTGATCTGGAAAGTATTAAAAAGCAAAAACAGTTTAAAGTAGAAAATTCCAAAAATATTTTTTCTCTCTCCGGATCTGTTTTGTCTTCTTTTCCTTTTGATCTTAATTCTTATCAATCCTTTTTCAGTTCTGGTTTGAATCTCTGCAATTATAAACAAGATACTGATCTCAATTCTATTCTTGGTGGCTTTGGTATGGAGGAATATGGGCTTCAGTGGGGGCAATTTGGTGTAAAAGTAAGTCCTCCCAATTGTGCACCACCAGGGCAATTTTCTTCCATTGTTTTTGAAAACCTAGCTTGTGCCACAAATGTGAGCAAAATTTTATCTCCTGGTTCTCCTTTTATGGAAAAGGGACCCTTTGAGAATTTTGTGGAACATCAGATGTGGAATATGTTGGAACTTGGTCTCAGTTTTCATATTCAGGTTTTTCTGGTCAACACTTGGAGGAAACAAGAACTTCTCTCTTTTTCTACTAAGCATAAACCAGTTGCAAAAATGGTTCAACAAGTCAACCAGCCTATGCCTCTCAAACTAAATCCTCCTCTTATGCACCCTCCCTTATCTTGTGATCCTTACTGTGGTTTATCTCAATCTCTTACTGGTCCCTTTTTGCCTCCTGGTTTTATCACTGAAGAAATTCTAAAGGTGTTCAACTTTGGTTCAGATGAATGGCTTCTTCCTGATGAGTTGAATTTGATGAAAAATGTCTTATCTTTAAAGGAAAAATCTATTTCCTTCTGCAAAGAAGAGAGAGGTCTATTGAATTAATCCTATGGTCTCCCTTATATCATCCCTGTAGTTGAAAATGATCCTTGGAAAAAGAAAAATATTCCAATCCCTGCTTCTAAATTCAAAAAATTCATCAAGTTGGTCTTCAAACAGGTTTGTAATGGTCTATATGAACAATCAACTTCAATTTATTCCAGACCTGTATTCTGCATTCTCAAGATTAATGGTAAACTTAGAATAGTTCATGATCTTCAAACTCTCAATAAAGTCACTATTAAAGACTGTGGTATTCCTCCTGCAAATGAAGAATTTTTGAATCTTTCTCTGGGAGAGCTTGCTCTGGTCTAGGGGAAATTATGGGTGGTTATGACAAACAATCCCTAAATCCTATCTCTCTCCCTCTCACTAATTTGAATCCTCCTCTTGTTTGATTCCAAATTACTTGAGTGCCTCAAGGAGCCACCAATTGATAAAGCGCGCTGTCTCCTGGTGCAATCCAAACTTCCACTCAGTTACTGGCCCAAAGCAGTCAAAACTGCCTGCAATCTCACTAACTGCCTCCCTTGTAGATCAAACGGCTTTGACACTCCCTTCAAGACATGGCACAAGAGGGATTTTGACTACTCCCGGCTCAGACCTTTTGGATGCCTTGGTTACTATCTTATTCCCGAATCCTTCCAAACCTCCAAGTTCAGCAAGAGGGGTCTGCCCTGTCTTTTACTAGGGTATCTGAACAACTTCTCCACATTCAAAGTCCTTGACATCTCCTCCAAGAAAGTGTATTCCGTGAAACACGTTTGTTTTGTTGAACACTCCTTCCCCGGTCTTGATTCCTCCTCTTCTTCTCCTTCTTCCTTCTATCCCTCTGACTCTTTTTTTCGTCACTCCCCTCTATGTCGCCTACTCTCTCTCCTGTCTCTACCACTGATGTTGCTGTTCCCTCTCCCGAGTCCATCCCTGCTGACATTCCGTCCGTAACTCATTCCCCTACATCCACTGTCACTAAGACTCCATGCATTCTAAAAGAAGTTGATCCGGCAAACATCATACATCACAGTTGCTGTCCAGTTGTCTTCCTAACACTACCAATTGAATCACCACCAGATATAACTCCTCACTATCATGTCTTCCACACCTCCCTTGAACAAATCCCAACCTCCTATGGAGAAGCTCTTTGATCTCCCGACTTCCTCAAGTGGATGGAGGCAATCAACAAGGAATTCAAGAACATGGACGACCATCCAGTCTGGATCATGGTTGACACTCCCAAGGGGGTAAGACCTCTTGATTGCACGTGGGTATTCAAAGTAAAGAAAAATGAAAAAAATCAAGATGTGGAGCATAAAGCTTGTCTATGCGTGCAAGGATTTTGGCAGATTGAGGGAGTAAATTTACATTCTACCTACGCCCCGACTGGGCGTCTTAACTCCCTTTGGCTGCTTATCTCCTTTGCAGTGCAGAACGGCCTGCTATTTCACCAAGTTGACGTCAAATCCGCCTTCCTGAATGCTCCGCTCGAAGATCTGATCTATATCAACTCACCTCCTGGGCTCAAATTACCCAAAGGAAAATGTCTCCACCTGAAGAAGGCTCTCTACGGCCTGAAGCAGGCTCCTCAAGCTTGGCATGCCACCCTCTCAGCTTGGCTCCTGTCCGTTGGGTTCAGGCGCTGCGCGGCCAAGCCGTGTGTATTCTGGTCCGCAGACACCTGGCTCTTCGTGCACGTGGACAACATAGCTGTCTTCAGCAAGGACCCCAAGACTTTTATCAATCTTCTCTCCAGTCAATTTCCCTGCAAAGACCTGGGCAAGGCCAAATTGCTGTTGGGAATGAAAGTATCTGTCACCCCTACTTGCGTCTCTCTTGACCAAAGGCACTATATCAAGCAATGTCTGAAAGAATTTGGCTTATTTGAAGACCATCCATCTAAAACTCCTCTTAACCCTAAGTCATCTCTTGTCCCAGCTTCAAGGTCAGACATTGACTCCTTCAAGACCTTAAACATCAACTTTCGGTCGGTTGTGGGGGCTCTAAACTTCATCAGCTGCACTACGCGCCACAACATCACGTTCGCCGTCAGCTCCCTGTCTCAGTTTCTCAAAAATCCCGGTCTAAAACATTATGAAGCAGCAAAGCAAGTGTTTCAGTACTTAAAAGGTACCTTTGGGTACCCTCTCACCTTCCACAAGTCCCCATCTCCATTTTCTCCAATTGTCGCATATGCCAACGCAGACTGGGCAAATTGTCCTTTCTCTTTCCGTTCATACTCCGGAAACTGCGTATTCTGGAATTCTCACCTGATCTCCTGGCACTCGAAAAAACAACCAACTGTCTCTCTCTCAACCACGGAAGCCAAATATAAATTGTTGACGGATGTTACCAAGGAAATCACATGGTTGCAAACTCTCCTCGCCAACTTCTTTGGTCAAGAAAACTCAACCTCCATTCTACTCAACGACAACAAGGGAGGAAGAGTCTATGATTGTTGTTTGAGAGATGATGGTGGTGATCCAGGGTCAGACGTTGGAGCACGGAAGAGATCCATGAGGGGAATGTTACGTGCGAGTGAGGCAGTCACAGGAGGATCACAAGGGAGAGCGCGCGCTTGAGGTCAAGGATGGTAAGGAGCAGGCTGATGAGAAGAGAGATGAGAATAGAGATGAGATGGAAGGTAAAACATGAGAGGAGAAGGTAGTGAAGAACAGAGAACAAAGAACAAGGAGAAAAGAAACAGAGTAAGAAGAAAAGAAAAAAAATAGGAAACAGTGAGAGAGAAGCATAGAGACAGTCAACTAGGAATTCCAACAAGGTAATGTAAATTATTTTCTCTTTATCCCAAATCTGTGCTCCCTTACTGTGTCTAACCAGGAAAGAAGCTGACTGGATTTGAACCCAAGATTTCAAACATTTGTTTTTGTTTCTCAAAATTATTGTTGGTAAATACATAGTTTTCAAAATATCTCTTATGGACCTGGAGCTTGAAAGATCAAGCTGGCTGTTGATTCTAGTTATCAATCTGTTGGGGCTGTCCTTACTTGGGAAAATGAAAATGGTTGGGACCATCCTGTTCTCTATGAATCTTTGTTATTTTCAGATGTAGAATCCAGATACTCTCAACCAGAACTGGAACTTTGCCATGTGGCTCAAATGTTGAAGAAGCTAAAAACCATCCTTTGGGGTCAAGATTTCAAATTACAAGTCAATGCTTGATCCATCATTGAAATGATCAATGCTACCAGCCTTCCAAATTCTCCTATGACTTGTTGAGTGACCTTTATTCAGCTTTTCTCTTTTGATACTGTTCACAGGCTTGAAAATGTTGGGCTCACTGAGGATACACAGAGGTGAGAGCAGATGGAAGGATGATATTGCAGATTCAGTCATGGCTGAGAGTAGAGAGAAAAAGAAAGAGATCTACAACAAGCAGAAAAGTATGGACAGACTTACCTGAGGATATGCAGAGGTGAGAGCAGATGGAAGGATGAGAGAAAGTCCTTCCAGCTGGCTTGTCCTCTGTCCTCAGGTAGGGGTGGAAAGATGAGTTTCATGGGCTGAGTGACAGGTTAATTTAAAGTGACATTGAGGATGAGTTAGAGAACAAGAGGTGAAACATGAGGAATGAGTGCGCAGGTATGATGTGAGAAGAACGTAAATAGTCAATTATTTGATGATGGAGTAGTGTGGACAGATACTCTTAAGGTTGAGGAAATACAGGAAAAGAATAAGAAAGAAAGAATCAAATAATGAAAAGGAGCAATTATAGAAAAGGAACCATATAGTACAGCATCACTTAGGGATACTCAAACACCCCCCCTTGCTGAGCACATCACCTTAGACCAAAGAAGGAACAATTTTTTTGCAGTAGAACCCTGGACAGAGGTTTTTTGACCATGTCAGCAGTCAAGATATGACGGAAAACAAAGAGAGACTGGTTTATGAATTCACAGATAAAGTGGTGCCTCATATGTATATTTTTAGTCCTAGAGTGCTGGAGAGGGTTCCTTGCTAGAGCCTTGGCGCCGCTGTTGTTGACTAGTAGAGTGATGGGGGCAGAATTGCAAAGAAAAAGATCCAAAAGTAGATTTTGGAGCCACAGTCCCTTCTTGCAAAAGTTGGAGCGGGCTTTTTACTCTGCTTCTGCGCTTGAAAGAGAGACTGTGGGATGATTCTTTGACTTCCTGGAGATAGCTCCCAAACCTAGTCAAAAGGTATACCCCAAGGTTTATCAAGGCTGACAGCATCCTCTGCCCAATTGGAGTTGGTGTACCTGGTGAGGTCAAGGGTAAGCCCTCCAAGGACTAGTCAGAGGTGGTAGGAGCTCTTTAGATAGCAGATGACCCTGATTGCGGAGTTCCAGTGATCAAGCAAGGGGTCTTGAAGTAATTGGGAGAGTCAGTTGACGGCAAACGCAATATTGGGGCATGTGCACTGAGAAACCCAGAGCAAAGAGCTGAAAAGCTGGTTGTATTTGGGGATCAACTTAGGCAGATCCAGCAGGCGGCATTGCAGGTGTTTGAAGGAGGTGGATGTGGGCAAGGGGACAGTCTTCATGTTGGCATCTGGAAGGAAGATCTTTCAGATTGACTCAATTTAGTGAGACTTCCCAATGGAGACTGTCTTAGAAACCTGATTGCGCTGGACAGATATGGACAGGAAGAGATGGAGATCCTCATCTGAGCCTACCTTGAACTTATGACTAATTTCCTTGACAAAATTCTTTACATGGTCATTGGTACCAACCATTGCAAGATTGTTGACGTGAGCTGCTACAGCCCTGATGAGTGTGCCATTTCAGAGCTTGTAGTAGAGGGAAGGGTTGTACAAGGACCAGAGCAGTCCTAGTGAGACCATAGCCAAGATTAGTTTGAGATTCCACTGGCAGGGGTTTGCCTCAGGCCATAGATGGCGCGGGTGACTTTGCAGACCCAGTTGGGGTGGGAGGGATCTTCAAACCCTGGGGGCTGAAACATGTAGACTGGTTTGTCCAAATGAATATTCAGAAAAGCAGTCTTGAATTCAATTTGGCTGCCAACCCAACCCTTATGGCCAAGAAGAGAAAGGATAAGCTGGAGGCTTCCCAGTTGGAGGGTTGGCGCAAAGACCTCAGAGAAGTCAAGTCCCTGGAACTGGTAAAAACCAATGGCCACAAGCCTTTCCCTGAGTTTCAGAATTGAGCCATCCTCCCAACGCTTCAACTTGAAGGCCCATTTGGAGAGGATTATCTTTCTGCCTTTTGGAAGAGGGACAAGCTCCCAGGTGACTAGGCCCTGGAGGAAGGACATCTTGTCCTGCGCGGAGAGGATCCAGCATTTCTGGTGAGGAGATTTGAGGAGCTGCTTCCAGGTCTTGGGGGCAACAACTTAATCTTTCATGGAGGCGGAACAGGAGAATTTCTTGTAGCAGGAGGGAGAGCAACAACACATGGAGGAGTGCCAGATTGTAGGGGTAGGGGGAGGAGGCATGCTGCCAGGATCTGCAGGAAGAGGCTGGGGAGAGACAGGAGAAGGGGACAGGGGAGATGAGGGATATTTGGAAGGCAAAAAAAGGCTTGGAGGGGGGGACCAAAAGGCAGAAGAACTGACACTTCTCAAACAAAGCCGGGAAGAGGGGGCCAGGTGGGTGGTGGGAAAAGCCTGAATGGGATTGGCACAGGTGAAAGGAGGTATGTTGGGCGGCATTGAACATGCACCCAAGGCCTCATGCAGAGGGGGGGGGGTGAAGGGTTGCTGTTGGCCGTTGTGCCTAGAGGGGAGTGGACTGTAGGGATGGATGGAAGTTCAATGGTGGGGGGAGGGGTCTGATGGACATTCCTGTTGGGGAGATATTAAAGATTACCACTTTGATATCTAGATTGGAGGGCCAAGTTTTGGAGATTGGTGGTGTTTTTGTTATATATCTTGCAACCATCTTTGGAGAAGACCACTACAAAGCCTGAGTTGCAAATTATTGAGACAGAAAGAAGATGCTTGTTCAGTTTTGGGACAACAAGCACGCAAATTTGAAAGAAGGAGAGGTTGAGGGCACCCTTGGCAACTGAGGTGATAGTTGAACCATTGTCAAGACAGATGGGAGTGTGATTGAGCTTTCTTTTGCAGTTCTGGTATTTGTATGGAGTCATTGAAACCAAGAACCCCAAGTCAAGGTTAAAGTCTCTCTTGAGATTTGATGTTTCAAGTGGTCAACCCAGCATGGAGGGTGATTTGGGAGTTGGAAAAGTCATCTGAGTCTTATTCCTCTGAAACATTTTTGACCATTTCCTTGCTGACTTTGCATTTGCCAACTTGGGTTTTCCTCTGCATTTGTTTGTCTATTTTGAGTGGTTTCTTTTTGATTGTTTGAGTATTTTGAGAACTTCTGGAAATCTGGAGAAGGAATTTCCTTTGGATTTACATTTGAGGCATTAGTAGACCTGGGTGTAACCTGTTAGGTTTTGAGTAGTCCTATCCCTCTTCTTCAACAATGGTTTGGTTGAGAAATTAGCATTGGCTGAGTGGACTGTTTTGTCCTTGATTCTGGTTTTTCATCTCAGGTGTTCATTTTTCAAGGCAGCAATGATTTTTCAAGAGGGTACTGATTCTTTTTTCATCATTCTCAAGACGCATCCAAGCCAGTAAGCAGGTAAGGAAAGGAGGATTGTGGTTGATTGGAGGTCTTCTGCGGTTAAAGATATTTTGGGTGCAATAAGAGATGAAAGTTTCTCACCATATGAGACTATTTTGGACAGTTGAGTGATCATATCTTTGTTGTGCAACGTGGTAAGGAGGAGCTTTCTGAGCCAGTTCATTATTCCTCCACAAGAGTTTTCTTTATGGGCTTCCCTCAAGGCATTCCACATTCCCAGTGAGTTCTCTTCATGTTTTTGGATATAATGGAAATTTTATGGCAGGATAGATTGTGAGATGACTTAACAAACATCAAGGTTATTTCTTGACCAAACGTCTTGATTGATTTTCAAAATTTTTCCATTAAAGAAGTAGCTGACTCCCAATTATCTGACATGGATTCAAAGGATCATTTTCCAATCCAGATAGTTGGATTCCAATCCTGGTGAATTCAGCAGGATGATCAATGGAGTCTTGAGAAATCGGTGGGAGGACTGGTTTTCCTCAATTTTGATTTAAGATGAGTTTATCAAAACTCAATTGAGTTGGATCCTTCCAATGTTAATTATTTTGGCTATTTGGTGAATTGCTCTGGGCTCATAAAATGTTGGACTCATTGAGGATACGCAGAGGTGAGAACAGATGGAAGGATGATATTGCAGATTCAGTAATGGTTGAGAGTAGAGAGAGAAAGAAAGAGATTTATGACAAGCAGAAAAATATGGAAAGACTTACCTGAGGATATGCAGATGTGAGAGCAGATGGAAGGATGAGAGAAATAACTTCCAGCTGGCTTTTCCTCTGTCCTCAGGTAGGGGTGGACAGATGAGTGTCACGGGCTGAGTTACAGGTTCATTCACAGTAACAGTGAGGATGAGTTAGAGAACAAGAGGTGACAGGTGAGGAATGAGTGCGCAGGTATGATGTGAGAAGCACATAAATAGTCAATTATCTGATGATGGATTAGTGTGGACAGATACTCTTAAGGATGAGTAAATACAGGAAAAGAATAAGAAGGAAAGAATAAAATATGGAAAAGGAGCAATTATAGAAAAGGAACCATATAGTACAGAATCAGGTAGGGATACTCCAACAGGAAAATGTTTCACCATGCCTGATGGTTATCTTGTCACCATTTTGGAGGTGAAGAATCTGATGATGGAATGGATTTTGATGAAGAAGAATCTTTAATCCATCCTGTGTTCTCCTTCTTGTGTAAAGATTATTCTGGCTTTCAGAAAGGGTTCTAGCTTAAGTTAGAGCAGTAACTCTCAACTCTTCAAAAACCTGCTGATCTATCTGCTAAAGAATTTTGATCTCTCAAAAGAAATACCTCTAATTTAATTTTACAAGGATCTAGGATTATTAAAATAGGGAATCCTTGTTCTCTCATTGTTGGTACTCTTACTTTTTATCAAGGTTTGATCCTTTAAAGTCACCATGAGGGTCTTGGCCATTGTGGGGAAACCAAAACTTCTTGACAATTTTCCAAACAATTCTGGTGGAAATTTCTCAAGAAATCTGTCTCCCAATGGTGCAAGAGTTGTGAAGTTTTCCAAGAAAGCAATTTTAGGCATCCTTATGAAATTTTTCATCCTACTGGGGAGTTCACTTTGTTTGGAAGGATTGCTATGGATGTGGTTCATATTAAGGCAGGTGGTGCTAAGTACCTCATTGTGGCTATGGATGATTTTTCTGGATGGGTTGAAGCCAAATTTATTAAGAATCTTAGTTCTCAATCAGTGGCAGCTTTCCTTTATGAGAATTGGAAAATGATTTATGGCTTGGCTTGATCTTACTTTACTGATGGTGGCTCTTAATTTGGTTGCAAGATGGCTTAAATGATGCAATCTCTTCCTGTAAAACATAGATTTACTACTCCTGATTATCCTGAAGGCTAGGGAATAGTGGAACAAGGCCATGCTTGTTTGAAGGATGCACTTGTTAGAATGGCCGGTGAAAGTGGGAAGAATTGTTGAAAATTTCTTCCTCTGGTTCTCTTCTCTGATAGAATCTCAACTAAATGGACCACTGGCTACTAACCCTATGAAATCATCTTTGTTCAAAGAGAAGAGCTTCCTTTGAATCTGGGTATGGAATATTTCTTGGGTATCTCTTCGGAGCAGGTGTCTTCAGCCACTGATCTATTTGTTGCTAGATCCAAGCAGCTGGAGCAAAGTGAAGATGTTTGTGATGAAGCTTATCAGAAGATGATGGAATCAAGAGAAAAATTGTTTCAGTATTTGGAATATAAGCACTTAACTCAAGTTAGGGATACCTTAAATCCTGGTGATCTAGTTTTAGCTTATAATTAATCTTTGGAAACCCAGTGGGAAATGTTTTTCTCAAATTTCTGGAATGGTCCTTATTGGGCGGGTGTCCAAATTAGAGGTGGATATTATGTTTTTGAAGAGCTGGATGGTACTAAGTTGGCCAGAAGGTTCTCTGCTGATCAAGTTAAGAAGTTTCATTTTCATGGAGGCAACTTATCCCAGAAGTAAGTCCTCCCAATTGTGCACCACCAGGGTCATTTGTTGTGTTCTTGTTGTGAAAACTTACTGTATGCCACATATGTGAGAACCTGGGACACCTTCTTTTTTGTAGAATTTGTTGAGAACTAGAAAACCTGAACCAGGCTGATGTATTTCATAAGAAAAGAAAGCTTAGTTAAGAAACAACTTGACAAGGAACAAAGGAAATAAAAGAACAAATGAGATGATAACAAACAGAGACAAGACCTCTACGTGCAGGGTTATGGACCTGGTGCGGACTAAGTAGAGAATGACGCTGAGAGTTCAATGGAACAACAGGAGAATGAATTTGGAGGAATCAAAGAAGACTGAGTGAAGAGGTCAGTTAAATTCATCCTGAGGTTGAGTTGAATGATTGATTGTCAAGGCATACAGGTATGAGGTAGGCTGGAATTTGAAGGAAATTTGGATTGCGAGTACTAAGTCGAGTCCAATGAAATCCAATTGCGGTAGGAGATTTTGTGGATGGAGAAGATTGGTTGAAGAAGAAGGGACGGAGGATTTATAAGAAACAGAAAGATGAGATGAAGAATGAAGCAGAACGTAACAGAACAAAACAGAGGACAGAACACTTCCCACGAGAGGATGGACAGGTTTGGCAGGTGAAATGTGCCCAGAAAGGAAATAGCTTCCGCGGCTGTACACATGACATCTACGCGTTCTCTGAGGAATCAATATTTGTGGGATGGGAAACAAGGCACATTTGATAACTGACATAATGAAAGATCAGAGAGATAGTAATGAACAGAAAGAGCACAGGTTGTGGTGTAAATGTGATAGTCAACACGCCTGCTAAACTTAACATCAGGATTGATTTCATAACCCAACATACTTGGCAAGCCGTTCAACTGCTGCAGTCCTAGCAGCCTTGGTGAGCAAATCCGCCAACATATCTTGGGATGATATCAGTTTGATCTTGATCAACTGATTGTTCCAGTTGTTCCTCAAACATTTTAGTTTAATTTCAATATACTTTGCATGAGAATTGCAACCAAATTCCTTGATTTTGTTGTTTAATCCTTTGTTGTCAATAAGATGAACAGGTGGCTGGTTTGGCGTTCTCCAGACTTCCCCAATGAGATGATTGATCCATTGTCCTTCTAGATGTCCAGCTGATAAGGCATTTCACTCTGATTCTGTGGAAGAGTGAGCAATGCTTTGCTGTTGTCTGCTGGTCCAGTAGATTGGAGAGCCTTTGAAGAGACATATGAAGCCTGTTTGAGACAATTGAGATACGGGATCTTCCCCACATGTTGCATCACTGTAGATAACAAGTTGAGGAGCCGGAGTTTTGACTCAAAACACTAGTTGGTAGTCAATAGTTTTAAGTAAATACCTCCAGACATGTTCAACTTCTTTCCAGTGCGTGATACTAGGATTTTCTGAAAATCTTGCCAGATTAGATACAGAAAAGCTGATATTGGGTCTGGCCAGAGTAGCTATGAAGTTGAGGCGCCCTATTGGTGAGCGGTAGTTTTTATTTAGTTTCTTAAATTCTTCAGCCTCTTGCTCAGTGGCGGGTTGTAGGTGTAGACCAGCGGTGCATGGGTTATTCATTGGTTTTGCGTCAAGAAGGTTCATTTCTTCTAACCCTTTTTTGATGTGGTTTGGAAGATAAAGAGAAATGCTGTCCTTTCCAATTTCAACCTTCATTCCCAGTAAAATGTCTACCTCACGAGCCGACGAGTCTTTGAAACGCGCCAGAAAGTTATTTTTAAAATTATCTACATCGCCAACCACCACAAGATTTTCAACGTGGAAGGAAAGAGCGGTTACTTTATCGTTATGAAGATAGAGACAAGGATTGCTGTCACTTTCTTTGAAACCGTTGTCTTTTATCCAAGCGCATAGGGTTTTGTACCAGTTGAGCGGAGCTTGCTTCAAACCGTACAGGGACTTCTTGAGCTTCAGATATTTAGACGTTCTTTTTGATCCAGTTGGCGTTCTAATGAAGACATCTTCCTCAAGCAGTGCATGAAGAAATGCTCCTTTAACATCAAATTGAAGAATCTTGAGGGACGTGTTGACAGAATAGCTAAGCAAAGCTCTCAATGAAGAAAATTTACCTGTTGGATAAAAAGTTTCAAAATAATCAATACCAAATTGTTGGTTGAATCCCTGAACACAGAATCTTTCTTTTAGAGTGGTATCTCCTGAGTGTAGGTCATCCTTGCTTTGGAATGCCCAAGTGGTATTCAGAGGATTAACAACTTTGGATTCTTTGGCATCTTCCCATACTCCAAGACTTTTGATGGTTTCAAGTTCTTTCTCTATGGGTGGTATACAGACAGGTAGTTTTAGGGCTTTGTTGATGTTTTGGGGCAGCAAGTCATGAAAGTAACCGTATCTATTGGGAGCCTTCAAGCTCAATCTGTACCTAAACTTGGGCTTCAAGGCTTTGAGGACTTTGGATGCCAAATGATTGGCGTCAGACACTTCTGATTTGTCATATTTGTCAACTTCTGGATTCAAGTCTTTGATATTAGTGGGAGTCAGCTCTTCATTTGGTAATTTTGAATTTGACTCAATCCCAGGTTGATGGATTTTGATCAAATCATTGTCATTGAGTTTGTTTGGATTTTTGACTGAAGTTGACTTAAGGAACTTGACATGTTTGGTTTCAATAATTTTTCCGGTTTTCAACAAGATTTTATAGGAGAGAAAATGAGGATTGAAACCTATTAGAACTTCTTCTTCACCTTTTTCATTCAATTTTGACTTAGTATGTCGGTCGTTTAAGAGATAGATGGCAGCTGACCCAATTGGTTTGAGGTAATAAACAGGAAGCGGAGTGTCATGCATCAATTCCCAGGACGTTGGTCCTCCCTCTTCCAAAGGAATCTGGTTCAGAGCTAGACAACAGCTTTGAATAATCACATGCCAGTAGGTTTTTGGAATTTCCTCAGAGCTGAAGATTGATCTTAGGGATTCCATTATTGTGTAATTTGCTCTTTCTGCTTTGCCGTTATGCTGGGGATGTTACGGCTTGCTGATCAGATGGTTGATTGATTTATCCTTGAAGAACGTTTTGAGTGATTCATTCACAAATTTGCCTCCTCCGTTGGTGATTATTTCAATAGGGTACCTTTGCTTCTTTTTTTCCTCATTTTCAATGATGAATTTAATTGTATCAGCCGCAGCATCTTTGGAAGGGAGTGGAAAGGCTGATAGGTACCCGGATTTTTTGTCCACAACAGTGAGAGAGAATTTAAAGGAATGATATTGATTTGTATTGATTGCTGTACTAAGAGCTGAGGAAGAATCAAATCAAGAAAAGATGAGAAAAAGGAAAAACAGCCCATAGATCATGAAGAGAGTAAACAAAAACAGGAAGTGATGACTGAAACGGTCACTATCAGAGATGAGGGAGATACGTGAGACTGTTAATTGACTGGATCTTGAGGAGTTTGGTTAAGTTGAGTGGGAAAGACTAGGATCGAGTAGATGATGAGCATTTGGGACAAGCAGAAGATGATCAAAAGAAGAAAGATCTCACCGGGCATGATTTTAGGCAGGGAGGAGTCAATGGATTGAGGTTGACAGAAGGAAAATTAAAATGGGAAAGAGATGGAAAAGATAAAGAAGAAATATTAAGTTCTAAGAAAAGCAAGATTAATCTTGAGATTGTATTGAGTTAGATGATCATGGTCAGGAGGTTGATTCTATAGGATGATGGTCAAGTTCTTCTAGATTGAGTTCTCCAGCTTGAGATTGAGTTCATGAGATGAGATAGAGAATCAAGTGAGTAAAAGTGGAGTAGTCCCCTAGGGGATTGCAACAGTGTGAGTGAGTTTATGTAAGCAAGAGACGTGCCCCCGGTTAGATGAAACCTCTCTGCCGTGAAATCTCAACGGAATTGCATTCCTCCTTTACTGATAGGATTAAGGGGTCCCATCAAATCTAGATTTAACCAGTCAAAAACTCTAGCGGCTGGTGATTGACTTTTGTTGAACAAGGATTTACTGATTTTGCTCTTTTTGCAGGCCATGCATTCAAAGGATTTTGCAATTTTGCTGTTGATGCTATACCCAAGGTGTTTTTCCATTTGTTAAATGCTAGCATGACCAAGCTTGAGATGCAGGTCAAGTAGTTCAGTTGACAATAGATAACATGTGACATGTTTATTGGTCAGAGACTTAATTAGATTTGATGATGCAGGAGGCTTGTCAGTTGAGATTACAAGCAGATTATTTTCTATGGCCCCAGTAATGACAGCTGATTTAGAACTTTGGAGAGCAAAGGATGGTGGGTAGACTTTAGAGTTTACTTTAAGAGTGCATCCTTTCAGTAAGAGCACTCCTAATGAAATGAGGTTAAAAGTTGCTTCAGGTACCCAAGCAGCATTTTCAAGATGAATCTTCTTACCACCACTCATGAGAAGAGCAGTTCCGAGACCCTTTATTGCAATTCCTTCCCCTCTCTTCCCAGTTTTAATGTATTCTTTCCCCAATTTTTCAGTGAGTGAGAGGAATGCTTGGAAATCTTGAAACATGTGGATCAAGCATCCACTATCCAAGATATATTGATTGGAAGGAAGCATCCCAAGGTGTTTGGAGGCACAGAAAAAGGAATAATTGTGAAAATGGGACTCTGCTGGCGATTTCTTTTTGAATCCTTGTTTGTTTTTGTTTGACAATTGATTGGGACAAAGTTCCGGAAATTCTACCCAGCAGGATGATGGAGGATGAGATTTCATTGCAGGGTTATGCTTTCCATTTTCACATTTAGGGAAGTTGTACTCTCTGGAATTTTTTTTGGAGTGAAACATTGCAGCATTGGTGTTGGAGGTTTCAACGGTTTTGGATTGCATTTTGTTTTTGTGTTGAACCAAGTGATTTAGGACAAGTTTGACTTTCAAATCCTTTCCTGAGTGCATAATTTGAGATCTCATTGTTTTGAGTGATTCCAGAAGCTTGAAGAGGATTAAATAACTGAGGATGTCATTGGGCAGAACAATTCCAATTTCATCCAACTTCCCAAGATGAGTTTTGATGGATGTAACAAAACCGTCAATGTTGTTTTGATCAAAACCAAGGTATAGAAAGTTGAAGAATATTCTTGCCCAATTTGCTGCTTGATTCAAGGCAAAGTGATTTTTTGCAGCAAGCCAGATCATTTTGGTAGAGTCTTTGTTTTCTGGGGTGATGATTTTGGTGTAAGTACTAGGATCCAATTTAGACATGAGGTACCAGGCCATTTCATCGTCATCAGGGATGTCCACGCTAGGATTAGGTGAGTTTACTAGATCCAATATACCCCTAATCTTGAATAGTCGCTCCATCTTCTTTCTCCAAATAGAGTAATTTGTTTCAGTCAGTAACGGTGTTGATTCCATTAAAGACTTCAGCGCCAATGCTTTGAAGTTGCCTTTGACTCCCAGTCCAGGTGATTTGGTGGTTCTAGCCATGTTGGTTGAGCTTGGGTGATCCATGATTTTGGCTTTTAACCATGTAGAATTTGTTGAGAACTAGAAAACCTGAACCAGGCTGATGGATTTCATAAGAAAAGAAAGCTTAGTTAAGAAAAAACTCGACAAGGAACAAAGGAAATAAAAGAACAAATGAGATGATAACAAACAGAGACAAGACCTCTACGTGCAGGGTTATGGCCCTGGTGCGGACTAAGTAGAGAATGACGCTGAGAGTTCAATGGAACAACAGGAGAATGAATTTGGAGGAATCAAAGAAGACTGAGTGAAGAGGTCAGTTAAATTCATCCTGAGGTTGAGTTGAATGATTGATTGTCAAGGCATACAGGTATGAGGTAGGCTGGAGTTTGAAGGAAATTTGGATTGCAAGTACTAAGTTGAGTCCAATGCAATCCAATTGCGGTAGGAGATTTTGTGGATGGAGAAGATTGGTTGAAGAAGAAGGGACGGAGGATTTATAAGAAACAGAAAGATGAGATGAAGAATGAAGCAGAACGTAACAGAACAAAACAGAGGACAGAACACTTCCCACGAGAGGATGGACAGGTTTGGCAGGTGAAATGTGCCCAGAAAGGAAATAGCTTCCGCGGCTGTACACATGACATCTACGGGTTCTCTGAGGAATCAATATTTGTGGGATGGGAAACAAGGCACATTTGATAACTGACATAATGAAAGATCAGAGAGATAGTAATGAACAGAAAGAGCACAGGTTGTGGTGTAAACGTGATAGTCAAAATTTTTTACATCTCTGCCACTTCTAGGGCTCTTTTGGATGGATCAGGATATTTTTAAACTTTTCAATCACTCCAAAGATCAAGAAATTGTCATTCTTCTGTTTCAATTGCTTTGTTTCATCCTTTTCTTAATATCTTCAAAATTGAGATGCAGACTATGGACGGTCTGTAAGTTGGGGAGAGTGGTGGTGATAAATTTGGGACACCTCAGGAAAGGGAAAAAATTTTGAATTTTTTTCCTGTCCATCAAAAAATAATATATTTTTGTTTTGGGTATTGAAACCCGCCCTTTTCTCCCATCTCGAACTTCTCCCTGTCCTAGCAGTCTAGGAAGGGCCCCCTGGGGTGTTCAACTCCCCATCAATTGAGGTCAATTCCTCCCCCTTGGGCTCAGTACCTGCTTTTTGTTGGCCAAGCGCGCGCAAATGGTCATCATCCTAACCTCTAATCTCCCCATCCAACGGATCTCATCACCTCTCATCTGTCATTTCCAGACGCATCCCTTGATGTCATCACCTGTTGGCTGGTTTTCTGAAGGTCCTCACCGCCCATCCCCATCTCATTTGGATCACCTCCTCTTATCAACCACAGGGGACTCCCATGCGATTCCCATCCATCATTCACTGAACACCCACACCAATCAGCCCCCCCTTTTTCTTTGATCTCCCCATCTGACCAATCTCATTGCCATTGTTCATCAATCCTTCTGAGGTCTCATCTCCGCCCAATTGCTGCAAGCTGTTTCCAGTCGCCATTGAACAGCACAACTTTGATTAAAATCATCCCATCATCCTGCGCTCGTCATCTCACCCCCCCACACACTGTTGTTGCCGTTTCTTGAATCCAAAGTTGCTTGGCAATGCCTTGCACCTTGACATTCTTGCACTTTTGGGAGCCTTGCCTCTTGCTGTTGTCAGCGTCAGTCTACCAGCTCTGTTTTGTCTGCCAACTGTCACAACTGCTAAAGCTTGTCTGTTGCGGCTCATCACCATCCTTAATTTTTTTTCCTTGTCTTCTGTCTCTTTCTGTCTCTTTTTTTTTGTATTAAATTCATCTCCTCTCAGATTTTTTTTTCATCATTCTTTTTGTTTATCTGAGAAAATATACATAGATATTTATTTCCGCTTGCATGTGTGTCATACTATTATAAATGGACTACAGGGCCTCTTTCCCAAAGAAGGAGTGGCTCTCCCTGCCTTTTGCCTCATCCATCCATCATCATATCACCATCATCTGAGTCAATCAATGAATCCATGGGGAGTGCACCTGTCCCCCCCTTTATCTGAGCATTTTAGCCAGGGTATATACATGATTTACCCTTTATCCTTGAGTCTCCATACTGAAATCCCTGATCCACCGCTCTGTGACCTTATCCCTTATCACCAGAAAATAGCCTTTATTGTTGAAGAAGGATTCATTTGGTTGAATTATTGAGTGTTTTATAAGACTCCTGAATTGTTTTTTTGACCATACTAGTCTTGATAATTCTAGGATTGTCTTTCTGGAATCATTCACATTTGACTAAGAGGTTTTATTAAAATTAAAACCTGCAGTGTTAAAAATCCTATTACTTACTCAAAGTTTCATTTTGCCATGCTACTCTTAAATCCCTTGAGAAGTGTTGGGTTGTCCTTCCTCTAATTTGTTATTCCCTTGCTTCTAGGATGTCGTAAGACCAATTGTTTTGTTTGGTAAAGCCACCCACAGTTAGCTGTTAACATTCAAGCGCTTGATTGTGGAGAGTTGGGCAGGTTCATTGAGAACCTGGAGGTTGTTTGGGATTGAGTTGGTCTTTCCTAATCTTCTGCTGAAGACCAGATTTATTAGCTTGTAGTTGTTGTTACTTAAAACCGCCCTGTTCTATTGAAATCTGGAAAAAATCTAACTTATTTTTTTTAAGTCTTTTCCCGCACCCTCTTGCCTCAGATAGTGTTATTCTGTCCCTACCAATTACTACCAAATCCATCTCTCCCCCATTGATTATTAATTCAAATGGTTCTGGAAATTGATTCTGGTTACATTTAAATATTTTTGTAACACTCAGGAGGGCACCCTAAAAGCACCTTTTCCCTCCACAGAACTGCCTCCAGCCAGCCCCTTTTGGACACTGCTTTTCACCACTATTGAAATCATGTTGTCCTCCACAATACATACATAACCATTCATTTTCCCTCATTTTCTTTTTTTTCTTCCAGAGGATCCCAGTTTCTTTATCCAGAAACTTCAGAGTTTTGGAAAATTTCTTCCTTTTTGGGTTGATGTTTGAATTTGAATTTTTTTTGGATTTTTTCTCATTCTTTGGATTTTACTTTGAAGAGTTGTCTGCCTTTGGTTCAAAGGCTGAAAATCTATGTGGGTTCCATTGAGAGTGATTCTTGTGGTGATTCAAGCTTGATCACCCAATATATTAGATTCTGAAGGGAGGTTGTGTTATGTCCCCCAACCTCAAGCTGTTCAATAAGGCATTGAGGTAAACCCTTTTGTAAATTAAATAAGATTTCTGCCTTGTTCCATTGGATGCAAGAATGCAGGGTTCAAAACTGGGAGATTTAAGCAGAGCCCTTCTGTTATCCTTAATTGCTAGGCCATTAAGTTTTTATTTGGTTTTTTAAACCCCAATGGGGTTGCCAAACAGGGTGAAAATTTGTTGCTAAAATTTGCACAAATTATTGAGGATACAAGTGGGAGTTGTATTTTATAATATTTCAAGGTACGGTTCAAACCATTGCAATGCTCTACCTCCTCAGAAGGATATGTTTCAATGAACTTGTGTCTATTGGAGGGGAAGTTATTTGCATTTTTTGAGAAAAATATTTAGGCTGCAGATAGAATCTAAGCTTATTTCCATGCTTGACCACAAGGCGCTTAGGCTGCTTGATGCCCAAAGTAAAAAAGCTAGGGCCACTTGGGAGAGAAAAAAGGTAGCAAGGCCAATTGCTAAGTGCAAAAATAGGGTTCAATTGCTCAAGAAACAGTAAGAGGGGTGATTTTTTCAAATGGAAGGAAAATAAGGTAAATCACAATGTGATAACTTGAACTCAGAAAAATTTGAGAAACTATGAAATTAAAAAAATGAGGAAACAATCTTCAGCAGGGACATGTAGCACTTATAAGGTAATCCAATGATGAATAGATACAACCTGTAGATTGAAATGATGCAATGAATGACAGGAACAGAATGGGAAAATGAAATGAACTGTACAATTTTATCCAAGGGAATAGTGTAGGTGCAAAACAATAGAATTTAAAAGTACATCTGCATAATTCGTGAGACATGGAAGGAATGAAATGTCAAGAAAATTCAAAGAATTAAAGGCAATCATGCAGGGAAGGGAGGTAGTATGTAGGCGGGACTATACAGTTGATGTGGCTCTCTGTGCATATGTGAAAAATAATTGAGTTTCAGGACAAATAATGGAAGTCCAAGGGCTTGAGATACCCACCGGTACTAGAGCAAAGGTTGGGTTCTTGGCTGAAATGATGGTGGTTAACTTCTGGGATTGCAAGTATAGACTGATTAACCAAGGTTTCATGTTCCTTTTTCCCAAGCCAGAGTTAGTAAGCAGAATGAACCATTGATGTTTAATTTTTTTTGTTTATAGACTGGGCTAGATAGTATTGAGGAAAGGGATATGTCAAAGAAGTGATGAAGACAATAACCCCCAACTTTGGTGCATGACATTAAACTAGGTTTTCATTTTTAAACTGTTTCTGAGTCCAGATCTTTCACCCTGCAATCAAAATGAAACCAAAAACTCACTTTAAAACACCAAAAGAAGCCTTCCTGAACTCTATAATTTCAATCATGCTGAATGAGAAATACAATCCAGAACTAAATTCATGGAGGGAGGATTTGCTGAATTTATTGGATACACAGTACCTGGCCTTTGTAATTTTCCTATCAAAAATCCTGGAGAGCTTTGAATCCATCACTCTAGAAGAACTCAAGCCACAGGAATCATTCTAAGCAATATAGGAAAATCCAACATTCATAGACTGGTCACAGAAGAGAATAAAAAACACCCTCTTATTCTTTGGAACAATATTGAAATATTTTTCAATCAAACCAAATTGAAAATCAAGAAAATTTCTTTTGAAACTTTCTAAAAATATCTTTTGACAACTATATAAAAAATTTTATCAAATATCTAGCGCATCACCAATGGGAAATGTAATCAGTAGGCACCAAAATAAGAATACAAAACAACTTTCAACTTAATTAAAATATCTTAAAAGAAGTAATTGTTGATCAAAATCATCTTCATCTAATAAAGATCAAATATAAGCTCACTAGTATGCAAAGGCTAAATCTTGACACCATAAAAAAATAACTATAGAAAAAATAAAGAGAAACTGTAGTATGGGAAAGACTAACACCATCAAAAATAATCTTCCCTTATATCAAGAGGCAATCACAAGTGGGAAAATGAGAAACATAATCCAAGGGCTTGGTATCACACTCAAAAATGATGTAACTTCATCCAGAGCTGAAGAAAATGCAAAAGACTGATCTGAAAACTAAAAATCCAAGAATAACAAAAACAACTACACGGCAAAGAAAAATTAGCAGAAAAACTCTAACAAATAAGACAATAAAAAATTGGAACCATCCATGGCTTCCAGATTGCACTGTGTAGCCATGGCTTTGGCTTCTCAAGGAAGGAAAAATGTTGACTACCTCGATAGTGGTACTTCTCATCACATGATCTCTGAAATGAAGGGCTTTCAATACCTATTTTGCTAAGAAATTCAAGATTGAAGTTGCCAATGGTCAAAAAATGGCCTGTGAAGGTTGTGGAAAAGTCTCAGTGAAGACATTTTCTGGAAAACAAAAATAATTCAAATTTCTCTATGTCCCCAACTTGGTTGGAAAACTTATTAGTAATGGTTCACTGTAACTGAAAGGATAATTTTTTACACTCCCCAATAGTCAAATAAAATTCAATACTGAAAAATTAAAATCATGAATTTCTGATTAAGACCTACAGAGACAAGAGGAGAACAGACAATAATGAGGATGAAGATAGAATCAAAAGAAAAATGTTGCAAGAGAATGGAAGGACAATGGAGTACGGAGAAGAGAGAGCTGGAAAAATAAGTTAGGACATGTTTCGCAGGACAATGAAATGGAAACAGAAGTCGCCTCACAGCTGGACAAAAGATGAGTTGACAGTTGTCAAGGAAGAACCGGTCGTTGTTGCGGGGTTGACAGATGAGGAAATGAGATTGAGTGTTGAGGGTAAAAGTTTGCTCGACAAGGTGTCAAACCGAGATGAACTTGATTGAGGAAACAATCAAGGATTATTGAAGTGATGGTTGATTGATGAGAAACGGATGGGGAATGTTGGAGAGATGAGGAGCTGAGGAAAGTGAGGGAGCAGGGAGATCAATGGGGAGCAGAGGAAGGTGAGGGAGCGGGGAGATGGACAAGGTGAGAGGATGAGAGTGTGTGGAGTCAGAAGAGAATGCCTGTCCTTGATGAGACAAGGCGGAGCGGATGGTGGTGGATGAGGACAAGGGGACCGCTCTCCCCGGGGGCAGTCAGGGAAGTCAAGCTTGAGCGGAAGAAGGGGAACGGAGAGAAGCAAGGGAACTATTTTGAGCAATTGTCAAATCAACACACCGCCCTGTTCAGGTGTGAGGTGCTAGGACAAAAGAGGTGAGATTTAAGACCAAGGGTCTAATCGCCGGCTTGGTTAACGGATTGGCAAGCATTTCATGGGACAGAATGAGGTTGTTGATTACGTTTTTGGCCTCGTGATGTTCTCTTAGCCACTTGATCTGCGTATCTACATGTTTCAAAGCACTGTGATGAGATCAAAAGTTGACCAAGTTGTTGACTGCCTTGTTGTTGATGTTGAAGCATTGAGACAGCTGGATGCTAGGATTCAGGTTGTGAGGAATGTTGTCAAGCCATAGATTCTCTTGGGCAACTGACACCAACGCTTTCAACTCACCTTCAGTGGAGGAAAGAGATACAGATTGTTGAATCTTGCTGTTCCACAACAACAGGCAGCTGTACAGAAGGAGAATAAATCCCATGTGACTTCTACAAGTTTCAGTGTTGTTGCTGCTGTCGGAGTCACTGAAGCATTTGATGTCATATTTGAAGCTGGTTTACTTGAGTCTGAGGGCCAGGTTTTTGGTGTGGTTGAGATATTGCCAAACTTGCTTGGCTTCCAGCCATTGTTGGATACCGGGTTTATTGTTGTTTCAAGAGAGAGAGGATAGGGAGTAGGCCAAGTCAGGACGGCTCCTGCTGGCTATGAAGTTGAGGAAGCCTGAGGACAATCTAAAGTTGATATTGAGTTTGATAAATTTGAGATTTTCTTCATTGGATGCTTGAGTGAGATGAGAGTTAGGAGTCATGGGAGTGCTGATTGGTTTGGATTCAAGCAGACCCAGTTCTTTTAGAGAATAATCAATATGTTTTGGCTGTAGAAGACCCGGGCCATGGGAAGAATCAACAAGCTGATTTCCAAGGATTTTGTGGAGGGGGCCTTCATGGGAGATGGAGAACTGAGATTTAAGTGGACTAAAGAATTTTTCTGACTTGCCAATTACAATCAGGTTGTTGACGTAAACAAAGAAAAAGATAAAGTGGTTATTACTGATGTAGAGGCAGGTGTCAGCACTTGAGGCGTTGAAGCCTTTGGATATTATACAAGCCTGCAGCGTATCAAAACAGCTTTTGGGGGCCTGCTTTAGGCTGTACAGGGCCTTTTGTAAAAATAAAAAGAGCTGAAGCTCAAATTGGATGAAGGGATTAATAAATGAGTGAAAGGAGCTTTTAACATTAAGCGTAACGGACCTGAGATCAGGAGGAAAGGGGAACTCCAGTTGATTTGTTGGCCGAAAAGATGATGAATTCCTCTTGAGAGCACTAGTGTTTATATAGACTAAATACAAAATAGGCTGACAAGTGGTTGAGTACAAAATGAATAAGGTAAAATTAGCATAAGCAGTTTAAGTGACATGGTAAGTGAAATGCTATGACTAAAGAGTCTGATAGCCATGACTAAACAGTCTGATAATCACAATACTACAACACAGCCCAGTTACATTTTACCTGTTGTTTTAGTACTTGAAGGTTAACAATAATAAGATCAAATCAATCCAATCAATGGCACTCTGAACTCCAGTGAAAGTCACATAAAAGAAAACTCAAACTCTAACACCTTTTTGAGTTTAAAATAGCAAAGGGCGAGGAATATCCGTTGGGGAGCTTGATTTAGACGTCCTCGTCGAGGGGGGCGTGCAAGAAAGCGGATTTGATATCTATTTGACATATTTTGAGAGAGTGAGGAAAGGCGTAGATCAGGAGAGCGCAAAGGGTGACTATTGAGCTGGTGGGAGCATAGGTCTCTCCATAGTTGCAGAAGGGAATTTGCTTGAAGCCTTGGAAACACAGCCTTGATTTAAAGAGAGAGTTGGAGCCGTCAGGTTGTTCTTTCAGTCAATAGACCCAGAGCTGGATAGAGCCTGCTTTCCGTCTGGTAGGATGTGACATCCTTCCCAGACCTTGAGCAGGTCAATGCCGTCTAATTCAACATTCATGGACTCCAACCACCTGTCTCAATTGGAGCTCTTCTCTACATCTTTGTAGCATCTAGGGATGGATTGCACGAGGAATTCAAAGCGCTGGGGCTGTTGAATTCTTGAGCAATTGCGCAGGTTGTAGGTATTTTCAGGCACCAGAAGATTGGAGACCTGCTCGACGTCAGATGCGGTGGAGTTGGATTCAGGAATGGAGTCATTCTCAGACGGATGAGGCGCTGGAGTTGGTGAAATGGAAGGGGACAATTCAGGAGTGGACAAGAGGCAATTCTGAGATGCAGGGTTAGGGAGTGATGGATTTTTGGAGAGAGGGGAGATGAGAAGGTCAGTTAAAGGATCATTGAGAAGAGAGTCAAAGGGTTAGTCAGGAGAAGAGGAGGAAGCATTGTTGAATTTTATTTTTTCAAAAAGTTTAACATGTTTGCTACGGACAATGGAGCCCTGTTTGGGACAGAATATTTGTTAGGAGTTTAAGTTGACTTCAAATCCCACTAGGATCCCCTCTACGCCCTTTTCTTCAAATTTTGAGAGCTTAGAATTATTATTGAGGACAATGGTCTTGGAGCCAAGAGTTTGGAACAGTTTTAGCTTTGGACTCTTGTCGTGCCATAGTTCAAATGGAGATACCTTGTGGTTAACGGAGGGTATGGAGTTGAGAATCTCGCACACGCCAACCGTGATTTTGTCCCACAGAAAGAGAGGAATGGACATTTTGATCATTGAAGTTCTGGCGGCCTCGACAAGAGTTTGATTTCCCCGTTTGGCCACCTGATTATGTTGAGGAGTGTAGGGTTTGGAGGTGGTGTGAAGAATGCTGTTGTCCTTGAGAAAGGACAAAAGACAAGAGTTAAGAAACTCACGGCTGTTGTCAGAGTGAAATATTTTCAGCATTCTGTTGAAGCGATTTGAGTGCAGTTTTATGAAGTTGATAATCTCCTCGGTTATGTCCGACTTGAGTTTGGTGGCAATGCAAGTCTTGTACTTGGAGAAATTGTCAGTGAGGAGCAAAAAGTATCAAAAACTGGATTTGGAGATGGGATTGATGGGACCACATACGTTGGCCTGGATCCGTTCAAATGGACAAGAGCTTGGAGGAACGTGGCTTTTGAAAGGTAGATGATGGATTTTTCCTTTGGCGCAGGAGGTGCAGGCTTCATTGTCCCATTTCAGGTTTGGGAGGGAGGTGGAAAGGAGTTTTGCTTGTTTGAAATGAATATGGCCAAAGCGTTTGTGAATGGCGGACATGGAGAGGAAGGTGTGACAGTCAGAGGAGTTTGGTATTGATTCTTCAACGTGGAGGAGATTGTTGTCAATTTGACCAGAGATAATTAGCTTTCCTTCGAAGAACACACCAAAGCCATTGTGACCCAGTCAAGTGAGTGAGCATCCCTTCTGGATGATTTGAACAAGCAAGATGAGGTTGACTTCCAGTTCAAGTACAAAAAGTGAGTTGGTGAGGGTGAGTGATGCCATCTCGGTGTGAATGGTTGCGTCTCCAGTTCCTTGGGACATGATGGAAGCATTGTGTTTCCCAGTGCTAACTTTGGTATGGTTGTCCTTGAGCCAGTTGAAGTAATTGGGGTTGTTGAAAATGTTTTTGGAGGCACCTGAATCAAGGAGCAGGGAGGCAGGGTTGATGCAATGGAAATTGGCTGTTGCAAAGGTATGAGCCAGATTGGCGGAGGCTTTGGGGTTAGAGGCGGACTGCAATTGGAGCTTGGAAGAGAAGTTGTCGCTTGATGTGTTGTAGTTGGGTCGTAAGTGAGGGTACAAGGCAAAGCACTTGTTCTTTGGGTGATAGGCCTGGGGATTGTGCCAGTTGGGCTTGCATTGAAGTAGTTCTTGATTTGCTAGTAGAGCCAAAGCATAAGTTCCGGCGGCTACTTTTTTTTTGATCTGATTTAGATGCCTGAGGAATAGATTGCCTTTGAGCTTTGCTTCTCCAAGGGAATGAGTTATAGTCCTCTTTAGGTGTTTGAGCTGTGGGGGAAATTTATGTAGAATTAAGTAGGCAACTATATTTTTGTCCATCTTTATTCCAATTTTGGAGATTTGAAGTAGACACGATCGCACGTCCATGATGAATTTTTCTACGTTTTTGGGATCAAAGGCAAGGTTGAGAAAGTTGAAGAAGATTTGGGATCTGTTCGTGGTCTGGGAGGAGGCATAGAACTCATTAATTTATTTCCAGAGGGCAATTCCATTCAGGGCGTCAGTATCCTTTACACAGTTGATGTAGGTCCAATTGTCAAGTTTTGCCAAGATGTAGCCAGCAATCTCCAGATTTACCTTGGGGGGACATTCCTTGTTGCACTCGTCCTTGAGCCATTGGGAAATTCCTTTCAGGGAGAAGATGGTGGTCAATTTGGATTGCCACAAGGAGAAGTTGGATTTGTGAAGATTGGGGATGGAGTCCGTCAGGGTTCGGAGTAACAAAGAGTTCAAATCTGTCGGTCCAGTTGGGTACATGATTGCCATGTTAGTTTGGTCGCAGCGTTGTTTTGGCTTTTAACCGTGAAAACTTAAAATAATGAATTTCTGATTAAGACCAACAGAGACAAGAGGAGAAAAGACAATAATGAAGATGAAGATAGAATTAAAAGGACAAGGTTGCAAGAGAATGGAAGGACAATGGAGTATGGAGAAGAGAGAGCTGGACAAAGAAGTTAGGAAACATTTTGCAGGACAATGAAATGGAAACAGAAGTTGCCTCACAGCTGGAAAAAAGATGAGTTGACAGTTGTCAAGGAAGAACCGGTAGTTGTTGCGGGGTTGACAGATGAGGCAATGAGATTGAGTGTTGAGGGTCAAAGGTTGCTCGACAAGGTGTTGAATGGAGATGAACTTGATTGAGGAAACAATCAAGGATTATGGACGTGATGATTGATTGATGAGAAACGGATGGGGAATGTTGGAGAGATGAGGAGTGGAGGAAAGTGAGGGAGCAGGGAGATTGATGGGGAGCAGAGGAAGGTGAGGGAGCCAGGAGATGGACAAGGTGAGAGGATGAGAGTGTGTGGAGTTGGAAGAGACCACCCATCCTCAATGAGACAAGGCGGAGCGGATGGTGGTGGATGAGGATGAGGGGACTGCTCTCCCCAGGGGCAGTTGAGGAAGTCTAGCTTGAGTGGAAGCAGGGGAAGGGAGAGAAGCAAGGGAACTGTCTTGAGCAATTTTCAACTCAACAAATATCACCAATAATGAGACCTTCCTGTTTTATGAATTTCCTAAAAGTGACTTATTTTTCACCAAATTTTAAATAATTCAAAATTATTCAAGCCAATTGTCATCTCCTTCAACTAACCAGATGGAAATAACCAAATTTGATATGCTTAATTTCAAGGCTGGGCATCCAAGCAATGAATCACTGGCCAAAATCTTTAGTGTTACCAATGTATTAGTGAACTGTGGAAATTTTTTTTATCTAAATCAAATTGCCTTTCATTTGCTTGATATTTAACACCTCCTAAAAAACCCTTACACTTTGTTTTCATAGACTTAAGAAGTTGGGTTAAACCTGAAAAAATGATAGAGAGGAATACTCCTTCAAATTAAACAATTCTTTTATTTCATACAAGTTTGTGTATATACTCCAAAGAAATTAAGATTAATTTAGATATTTTGAACTATTTCATGCAACAATAACCAACTTGCACTTTGTAAAAAATTAAAATAATTACACCAATGGTGGAGGAGCATTTGACTTACTCAAATGCAAAAAATCCTTGGCAGAGATGGGATTTGCATGCACATATCCTTTTCCTACAATCTCAAAAGAATCTTGTTGTGGAAAGATGAAATTTCACCACAACTGAAAAGGCAAGAGCACTCTTAAAAATTGCAAACTTCACTCACAATTTTTGGTAAAAAGCAGTAATGAAATATGTATTCTACAAAAAATAACACCTGCCAGAAAGAATGAGTGGAAAAAAACTCATAAATTATGGTTTGGAAGAACCTTAAACTGACCTTGCTTCAACCATTTGTATTTGGGGCTTCTACTCATGCTTCAAAGGCTGATTTGAAGTCCAAATTTGATGATACAGAAAATAAAGTTGTTCTACTTGGTTATCAATCTGGTATGCACAATTGGAAAATGCTCACCAACAAGAGCTGCATTTTTTATAGCCATGGTATAAATTTTTATGACCCTTTCTTTCCTAGGCTATAAAATTTTATTCATAAATATGATCCTATTGAGATAGCGGAAGAAACTTCTGAGTAAATTCTCCCCATTACTATAAAAAAACAGTTCCTTGTCTTGGGTTGTGGGCCATGGAGTATGCATTCAATGCAAAGTAAGGTTGTATATATAGTTATGTATTTACAAGTATGCACTTTCTGGACAGTGAGGAAGTTATGTGGTTTTCCCACAACACCACCCCTCACCAAGGCAATGTACTGCTCCTGGACCAAAAATGATAGGATTTTCAATTGATGTGTTCAAAAAAAAAGGAAGAGGAAACTAAAAAAATTCCAGAAATAGATTCTTGGTGAGAATTCTTGCTTTCTGATTGCTGGCAGGAACCCAAGATAACTTGGCCTTCATCTCAAAAATTTCCTCATTCACTACAAAGAAATAATGTTCAATGTGCAAGCAGTGTTTTTTGGAGCTTTTTTTTATGGAAACATAAATTTCCAACTGGTTATATTTCAGCTGGCTACCAGTCAGAAACAACTGACTAAGGCCTCCAACAACAGAAATATATTATAAGGGTCCCATATAATAACAATAATTAAAAAAATAAATAAAAATAAAAAAATAAATAAAAATAAAAATAAAACAAAAATATGGAGAAAATTAATTTAATATAAAAATTATAAGATAAAAACCTCAATTAGTATGAAAGTGAAAATATTATTGCGGAAATGGGTTCCTGGTGCCAAATTAGGTAGGGTCTTCCACTGGCACCAACCCCCATTTCTTGCTCCTTCAGGTATAACCAGTACATACCTGTGTACCCCACCCATCACATCTGCATGTATAGGTTTCTCACAAAAAATTGGTTGGAAAACCATAATTAGGTTTAGTTTAGGAGTTATGAACAAAAACCCGTTTTGTACATAACCCTGCACGCAGCCGCAGACCCTCTGCAACTGCAAGCAGTCAAGCAACCACCTTGCACGGGCCTGAGTTAGTTGCTAGATAGCAACTACCATGCAAGGAAGTTTCTACCAACTAAAATTGCAGATATTCAGGCAAATACCGCATAAGATAGTTGCTACCAACTGGCCTGTGGGTAGTCAAGTAACTAACTTGCGCAAGACCAAGGCAGCTGCCACCAGGAAAACACCTTGCAAGTAGTTTCTTGACTACCTTGCGTGGGCCTGAGGCAGTCGCCACCAGGAAACATACCCACTGGTAGTCTAGCAACTACCTTTTGAGGGCAAAGAAAAACCAGCCGGGCTGCCTCCCAAGGCTACCCACCTGCCCCCAGTGACGCCGCCATCTCCCAAAGTGGAAACTGGGCTGTGGGGTACCTCACATACACCCCACAGACCTGTTCCACACCACATGGAGCCAAAAGAGCGCCACCAGTAGGTGGGGAACAGCATGAGGCGTCCCAAACAAGCTGAAAATCCGGAAAATTAGGCCCTGAAACCTTTTGAAAGCTGCACCAAAGGTTATCAGGGCCCTTGTAATGGGACCTGTAAGGAGAATTTGGACCCCAAAATAGTACATAATGGTTAATTTAGCACCCTGAGAGTGTGCAATGAGGATAAACAGAGTTCTATATTTTTGCTAACTGGCCCAAAAGATACCAGGAACCTATACAAACTCCCTTGTACCTTATACAAAGAAGACTGTACATAACTTGTCACAACCAGGGGCTTACTACCCAAGTAAGAAGCCCTAATTAGACAAAAATGGAAAGAAAAGCCTCAGACTCAAAATAAACTCTCAGAAAAAAGTCTCCTGAGCCTGTTTTCAAGCCCCTGGATTCATGAAGGCTCAGCTTATATTTAAAAATATTAATTGAATACTACCTCTTTGGCTGATAAAGTGAGGTCATTAAGGGTATAGAAATGTGTATCCAGCTCCAAGTATGATGAAATAGAGATTTATGTACCTCTTTAATGGCTAGGGAAGATATAAATGAACACACTGATGGTTCCTTGGCCTCAGAAATAGCCTGAGTCACACTTCTTTGCCTTGTAAAAGGACTGTACCATGGGGGGACCCAAAAAATATAAATAACATCTCATCCCCCTGCCATATCTAGATCATTCATTCCATTCATATGGTCATTATTGCTTCAGATATTTTCTTCCTCAAGCCATAAAACCCTTATAAGACATAGGTTTGTGATCCTGGACAACGTTATGATAAAATTATAGACCAAAACTCTTGAATCCTTATTTTTTGGCCATATCAACATCCAACCATTCAGCCTGCAAAAGTACCAACTTCCAGCACCCTGAATCTTTGAATATTGAACCATCCATCAATAATAAGTCCAGACCTAGACCTAGTAAGTTATCATGCTAACGTATACCCTTTTTGTAGGTTTTTGCATAACCCAACCACCAAGGAAATTATACATAACCTTCTTGAAAGGAGTCCTTGTCAACCCCACAGGCACCAAAATTGCTCCTATAATTTCATAAACAGAAATATACCTGTGTTCCGGAGGGTTTAAAAACATCATTAAGGTCTTGGAACCTCTCTTTAAATTTATTTTAATAAATATATAAATAAATTTGACCCTTTTAGCCAAAAAATATCTCTGGCATATCTCCCCATTTTTACTCCAAAATTTTCATCACCTCTAGTAGCTAGAAGGGGCTAGTTCCCTGGAATCTATTTGGCTGAAACTATCAATTTTAAACTGTACTGTTAAATACTTTTTGTTCATTTCTTCCAGGAGATGATTGACCCACAAAGACTGCTCAGTAGCTATACTGAGTGCCATGAATTTGGTGTGGCAAGTTGAGGATGCAATGTTGGTCAGCCGCTGGCTTTCCCAAAGGATTGGGAAGCCATGGAAGGTTATATGAATTCCATCAGTTTACTTTGAATATTGGCCTCCCAAAGAGGCATCAAAAAAGCACTGAAATGCCTTGGAAGAATCCTTTGGGAAAAGGAAAAGACAATGCCCCTGCATAGTAATAGAATAAGAATATTGATTGCACTAGAAACTGGAAACTGATGAATGAGGAAAGAATCAACAGCTTTTTTGTATGAGATAAAAGAGTATGTAGGTACCAACATAAGGCTACAATGATCTTGACATTTGTGGACATGAGGACTATAGGAGCATTGAGAGTATAGGATGAGATGAGACTGAGAAGGGAAGAGCATTGATAAGTCAAGGTTGCAATCAATGAGTGAAAAGAAAGAAAGTTAGGTTGAGATCTCACCAGGAACACAGATCATGAATGAGGGATAAGAGACAATGGTGATGAGGGGAAGAAGAGAGTTGAAGAAAGAAAGAGACATGAGAGAGAACAAGTGGTCAAGGTGAGAAAGATTAAGAGGAGGGAGGATACTCCAGAGGTCAGCGTTGAGGTAGTTGACTGAGAGGTGTGGTTTATGGATGAAGGTTGAGGTTTTATCAATAGTGGTTGAGGTTATGAGATTAGAGGTTCATAAAATCTTGCTTCAAGAGTGAGACTCAGGAGAAAGAGACTACTTGTGAGATGTAGTTGTAATCTTCAATTAGAGTGTCTGCATCCTCATGGATTTAATCTCTGAGCGGACTCCATAATTACTCCATCTGCGCAGACTTCATAACTACTCCACCATTAAATGCTTAACACATAGAAATAAAAAAACATTTTATCAGTTGGCCTAGAGCTTTACAATGAGACACCCCTGGCCCAGAGGATTATCTAGCTAAGCAGTTGAAAGATTAGGCAATGTTTTGTCTAGTCCAAACCGCCAGGAAGCTGGGCATCATCACAATATTTAGATGCGCCATTCTCTCAGCAGGATTGCCATTGGGATCCACCACAGCCTCAATGTTGGAATCCTGAGTGTTTCTTTTCTTTTTGTCTTTTTCCCCTTTCATTCTCTTTCCAATGTGACACACCTGTCTCACCTGCCCCAGTACAATAACAGGTTCCCGCGCTGTCCTCAGTCCAATCTCCAGCTTCCCGCGGGCTTCCTTCTCATGCTATGGGTGTGCACACTGTATTCCTGAAGCTCAAAGACCTACTTCAACCGGCTTGACTGAGATCCTGAGTCTGCCCTTAGGGCTCTCCAGGTCCTCTCAGTTGAGTAAGTGGTTTCTTGTTTTCTTTTCATTCATCAGACTGTATCCATTATGTTTTCCCTGATATCTCTTTCTCAATGAGTCTTTTGCTCTTAATATACTCAGTTGACCAACCAATCACACCACCTTGAAGCCAATCCTTGACAACTCATCAATTTCAGTCTCATCCAGATAAAACTTGCCTCAAGTGCTTACTTCATTCTCAGGTACAAGTCAAATGAGCCTCAAGAGTAGTAATCTCTCCTTGGTGTCACAATCTATTAGTTCTTTTAGGTTACTCATCTTGTCTTCTTAAAACAGATTTCCCAGTTGTTTTTCCCTTTCCATTTCTTTTGCTGATGAAATTCAGTCCTTTTAGCCTGCATTCTTTAAACTAAAAAGAAGAGAGCAATGGCTTGCTAGTTGTGGACACTCCATCCAAAAAAAATGACACAACCAATTGCAGAAATTTTTATTGATGCAGTGTGATACCCTCCTTGAAACAAGATACATTGATCCCCACAACTAAAGTAACACCCCGGTCCCACTTGATCTCAAGGCTTTTCTTGAGGTCATCCTCCAACCAACATAAGAAAGCTGGAGCAGAACCCATGACTACACTTTCATCAATGTGGATGGAAATGATTCCAGAATTTCCCAGAGTACAAAGCACATACAAGCTTGTGTTGTAAAGACTAGCTTGATAACCAAGGATGGACAGGACACTGTGGAGGTGATTCCACCAGAAACTTGCAGCCTGGCCTGTCCCATAAAACGCCTTCAGCAATCTCAGGGCATACCTGGGAGGAAAAATGATTCCTGGGGTGATTTCACCCAGAACTTCTTGTCAATTGGTGAGTTCAGGTATACAGCCACAAAGTTTAGAGAGTGAAAAGATCACCCATATTTTTGTGCAATTGTGAAAATGAGAAGAAGAGCAGTAAAATTTCAGAGAGGGGCAAAGATCTTTATGAAAATCAACTACAAATTTCTGCCAATTCCCCATGGCAAAAAAAAAGCCTTGCATTCCACCAGAAAAATATCTGCTTGATACTTCTCAGTGATCACCAAGAGCGCAGGCATTTACTTTTCCCAGCGGAAGAGTTTTGGAAACACAAAATTATTTCTAGTAACAATTTTCCATTTCATTGTCAAAAAAAGGGACCCAATCGGGACCATACCTTCCATTCATGTCCTCCCAGTAGATCTTAGGAAATACATGATAACTGCATAAAGTGTTGACAGATTTATCTTCTGTGGAAAAGGCTTGCTCACCCAATAAGTTTCCTAGAGAGAGAGATGAAACCTGTGCATCCAGTGGGGAATCCTGTGAAAAACCCCTGTAGGAGCAGGTACAAAAGCATCAGAAACTGTGCAGGCCAAGGAAAAAAATTAATTAGTTGAAGACACATAATAAAAGCCACCTCTTTTTATGTGGAAGGTATGAAACAAACTTCCCCTCCACAGATTCTTCATTGGAATTCAGATGTTTCTTGTGCGGAACATGTACAAATGCAAACCCCCAAAAATGCGCAAGTGGTCAAAGACAGGCTTAAACCCAAAAAAAGTCTCATAAGAAGTCTTGGAGGAATTTTTTACATTAGGGAGGAAATTGAGGGATTGAGAGGCCCAAATGAAAGCCAAACACCAGAATTCCTTAACTATCCTGCTATCCACTAACAATGTCCAAGAAATGTCAACAAGAGACCATTTATGTATTTCAGCCACCCCATTCTGATAATGATGGTATGGCAGGATACGTTCCAGGACAATACCTCATTGATATCTCCTTCTTTCATAATCAAGGGAAAAATATATTTGGAGATTTCTCCCTTTGACCCATCCCATGAATTGAATATCTCTTCAAGGATGTTCTTGAAGAAGAAAATGCAAATGAAAATAAAGATTTTCTGCCAAAGGAAAAAGAACAACTTGCAATATCCTGGATCCAGATTTTTGATAAACAAAAATTTAAAGCTTCCCAGTCTGGTGACTTATTCTTCCAGAAATTTGAAGAAAAAATAAAAAAT